>OX421447.1:18429289-18464289 GCA_949126865.1 Montipora capitata
TACGCACAAGTACATATGATCTAAAAACCTAAGTAAACTAAGCGAAAAATACTGCGTTCTTTATTTCTTGTTCGAAATAGTTGTGTGAATACAAGCAAAGAACAAAGCGTCTTGCCCTTATTTTGAGCAAACTTGGCGAAAACAAAACATTGTTTTGGTTGTGCTAGCGTGACTGGAATAACGTTCTTGGAACGTCGCTCCTTTGTCAAGAACGTTCTTGGAACGTCGCTCCTTTGCAACTTCGCCTTTTTGTTGCACGCTGACCAAACAACACAGCATTGTTTAGTGTAAAAAAAGTACAATGCAAAACTAAGTGAGAACATGGCATAGCTTTTGTTTTAGTTTTTAGAATTTAATCAAAGTGGTGTTTTCATAAGGAAATCTTGGTTGCGTACAAGTACAAGTTAAAAATAGAAACAATTAGTATAAAATTTCAAATTTTTCTGGTCACCTCAAGTACGCACGTGCGTATTTGCGTATAGGACGCTACGCGCCTGGACTGACACTCTCTTTATTTGCCTGAGAGCTTACCCTCGTGGACGTTTGTGATTGAACTTATGCTATGGATAATTTACTGTGAGGAAGCTATAAACAACTACGATAACTATGGCAGAGCTATAACCTTTGACCTTACTATATCCGAAGAGAAGAAAGAGACGATAGCCGAGAAGGAAAGAAGACAAAGAGTTCAAAGATCATTATGAAGTCCTCCGTAAGAGTTTGTGTGCATAGAAAATCCAGTGAGTAAAAAGAATCCAGTAAATCAAGAAAGTCAAGCATTGTTGCCTCTAGCCCGTGGAAATTGTAGCTTAAAGTTGGTGATCCATATCAGTACCTGTATGGCCATGAAAGACAGTAGGCCTGTTTTACGAACTGCTTAACTTAATCTTTAACCGAAGGAACTGTAACGACGGTATATAACTGATTAAATAATACAGTTCGACTGTACTTAAAAGGGTAACTGCTCGTTGTCACACTTTTGTTGCGTGCATTATATCGTACTCGGGAGGCTCTTTTCACTTATGCCTTGTTCGCGGACATCCCTTGGTTATTCCAGCAGGTAACAGCATAAAGACCCTGTAAAGAAGCTGATAAATGGAGGTGATATTTTGGCTGTCCTTCCTCCCATGGAATTAACAAGAGCTTCATATTTCAGCTTTTTCTAGAAGAACGTGAACGACCAAATGTGTTCTGCATCAGTAATCACACCTCTGAGAAATATCATCGATGATCAGATTAAAGAAGCTGAAGGACTAGGGCTCACGGCAACCTCGTTGGCTGCTGCTTCTGTCACAGCCAGTTTTCTCATCGGCAGAAGATGCACTGGACGAGGCATTTCTCAACGTGCTGAAAGGAAATTCTAATGATGACTTCCACAAAAGATTGTCGGCCATCGTTTTCGATGAACAGTACACAGTAAAACATGGACAGATAAACGATAACGGTAAGTTGAAATCTAACCCTAACCCTAGCGAAAGATGAATTGTATTCCCGTCAATGTTTACCCAAGGCGCGCTGTAATTAGTTGCTAGTTGACATCAAACCCTTGCTCGTCACACATGATTGGAAATGGGGTGTTGCAGAAGGTTTTTCGCTCCTTCTTCTTGCTCCTCTCTCCCGTTGCTTTCTCTTTTGACTTCGGTCCATGTTTTCCCGCGACCATTACATTGAAACGATCAGTCATCTCCATGAAAAGAAGACTCTAAAATTCGCCAAATCGCCTGTTATGTGGGCTAACATCGCAAGAATAAAAATGAGAATAACAATTTCTTAAAATAGAAAAAAATACCAATGTCAAAAAGGGAAAACAGGGCCATCGACGAACTGCAAATGTAGTAAACACACGGAAGTGATAACTTTGTGGCAGTCTTTATATTTATTGCACTGGCCCCGATTGTTCGAAGGGTGGACAGCGCTATCCGCTGGATAAATCACTATCCACTGGATAACTCAATCGGTTTTGCTACTGTTTATCCGGTGGATAGCGCTATCCACCTTTTGAACAACCGAGGCCTGGTGTGGCAAGGTTGTCGGGAATAGGTGGCGGCGTGTAGGGAAGGTAATTTGTTCCTTAGTGATCGGCCTAACAGGGGTGATAAATTAAAATAATAATATTTTAGTCCCAATTATTCGGTCCAGGGCCTAATGGCCTCTCGAAACACGGCTCTGGCCGTCTCTTGATTGAAAACAAACAGGTCGTTTTCACTCATTCCGAGCAATTGCTGGTTTTCTTGAACCAAAAAAATATATACATGAATGAATATTATAATATGCAACATGAAGGCTTTGACGTCATTTGAGCCCTAAATATGTCTGGAAATGCAAGTAATTGTATGCATGCAGGTTCCAAAGAGCTTCACGAAGTGTTCCCTAGCTCTTCCCTCACACCACAATATCACTCGTGTGTGCGAATGAAGATAATTAAGGACACAAAGGATCCCCCTTGTCTCTTCTCCTCAAGCATAAAATAAAAAGCTGCGTTTACCCTACCTAAGGGAAAACAGTAATACCGACAGTTATCTCATTGTTGGTAATCGGTATTTGGTGATGTACGTAATGCAATATTTCGGGTTGCGTTGAATATCGAAATTGGGGTGCGTAAAACTACCTGTAATTCTGGACATTGGTGTGTCTTCCCCATTTTAAGGCACCCACTTCTGATTGGATGACAAAAGGTCTAAAAGAAAAATTGGCCAACATATGGTTCGATTTAGAAAGAAATTCGAAAATCGATGTAAGGTTTCTTTCATTACCGGCTTCGTCAATTTTAACGGAAATAATAAAAACACACAAAATACTAATACCCTCAAATCAATAGACCTTTAACTCAGCGGAAAGTGGTCCGTGTACCTGCCGTCCATTCTATTTCCATCAAAATAGAAAATTGAAAATTAGCAATGACAAATTTCGATTTTTGATTTTCAATTTTTGATATTCAGAAAAACAAAATCATCCTTTTTACTCGTGGATATATCCACGAGTTTTGGTGAGGTTCTTTATGCAAATGTATCACTCCTGCGTAACCGGAAGTTCGATCTAATAAGCCAATCAGGATGGATAAGCACAACACAGCTTAGAAAGCTGTGACTTCCTGTTCGCGACGTTGTGCGGCGCCATTTTATACTTAAATGTTTGAGCACCTTCCGCTGCGTTTAGAAGCAAGAAACGGAAGAATTAAAGAAATGGCTTTCTTCGAAGGTGAAGCAAAATATTCTGAACAAGTACAGATTGGTGCAATTAAATTGTGCACCGCCTTTCACTGACTAACGCGAAGACTTTAATACATTTAGAAATGGAATCGACAGACACATGGTGAGAAGACAGTGCTTGTTCATCCCCTAAGCTCACGGGGGATAAATAAATTCCATGTGGAAGGTGACTGCCATTTGGAGAGTAACATCGAAGCTATCAAAGTATACCAATGTTTATCAAAGCTATCACGAAGTTTTGCAAGCTATGAGTCATCAAAGCCACATGAATACAACTTGAACAACATCCGTGATATGAAAAACAGTGAGGCAGCCAAGCAATCCATGCTTCCAGACACTAGTACTTGTGTGGTGGACCATAATGAAGGACTGTCGAAAGACTCGGTCACTGATTATGTAACGAAAACTGATGAGAAATCCGTACCAATCTCCTGCGATAGAGAAAGGGCTGAGGCAGTACATGCTCCCCGGGACAGAGAACCTTCAAATTCCAGGATTAATTCCTTACAAGAAAACGTCGAGCTTGTTTCAGAAAGACAAGGTAATTAGAAAGTGTATGGTGCATTATTTAAATAAGGACGCACCGAGCTCGTCTGAGTTGAGAAAGTGTTTATCTCTTGCTTTTGGAAAATATTATATCTCTATACCTAGACCGCAACTCAGACGTAACAATCTTCGAGAGTAGGATATTCTAATCGTCATTTTTATCTTATCATCCGCGGGACTGCTAAACACAAAAAAGACTTGTCATTTCTATTGTGTATTCAAGATCAATCTGCTACTACGCATTCGACAAAATTGAACCAACAAAATGAGAATTATTGTCTATCAAGAGAAGAGCTATTGATATCAGGAGACATTGAATCGAACCCAGGCCCTGTTGCTCATGGAACGAGTACACATACAGCACATGCAATACTGAGAAATCCTTCTAAAGCACTGTTGCAGGCTCGATTAGCTCAAAAAGGATTGAAGTCACTAGAAAGTAACTCAGATGGGTCATGCTTCTTTTCTTCTGTTGCCCATCAGTTATACAATGATCCTTCCTATCACATGAAGTTGAATCCATCGGAAACAAACGTCAAAAATTAATTGGACCCATTACAGAGCAATTGTGCGTTTGTTGTCACAGCAACATACATGGTGTGATGCACTTATTTTGCAAGCAGTTTGTATTATATGTTACTATGCGTATAAATGAATCCATTGAGGGGTGGGCACCAGTAACTGTTATCAGTCCTATAAGCGGACAACAGGGAACTACTGTGAACATTGGACATCTAGATGGAAGACACTATGTTTCAGCACTTCAGTTAGATTATTATAATGACAGAATTTCAGGTTATGAAATCAGTGGTGTTACCAGGTCCGTGTACCTTCCGTCCGTTCAATTTTCATCAAAATAGAAAATTGAAAATTAGGAATAACAAATTTTGATTTCCAATTTTTGAACTTCAGAAAAACTAAAATCATGGGTGAATTCTTAATTCTCCTTTGTTTTGGCCTTTCACATAAACATGATTAAGCGACAAAGCTCTATCTTCGTATAGATTTCCTTTGCTTCAGATTTAATGAAAATAGAAATGTGACAAGATTTGCTAAAATTTCTTAAAGAAACGAACATGCAAAAACCGGTTCGAAAACTGCAACATCAAACTTCAAAATCAATTTTTGATTTCCGCAAATACGAAATACGAAAATTGAAAAACGGGACAAAATGGGTGTGAGGGGAGGGGACGGCAACACCGGAAGTGGAAGAACCAAGATGGCGGCAAGCCGGTCGAACGATGCGTGGATAGCATGGAGAAAATGTGCGTGGAAAACTGCAGCGACATTTCTGCACAACCTCCCACATTATTGTTCGTACATTTTTTTGTTTGCGTCTTTGGGCCTGATTTCACAGGAGCCTTGCTGTATTAAACCCAGACCGAAATATTGTTAAGGTAAGCGGTAGGTAAAGGTTTATTGTGAACGCGCGAACGCAACTATTAGCTTCGAACTTTGTGCCTTATAATGAGTTTGCCTGAATTTCAATGCATCCCCTGGTTCATTTGAGTTTTGTTTTTTCGAAAGTCCCGAAACTTTACGGGCCATTTTTGGGTGTAACTGTTCCCTCTGTATCTCAAGAACGGAGAGGGTTTAAGTCGTTAAATTTCGCAGTCAGTTTGCTTTTTTCTACCTTGAAAACATGTTAAAAGATCGGATTTTCAAAACAAGCGGTTGGCAGGTTCACAAATTGCTTTTCGGGCCCGAAAAGTTTTCGGAACTTTTGAGAAACGGGCCCCTGGCCCCAGTTGTTCAAACGAAGGATAGCGCTATCCGCCAGATAAATCACTATCCAGTGGATAAGTCATAGCGAAACCAATAGTGCGCTTTCCAGTGGATAATGATTTATCCGTTAGATAACGCTATCCACCTTTTGAACAACCGGGGCCTGACTTACAACAGCTCACAAGAAATGCATAAGAATGGCTTAGTGAGAATGGCATCAAAAGCATTCAGTTATTTCTTTATCCTGAACAGGAAGAACAAGTCGAAAAAGTAATGCTGGGGAGCAGAAATAATAATCAATGTGTTGGCGGAATGATATGTGCGAATGCACACAGCACGGTCGTTATGGGCTGTTCACGCCAGGTCTTCAAGAAGAATATTACTATTCCAAAACTCAAATGAACCAAGGGGGGGGGGGGGAGGGGGGGGGGGGTGCAGTGCAATTAATTCAGGCAAACTTATTGTAAGGCACAAACTGCTATGTAAACGCTTGCCTCCCGCTTACCTTATCAATATTTTGGACTGATTTTAAACAAAGCAAGGCTCCTGTGAAATCAGGCCCAAAGACGCAAACACAACATGTTCGAACAATAATTTTGTGCAGAAATGTCGCTGCAGTTTTCCACGCACATTTTCTCCACGCTGCGCAAGCATCGTTCGACCGTGGTCCGTGGGTCTTCCGTCCATTTGATTTCCATGAAAAATGGAAAATGAAAAAATGGATTTTGTATTTTTAATGTTTCATTTGTTTTTACCAAGGAACGTTGAGAATAAAATTCCAACAAACACAAACATGAAAATCATGGTTTCTTATTGAATGAAAATTAAAAATGACAATACAAATCTTTAATTTTTATTTGCAAAGGAAGAAAGAAGAATTGAATAGCAGCCAATCGATTTGAAATTATTCTTTTTCAGAACCTTTCCAATCGGGGTCTAATTCTTTGATTTTTCAAGGAAGGGGCTTTCAAGATGGAGGAAATGATCCATGCAGTAAATATCCGATCAATTTTCAATTTTCCTCTGTCGATGATCAAATAAAAATGAAAAATTGACAAACCCTTCCGCACCATGGGACGGACAAGTCGAGACCGCAACTGACAGGGCTGGGGTTGGGAGAAGTCACGCAACCCTTGGAGGGGAGGGGAGGGGAGTTAAGTTATGGCGGCTACAAGGCTCTACTAGGAGTCATATTTTTATTTCCTCGCCACAAATGTGAAAGCTATGTGGTTCCCTGCATGTTCAGACGTTTTCAACGACTTGGACCTCCACTAGGCTGCCTTTTTAAAGGCCAAAAATTCACATGCGCCAGGTACGTGATATTTGCATTTGCTCGAAGTAGTATTTGTATGAATCGAAATACATCAAATAAAGCAACGTTTCCAGAATGAGACGACAACAAAAAGTTTGAAATCGCAGGAAAATTAACGCTACCGAGGCGAAATTATGGTTTGCAGTCAAGTTTGCCCCTTGAATAAGCTTATAAAACACAACGATACAGGTAAATCAGCACTCTTTCTTTCCAAACTCGTGGGTTTTAATATTTTTCATTTGTTTTCAAGAATACATTTTCACATGTATAAAGCTGTTCAAAGCACTGAATTTAAACACATCATGGATCACACTCTCACAAGCTAAGCTGGTAAAATTATAATTGTGTCATATACATTTTCCTTTCATCTTATAGGAATAACCTGAGCAGTACTCAATAATAAGGGATGTGATTTCACGGAGGATAAAGTGAGGTCTCGGAATAACTGAATTGCATTTTGGAACAATGGTGGATTTCCATTTACTACATTTTCAAATACAGTGAGAAAATCAGGAAAATGTGAATGGAAGTGTTTCCTTCTTGGTGAACTTTGGCATCCATCACAAGACAATGGGTCTATACCAAATTCTGGTCAGGTTGTCAATTGCCCCCCACTTCCTTCAAATAACTGAACAGCCACCGCTGTTGTTGGAACAACATCTGGTGTAACCTTCACTGTCTTGTCCATAGCTGCTTGCATATTGTTTGGATGTACTCTCTGTTCTATTGTAATGCAGAGAGAATATGAACATACCGGTAGCTAGTGATTTAAGAACATGGTGATAGAGTCATTTTACTTGACCCGTGAAATATATAGTGGAATATTACACACTATGTGTGCGTAAAAGCCCCTATCACAAGGTGTATACAAGATTGAGGATGAAAAAACTGACACAAAAACAGAACACACAATAATGACACAACTGAAGAGATAAATTATACGACTGTTATTGTAATACTTTTCTTCGTTTATTAGAAATTTTTACAAAAGGTCGTGGGGTGTTTCGTGTAAATAGTCTGAGTAACAGCAAAACAATAGGGCTACAGTAACTATTATTCTCTGTTTCACTGGTCAAGTAAAATCACTCCATCACCATGTTCTTAAATCACTAGCTACCGGTATGTTCATATTCTCTCTGCATTACAATAGAACAGAGAGTACATCCAAACAATATGCAAGCAGCTATGGACAAGACAATGAAGGTTACACCAGATGTTGTTCCAACAACAGCGGTGGCTGTTCAGTTATTTGAAGGAAGTGGGGGGCAATTGACAACCTGACCAGAATTTGGTATAGACCCATTGTCTTGTGATGGATGCCAAAGTTCACCAAGAAGGAAACACTTCCATTCACATTTTCTCTGATTTTCTCACTGTATTTGAACATGTAGTAAATGGAAATCCACCATTGTTCCAAAATGCAATTCAGTTATTCCGAGACCTCACTTTATCCTCCGTGAAATCACATCCCTTATTATTGAGTACTGCTCAGGTTATTCCTATAAGATAAAAGGAAAATGTATATGACACAATTATAATTTTACCAGCTTAGCTTGTGAGAGTGTGATCCATGATGTGTTTAAATTCAGTGCTTTGAACAGCTTTATACATGTGAAAATGTATTCTTGAAAACAAATGAAAAATATTAAAACCCACGAGTTTGGAAAGAAAGAGTGCTGATTTACCTGTATCGTTGTGTTTTATAAGCTTATTCAAGGGGCAAACTTGACTGCAAACCATAATTTCGCCTCGGTAGCGTTAATTTTCCTGCGATTTCAAACTTTTTGTTGTCGTCTCATTCTGGAAACGTTGCTTTATTTGATGTATTTCGATTCATACAAATACTACTTCGAGCAAATGCAAATATCACGTACCTGGCGCATGTGAATTTTTGGCCTTTAAAAAGGCAGCCTAGTGGAGGTCCAAGTCGTTGAAAACGTCTGAACATGCAGGGAACCACATAGCTTTCACATTTGTGGCGAGGAAATAAAAATATGACTCCTAGTAGAGCCTTGTAGCCGCCATAACTTAACTCCCCTCCCCTCCCCTCCAAGGGTTGCGTGACTTCTCCCAACCCCAGCCCTGTCAGTTGCGGTCTCGACTTGTCCGTCCCATGGTGCGGAAGGGTTTGTCAGTTTTTCATTTTTATTTGATCATCGACAGAGGAAAATTGAAAATTGATCGGATATTTACTGCATGGATCATTTCCTCCATCTTGAAAGCCCCTTCCTTGAAAAATCAAAGAATTAGACCCCGATTGGAAAGGTTCTGAAAAAGAATAATTTCAAATCGATTGGCTGCTATTCAATTCTTCTTTCTTCCTTTGCAAATAAAAATTAAAGATTTGTATTGTCATGTTTAATTTTCATTCAATAAGAAACCATGATTTTCATGTTTGTGTTTGTTGGAATTTTATTCTCAACGTTCCTTGGTAAAAACAAATGAAACATTAAAAATACAAAATCCATTTTTTCATTTTCCATTTTTCATGGAAATCAAATGGACGGAAGACCCACGGACCGACCGTGTTGCCACCATCTTGGTTTTTCCACTTCCGTTCTTGCCGTCCCCTCCCCTCACACATATTTCGTCCCGTTTTTCAATTTTTGATTTTCGTATTTGCGGAAATCAAAATTTGAGTTTCAGTTTTGGAACTGGTTTTTGCATGTTCGTTTCTTTAAGAGATTTTAGCAAATCTTGTCACATTTCTATTTTCATTAAATCTGAAGCAAAGGAAATCTATACTAAGATAGAGCTTTGTCGCTTAATCATGTTAATGTGAAAGGCCAAAACAAAGGAGAATTAAGAATTCACCCATGATTTCTGTTTTTCTGAATATCAAAAATTGAAAATCGAAATTTGTCATTTCTAATTTTCAATTTTCTATTTTGATGAAAATTAAATGGACGGAAGGTACACGGACCCTCCCCTCACACCTATTTCGTCCGGTTTTTCAATTTTTGATTTTCCTATATGCAGAAATCAACAATTTGATTGTGAACTTTGAGTTACAGTTTTGAAACTGGTTCTTGCATGTTAGTTTCTTTAAGAAATTTTGGCAAATCTTGTCATATTTCTATTTTCATTACACCTGAAGCAAAGGAAATCTAACCTAAAATGGGGCTTCGTGGCTTATGTGAAAAGCCAAAACAAAAGAGAATTAAAAATTCACCCATGATTTCTGTTTTTCTGAGCATCAAAATTTGAAAATCAAGATTTTCAATTTTCTATTTTGATTAAAATTGAATGGACGGAAGGTAAACGGACCTGTCATCATCTACAATGTGAATATTTCGTCACTCGCAAAATTGTTTTTTATTTGCAGAAACGTTAGCCAGTCTCATACCTGCCGAAAGAAAAAAAAATCTAAAACAAGCCGTTATCAGAAAAGATGTTTATTTTTTCAGCAATCAGTTACAAGTCTCGTCGCACGGCAACACTGTTCAGCAGCTAGTTAGGTGAGCATAGTTAGTACATTTAACCTTTGATGACATAAACCTGATTGGCCCACGGTCCACCTTCGCCATCGGACCCACAGGCTGCAGATCTGCCGTACTTGTCGAAGGTTTGGTCCGCTGTAGCACTGGCTGCGCACCATCCTCCATGTTGAACTGCAAACATCTTGTATCCTTTTCTCATTGCAGCCACGGCGCACTTTGCAATGGCGTTCTTTCGAGCACCATACGATCCATCCAGAATGGAATCTTTTCCTTCCAATGGTTGGATGGCTCGATTGGAGGTGTCTTTGAAGCAGCCGATGGTTTCAAAACCTGATGGAAAGTCAATCTTAATATTTACTATATTGCTGTAAGATTTTGCAAGACTATGGAACAACATCATAATGGAAATAAAAAAGAAAAGGCCGCAACTAACATTGCCCGTTCGTGAGTGTTATTTGAATTTCTTTATTGTTATTCAACCTAGATCCGCTTACAAAAAGTAACCGATCTAAACAACCCACCAACGAAAACGGACACCGCAAAAAGGAAAACGTTCTGAAAATTGGACGAGTACCTATTCGGAATTGTGCGAGAATATCAAGTGAATTTTTTTTGCAATAAATGCAACCAAAAATTGCTAGACCAATTCTTAAGAAAAAAAGGACTTACAAAAACGTAGGTTAAGCTATGAAAGACCTTTAATCCAGGTTCGAGTACTGTGTTTTGTACGGTAATTTGTCATCATTTTTTGTTAAGTTTTGCCCCTCCTTGGTATTAAAAGTACAAAAATTCCTCTCGGTCACCTTTCCTTTGTTTATGCCCCTCTTATTGCAATTGGCGTTGCATTACTTGCCATACAAGAGTACAAGTTGAAGATTACAATTTTACTGCATATGTCCAATCAGAATGGAGTGATCTTCTTGAATGTATTCTTAATAAATGGGAAATAGCAAAGCAATCAAGTGTCTATTCGAATAGAACCGTTTATTAAATATAGAGTATTTCTTGACTGGAGCGGTGGAATTAAATCTTCTAAAATGCCATGCAACATGACCAGATTTCGCAAAGCAACATGTTTACGACAATAAAATGTATTTTATTAAAAAAAAAAAAAGTCAAATAAACTGTACACAACAATTGAAATAATCAGAGCAGAACGCAAGTTGCCATTCTAGTTCTTATCTACAATTTCATGACAAATTTGTTCACTGTTCAAGCTTGTCGGAACAAATACGAAAAGGCAAATTCAGTGTTTGATAAAGATGAAGTACACACTAGTCCTTCGTCCTAGTTCATTAGGCCTTTTTTCCACAAGAAAACACCGCAATTTATTTTTTGTGCATTTAGTAGACACTTCTTTGACATTTTACCTTTGATGACATAAACCTGATTGGCCCACGGTCCACCTTCGCCATCGGACTCACAGGCTGCAGATCTGCCGTACTTGTCGAAGGTCTGGTCCGCTGTAGCACTGGTTGCGCACCATCCTCCATGTTGAACTGCAAACATCTTGTATCCTTTTCTCATTGCAGCCACGGCGCACTTTGCAATGGCGTTCTTTCGAGCACCATACGATCCATCCAGAATGGAATCTTTTCCTTCCAATGGTTGGATGGCTCGATTGGAGGTGTCTTTGAAGCAGCCGATGGTTTCAAAACCTGATGGAAAGTCAATCTTAATATTTACTATATTGCTGTACGATTTTGCAAGACTATGGCACAACATCACAATGGAAATATAAAAGAAAAGGCGGCAAATAAAATTGCCCGTTCGTGAGTGTTATTTGAATTTCTTTATTGTTATTCAACCTAGATCCGCTTACAAAAAGTAACTGATCTAAACAATCCACCAAGGAAAACGGAAACCGTAAAAAGGCAAATGTTCTGAAAATTGGACGAGTACCTATTAATTCGGGATTGTGCGAGAATATCAAGTGAATTTTTTTGGCAATAAATGCAACCAAAAATTGCTAGACCAATTCTTAAGAAAAAAAGGACTTACAAAAACGTCAGTTAAGCTGTGAAAGACCTTTAATCCAGGTTTGAGTACTGTGTTTTGTGAGGTAATTTGTCTTCATTTTTTGTTAAGTTTTGCCCCTCCTTGGTATTAAAAGTACAAAAATTCCTCTCGGTCACCTTTCCTTTGTTTATGCCCCTCTTATTGCAATTGGCGTTGCATTACTTGCCATACAAGAGTACAAGTTGAAGATTACAATTTTACTGCATATGTCCAATCAGAATGGAGTGATCTTCTTGAATGTATTCTTAATAAATGGGAAATAGCAAAGCAATCAAGTGTCTATTCGAATAGAACCGTTTTTTAAATATAGAGTATTTCTTGACTGGAGCAGTGGAATTAAATCTTCTAAAATGCCATGCAACATGACCAGATTTCGCAAAAGCAACATGTTAACGACAATAAAGTGTATTTTATTAAAAAAAAGAAGTCAAATAAACTGTACACAACAATTGAAATAATCGGAGCAGAACGCAAGTTGCCATTCTAGTTCTTATCTACAATTTCATGACAAATTTGTACAGTGTTAAAGCTCGTCCAAACAAATACGAAAAGGCAAATTCAGTGTTTGATAAAAATGAAGTACACACTAGTGCTTCGTCCTAGTTCATTACGCCTTTTTTCCACAAGAAAACACCGCATTTTATTTTTTGTGCATTTAATAGACATTTCTTTGACATTTTACCTTTGATGACATAAACCTGATTGGCCCACGGTCCACCTTCGCCATCGGACTCACAGGCTGCAGATCTGCCGTACTTGTCGAAGGTCTGGTCCGCTGTAGCACTGGCTGCGCACCATCCTCCATGTTGAACTGCAAACATCTTGTATCCTTTTCTCATTGCAGCCACGGCGCACTTTGCAATGGCGTTCTTTCGAGCACCATACGATCCATCCAGAATGGAATCTTTTCCTTCCAATGGTTGGATGGCTCGATTGGAGGTGTCTTTGAAGCAGCCGATGGTTTCAAAACCTGATGGAAAGTCAATCTTAATATTTACTATATTGCTGTACGATTTTGCAAGACTATGGAACAACATCACAATGGAAATATAAAAGAAAAGGCCGCAACTAACATTGCCCGTTCTTGAGTGTTATTTGAATTTCTTTATTGTTATTCAACCTAGATCCGCTTACAAAAAGTAACCGATCTAAACAATCCACCAAGGAAAACGGCCACCGCAAAAAGGAAAACGTTCTGAAAATTGAACGAGTACCTATTAATTCAAAATTGTGCGTGAATATCAAGTGACTTTTTTTTGCAATAAATGCAACCAAAAACTGCTGAACGAATTCTTAAGAAAAAAAGCACTTACAAAAACGTCAGTTAAGCTATAAAAGACTGTTCATCCAGGTTTGAGTACTGTGTTTTGTAAGGTACTTTAGCATCATTTTTTGTTAAGTTTTGCCCCTCCTTGGTATTAAAAGTACAAAAATTCCTCTCGGTCACCTTTCTTTTGTTTATGCCCCTCTTATTGCAATTGGCGTTGCATTACTTGCCATACAAGAGTACAAGTTGAAGATTACAATTTTACTGCATATGTCCAATCAGAATGGAGTGATCTTCTTGAATGTATTCTTAATAAATGGGAAATAGCAAAGCAATCAAGTGTCTATTCGAATAGAACCGTATATTAAATATAGAGTATTTCTTGACTGGAGCGGTGGAATTAAATCTTCTAAAATTCCATGCAACATGACAAGATTTCGCAAAAGCAACATGTTTACCACAATAAAGTGTATTTTATTTTTAAAAAAAACGCAAATAAACTGTACACAACAATTGAAATAATCGGAGCAAAACGCAAGTTGCCATTCTAGTTCTTATCTACAATTTCATGACAAATTTGTACCGTGTTAAAGCTCGTCGTAACAAATACGACCATGCAAATTCAGTGTTTGATAAAGATGAAGTACACACTTGTCCTTCGTGCTAGTTCATTAGGCCTTTTTTCCACAAGAAAACACCGCATTTTATTTTTTGTGCATTTAGTAGACACTTCTTTGACATTTTACCTTTGATGACATAAACCTGATTGGCCCACGGTCCACCTTCGCCATCGGACTCACAGGCTGCAGATCTGCCGTACTTGTCGAAGGTCTGGTCCGCTGTAGCACTGGTTGCGCACCATCCTCCATGTTGAACTGCAAACATCTTGTATCCTTTTCTCATTGCAGCCACGGCGCACTTTGCAATGGCGTTCTTTCGAGCACCATACGATCCATCCAGAATGGAATCTTTTCCTTCCAATGGTTGGATGGCTCTATTGGAGGTGTCTTTGAAGCAGCCGATGGTTTCAAAACCTGATGGAAAGTCAATCTTAATATTTACTATATTGCTGTACGATTTTGCAAGACTATGGCACAACATCACAATGGAAATATAAAAGAAAAGGCGGCAAATAAAATTGCCCGTTCGTGAGTGTTATTTGAATTTCTTTATTGTTATTCAACCTAGATCCGCTTACAAAAAGTAACCGATCTAAACAATCCACCAAGGAAAACGGAAACCGTAAAAAGGCAAATGTTCTAAAAATTGGACGAGTACCTATTAATTCGGGATTGTGCGAGAATATCAAGTGAATTTTTTTTGCAATAAATGCAACCAAAAATTGCTAGACCAATTCTTAAGAAAAAAAGGACTTAACAAAAACGTCAGTTAAGCTGTGAAAGACCTTTAATCCAGGTTTGAGTAATGTGTTTTGTCAGGTAATTTGTCTTCATTTTTTGTTAAGTTTTGCCCCTCCTTGGTATTAAAAGTACAAAAATTCCTCTCGGTCACCTTTCCTTTGTTTATGCCCCTCTTATTGCAATTGGCATTGCATTACTTGCCATACAAGAGTACAAGTTGAAGATTACAATTTTACTGCATATGTCCAATCAGAATGGAGTGATCTTCTTGAATGTATTCTTAATAAATGGGAAATAGCAAAGCAATCAAGTGTCTATTCGAATAGAACCGTTTTTTAAATATAGAGTATTTCTTGACTGGAGCAGTGGAATTAAATCTTCTAAAATGCCATGCAACATGACCAGATTTCGCAAAAGCAACATGTTAACGACAATAAAGTGTATTTTATTAAAAACAAAAAGTCAAATAAACTGTACACAACAATTGAAATAATCGGAGCAGAACGCAAGTTGCCATTCTAGTTCTTATCTACAATTTCATGACAAATTTGTACAGTGTTAAAGCTCGTCCAAACAAATACGAAAAGGCAAATTCAGTGTTTGATAAAAATGAAGTACACACTAGTGCTTCGTCCTAGTTCATTAGGCCTTTTTTCCACAAGAAAACACCGCATTTTATTTTTTGTGCATTTAATAGACATTTCTTTGACATTTTACCTTTGGTGACATAAACCTGATTGGCCCACGGTCCACCTTCGTTATCGGACTCACAGGCTGCAGATCTGCCGTACTTGTCGAAGGTCTGGTCCGCTGTAGCACTGGCTGCGCACCATCCTCCATGTTGAACTGCAAACATCTTGTATCCTTTTCTCATTGCAGCCACGGCGCACTTTGCAATGGCGTTCTTTCGAGCACCATACGATCCATCCAGAATGGAATCTTTTCCTTCCAATGGTTGGATGGCTCGATTGGAGGTGTCTTTGAAGCAGCCGATGGTTTCAAAACCTGATGGAAAGTCAATCTTAATATTTACTATATTGCTGTACGATTTTGCAAGACTATGGAACAACATCACAATGGAAATATAAAAGAAAAGGCCGCAACTAACATTGCCCGTTCGTGAGTGTTATTTGAATTTCTTTATTGTTATTCAACCTAGATCCGCTTACAAAAAGTAACCGATCTAAACAACCCACCAACGAAAACGGACACCGCAAAAAGGAAAACGTTCTGAAAATTGGACGAGTACCTATTCGGAATTGTGCGAGAATATCAAGTGAATTTTTTTTGCAATAAATGCAACCAAAAATTGCTAGACCAATTCTTAAGAAAAAAAGGACTTACAAAAACGTCAGTTAAGCTATGAAAGATCTTTAATCCAGGTTCGAGTACTGTGTTTTGTACGGTAATTTGTCATCATTTTTTGTTAAGTTTTGCCCCTCCTTGGTATTAAAAGTACAAAAATTCCTCTCGGTCACCTTTCCTTTGTTTATGCCCCTCTTATTGCAATTGGCGTTGCATTACTTGCCATACAAGAGTACAAGTTGAAGATTACAATTTTACTGCATATGTCCAATCAGAATGGAGTGATCTTCTTGAATGTATTCTTAATAAATGGGAAATAGCAAAGCAATCAAGTGTCTATTCGAATAGAACCGTTTTTTAAATATAGAGTATTTCTTGACTGGAGCAGTGGAATTAAATCTTCTAAAATGCCATGCAACATGACCAGATTTCGCAAAAGCAACATGTTAACGACAATAAAGTGTATTTTATTAAAAAAAAGAAGTCAAATAAACTGTACACAACAATTGAAATAATCGGAGCAGAACGCAAGTTGCCATTCTAGTTCTTATCTACAATTTCATGACAAATTTGTACAGTGTTAAAGCTCGTCCAAACAAATACGAAAAGGCAAATTCAGTGTTTGATAAAAATGAAGTACACACTAGTGCTTCGTCCTAGTTCATTGGGCCTTTTTTCCACAAGAAAACACCGCATTTTATTTTTTGTGCATTTAATAGACATTTCTTTGACATTTTACCTTTGATGACATAAACCTGATTGGCCCACGGTCCACCTTCGCCATCGGACTCACAGGCTGCAGATCTGCCGTACTTGTCGAAGGTCTGGTCCGCTGTAGCACTGGCTGCGCACCATCCTCCATGTTGAACTGCAAACATCTTGTATCCTTTTCTCATTGCAGCCACGGCGCACTTTGCAATGGCGTTCTTTCGAGCACCATACGATCCATCCAGAATGGAATCTTTTCCTTCCAATGGTTGGATGGCTCGATTGGAGGTGTCTTTGAAGCAGCCGATGGTTTCAAAACCTGATGGAAAGTCAATCTTAATATTTACTATATTGCTGTACGATTTTGCAAGACTATGGAACAACATCACAATGGAAATATAAAAGAAAAGGCCGCAACTAACATTGCCCGTTCGTGAGTGTTATTTGAATTTCTTTATTGTTATTCAACCTAGATCCGCTTACAAAAAGTAAGCGATCTAAACAATCCACCAAGGAAAACGGAAACCGCAAAAAGGAAAACGTTCTGAAAATTGAACGAGTACCTATTAATTCAAAATTGTGCGAGAATATCAAGTGACTTTTTTTTGCAATAAATGCAACCAAAAACTGCTGAACGAATTCTTAAGAAAAAAAGCACTTACAAAAACGTCAGTTAAGCTATAAAAGACTGTTAATCCAGGTTTGAGTACTGTGTTTTGTAAGGTACTTTAGCATCATTTTTTGTTAAGTTTTGCCCCTCCTTGGTATTAAAAGTACAAAAATTCCTCTCGGTCACCTTTCTTTTGTTTATGCCCCTCTTATTGCAATTGGCGTTGCATTACTTGCCATACAAGAGTACAAGTTGAAGATTACAATTTTACTGCATATGTCCAATCAGAATGGAGTGATCTTCTTGAATGTATTCTTAATAAATGGGAAATAGCAAAGCAATCAAGTGTCTATTCGAATAGAACCGTATATTAAATATAGAGTATTTCTTGACTGGAGCGGTGGAATTAAATCTTCTAAAATTCCATGCAACATGACCAGATTTCGCAAAAGCAACATGTTTACCACAATAAAGTGTATTTTATTTTTAAAAAAAACGCAAATAAACTGTACACAACAATTGAAATAATCGGAGCAGAACGCAAGTTGCCATTCTAGTTCTTATCTACAATTTCATGACAAATTTGTACAGTGTTAAACCTCGTCGTAACAAATACGACCATGCAAATTCAGTGTTTGATAAAGATGAAGTACACACTTGTCCTTCGTGCTAGTTCATTAGGCCTTTTTTCCACAAGAAAACACCGCATTTTATTTTTTGTGCATTTAGTAGACACTTCTTTGACATTTTACCTTTGATGACATAAACCTGATTGGCCCACGGTCCACCTTCGCCATCGGACTCACAGGCTGCAGATCTGCCGTACTTGTCGAAGGTCTGGTCCGCTGTAGCACTGGTTGCGCACCATCCTCCATGTTGAACTGCAAACATCTTGTATCCTTTTCTCATTGCAGCCACGGCGCACTTTGCAATGGCGTTCTTTCGAGCACCATACGATCCATCCAGAATGGAATCTTTTCCTTCCAATGGTTGGATGGCTCTATTGGAGGTGTCTTTGAAGCAGCCGATGGTTTCAAAACCTGATGGAAAGTCAATCTTAATACTTACTATATTGCTGTACGATTTTGCAAGACTATGGAACAACATCACAATGGAAATATAAAAGAAAAGGCGGCAAATAAAATTGCCCGTTCGTGAGTGTTATTTGAATTTCTTTATTGTTATTCAACCTAGATCCGCTTACAAAAAGTAACCGATCTAAACAATCCACCAAGGAAAACGGAAACCGTAAAAAGGCAAATGTTCTGAAAATTGGACGAGTACCTATTAATTCGGGATTGTGCGAGAATATCAAGTGAATTTTTTTTGCAATAAATGCAACCAAAAATTGCTAGACCAATTCTTAAGAAAAAAAGGACTTAACAAAAACGTCAGTTAAGCTGTGAAAGACCTTTAATCCAGGTTTGAGTACTGTGTTTTGTGAGGTAATTTGTCTTTTTTTTTTTGTTATGTTTTGCCCCTCCTTGGTATTAAAAGTACAAAAATTCCTCTCGGTCACCTTTCCTTTGTTTATGCCCCTCTTATTGCAATTGGCATTGCATTACTTGCCATACAAGAGTACAAGTTGAAGATTACAATTTTACTGCATATGTCCAAACAGAATGGAGTGATCTTCTTGAATGTATTCTTAATAAATGGGAAATAGCAAAGCAATCAAGTGTCTATTCGAATAGAACCGTTTTTTAAATAAAGAGTATTTCTTGACTGGAGCAGTGGAATTAAATCTTCTAAAATGCCATGCAACATGACCAGATTTCGCAAAAGCAACATGTTAACGACAATAAAGTGTATTTTATTAAAAACAAAAAGTCAAATAAACTGTACACAACAATTGAAATAATCGGAGCAGAACGCAAGTTGCCATTCTAGTTTTTATCTACAATTTCATGACAAATTTGTACAGTGTTAAAGCTCGTCCAAACAAATACGAAAAGGCAAATTCAGTGTTTGATAAAAATGAAGTACACACTAGTGCTTCGTGCTAGTTCATTAGGCCTTTTTTCCACAAGAAAACACCGCATTTTATTTTTTGTGCATTTAATAGACATTTCTTTGACATTTTACCTTTGGTGACATAAACCTGATTGGCCCACGGTCCACCTTCGCCATCGGACTCACAGGCTGCAGATCTGCCGTACTTGTCGAAGGTCTGGTCCGCTGTAGCACTGGCTGCGCACCATCCTCCATGTTGAACTGCAAACATCTTGTATCCTTTTCTCATTGCAGCCACGGCGCACTTTGCAATGGCGTTCTTTCGAGCACCATACGATCCATCCAGAATGGAATCTTTTCCTTCCAATGGTTGGATGGCTCGATTGGAGGTGTCTTTGAAGCAGCCGATGGTTTCAAAACCTGATGGAAAGTCAATCTTAATATTTACTATATTGCTGTACGATTTTGCAAGACTATGGAACAACATCACAATGGAAATATAAAAGAAAAGGCCGCAAATAAAATTGCCCGTTCGTGAGTGTTATTTGAATTTCTTTATTGTTATTCAACCTAGATCCGCTTACAAAAAGTAACCGATCTAAACAATCCACCAAGGAAAACGGAAACCGTAAAAAGGCAAATGTTCTAAAAATTGGACGAGTACCTATTAATTCGGAATTGTCCGAGAATATCAAGTGAATTTTTTTTGCAATAAATGCAACCAAAAATTGCTAGACCAATTCTTAAGAAAAAAAGGACTTAACAAAAACGTCAGTTAAGCTGTGAAAGACCTTTAATCCAGGTTTGAGTACTGTGTTTTGTGAGGTAATTTGTCTTCATTTTTTGTTACGTTTTGCCCCTCCTTGGTATTAAAAGTACAAAAATTCCTCTCGGTCACCTTTCCTTTGTTTATGCCCCTCTTATTGCAATTGGCATTGCATTACTTGCCATACAAGAGTACAAGTTGAAGATTACAATTTTACTGCATATGTCCAAACAGAATGGAGTGATCTTCTTGAATGTATTCTTAATAAATGGGAAATAGCAAAGCAATCAAGTGTCTATTCGAATAGAACCGTTTTTTAAATAAAGAGTATTTCTTGACTGGAGCAGTGGAATTAAATCTTCTAAAATGCCATGCAACATGACCAGATTTCGCAAAAGCAACATGTTAACGACAATAAAGTGTATTTTATTAAAAACAAAAAGTCAAATAAACTGTACACAACAATTGAAATAATCGGAGCAGAACGCAAGTTGCCATTCTAGTTTTTATCTACAATTTCATGACAAATTTGTACAGTGTTAAAGCTCGTCCAAACAAATACGAAAAGGCAAATTCAGTGTTTGATAAAAATGAAGTACACACTAGTGCTTCGTCCTAGTTCATTAGGCCTTTTTTCCACAAGAAAACACCGCATTTTATTTTTTGTGCATTTAATAGACATTTCTTTGACATTTTACCTTTGGTGACATAAACCTGATTGGCCCACGGTCCACCTTCGCCATCGGACTCACAGGCTGCAGATCTGCCGTACTTGTCGAAGGTCTGGTCCGCTGTAGCACTGGCTGCGCACCATCCTCCATGTTGAACTGCAAACATCTTGTATCCTTTTCTCATTGCAGCCACGGCGCACTTTGCAATGGCGTTCTTTCGAGCACCATACGATCCATCCAGAATGGAATCTTTTCCTTCCAATGGTTGGATGGCTCGATTGGAGGTGTCTTTGAAGCAGCCGATGGTTTCAAAACCTGATGGAAAGTCAATCTTAATATTTACTATATTGCTGTACGATTTTGCAAGACTATGGCACAACATCACAATGGAAATATAAAAGAAAAGGCCGCAAATAAACTTGCCCGTTCGTGAGTGTTATTTGAATTTCTTTATTGTTATTCAACCTAGATCCGCTTACAAAAAGTAACCGATCTAAACAATCCACCAAGGAAAACGGAAACTGTAAAAAGGCAAATGTTCTGAAAATTGGACGAGAACCTATTAATTCGGGATTGTGCGAGAATATCAAGTGAATTTTTTTTTGCAATAAATGCAACCAAAAATTGCTAGACCAATTCTTAAGAAAAAAAGGAATTACAAAAACGTCAGTTAAGCTGTGAAAGACCTTTAATCCAGGTTTGAGTACTGTGTTTTGTGAGGTAATTTGTCTTCATTTTTTGTTAAGTTTTGCCCCTCCTTGGTATTAAAAGTACAAAAACTCCTCTCGGTCACCTTTCTTTTGTTTATGCCCCTCTTATTGCAATTGGCGTTGCATTACTTGCCATACAAGAGTACAAGTTGAAGATTACAATTTTACTGCATATGTCCAATCAGAATGGAGTGATCTTCTTGAATGTATTCTTAATAAATGGGAAATAGCAAAGCAATCAAGTGTCTATTCGAATAGAACCGTATAATAAATATAGAGTATAACTTGACTGAAGCGGTGGAATTAAATCTTCTAAAATGCCATGCAACATGACCAGATTTCGCAAAAGCAACATGTTAACGACAATAAAGTGTATTTTATTAAAAAAAAAAAAAAGTCAAATGAACTGTACACAACAATTGAAATAATCGGAGCAGAACGCAAGTTGCCATTCTAGTTCATATCTACAATTTCATGACAAATTTGTACAGTGTTAAAGCTCGTCGTAACAAATACGACCATGCAAATTCAGTGTTTGATAAAGATGAAGTACACACTTGTCCTTCGTGCTAGTTCATTAGGCCTTTTTTCCACAAGAAAACACCGCATTTTATTTTTTGTGCATTTAGTAGACACTTCTTTGACATTTTACCTTTGATGACATAAACCTGATTGGCCCACGGTCCACCTTCGCCATCGGACTCACAGGCTGCAGATCTGCCGTACTTGTCGAAGGTCTGGTCCGCTGTAGCACTGGCTGCGCACCATCCTCCATGTTGAACTGCAAACATCTTGTATCCTTTTCTCATTGCAGCCACGGCGCACTTTGCAATGGCGTTCTTTCGAGCACCATACGATCCATCCAGAATGGAATCTTTTCCTTCCAATGGTTGGATGGCTCGATTGGAGGTGTCTTTGAAGCAGCCGATGGTTTCAAAACCTGATGGAAAGTCAATCTTAATATTTACTATATTGCTGTACGATTTTGCAAGACTATGGAACAACATCACAATGGAAATATAAAAGAAAAGGCCGCAACTAACATTGCCCGTTCGTGAGTGTTATTTGAATTTCTTTATTGTTATTCAACCTAGATCCGCTTACAAAAAGTAAGCGATCTAAACAATCCACCAAGGAAAACGGAAACCGCAAAAAGGAAAACGTTCTGAAAATTGAACGAGTACCTATTAATTCAAAATTGTGCGAGAATATCAAGTGACTTTTTTTTGCAATAAATGCAACCAAAAACTGCTGAACGAATTCTTAAGAAAAAAAGCACTTACAAAAACGTCAGTTAAGCTATAAAAGACTGTTAATCCAGGTTTGAGTACTGTGTTTTGTAAGGTACTTTAGCATCATTTTTTGTTAAGTTTTGCCCCTCCTTGGTATTAAAAGTACAAAAATTCCTCTCGGTCACCTTTCTTTTGTTTATGCCCCTCTTATTGCAATTGGCGTTGCATTACTTGCCATACAAGAGTACAAGTTGAAGATTACAATTTTACTGCATATGTCCAATCAGAATGGAGTGATCTTCTTGAATGTATTCTTAATAAATGGGAAATAGCAAAGCAATCAAGTGTCTATTCGAATAGAACCGTATATTAAATATAGAGTATTTCTTGACTGGAGCGGTGGAATTAAATCTTCTAAAATTCCATGCAACATGACCAGATTTCGCAAAAGCAACATGTTTACCACAATAAAGTGTATTTTATTTTTAAAAAAAACGCAAATAAACTGTACACAACAATTGAAATAATCGGAGCAGAACGCAAGTTGCCATTCTAGTTCTTATCTACAATTTCATGACAAATTTGTACAGTGTTAAACCTCGTCGTAACAAATACGACCATGCAAATTCAGTGTTTGATAAAGATGAAGTACACACTTGTCCTTCGTGCTAGTTCATTAGGCCTTTTTTCCACAAGAAAACACCGCATTTTATTTTTTGTGCATTTAGTAGACACTTCTTTGACATTTTACCTTTGATGACATAAACCTGATTGGCCCACGGTCCACCTTCGCCATCGGACTCACAGGCTGCAGATCTGCCGTACTTGTCGAAGGTCTGGTCCGCTGTAGCACTGGTTGCGCACCATCCTCCATGTTGAACTGCAAACATCTTGTATCCTTTTCTCATTGCAGCCACGGCGCACTTTGCAATGGCGTTCTTTCGAGCACCATACGATCCATCCAGAATGGAATCTTTTCCTTCCAATGGTTGGATGGCTCTATTGGAGGTGTCTTTGAAGCAGCCGATGGTTTCAAAACCTGATGGAAAGTCAATCTTAATACTTACTATATTGCTGTACGATTTTGCAAGACTATGGAACAACATCACAATGGAAATATAAAAGAAAAGGCGGCAAATAAAATTGCCCGTTCGTGAGTGTTATTTGAATTTCTTTATTGTTATTCAACCTACATCCGCTTACAAAAAGTAACCGATCTAAACAATCCACCAAGGAAAACGGAAACTGTAAAAAGGCAAATGTTCTGAAAATTGGACGAGTACCTATTAATTCGGGATTGTGCGAGAATATCAAGTGAATTTTTTTTTGCAATAAATGCAACCAAAAATTGCTAGACCAATTCTTAAGAAAAAAAGGAATTACAAAAACGTCAGTTAAGCTGTGAAAGACCTTTAATCCAGGTTTGAGTACTGTGTTTTGTGAGGTAATTTGTCTTCATTTTTTGTTAAGTTTTGCCCCTCCTTGGTATTAAAAGTACAAAAACTCCTCTCGGTCACCTTTCTTTTGTTTATGCCCCTCTTATTGCAATTGGCGTTGCATTACTTGCCATACAAGAGTACAAGTTGAAGATTACAATTTTACTGCATATGTCCAATCAGAATGGAGTGATCTTCTTGAATGTATTCTTAATAAATGGGAAATAGCAAAGCAATCAAGTGTCTATTCGAATAGAACCGTATAATAAATATAGAGTATAACTTGACTGAAGCGGTGGAATTAAATCTTCTAAAATGCCATGCAACATGACCAGATTTCGCAAAAGCAACATGTTAACGACAATAAAGTGTATTTTATTAAAAAAAAAAAAAGTCAAATGAACTGTACACAACAATTGAAATAATCGGAGCAGAACGCAAGTTGCCATTCTAGTTCATATCTACAATTTCATGACAAATTTGTACCGTGTTAAAGCTCGTCGTAACAAATACGACCATGCAAATTCAGTGTTTGATAAAGATGAAGTACACACTTGTCCTTCGTGCTAGTTCATTAGGCCTTTTTTCCACAAGAAAACACCGCATTTTATTTTTTGTGCATTTAGTAGACACTTCTTTGACATTTTACCTTTGATGACATAAACCTGATTGGCCCACGGTCCACCTTCGCCATCGGACTCACAGGCTGCAGATCTGCCGTACTTGTCGAAGGTCTGGTCCGCTGTAGCACTGGCTGCGCACCATCCTCCATGTTGAACTGCAAACATCTTGTATCCTTTTCTCATTGCAGCCACGGCGCACTTTGCAATGGCGTTCTTTCGAGCACCATACGATCCATCCAGAATGGAATCTTTTCCTTCCAATGGTTGGATGGCTCGATTGGAGGTGTCTTTGAAGCAGCCGATGGTTTCAAAACCTGATGGAAAGTCAATCTTAATATTTACTATATTGCTGTACGATTTTGCAAGACTATGGAACAACATCACAATGGAAATATAAAAGAAAAGGCCGCAACTAACATTGCCCGTTCGTGAGTGTTATTTGAATTTCTTTATTGTTATTCAACCTAGATCCGCTTACAAAAAGTAAGCGATCTAAACAATCCACCAAGGAAAACGGAAACCGCAAAAAGGAAAACGTTCTGAAAATTGAACGAGTACCTATTAATTCAAAATTGTGCGAGAATATCAAGTGACTTTTTTTTGCAATAAATGCAACCAAAAACTGCTGAACGAATTCTTAAGAAAAAAAGCACTTACAAAAACGTCAGTTAAGCTATAAAAGACTGTTAATCCAGGTTTGAGTACTGTGTTTTGTAAGGTACTTTAGCATCATTTTTTGTTAAGTTTTGCCCCTCCTTGGTATTAAAAGTACAAAAATTCCTCTCGGTCACCTTTCTTTTGTTTATGCCCCTCTTATTGCAATTGGCGTTGCATTACTTGCCATACAAGAGTACAAGTTGAAGATTACAATTTTACTGCATATGTCCAATCAGAATGGAGTGATCTTCTTGAATGTATTCTTAATAAATGGGAAATAGCAAAGCAATCAAGTGTCTATTCGAATAGAACCGTATATTAAATATAGAGTATTTCTTGACTGGAGCGGTGGAATTAAATCTTCTAAAATTCCATGCAACATGACCAGATTTCGCAAAAGCAACATGTTTACCACAATAAAGTGTATTTTATTTTTAAAAAAAACGCAAATAAACTGTACACAACAATTGAAATAATCGGAGCAGAACGCAAGTTGCCATTCTAGTTCTTATCTACAATTTCATGACAAATTTGTACAGTGTTAAACCTCGTCGTAACAAATACGACCATGCAAATTCAGTGTTTGATAAAGATGAAGTACACACTTGTCCTTCGTGCTAGTTCATTAGGCCTTTTTTCCACAAGAAAACACCGCATTTTATTTTTTGTGCATTTAGTAGACACTTCTTTGACATTTTACCTTTGATGACATAAACCTGATTGGCCCACGGTCCACCTTCGCCATCGGACTCACAGGCTGCAGATCTGCCGTACTTGTCGAAGGTCTGGTCCGCTGTAGCACTGGTTGCGCACCATCCTCCATGTTGAACTGCAAACATCTTGTATCCTTTTCTCATTGCAGCCACGGCGCACTTTGCAATGGCGTTCTTTCGAGCACCATACGATCCATCCAGAATGGAATCTTTTCCTTCCAATGGTTGGATGGCTCTATTGGAGGTGTCTTTGAAGCAGCCGATGGTTTCAAAACCTGATGGAAAGTCAATCTTAATACTTACTATATTGCTGTACGATTTTGCAAGACTATGGAACAACATCACAATGGAAATATAAAAGAAAAGGCGGCAAATAAAATTGCCCGTTCGTGAGTGTTATTTGAATTTCTTTATTGTTATTCAACCTAGATCCGCTTACAAAAAGTAACCGATCTAAACAATCCACCAAGGAAAACGGAAACCGTAAAAAGGCAAATGTTCTAAAAATTGGACGAGTACCTATTAATTCGGAATTGTGCGAGAATATCAAGTGAATTTTTTTTGCAATAAATGCAACCAAAAATTGCTAGACCAATTCTTAAGAAAAAAAGGACTTAACAAAAACGTCAGTTAAGCTGTGAAAGACCTTTAATCCAGGTTTGAGTACTGTGTTTTGTGAGGTAATTTGTCTTCATTTTTTGTTACGTTTTGCCCCTCCTTGGTATTAAAAGTACAAAAATTCCTCTCGGTCACCTTTCCTTTGTTTATGCCCCTCTTATTGCAATTGGCATTGCATTACTTGCCATACAAGAGTACAAGTTGAAGATTACAATTTTACTGCATATGTCCAAACAGAATGGAGTGATCTTCTTGAATGTATTCTTAATAAATGGGAAATAGCAAAGCAATCAAGTGTCTATTCGAATAGAACCGTTTTTTAAATAAAGAGTATTTCTTGACTGGAGCAGTGGAATTAAATCTTCTAAAATGCCATGCAACATGACCAGATTTCGCAAAAGCAACATGTTAACGACAATAAAGTGTATTTTATTAAAAACAAAAAGTCAAATAAACTGTACACAACAATTGAAATAATCGGAGCAGAACGCAAGTTGCCATTCTAGTTTTTAGCTACAATTTCATGACAAATTTGTACAGTGTTAAAGCTCGTCCAAACAAATACGAAAAGGCAAATTCAGTGTTTGATAAAAATGAAGTACACACTAGTGCTTCGTCCTAGTTCATTAGGCCTTTTTTCCACAAGAAAACACCGCATTTTATTTTTTGTGCATTTAATAGACATTTCTTTGACATTTTACCTTTGGTGACATAAACCTGATTGGCCCACGGTCCACCTTCGCCATCGGACTCACAGGCTGCAGATCTGCCGTACTTGTCGAAGGTCTGGTCCGCTGTAGCACTGGCTGCGCACCATCCTCCATGTTGAACTGCAAACATCTTGTATCCTTTTCTCATTGCAGCCACGGCGCACTTTGCAATGGCGTTCTTTCGAGCACCATACGATCCATCCAGAATGGAATCTTTTCCTTCCAATGGTTGGATGGCTCGATTGGAGGTGTCTTTGAAGCAGCCGATGGTTTCAAAACCTGATGGAAAGTCAATCTTAATATTTACTATATTGCTGTACGATTTTGCAAGACTATGGCACAACATCACAATGGAAATATAAAAGAAAAGGCCGCAAATAAAATTGCCCGTTCGTGAGTGTTATTTGAATTTCTTTATTGTTATTCAACCTAGATCCGCTTACAAAAAGTAACCGATCTAAACAATCCACCAAGGAAAACGGAAACTGTAAAAAGGCAAATGTTCTGAAAATTGGACGAGTACCTATTAATTCGGGATTGTGCGAGAATATCAAGTGAATTTTTTTTTGCAATAAATGCAACCAAAAATTGCTAGACCAATTCTTAAGAAAAAAAGGACTTAAAAAACGTCAGTTAAGCTGTGAAAGACCTTTAATCCAGGTTTGAGTACTGTGTTTTGTGAGGTAATTTGTCTTCATTTTTTGTTAAGTTTTGCCCCTCCTTGGTATTAAAAGTACAAAAACTCCTCTCGGTCACCTTTCTTTTGTTTATGCCCCTCTTATTGCAATTGGCGTTGCATTACTTGCCATACAAGAGTACAAGTTGAAGATTACAATTTTACTGCATATGTCCAATCAGAATGGAGTGATCTTCTTGAATGTATTCTTAATAAATGGGAAATAGCAAAGCAATCAAGTGTCTATTCGAATAGAACCGTATAATAAATATAGAGTATAACTTGACTGAAGCGGTGGAATTAAATCTTCTAAAATGCCATGCAACATGACCAGATTTCGCAAAAGCAACATGTTAACGACAATAAAGTGTATTTTATTAAAAAAAAGAAGTCAAATAAACTGTACACAACAATTGAAATAATCGGAGCAGAACGCAAGTTGCCATTCTAGTTCTTATCTACAATTTCATGACAAATTTATACACAGTTAAAGCTTGTCGGAACAAATACGACCATGCAAATTCAGTGTTTGATAAAAACGAAGTACACAATAGTCCTTCGTGCTAGTTCATTAGGCCTTTTTTCCACAAGAAAACACCGCATTTTATTTTTTGTGCATTTAATAGACATTTCTTTGACATTTTACCTTTGGTGACATAAACCTGATTGGCCCACGGTCCACCTTCGCCATCGGACTCACAGGCTGCAGATCTGCCGTACTTGTCGAAGGTCTGGTCCGCTGTAGCACTGGCTGCGCACCATCCTCCATGTTGAACTGCAAACATCTTGTATCCTTTTCTCATTGCAGCCACGGCGCACTTTGCAATGGCGTTCTTTCGAGCACCATACGATCCATCCAGAATGGAATCTTTTCCTTCCAATGGTTGCACGGCTCGATTGGAGGTGTCTTTGAAGCAGCCGATGGTTTCAAAACCTGATGGAAAGTCAATCTTAATATTTACTATATTGCTGTACGATTATGCAAGACTATGGCACAACATCACATTGGAAATATAAAAGAAAAGGCGGCAAATAAAATTGCCCGTTCGTGAGTGTTATTTGAATTTTTTTATTGTTATTCAACCTAGATCCGCTTACAAAAAGTAACCGATCTAAACAATCCACCAAGGAAAACGGACACCGCAAAAAGGAAAACGTTCTGAAGATTGGACGAGTACCTATTAATTCGGAATTGTGCGAGAATATCAAGTGAATTTTTTTTGCAATAAATGCAACCAAAAATTGCTAGACCAATTCTTAAGAAAAAAAGGACTTACAAAAACGTCAGTTAAGCTATGAAAGACCTTTAATCCAGGTTTGAGTACTGTTTTTTGTAGAGTAATTTGTCATCATTTTTTGTTAAGTTTTGCCCCTCCTTGGTATTAAAAGTACAAAAATTCCTCTCGGTCACCTTTCTTTTGTTTATGCCCCTCTTATTGCAATTGGCGTTGCATTACTTGCCATACAAGAGTACAAGTTGAAGATTACAATTTTACTGCATATGTCCAATCAGAATGGAGTGATCTTCTGGAATGTATTCTTAATAAATGGGAAATAGCAAAGCAATCAAGTGTCTATTCGAATAGAACCGTATATTTAATATAGAGTATTTCTTGACTGGAGCGGTGGATTTAAATCTTCTAAAATTCCATGCAACATGACCAGATTTCGCAAAAGCAACATGTTTACCACAATAAAGTGTATTTTATTTTTAAAAAAACGCAAATAAACTGTACACAACAATTGAATAATCGGAGCAGAACGCAAGTTGACATTCTAGTTCTTATCTACAATTTCATGACAAATTTGTACAGTGTTAAAGCTCGTCGTAACAAATACGAAAAGGCAAATTCAGTGTTTTATAAAAATGAAGTACACACTAGTCCTTCGTCCTAGTTCATTAGGCCTTTTTTCCACAAGAAAACACCGCATTTTATTTTTTGTGCATTTAGTAGACACTTCTTTGACATTTTACCTTTGATGACATAAACCTGATTGGCCCACGGTCCACCTTCGCCATCGGACTCACAGGCTGCAGATATGCCGTACTTGTCGAAGGTCTGGTCCGCTGTAGCACTGGCTGCGCACCATCCTCCATGTTGAACTGCAAACATCTTGTATCCTTTTCTCATTGCAGCCACGGCGCACTTTGCAATGGCGTTCTTTCGAGCACCATACGATCCATCCAGAATGGAATCTTTTCCTTCCAATGGTTGGATGGCTCGATTGGAGGTGTCTTTGAAGCAGCCGATGGTTTCAAAACCTGATGGAAAGTCAATCTTAATATTTACTATATTGCTGTACGATTTTGCAAGACTATGGAACAACATCACAATGGAAATATAAAAGAAAAGGGCGCAAATAAAATTGTCCGTTCGTGAGTGTTATTCGAATTTCTTTATTGTTTTATAACCTAGATCCGCTTACAAAAAGTAAGCGATCTAAACAATGCACCAAGGAAAACGGAAACCGCAAAAAGGAAAACGTTCTGAAGATTGGACGAGTACCTATTAATTCGGAATTGTGCGAGAATATCAAGTGAATTTTTTTTGCAATAAATGCAACCAAAAATTGCTAGACCAATTCTTAAGAAAAAAAGGACTTACAAAAACGTCAGTTAAGCTATGAAAGACCTTTAATCCAGGTTTGAGTACTGTGTTTTGTAGAGTAATTTGTCATCATTTATCTTAAGTTTTGCCCCTCCTTGGCATTAAAAGTACAAAAATTCCTCTCGGTCACCTTTCTTTTGTTTATGCCCCTCTTATTGCAATTGGCGTTGCATTACTTGCCATACAAGAGTACAAGTTGAAGATTACAATTTTACTGCATATGTCCAATCAGAATGGAGTGATCTTCTTGAATGTATTCTTAATAAATGGGAAATAGCAAATCAATTAAGTTTCTATTCGAATAGAACCGTATATTAAATATAGAGTATTTCTTGACTGGAGCGGTGGAATTAAATCTTCTAAAATGCCATGCAACATGACCAGATTTCGCAAAAGCAACATGTTTAAGAGAATAAAGTGTATTTTATTAAAAACAAAAAGTCAAATAAACTGTACACAACAATTGAAAAAATCGGAGCAGAACGCAAGTTGCCATTCTAGTTCTTATCTACAATTTCATGACAAATTTGTACACTGTTAAAGCTCGTCGTAAAAAATACGACCATGCAAATTCAGTGTTCAATAAAGATGAAGTACACACTTGTCTTTCGTCCTAGTTCATTAGGCCTTTTTTCCACAAGAAAACACCGCATTTTATTTTTTGTGCATTTAGTAGACACTTCTTTGACATTTTACCTTTGATGACATAAACCTGATTGGCCCACGGTCCACCTTCGCCATCGGACTCACAGGCTGCAGATCTGCCGTACTTGTCGAAGGTCTGGTCCGCTGTAGCACTGGCTGCGCACCATCCTCCATGTTGAACTGCAAACATCTTGTATCCTTTTCTCATTGCAGCCACGGCGCACTTTGCAATGGCGTTCTTTCGAGCACCATACGATCCATCCAGAATGGAATCTTTTCCTTCCAATGGTTGGATGGCTCGATTGGAGGTGTCTTTGAAGCAGCCGATGGTTTCAAAACCTGATGGAAAGTCAATCTTAATATTTACTATATTGCTGTACGATTTTGCAAGACTATGGAACAACATCACAATGGAAATATAAAAGAAAAGGCCGCAAATAAAATTGCCCGTTCGTGAGTGTTATTTGAATTTCTTTATTGTTATTCAAACTAGATCCGCTTACAAAAAGTAACCGATCTAAACAATCCACCAAGGAAAACGGAAACCGCAAAAAGGAAAACGTTCTGAAGATTGGACGAGTACCTATTAATTCGGAATTGTGCGAGAATATCAAGTGAGTTTTTTTGGCAATAAATGCAACCAAAAATTGCTAGACCAATTCTTAAGAAAAAAAGGACTTACAAAAACGTCAGTTCAGCTATGAAAGACCTTTAATCCAGGTTTGAGTACTGTGTTTTGTAAGGTACTTTAGCATCATTCTTTGTTAAGTTTTGCCCCTCCTTGGTATTAAAAGTACAAAAATTCCTCTCGGTCACCTTTCTTTTGTTTATGCCCCTCTTATTGCAATTGGCGTTGCATTACTTGCCATACAAGAGTACAAGTTGAAGATTACAATTTTACTGCATATGTCCAATCAGAATGGAGTGATCTTCTGGAATGCATTCTTAATAAATGGGAAATAGCAAAGCAATCAAGTGTCTATTTGAATAGAACCGTTTATTAAATATAGAGTATTTCTTGACTGGAGCGGTGGAATTAAATCTTCTAAAATGCCATGCAACATGACCAGATTTCGCAAAAGCAACATGTTAACGACAATAAAGTGTATTTTATTAAAAAAAAAAAAGTCAAATAAACTGTACACAACAATTGAAATAATCGGAGCAGAACGCAAGTTGCCATTCTAGTTCTTATCTACAATTTCATTACAAATTTGTACACTGTTAAAGCCCGTCGTAACAAATACGACCATGCAAATTCAGTGTTTAAAAAAAATGAAGTACACTATAGTTCTTCGTCCTGGTTCATTAGGCCTTTTTTCCACAAGAAAACACCGCATTTTATTTTTTGTGCTTTTAATAGACATTTCTTTGACATTTTACCTTTGATGACATAAACCTGATTGGCCCACGGTCCACCTTCGCCATCGGACTCACAGGCTGCAGATCTGCCGTACTTGTCGAAGGTCTGGTCCGCTGTAGCACTGGCTGCGCACCATCCTCCATGTTGAACTGCAAACAGATTGTATCCTTTTCTCATTGCAGCCACGGCGCACTTTGCAATGGCGTTCTTTCGAGCACCATACGATCCATCCAGAATGGAATCTTTTCCTTCCAATGGTTGGATGGCTCGATTGGAGGTGTCTTTGAAGCAGCCGATGGTTTCAAAACCTGATGGAAAGTCAATCTTAATATTTACTATATTGCTGTACGATTTTGCAAGACTATGGCACAACATCACAATGGAAATATAAAAGAAAAGGCCGCAAATAAAATTGCCCGTTCGTGAGTGTTATTTGAATTTCTTTATTGTTATTTAAACTAGATCCGCTTACAAAAAGTAACCGATCTAAACAATCCACCAAGGAAAACGGAAACCGCAAAAAGGAAAACGTTCTGAAGATTGGACGAGTACCTATTAATTCGGAATTGTGCGAGAATATCAAGTGAATTTTTTTGGCAATAAATGCAACCAAAAATTGCTAGACCAATTCTTAAGAAAAAAAGGACTTACAAAAACGTCAGTTAAGCTATGAAAGACCTTTAATCCAGGTTTGAGTACTGTGTTTTGTAAGGTACTTTAGCATCATTTTTTGTTAAGTTTTGCCCCTCCTTGGTATTAAAAGTACAAAAATTCCTCTCGGTCACCTTTCTTTTGTTTATGCCCCTCTTATTGCAATTGGCGTTGCATTACTTGCCATACAAGAGTACAAGTTGAAGATTACAATTTTACTGCATATGTCCAATCAGAATGGAGTGATTTTCTGGAATGTATTCTTAATAAATGGGAATTAGCAAAGCAAGCAAGTGTCTGTTTGAATAGAACCGTTTATTAAATATAGAGTATTTCTTGACTGGAGCGGTGGAATTAAATCTTCTAAAATGCCATGCAACATGACCAGATTTCGCAAAAGCAACATGTTAACGACAATAAAGTGTATTTTATTAAAAAAAAAAAAAGTCAAATGAACTGTACACAACAATTGAAATAATCGGAGCAGAACGCAAGTTGCCATTCTAGTTCTTATCTACAATTTTATGACAAATTTCTACACTGTTAAAGCTCGTCGTAACAAATACGAAAAGGGAAATTCAGTGTTTGATAAAAATGAAGTACACTATAGTCCTTCGTCCTAGTTCATTAGGCCTTTTTTCCACAAGAAAACACCGCATTTTATTTTTTGTGCTTTTAATAGACATTTCTTTGACATTTTACCTTTGATGACATAAACCTGATTGGCCCACGGTCCACCTTCGCCATCGGACTCACAGGCTGCAGATCTGCCGTACTTGTCGAATGTCTGGTCTGCTGTAGCACTGGCTGCGCACCATCCTCCATGTTGAACTGCAAACATCTTGTATCCTTTTCTCATTGCAGCCACGGCGCACTTTGCAATGGCGTTCTTTCGAGCACCATACGATCCATCCAGAATGGAATCTTTTCCTTCCAATGGTTGGATGGCTCGATTGGAGGTGTCTTTGAAGCAGCCGATGGTTTCAAAACCTGATGGAAAGTCAATCTTAATATTTACTATATTGCTGTACGATTTTGCAAGACTATGGCACAACATCACAATGGAAATATAAAAGAAAAGGGCGCAAATAAAATTGCCCGTTCGTGAGTGTTATTTGAATTTCTTTATTGTTATTCAAACTAGATCCGCTTACAAAAAGTAACCGATCTAAACAATCCACCAAGGAAAACGGAAACCGCAAAAAGGAAAACGTTCTGAAGATCGGACGAGTACCTATTGATTCGGAATTGTGCGAGAATATCAAGTGAATTTTTTTTGCAATAAATGCAACCAAAAATTGCTAGACCAATTCTTAAGAAAAAAAGTACTTACAAAAACGTCAGTTAAGCTATGAAAGACTTTTAATCCAGGTTTGAGTACTGTGTTTTGTAAGGTACTTTAGCATCATTTTTTGTTAAGTTTTGCCCCTCCTTGGTAGTAAAAGTACAAAAATTCCTCTCGGTC
>OX421447.1:18486789-18489289 GCA_949126865.1 Montipora capitata
ACATCCTATTCCCCTCCAAAAAGTTAAGGGCGAAAGAAAGGTAAAACTTGACGTTGACAGCCTGGTGTGCTACCAAAGGATAATGTGTTCAAATGTTAACAACGTTGACCTAGTTAAGAACATAATCAGTGTTCATTTAGCCCAGATCATACTCCTCAAAGAAGGCTAGCGGACGTCTGATACAGCAGGAGCATCCAGGTATTGGACTAGCTGCCTTCTCCACCTTCTCTTCTGGTCCAAACAGGAGTTGGGAGGGTATGTCATTCTTTTCTGTAGTTGTAGTTACTGGCACATGGTCTTGTGCTTCAGTTTCAGCCTGGGCCAGCTCTGGAGCCACTTCCTCTGTGTAGTCCTCAGTGTGGTGGTTTCTCAGGTGTAGAGCTTGCGTCAATTCATCCGGAAGCAATGACCTTCCTCATCAAGCTCGCATGATGGTAAGAGCGCCCGATCAAGCGAACGAGTGAGGCAATCCATCCTCCATTTAGCCTGCGTAGCAAGCGTTTCCGTACATTTTCAATAGGGAACTTCAGCAACGACGACGGCGACGGCAACGATAATGTCATCTCAAATATAAATTCCCGTTATTGTAATCGCTTCGTGACTATTTCAACATTTTTAATGTGACAAGGGTGTGGTAGTTCCTCAAAAATGACACTGGTCGGAATGGCGCTTAATTTAGGGGAGAATATGAAAATTTCTCTTTAAGTGCTGACGTTTTTCAAATTTTCACGTTGCTGTTTTGCTGACGACGGCAAAGAAATGAGAAAAAGTGAAAAATGCACGTGCAAGGCGTGCAAAGCTATTCTTTTTGCTCACTAAATATGCAAATTTGTGACGTTCTCGTTGCCGTCGCCGTTGTCATTGCTTAAGTTCCCTAATGTTTTGGCCAAGCGAAAATGGAACGAGACAAAACGAAAGGGGCAGAAGGAGAGGAACCCTACCTCTTTCCTCCTTCAGTTAAAGCATATTTTATAACAACAACAACCACCATCCATTTATTTGCCAAATTAGGAAAAGTTTTGCCTCTCAGGCAAAAAACCACTCAGAATAGTATAAACTAAACGAGCTGAGTAGTGTTTCAATCATAGTAGCTTGCATTTTCCGGGTTTTAACACACACACACAACTAATAGAGTAGATAATAAGGTAAGTAATGAAATAATGAAATAAATGAATTTCATTAATCTATAGGAAATACATAGGGAAAAAAATGAACAAAAATGAAGAAAAACGGTACCAAATAGTAGTATCGTATTTTCTCAATTCTTGTGTTTTGAACAGCGTTAAGCTAAAAATGAATTGACAATACCAAGCTAGCATTAAACATAGGTAGATAAGAATTTTCTCATCATTGCTTGCCTAAATAAACGCGAAGAACTACTTCATCCAGATTATTCCAAACAGAAGAACCAGAGAAGGGTAAATTAGCCTGGTACTATAATTGTGTTTAGATGATACACGGGAAAAGAACTTGTCAAAAGCCTTATTGAAATATATATGATATTGAAATATGAAAAGGGCAGTATGAATAGTCACAAGATCCATTAACTTGATTAATCCTAACTGTGAAAACAGAGGGCTAGAGTGAGCATGTCGATTGAAAAATGCTATTTATTATTCGTACTGCCTTTTCCTGCAAAACTACAACAGGTTAAAGAGTTGTGGCATAGGCGTTTTCCCAGGCAATCAATTGTGTGTGTTACATGAGTAAGGAAAGGATACACTAAGGAATGATATACTTTAGTATATACCACGCAGGTGAATAGTGCTTTCCGCGCGCGCTGATTGGCTAACTCGGAGGTGATTATGCAAGTACTATTCACCTCCGAGTAGCCAGCGCGCGAGATTTGAAATTCTCCACTGTATTTTACAAAAATAAAGTTTATTTCGTTCGTTTTTTATTTAACCAATATGGTATATACTAAAACAATTATTCACCTCAGTGTCGGTGAAAGTGCTGGATATTTATCCCGCCGCTTCGCTGTTCGGTAAATATCATAATAATAATATATAATATATAATAGCTTATATAGCGCTTACATTACAGAGTATCCTGAAGCGCTTTACAATATTAAAAACTATATGTATATATATATAAAAGCACAACCTTAAAAAAATAATAAATAATAATAATGTCAGGTCAGGTCGCTACTGCCACGGGTCGCTCCTGCCACAGGTATCATGCTACCCTGTGCTACCTGCTGCATGCAGAGAAGGAAACCTCTGTCAAAAACCTCCGTTGCCTTGCGGCTAATATCTCTTTAGAGAAAAGGCTTCAGGAGTTAATCTCGAGGAAAAATCTGGAGCTGGAGTCCCATAGGCAGTTCGTCGTTGTAATCAATCTCGTTCTGGCAACTCCTGCGATGTCAATGGCCCCCGACCGTACCGGCCCTGCCGTTCCGTATGGACCAGTCATCACTGGGCAAGAGCTGGTCCTCCTTATCCCCCTGTCCTGGCCTGTGCCCTGGAGAGGACACTCCAGCTTCGCCTCACAGCGTCGA
>OX421447.1:18496789-18504289 GCA_949126865.1 Montipora capitata
TCTATGGAGGGCAAAATATTACAAGATTTGTTTCATCAATATTTCTTAAACTCATTAATAATTCAATCATTTGTTTTAGGCAATGTTGGTCTGGTGCATGTATCTTGATACCCAATGAAAACCCTGATCAAGATTACTCCGATTAGTTCAAAAACTGATGAAAACACTGATCAAGACATCTGAATTTTAATGAACCTTTATGCTAATAAACCTTCGGGGATAGAAAGTAGACAAATAAACTACCCGCACACAATGCATTTTAAATTCGAATATTCAACATAAAACTTTCGCAGTACCTTTTATCATTAGCGCTTATAATTAGAATCTTCTGCGCGTATCTTTGCTAGGTTTCAAGGGGTGGTAGAAATGAGTAGATTTTATCCGGTGAACTCAGCAGAATACCTAAATAACCTGCAATGATGTCGGGGATGGCGTTTGTGCGGATCTTTAAACAAAATATACCCTTACGAAGCTCAAGAATGGAACGTAAATTGGACGAACAAGACAGCCGGTGAAAAATGTACATCTGGAATCTTAAAAGCGACGAGTAATACAGAAATTTAAGAGTTTTTACGATTGATTGTCATTAACCTTTCGCTGGAAATTCGAAATTTAGAGTTTCATGTAAACATAGGCACGCATTGCGTACGTGTGGTAGTTCAGTAACTCGACACAGTGCTTTATTCCATAACTGTCAACTAAGCTGCGTTTGTTTTCCATGAGATTCAAGTTTTCTTTGCGTAATATGTAGCTCTAATAGAACACAATATTTTTTTTGGTATCGTAAATCATTATAGTGCTATGACAGATGTCTTAGTTAAATAGCCCCCTGAGAAGACATGTAGTTGCTAGTAAAATACCATGCCAGATTCTTTGATTGCACTCACGTGATAAGACGGCCATGTTGGTGCCAAAACAATAGAAAAATGTAGCTTAAGTTTTGCATAATAATAGAGTCAAATTCCCAAGAGACTTTTTCGCTTTTGTTCTTTTCACCAACATGGCCACCGTGACGTCAGGAGCAATCAAAGAATTGAGAACGATTTAAGAAAATAGAAGGGAATCGAAAAATATTGGCTTCAAGGCAGACGTGACGTTTGCTTCAACTTCTTTTGCAGGGTAACTTTAAACGTGTATTCTGCGGGCCTGAGAGCTTTTCACGACAAAAGTTCACTGAGGTTAAGCCCTGTCCAGCGGGTTTAGTATCTGGATGAAAGACCTCAAAATGTACCACTCAGACCGAAAATTCTACTTAACGCTCAAAAATGCAAACTAATCGAGGGACAGATTTTGCTAGCCTGCTTTATGCAAAAGTAAATAAATATTGATACACAGTTTTTAGGAAGAGCAGAAGGACGTTTTTAGGAAGTATCGATCGAGAATAGAAAATTGCCATCAGCAACAAAATTTGCGACATGAAAACAATATAAATTTCGCGCCCCGAATATAAATAGTTACCATCAGCGAAAAACACCTTGTGAGATTTTTGCTACGTTCAATTTTTTCTATTGTACTTTTGGCTGGAGATATGTCCAGGACTGACCCTAATTAGATGCACGCGGATTTCAATAAGCGTCACGAAGTGTCCCTTTGCTCTTCTAGCCAACTTCAACATCATTTGTGTCTCAGAATACAGACAATTTATGTCACAAAGTGTCCCCCAAATGGTGCTCTTTAAGTGAAGATTAACTGCTGCATTTACCCAAAGCTAAAAATAACGCTAACCTTTACCCTTACCTTATTGTTGAAAATAGGTAGCAAATGCTTAGACTTAAAGGGACACTTTGTGTTGGATGTCAAAGTTAGGCGTGCATCTAATTAGGGTCAAACCTGGACATAAGTGTTTGGCTGCACAAATAAATCGCAAAATCGAAAGTGTCATCAATTTCAGCGGCCGCCTGAGATCAATTTACTTTGCGTATTTAAGCTTTAAAAAGTAAAGGATCTCAAAACGGGACAGGACATTACAAAATAATTTGACGTGTGAACATGCGAGGCAGAAGGCTCATTTATTCTTGCAAAGATTAGAACATTTTCGGGCGCAAATTCCCCGCGAATTAGACCCCTCAAATTGTCTACATGACTCCCCACTTGAAAAACGCTTACTGGAACGCTGCAGTTCATTACCACCCAACTCTATGCCTCCTCTTTTTGTGTAACATGTACCACAGGGAACCCAGTTTACGCTCATGTTGCGTCTAGTTAAATCTAGATAATGAGATAGTTACCAAAAGAGGTGAGCCTTTTTCATAAACTGCAATAACATTTGCCACTTTGAAATGATCAGGAACAGTGCCATATGTAAAGAATTGCAAGAGGGTAAGAAATATAGTTCTTTACAACTTTCAAGAGGACAACTGGGATACTAAAAGAAAGGTCCAGTTGCCTTATTAGAATTTAAAGTACTTATAATATATATGATTTCAAAAAACTATGAGGATTATCGAGGTAAGCTTTATATGCACGAGTCCCATAAAGAGGACTTTCAGCTGCTACCCTTGAGCCAATGGTTTTGTAACATTTTATACAACATTTTCAATATAGTTTTATTTTATGAAGTGTTCTAAATGGAATTTGGAGTCTACTCACGGACAAAGTATGTAGTTTCAATCAGTCACATGAATCATAGCGGTACTCGGCGCTAATTAAACCCATCTCAAGAGGTACATGCTCATATCCTCAAACTTTTGTTTTCTTTCTTTTCTCGAGTGGGATCCAGAAGGGGTTTCAGTTTGGTGAACCACATTCTGCAAAACCTATTTAAATCTCCCTTCAATTCCACGCATGAACCGCCGTTACTTTACCAGAAGCCTAATTCAGCATTTTCCTTTCCCTCGGCAGTATTCTACTATTCCGGTAAACTAGTTGATCGATAGCAGTATATCAGAGCTAGCCAATTACAATTTGCTTTTCATCATTTTTCCCATTAATACATTTTTAAAATCTTCGTCTAATTCAATTAACGTATAATAAACGTCGTCTTACTGAAAGTGAGCAAGAACGTATAGCAATAAAAAAAATATTAACAATTCTATTTTATACTCACGCTTCTAAACTCGCAATTCTCTTGATGAAGTGTTCGGCAAGTGATCTAAAAACTGATCTGATACCAGTCAATTTTACTAATGATTATATAAGACATAGTGATAGTAAATGATTGACAGTAAGTACCATCAATTATTCAATGTGTTGATTTCGAAAACGTTGACTTACAAATTTTGTTTTCTGAAATTTCGGAGACAATTATTTCGGATTTATAAAAGTGGAGACATTCAACGATTGTTAATTCCGAATGAAGTGGGTAACGTGTATTCTTCCTTTGAACACATGAAAATCAAACACGTTTGGCTTTCTAGGAAGTACAAACTCTCAAGGAAAGAAGCCCAAATTATCGAAAAGAATACTGAGAAAAGATTAGACTTACAGACAGGATGTAGTTCTCGCATAATAATAGCAAAATCATTACTCGTTTAATTTTGTATATGGGAAGATTAATACAGTATGGGAGAGCATTTTTCGAGATAAATTCTCAAACCGACTAGCGCGCTTAGGGCAAGTTCAGGCGCTCTTTTGAAGCAATATTTTGTCGCGTCAAGACTAGCTAAATATCTTTTAAGGTATCCCATTCCTATCAATTAAGGCGGTTAATTGGCAACAAATAATCCCGTCATGAAAATTTCATCTCAGTCTTATAGGACAAATATCATTTTATTTGAGAAACGACTGTTTGTTTTTATCGTGAGACACATCTCAGTAAGAGAGGCGAACTACCCAGTTCCCACCGCAGTCTAAAGGGAAATAGAGTGGTCTCAACGCAATTTTAGCATTGCTCTGTTAAACAAGTTTTTCCTTTGAATTAGTTTGTGTGTGTGTTGAAAAGGAAAAACCATTTTAGCTTTAGTTGTGTCAAAACCTTTTTTTTTTAATTACCAGCGCACCTTTTTTATTCCTGTTTGAAAGTTTGCTTATTTGTGGAAATTAGCTTAAGTTGTGTTATTTTTTGCTCTAATTGTGTGCGCTAAGATAAATTTATTCAGTTTAAATGGGACCAATGCATTTTCTCTTTATTTTTTAGCTTTGCTTAATTCCACTATTTACCACAAATTCATTATATTAAAACGAATTTTCCAGTTTAATGCAAATAATGCCGTTCTCTTTGCTCACGAATAGGCCCAATATTTCTATGCTACTCTGAAAGAATTGACAAACTGTCAATTCCATGTTTTTGACATATTCTTAGCCTTCCGAGAGATTGTTAATTTTTCACAATTTTTTCACATTCATGAAACGTTTTCTCGAATTTTCCTTATTCGTGCAAAAATTTGTGTGGATCATCTTACTGGCTGAAAAAAGGCCAGGTGTTGATTGGCTAAGAGGTAAAAGTGATTAATAGTTTACCACCAGTGAATTTCCATAGGCTTTTTCTGACTATTTATGCTAAAAAGGCGGTTAATACTTTTCTTCTTCTTTTGCTTATCATGAGTCTCCAAAGTTACTCAATAATTTTTACATTTTTCATTAATACTGGATTTTCCCTTGTAAAGTTTACTATTTATTCAAGAAGGTCAATATAATCTTGCTTATCTTTTTGCAGCTTTTCTTGTCTCGCCAATTCAGTTAACAAATTAGTATTTTCTTTTCCATTCAATTCATTTAAATATCGTGTTTTATCCTCTTCAGGTTTTCTGAAATACTCTTCTTTTGCCATAATTGATCAATGAAGACAAAGATTGTGTTCTTGCACTTTATACAAATAAATAAAAATTGTCTCACTTGTACTCATTTATGTGGATATCCTTTCCACTTTTCAAGCGCTTTCTTTTTTTTTAATTTCACTTTCTCAATTCTAAGAATTTCCTGATCAGTTTCTGCAATTCCTCTTCATAAAAGCTCCCTTTATGTCTTCTGCCATTATGTCAACTAATTTATATGAGTAATGGGTTTTGTTGGTTTTTATCTCATTCACAATAACTCCTTAGTCCTTTTAGGTCTACAACCTTTATGGAAAATTTTACGTTTGGATTTTGATATTCTAACCTTATCCTCGAAGCTCAATTTTAAATTTTGGGTTGTCGTTTTTTCCAAAAATAAAATCACGCTTTCATTGTTTTTCTTACTCGCTTTGACAGGACTCATCTTAACTGATGAATGTTTTTTGCTATTGTATTTTACAATGAGGTTATCAATTTTATCATAATATTTAACAATTATTGGATGAGGTTGAGCATGTTAGCGATGATTATCAAGGCCAAAGTTTGTGTTATCTGCTGAAGCCGAAGGCTGAGGCGGATAACACAAACTGAGGCCTTGATAATTATCGCTAACATGCGAAAACCGAATTCAATAATTGTTTTATTATGCATATTCCTGAGCTGAGCTCCGCCATGACAAAACTGATCAAACTGCTGGTTAAAGTTGGATTTGGGTTCTTTGTATTTCAAATCCAGCGAATCTTTTTTCAAAAATCCGGATTGGAAATCCTGGAAGGAACGCCACTGAAAACGGCTTTAAGATCAAAAATCCATTCTTGGATTCATTTTTGTGAGCGGTTTAGTGTTAGAAACTTGAAATGGTTTAGATTGCTTTGAAGTAGCTTTGACTAGTTCAAATCGGTTTATTTCAACTGAGAATCCCTCCGTAAACGAAACTACGGTGGAATGTGTGAACTCAAAATGGTTTAGTTTACTGCATTAAATGCATCAGGGAAATGGATAAGTTGTGAGTGAAATGGTTTAGTCGACTTGTCAACGTATACAGAACGTTTTCATATGACCTGGCGGCCATGTTGGTGTTCCAAAACAATGGAATGGCGGACATGATGGTGTACCAAACTAATCCTCTGGGAATTGAACTCCACCTTTTTGCAAATACTTTCCTTTGTTTCAGTAATTCAATATGGCTGCTGGTCACGTGAGTGAAAAAGAGTTAACACACTGACTTCTGGGAGTGATTCTAAATAGATTTTACTCTATCTAACGCCAGACGTTTTTTACTTGTCACTTGGGGGGAATTGCGTAGAGAAGACAGAAAAATTCAGGGCGTCAACGAGGTTTGAACCCGTGACTTCGCTATGCCGCTACGACGCTCAGTAACCAACTGAGCTATGAAGCCACTGATGTTGGATGGAAGCTGGTCATTTATGGGTTCAAACGTTCCTGTGATGAATGAAACAAAGAGTGAACGCGTAACCTCACGACACCGGTCGTGCCTGGCTACCTTGTGATCTTCTGATCTCGCTACTGCGAGGTCAAGGATTTAAACCCTGTTGAATTTTTCAGGTTACCAATTGTGTTCATAACTTCGAAGATTATCAGAGCTTCACTTATCGAAGGATTAGCTTGGTACACCATCATGGCCGCCATTTCTTTGTTACCTGGACATTTTAAGCAATAGGCCATTTCCGAGTTCAAGTCTGCCTCCTCTTTAAAGCGAGTCTAGGTTCAAAGTTTTTGTTATGGTAATTAGTTCTACTTTACATATGAATGAAAACTAATTTTCATAAGAAAAACTTCGCACCTAGACTTGCTTTGAAGAGGAGGCAGACGTGAACTCGGAATTGGCAATTGTCTCTTATAGACACCTGAAACAATCCATGTGGCTTCAACCTCATTACTTCTCCTATGCGATGCCGGTGCAATGCTCTACCAACTGACAAGATAAGTACGAGGATCACTTCTTCCTTTCATTCTATAGACCGCACTTCAAATAGATAATTTATTTTATTCAACAACTATGAAGGGGTGTTCTTTCATATGATGAACCCAATTTTTCGCTTTAACTGTATTAAAACTGAACTCAACCAATCTAATTTAACTTTTGAGTTATTATATATGCAAAACGCGAGTTTAAAAGTCTGAAAACCAAAACCTCCCGTGCTGCATATTAATTCTGCGGCGTACACACACATTATATTCTTAAGCTAGTGAGCCTTTGAGGACATTTTCTCCTGGGTCCAGCGCTCTGAAGATCTTAAAGATAGTAATGGCGGACCATTAAATAGGAAAATTGCAGTTAAAATAAACAGTTGTTTTTTGAAATCAAGGCGTAAGACTTTGGTCGCTTAGCGTGTAGTTAACATAGTTTTGAAATTCAAAGAAAAATAAGAGTTGATTTTTTGGTCACAGGGACACTTTAGTTGTTTTATTAGTGACTGGAACTCCTTACCTGCACATGTGATGTCCTCACCTAGTCTTCAGTCTTTTAAATCTTCGTTGCTCAAACATTTACGCTCTCAAATTATGTAATCACCCTTACTCGTCCTAGTGTTTATTCATTTGTATGTGTGTGCGCGCGCTTGATGGCTTCGCACGTGTGTGTAAGTGTGAGTGTGAGGATGATAGTCTTAGAAAGAGAATTGAGTTTCCCCCTATTATCATCCTGCCACCCTATTTTTTGTAATGGTTGGAGAATTGTTAAATAAATAATTAAGTAAAGAAATATATAATTAAATAAAGCGTCCCGTCAGATGTAAAAACGGAAATGAAGTAATTGTTAAACATT
>OX421447.1:18509289-18511789 GCA_949126865.1 Montipora capitata
TGTGATATCTATCCTGTTTGCTGAAGCAGTGGTGTGGTCAGCAAACAGGGGGGACATCCCAGTATGCTACAGCCTGTTCATTCTCGTACACCGGCTTGGGCTTGATCGGTGAATACCACGGCGAACTCTTATCAGTAAGGTTCAGGGATCTTAGTACTTCGAAGAAGAGAATGTTGAGGGCATGGTTGTGTCGCTCTAGATACTTTGTCTGGGCCATTGCGCTGCACCCTGCCAAGATATGTGAGACACTTTCCGGTTCGGAAAGTTACTACTACTACTACTACTACTACTACTACTACTACTACTACTACTACTACTACTACTACTACTACTACTACTACTACTACTACTACTATTATTATTATTATTATTATTATTATTATTATTATTATTATTATTATTAGCGGATTACAATAGTTAAGAAAATATGGTAACCCATCGATGCGAGAAAATTTGGTTTTGGTCACCGTACGTCCGTCCACCCCTCCATGTATGCCAATGTGACCAGTATTACGTAACCATATCATGGTATCAAGTTTAGAGCTCATCGAGGAGGCAATACTCCAGTTGAGTGTAGCTAGTTTACAGCATACATCTTTGATATTGGACGTCAATGTTATGGTCAATTGACACCTGTCAAAGCAAGGTATCCGCTGACCAGTATCACGTGACCATATCGCGGGCTCAAGTTGGACCTTATCGAGGTCTTTTTTTTTTTTTTATAGTTGACCACTGACCAGGAACTGGTTGTTGATTAGATCGCAGGCTAAAACCAAGGTCAGACACTCAAAGAGGGTTAATAGACCCTTCTCCAAAATGGCGCCGACCGAGGGAGGTCTGGAAAATGGGGGGATAGATTGTTTTGCTGTGTGCATGCCGAGTCCTTGAAGAACCAAAAATGCCGCATAATTGTTGAGTCTCCTTTTGCAATACTACCTCGAAGAAGAACAAAAACCTTCGATTTCATCGTTTTGCTAAGAAAAAAGAGCAAAAAGAGCTGTGGATTAGCAAAATTCGCCGAGACGAAGGAGAATATTTGACTGTTACCAGAAATACACGAGTCTGCTCGAGGCATTTTCGCCAGGAGGATTACACCATAAGCGAAGATGGGAAAGGAAAAAGGACTGTCTTGAGAAAAGGTGCTGTGCCGTCAGTGTTTCAGGCCCCTATTATCAACCAAGAAGTGGTATCCTTGAGCTGCTGGAAGAAGGAGATGAGTGCATGGCAGACAAAGGATTTAACATCAAGGATCTACTGGAGCCAATTGGAGTAACTTTAAATATTCCTCCATTTCTTTCTAATAAAGGTCAATTTGATGGAGGAAATGTTGAAAATACACAGTCAATAGCTAGTGTCCGCATCCATGTAGAAAGGGCCATTAGTAGAATCAAGATGTATAAAATCATTTTCAATGTTGTGCCCTTGTCCCTTTCAGGGCTTTTAAATCAGATTTGGACAGTGTGTGGTATGTTACTGCTATTTCAGGCCCCAATTATCAACCAAGAAGGTGTAGAAGATTGATCATGCTTTTAATGAGTAAAATTTTAACCGTTTATTATTATTATTATTATTATTATTATTATTATTATTATAAAATGGAAATCTGAAATACCAAGGTTTTCTGTGTAGTAACACCAGTATTATCATTGTTAAGAGATGCACACGTTTATTTTTTCTTGCAGTTTTACAATAACATGACTGCACATTGTAGTCAAGTTTTTCTGCTGTGTTTTTTCCTCTTCTGTGCTTTGTCTGTTTACTTCCTTAATCGGGTAAGGGAAACAGTGAGAAAAATATAGTTCATGAACTTTTGAAGGAAGGTTGTGAAAGACTCCAGAATCAAACTCAATTTTTTCTACAAACAGATTTTGTGACTCCTCTTTTGAATGGATACAGATTTTGCTCCATAACAACCCAGAAATCCCCATTAGGCCTTGAACTTGAAAGAAAAACTTGTGGTTACGTTTGAGTCTTATAGCAGCATTTTCATCTCTATAAATACAAAGGTCTTTTCTCAGGTTTAAGCATTCATCAATGGACTTTCCCCTCAATGAAAAAAAACTCTTAATTTCCAGAATACCAACAGATGGACTTTCATTAGGATCATAAATAATTCCATCGGGTGAGCATCCCATCCAGTAAATATCAGGATGAGCCAGCAAGCCACATTTGAAAACTTCTACTTGAGGTCCTGTCAACTCCTTAAACTCTTTTACAACTGTTGGTTCCATATCTAATCCATATTTCATGGCCTGAGTCTGCACCTTTGTTAGTGCAAATAGACTATGAAAGAATTTGTCATTAATTGGGGCTTTTCTAGAAACAACATCTCCAAATCTTGAGGCAGTGATTCTGAATGCCCGCTCTTGATACCAAGCAGAGCAGCTCGACTGACTTCTCGTGTTTTTTTCGATATCAATGGCCTTTTCTGGAGATAAAATAATGTTTGCTAGAAACGCTTTCTCTTCGTCTGGAAGGGAAGGTGGTGGACCTTTTCTTA
>OX421447.1:18516789-18521789 GCA_949126865.1 Montipora capitata
GTTTCCAACAGACTGTAACTGATTAGAGAGTAATGTGAAGTGCTAGTTTTGTACCCCATGTGAACCATGTGAGCGTTAGCCCTACTAATGGAAATGGACCCACACAAGGACTATTTTTTGTCATTAATTGATAATAGGCCTTCGTGTCGTACAATTAAGGGATAAATCGTGCTCGAAATTTCAAATAGGCCTCGCGCGGCCTATTTTGAAATTACTCGCCCGATTACTCTCTGAATTGTACTCCACTCAGTCCTATTTCCATTACTAATCAAAATAGGCAGGTGTGGTTTGCTAAAATTCGATCAAATTGATAAAAAAGAACTAAAAATTGACAATTATTTTTCGCACCGCGGGTATGGATGAAGATACACAAGTGAAGATACACAAGGAAAATACTGTTCACAGGATGTACCAGTAGTTTTGGATTAGTTTAATCCGCACAATTCCACGTTGCACAAAGTAACTTAACAGTCAACTGAAAAAAGATGAATACACACGAATACATTATACAAATAAACAAATTGGGAAATGTTGTTATTAAACCACAGTCAATGATTGACAGCTAAATGTTGACCCGTTGCTAAGAAGTCCTAAAGTAGACTTTTACCTTTGACAGCAATTACTACTATACGGCAAACAATACTTTAAGTCAACTCAGCCTTTGGCAACCACCATTAGAAGTTGAATACATTGTGTCTTTGCAAGCAGACACGTGAGGTAAGTGGAATGATTTTAGTTGTATGATCAGTGAAAGGCTTGTTCTTAAAATATAATACGCTAGCGTGAAGTGTCGTCGTTTTTGCATATTCTTGCATCGCTTCAATGCTTCTTGAATCTCAAAACTATACTGTGTCTGATAGCTTATAATCTGGCGTCATCGAACCAGTTGGCATCGTAAGAATTGTTTAAGAAAGCAAATCCATATATATTGATTCTAAAAAGCGGTAATAAATGAGTACCCAGTGCTAGAGCAAGGAAATAAATATTTCAGTTGTAGCTTCTTCCGGTAGACTATTGTTGTTCGGCTTCTGCGCGCGAAAGCGTAATCGTTTTCACTATTCAATTAAGATCATTAGAAACGTGATCAAGAATTAAAGTAAAATCATACATTTGTGAATAAACAAAAAGTACTTCTCAAAAGGAGCCAAATGTCCTCCATGATGTCATGAGAAGCACCCAACCATGTTTGATTTATCTCTGGTGGTATTTATTAGCTGAAACCCTTTTGTCCCTCGGTCCAAAAAAATACTAAACCCAAACTTTTTCACTATGACATATTTAAGCTACCCTGAAGAGAAATAACTCCTAAATGTATTACAGTAAAAGTAATGTCGATAGTACACTTCTCACGACATTATTGGCTTTATGCAGAGATTACTGATGACTTAAGTAGCCGCGGGGCTTTCCAGCTTTATAATGGATAAAAAACTAAACATTAACTCGGACTTTTAATTGAAAAGATATTGAACGACAAGATATTACAATCTCTTTAATTCTGCTGTATTTTTGACATTATTCCAAAACAATTTAGGCTAACGTGACAGTACCTGATAATTTGTCAAACTCAATGAATTTTGTCATACGTAACGGACACACTTTACTTTCACTCCTAAACGTTCCATTGACGACCGGTGATTTGATCGAAAGGGCAAATTTTCGAAGCCAGATTCATACTCCAGCTACAGAAATCTTACTTCCCGAATAAACCTTTGATGTTTTACTGCGTTATTTAGCGAGACATGTTTAGACCAAAGGTCTTACAATAACACTATGTCCACCTCACGTTAATGAGTTATTTCTAAAAACGTCACTCCAACGATCCATGTTTTCTCCTCCTAACTGAGTTGTTTGCTTTTGTTTTTGATCTTTCAAACCATTTTCAGCCAAATTAATTGCAGACAAAGAAAATGATTCATATTGATTGTCTTTTCTTTACCATCACAGTTTTTCTTAGTACCCTTAACCCAAAAATTCGTAATCAACGCTAAAATGACCAAATTTTGCCTGGAAAACATATTTTACTGTTATTTTTCTTACATTTTTTCGTTCAACTTTCGCTTTTATAAAAGGTTTCAGTTGTCTGTAAATAAGTTATATGCTGTTGGAAAGCTTATTTTCTTAGCTTTAAAATGATGTATTTTTTTCCCCCTAACTTTAAATATTTTTTGAGAAAAATAACATTTTTTGGCGATGGCTGATTTACCGCGGTTTTCTCGCGGTTGGGAAGGTAGGTAAAAGAGTTAAGTAATGCACAAGACAATGGAAACCCTAACCCTCGGTCCCGGGAAGTCTGCATATGGGCTCAATGCCTTCGAACATAATTTTTTCCCGTGAGGTTTTTGGATGGTGGGGCCAGACGGACACTGCTTGTCTCGGTGGAAAATGTTCTAAATAGGAGAAAAACCAAGGGCTTACTTGTAATGACATTGACTTCCTGGGAAAAGGGCGAACTTCACACTACTTGGGAAGTAGAAATGTGGGTTAAATACGTAACTTAGCGGAAAGTGTGATGAGGAGCTCTTAAAACTGCTCTTAGGAGAAAAGAGAGATCAGAAAATGAGTCGTAAGGTAAATCACCATCATTGGACCTCAAACAATCATGGTATGTTAATTATATTTTATATGATGGACACGCATTCGGAGAAATGATTGCCGGGAAACTGCGGTTGACAATAATAATTATCCTTTTACGAACAGGACCTCTTGAAAAGAGTTTTATGTATTAAGGGGCCCACTGACGTATTTTTTGGGATGCGTTGCTAAGGATGTAATGGTTAAGTAATTTGAGAGAATTTGGCATTATTTTAAGTGGCACTATTGGGAGTGAAAGGGTTAAAAGAATGTATGGGAAGTTGTTCCCCCCCCCCCCCTTCCCCCATCCTGCCACTTGTCTAATCTTCAATAATTAAAGTTCAGTGTGAACACTGACACCTACACTCTCAAGAAATCGCATGCGCACTTGTTGCCATGCAGGGACAACCTTGCACTCTCAGGGCGCACTTGGACCGATCTTTTTGTTTATTACTGTCAAGAATTCCATTAGTGAGAGAATTTACTTGGATATAAATTTTTCTTTTAACATGCTTCATGAAATTAATCTTTTTTACTTCAATTATTACCCCAATGCTTCTTTGCAGTGAAGAAGCAGTCAGCGGTCGTTATGGCGGCATGTCATATGTTTTCCCCCTCGCTTGTATTTATTGTTATTTTAGCGTACTGCGGCTTGGTTCTTAATGGTTTCATATCTTTCAAATTTCTACTGTCTTATCCTAAGACTCGACTGCACCTCTCTGGAGCCTTTACGGACGTTGAGAAGACTCGAAAACTCGTGTTTTGTTGATACCACGAGTCCGCCATCTTGACTCTGGAACACGAGTGAAGGGATACTTTGCTGTAGGAGTGACTCGATATCCTAATTCTACTTCCACATTTAATATCCCAAGGTTGATAAAAAGTGGAGATATTGAAATAAACCCTGGACCAGATCAAGCGTCGTCTGCATCTCATGAAATCCTGGTTGGAAGGTTCTTGTGATGTATGTACGAATCCTGTTCGCATAAATCAGAAGGGTATTCTCTGCGATGGTTGTAACAAATGGTTTCATCTAAAATTAAGTTCATCTGATGAGCAGTGGTTTTGTGACAAGTGTGGCTGGCCATTTAATTTCGCCGATACGTTTTTTTGAGACATCCCTTTCCAATGAGTTGAATGTAAGCTCGTTTCGACAGAAACTTTTGTCATCTTCAGTTTGAATTACAAAGTACAGAGTTGAATATATAGTGTGAACCAAAATGCTAATTAACTATAAGAACAAAAGGAAACGTGACAATGTAAAATATTACAAAGAAAGTTTTAAATTTACATGATAAAGTTGATGATTAAGAGTAGGTTTCTCTCATTGAATATGAATGACTTCTTTTATCTTAACTTGGAAGGTGGTAGAAGCGTGATCTAGGATGCTGAAACAGTCATTAGAGCACAAAGTGCGGCAATGCTCAGAATTTTGTAAGTGTTTAAAAATGTGCGAGGTCCTATCACTGCAAGTGTGCTCATGTACGCGCGTGGAAAAATGCCGGGTAGTTTCGCCGACATAGCAGGCACTACAGCCCGCACGCAAAAACTTATATACCACACCCTCACGGAGCCCACGAGGGACAGGATCCTTCACACTGGACAAGTTGCCGATTTTAAAGGATGAGAAAACTAACTTAATATCAATATTATTACAATAACGTTTGGCAAAATGGCAAACCTTTTTCTGCGTGATAACAGGAAAAGGACCAATGTAAGGTAATTTAAAGTAAAAGGTACCTGTGGTGTCAGAGACGGAAGCCGGGGGATTACAGCCATGGCGAGTAAATGCGAGGTAACGATTAATAATGTGTCAAGAAAGGTATATAGTTATAGAAAGGTTAATTTTAATGGTCTGAGAAAAACTCTGTCTTGTATACCTTGGGATGCCTGTCTTTTAGATAATGATGTGAATTCCAGTGTGGAAAGTTTCCAATATTTATTATTCGCAGCAGTTAATCAACATGTCCCCCAGACTAAACTCAGACGCCATTCTAGACCTCCGTGGATTGATAATGGTGTAATGAAGCTGGTTAGAAAAAAGAAATCCCTTTGAAAGCGCTTAAAGATGATAATTCGAGTGCCGATCTGTTTTCAAGATTTAAGCTGTTAAGGAAGCAAACAGAGAGGTTGTAATGATCTCTTTAAAATATCCTCTCCACCTGAAGTCATTATCAAAACATCTAAAGAATAATCCAAAGAAGTTCTGGTCCTTTCACTCTTTGAAATCAAAGATTAGGCGGATACCACCAGTTGTCACGTATAAGCTTAAGTCTGCTAGTGATCCAGCACAGAAGTCATCACTATTTAATGAATGCTGATTATTTGAGAACTGACATGGTATATTTTAGTAGATCTATTTTATCCTTGTATATTTTTCATGTTTAATATTTGAATTTTTTGTTCTGTTATTTTGTACTTTTTAATAG
>OX421447.1:18526789-18539289 GCA_949126865.1 Montipora capitata
GGCATCATTTCTACAGTAACTATTTAGTTAAAGGTAAAGGTAAAGTCTCTGTTACGAGTCTAGGAAGGCCCATCAGGCCGGCGCGTATCTCCGGTTTCCGTAGCATGAAGCGACTCGGAGTATTTATACTCCCCCTGGATGTGATGCTAGTCCATCGCAGCATTACGCCGGTACCCATGAGCACCGTGAGAGTAAAGTGTCTCTGCCCAAGAACACAACACAATGTCCCCATTTAGGCCCCGAACCCCGGACCACTCGATCCGGAGTCGAGAGCACTAACCATGAGGCCACCGCGCCTCCCACACTATTTAGTTAAACTAGTTTATAATTACAGGCCATTTAAAAGAGCTCACAACAGTCTTTCTTTTAAGGACAAGGCAAAATGCTGAATGTTTGTGATTATAATGTCATCAGTGTTACTTGTAATCTTAAGAATATGAGAGAGTACTTCAACTCTGGCTCTCTTTGAAAAGAGGTCAGTGAAGTTAACCTTTCATATTCTTTTAGTTTCTATACCTCATACTATTAGCGAGGAAACAATTGTTTTAAATATATTAAAGCGACCTCTTTAAGTTACAGCACATTAACTTTGAAAATTGTTTCCAACAAGGACTGATTGAAAGCTGAGCATCGCTGATCATGGCGACTGGTTCGGAATACACCGAGGAACAGCTGAATTTCTTCAGGATCTGCTTCATCACCACAAACGTAATACCTGAGGGTCTTCGGACAATCTTTAAACAACAGTGGGACAATCGCTACAAGACGACACTGGGAGAATGGAAAGACAACCCCCAGAATGGACTGAACTTCAAAAACCAGGAGTTGCCACGAACCCAAGCAAGAAATAAAAAGCTTTTAGCAACCATAGTTAATGGAAACAGAGCAGAATGGGACTGCACCATGCTCTTTTACGCTATCCTTTACTCCGATTGTATCGGGAGCACTCTAAACGCCACGATTGAATCAAACGTGGATGCTCTAAGAATTTTTCGTAATCAAGCCTTCGCTCATTTGCCACAGGGCCAGTTCACAAAGCTAGAGTTCCAAAATGCCATAGGAAACGTCTCGGCGGCATTTCTGGCACTTGGCCTGTCCGATGTGAACATTAAGGACATTAGAAACCAAACGAGTTTTCCAACAAACGAGTTGACCAAAGTACTCCAACAAGTTAAAGATCTGGAAGACGAACTAAAACAAACAGAGCAGAATCGAAAAGTCCTTCAAGAGCAGTTGCAGAGTGGGGCTCCTCCATTTTGCGTTCTCCCTCCCAAGCCATCGCACGAAATTGCTGGACGAGATTTTGAGGTGGAAGAAATAGCTCAAAAGGTAAAGCGACTAAAGGAAGCCAACGAAAACCATTTGAGTTACCTGTACATCTCAGGAAACTCGGGAAGCGGCAAATCTCAGTTGAGCGCTCTCGTTGCGGAGAAATGGTTTGACGAAGAAACAAAGGTCGCAAACGTGAAGAGATTTGTAATGACTCTAAATGCGCAAAACCTTGATTCTTTGTTCGAGTCTTACGTTTCTTTTGCTCGATATCTTAAATGTCCGGAAGATGCAGTGTTGCAGAATCTTAAAAATAAAGATATGGAAACAAAGGAGAAGATCACAAACATAAAGTCCTTAGTTAGTACCAAAGTGGAACTTTACTCTTCTTGGCTGTTGATAGTGGACAACGTCGTGAGTTTACATGAAATAAGTTGTCATTTGCCAGAAAGGGGAAGTACGAAATGGCGTAACGGTCAAGTGTTAATAACATCCCAAGACACCGCTGCTATACCTTCAGAAACGTCTTTCATTCATCACATATCTGTGAGCAAAGGCATGAGGTTATATGACGCGATTTCTTTATTAACCTCCATCTCTGGCATCGATAACGATGACACCGCAAAAGAAGTTGTGCAGGCATTAGATTATCAACCCCTTGCCTTAGCAAGCGCCGCCACGTTTGTCCAACAAGTACGAGAAACCAAGTCATCCTCTAACTTTGGCTGGAAAGATTATCTACAGAAGCTTTCCAAAGGTCAGCGCGCTAACACTGAGGCCTTCCTTGCCAAATCAAATCCAAGTTATCCAAACTCCATGACCGCCGCGATTTCATTGGCCGTTGACAGCGTGATGTCATCTGATAAGGTTTTAAATCACGCATTCCATTTTATTTCTCTCTGCGCTCAGCAACCATTAAACCTGGAACTTTTGGTCAACTACGTTCTGAATTTCCAGAACAAAAACGATAGTAGCGCAGGAGACGAACTTAATGATGCAGATATTGTTGGTTTGAGGATTCGAAAAAGCTCACTGTTTTTACTTGAAGAAGACGGCAGTGACGCCTTCGTTCGCGTTCATCGGATTGTGAGAGATGTTATCCAAAGAAAAATTGCTGAAGAATATTTGGAAAATGAGAACTTTAAAGTTCTTGATGGGGTTATTTTGTCTTTTTACCAATTTGCATTTGATAAAGGCCTTTTTAGTTTAGATTCCGTCACTAAAAGCTTGCACTTAATACCGCATTTAAGATGCCTAATGATGGAAATTGTAAATTCTATGGAGGCAGAAGACATATCTAAGCTTAGTAAAAGTAATAATTTAAGCGTGAAATATTATCCACATTATTTTATCAAGCTGGGCAATATCTGTCTTTTTCATTGTGATTATAATACAGCCAAAACATTTGGCATTCAGGCTCTAAATTTGAGTAACCATAGCGATCTTTTTGAAGGAGAGGTCGGAAAAGCCAATGACCAGCCTCTTTCTCAATGTGTCGATATCGCAAGAAGTTTTGACTATTTGGGTGTTGTACTAAGAAACCAGGGTGACTTTTCTGAAGCAAAAGATTATCATGAGCATGCTCTTGCTATTCGCAAAGAAAAGCTTGGTTCTAAGCATATCGATGTCGCAACGACTTTAAACAATTTGGCTAATGCACTTTGTGGTCAAGGTGACTTGGAACAGGCAAGAGAGTATCATGAGCGTGCTCTTGCTATTCGCGAAGAAAAGCTTGGTTCTCAGCATATCGATGTCGCAACAACTTTTAACAATTTGGGTAATGTACTTTGTGGTCAAGGTGACTTGGAACAAGCAAAACATTATCATGAGCGTGCTCTTGCTATTCGCGAAGAAAAGCTTGGCTCTCAGCATATCGATGTCGCAACAACGTTTAACAATTTGGGTAATGTACTTTGTGACCAAGGTGACCTAGAAAAAGCAAAAGATTATCATGAGCGTGCTCTTGCTATTCGCGAAGAAAAGCTTGGTTCTCAGCATATCGTTGTCGCAACAACTTTAAACAATTTAGCTAATGTACTTTGTGGTCAAGGTGGCCTGGAACAAGCAAAAGACTATTATGAGCGTGCTCTTGCTATTCGCGAAGAAAAGCTTGGTTCTCAGCATATCGATGTCGCAAAAACTTTAAACAATTTGGGTAATGTACTTCGTGCCCAATGTGAACTGGAACAAGCAAGAGATTATCATGAACGTGCTCTTGCTATTCGCGAAGAAAAGCTTGGTTCTCAGCATATCGATGTCGCAACAACTTTAAACAATTTGGCTAATGTACTTTGTGGTCAAGGTGACCTGGAACAAGCAAAAGACTATTATGAGCGTGCTCTTGCTATTCGCAAAGAAAAGCTTGGTTCTCAGCATATGATTGTCGCAACAACTTTAAACAATTTGGCTAATGTACTTCGTGACCAAGGTGACCTAGAACAAGCAAAAGATTATCATGAGCGTGCTCTTGCTATTCGCGAAGAAAAGCTTGGTTCTCAGCATATTGATGTCGCAACAACTTTAAACAATTTGGCTAATGTACTTTGTGGTCAAGGTGACTTGGAACAAGCAAAACATTACCATGAGCGTGCTCTTGCTATTCGCGAAGAAAAGCTTGGTTCTCAGCATATCGATGTCGCAACAACTTTTAACAATTTGGGTAATGTACTTTGTGACCAAGGTGACCTAGAACAAGCAAAATATTATCATGAGCGTGCTCTTGCTATTCGTGAAGAAGGGCTTGGTTCTCAGCATATCGTTGTCGCAACAACTTTAAACAATTTGGGTAATGTACTTTTTGGTCAAGGTGACCTGGAACAAGCAAAAGACTATTATGAGCGTGCTCTTGCTATTCGCGAAGAAAAGCTTGGTTCTCAGCATATCGATGTCGCAACAACTTTAAACAATTTGGGTAATGTACTTCGTGCCCAATGTGAACTGGAACAAGCAAAAGATTATCATGAGCGTTCTCTTGCTATTCGCGAAGAAAAACTTGGTTCTCAGCATATCGATGTCGCAACAACTTTTAACAATTTGGGTAATGTACTTTGTGACCAAGGTGACCTAGAACAAGCAAAAGATTATCATGAGCGTGCTCTTGCTATTCGCGAAGAAAAGCTTGGTTCTCAGCATATCGATGTCGCAACAACTTTAAACAATTTGGCTAATGTACTTTGTGGTCAAGGTGACCTGGAACAAGCAAAAGACTATTATGAGCGTGCTCTTGCTATTCGCAAAGAAAAGCTTGGTTCTCAGCATATGATTGTCGCAACAACTTTAAACAATTTGGCTAATGTACTTCGTGACCAAGGTGACCTAGAACAAGCAAAAGATTATCATGAGCGTGCTCTTGCTATTCGCGAAGAAAAGCTTGGTTCTCAGCATATTGATGTCGCAACAACTTTAAACAATTTGGCTAATGTACTTTGTGGTCAAGGTGACTTGGAACAAGCAAAACATTACCATGAGCGTGCTCTTGCTATTCGCGAAGAAAAGCTTGGTTCTCAGCATATCGATGTCGCAACAACTTTTAACAATTTGGGTAATGTACTTTGTGACCAAGGTGACCTAGAACAAGCAAAATATTATCATGAGCGTGCTCTTGCTATTCGTGAAGAAGGGCTTGGTTCTCAGCATATCGTTGTCGCAACAACTTTAAACAATTTGGGTAATGTACTTTTTGGTCAAGGTGACCTGGAACAAGCAAAAGACTATTATGAGCGTGCTCTTGCTATTCGCGAAGAAAAGCTTGGTTCTCAGCATATCGATGTCGCAACAACTTTAAACAATTTGGGTAATGTACTTCGTGCCCAATGTGAACTGGAACAAGCAAAAGATTATCATGAGCGTTCTCTTGCTATTCGCGAAGAAAAACTTGGTTCTCAGCATATCGATGTCGCAACAACTTTTAACAATTTGGGTAATGTACTTTGTGACCAAGGTGACCTAGAACAAGCAAAAGATTATCATGAGCGTGCTCTTGCTATTCGCGAAGAAAAGCTTGGTTCTCAGCATATCGATGTCGCAACAACTTTAAACAATTTGGCTAATGTACTTTGTGGTCAAGGTGACGCGGAACAAGCAAAAGATTATCATGAGCGTGCTCTTGCTATTCGCGAAGAAAAGCTTGGTTCTAAGCATATCGATGTCGCAACAACTTTTAACAATTTGGGTTGTGTACTTTTTGATCAAGGCGACCTGGAACAAGCAAAAGATTATCATGAGCGTGCTCTCGCTATTCGCGAAGAAAAGCTTGGTTCTCAGCATATCGTTGTCGCAACAACTTTAAACAATTTGGGTAATGTAGTTCGTGACCAAGGTGACCTGGAACAAGCAAAAGATTATCATGAGCGTGCTCTTGCTATTCGCGAAGAAAAGCTTGGTTCTCAGCATATCGATGTCGCAACAACTTTAAACAATTTGGCTAATGTACTTTGTGGTCAAGGTGATTTGGAACAATCAAAACGTTATCATGAGCGTGCTCTTGCTATTCGCGAAGAAAAGCTTGGTTCTCAGCATATCGATGTCGCAACAACCTTTAACAATTTGGGTAATGTACTTTGTGACCAAGGTGACCTGGAACAAGCAAAAGATTATCATGAGCGTGCTCTTGCTATTCGCGAAGAAAAGCTTGGTTCTCAGCATATCGATGTCGCAACAACTTTAAACAATTTGGCTAATGTACTTCGTGCCCAAGGTGACCTGGAACAAGCAAGAGAGTATCATGAGCGTGCTCTTGCTATTCGCGAAGAAAAGCTTGGTTCTCAGCATATCGATGTCTTCTCAACAACTTTAAACAATTTGGGTAATGTACTTTGTGATCAAGGCGACCTGGAACAAGCAAGAGAGTATCATGAGCGTGCTCTTGCTATTCGCGGTTCTCAGCATTGTTGCAATGTTTTATGACTGGTTGTATTACTGTGCGCTACAACCAAGGTGACCTGAGAAAAGAAAAAGACTATATTGATGTCGTCTTCGCCTTCTCTCTGATGGGCGTCGTGTCTCATGCTGAACTATCTAAAGTTGCATCTTTTATAAAGGCTTCTCTTATTTGCGTCAAGGAAATTGCCAATTCCTAGGATCAAACCATGCCTATTCGCAAGCAAAATGTGTAGTACATCACAAAGGCAGTTAATTCTAAATTACTGGAGATTTAGAAGAGGGACGGCTGTACATGATGATTTTTTTTTCGTTCGAACCAAGTGACAGATACAATTCGATCGTTAGTTTGATGGAAAAGGGTATTTACAGTAATACACCTTAATCGAGTCATTGTAAATTCTGGACAGATTGCGTGGATCAAAAGTTGTATGGCAAATGAAATGAAAGCGTGATATTTCGTAGAGTAATAAATACGTTCCAAATTACAAGATGATCACTTTTTAATTTAGAAACAGAATCAATACTAATTGGAGCGACAGTCGCTGTATTGGGGTTTGCAGAAGCATATCATTTAAACGTGATTTCAGTTTTAGTTTTTGTTGCTGTCTTCCCAAAGATCTGCTATGAATTCCACAAAAAGGTTTTGTAATGTCTTTGATAGTGAAGTAATGAGAAAATGACTGTTAATTGATGAGGTTGCATGTCGTATTTTGTTGTAGCAGTGAAACATTACAGCTGTAACAGTTCTATCGTTACAAATTCTGAAAGCCATCAAAAGGATAATTGCATAATGATTATCATATTGTAATTTTTAAGTTGAATTTATGATTAAACGCCGTTTGTTTCTATTGGTTACCACCATTGATAAGAGCTGACTAAAAGAATAGCGGGCTCTAGTAAGAAGACCTGAATTCTACTAATTCTCTTAATGACTTTTCCGTCCTATTTTTTCATGAGTGGGTAGCCATCTTAGACTTACTGCAATTTTCATAATTCTGCGGAATCTTACCTTCAAGCGCCTATTCGCGTACCCAGAGATCTGGGTACGAGATTATCAAGCGCCAAACTGCGTTTTGGCTTCCATCAATCAAATTTCCGAACATAGCCGGGAAGATCGACTCCGCCTCCGGAAAGTGAATAACAGTTTTTGTTTAGTTCACAGTTTGTACACTATTATAATACGTTTTTAGAAAGATTCGTACAGATTCCATCGCTTTCCATCGACGTCGAGTTCGACTGTACGAATGTACCGTGGGAAAGAAAGAACCTGATTGGAGGGTTATATCACGCATCCATTGATTTCGTCATCCGTGGTTGGCGTCGGAATTTTGATTGATGGAACCAAAAACGCAGTTTGGCCGTCGGCGCTTGAAGATGAATTCCGCAGAAATATGAAAATAGCAGTAAGACCTCGTTCATACAACTAAATCATTACCCAATACAAAAGAAGCAAAACATATTGGAGTCGTAGGCGCTTTACCTGGTAGTCAGGCAGAGGTAAAGGTAAATTCACTTTATTTAACGTCGGTAGTTCCTTCAGCTACGAAATTGGTATCAATGGACGCCGACCGTGCGCCCTTTACCCCCCTTCCTCTGTCAGTTCTCAGAGCTACGCCTGCTCTAAGCATTCAAAAGAGGATTCAAAAACAACACTGCAATGTTAGACATTTGGTATGAACATTGTCCCGTGGGTCACAACATGCTGGGGGAAACGGTTAAAAGGTTGTGCAAAGGAGCTGGAATCGAGGGTCAATTCACAAACCAGTCTCCGTGCAACGATAGCAGGGAGTTTAAGAAACCACGACGGCTACGGCCTCGAAAACGTCACTTCAAAATATGAGTTTGAGCTATTCTAAGTATTTTATGACTGTTCCATCCTTTTTTTATTATGCAATATGGGCGAAGTGTCCTATTACTGGATTGGTACTGACTGATTTGAAGTAAAGAGTGAGACATAAAGATTCACTATAGTTTGTCCACGTTGTCGTCAAAACCTTAAATTTGGTCATTTCACTTAGTAGTTTTGAAGAGTACGGGAGCTAGAGAAATGTTCAAATGCGTGTCTCACGTGCTCGTGCAGCACGATCATTTTGGTTCTTTTAACCAATAACATTACTTCTTTTTGGCGTTGTCGTTGCCGAAGCCGTCGTCCTTTCTTAAACTCCTTGGCAACCCGAGGACGGGACTGGACAATCTGCTAGCCAGCGAGCCATGCGAGCCATGCGAATTTCGCATTTAAGTCTATTAAAGCACCCATTTCAAATATCGGTGATAAACAGTTATTAAGTCATGGTTCGCATCGCTCGCATGGCTTGCAGCCATGGCTCGCAGGCTCGCACGTTGTCCTAACTCCCCGAGGACTAAAGAAAGGAATTCCAGACAAGAATGTCATAGAGCGCACCGGGCATAGAGACGTAAGGTCTTTGCAAGAATATCAACGCCCTGATATTTCAAGTAAGAAGTCGAGACAGTTTTGAAGCTGGGTCATTACCCGCCGAGTCTGTTGCTCCTGAAAAAATATCAATAAAGCGTGAAATCGAATTAGATGAGGAAGAAGATAGTTCAAAACCTCCTAAACGATACAATGAAGCTGGAATTTCTGATTTTGGACGTGCTGCTTTTAATCGGTGTACTTTCATAATTTTAAGACTTTAAATTGTAACACATCGTTATTTAAATAAATAAAGTTTCATTTTTATCGAGATATTTGTTGAAAATTTAAATAAACATTTGTTCAGAGAAGGAATTCGATTTTACCGGGAAGAGTGAGGTTCCATTGAAATTTGTTGTAATGAAAACTATTAATGAAAATTCACTTGCATTAATTCATTTTTCGGTTTCCTTCTATAAAATCCCTCATTCGAGGATTTTTCTTTATAAATCTTTTGCTGGAGGGATTTATCTGTATTTTGAATAAATCCCTTTCAATTTAATTCATCATCCCCACTCTTCCCTGCTACTTTATCAAACCCTGCCCGAACTTTCAGTCAGTTGAACATTTAGTAAGTACGTAAGTTAAATACAGGTTGTTGAATGGCACAAGAAAATGTGGCAACGATGAAATAATCACCAATATGCACCGAGCCTTAGGTGAATAATTGTTTTAGTATAAGAATTACATAAGTGGTTTTTTTTTTAAAGGAATTTTCTTTAAAACAATTAATTTCTTCTGTCAACACGACAAAACGACTTGCCGCCATTTTGAAAAAGAAAATCGCTTAGGTGATTATTGCGTAATAATCACCTTAAGTGCAACCAATCAGCGCAGAGAATTTTCAATAATCACCAATATAATTATTCTAATATTACGAAACTTCCTACGTTCTGCATAATGCTGGCAATAATACGGAACTACATTCATTTGCAGGGCTTCAAATTCACCATGATCTCCTTTGAACCATATACTAATCATGATTGCACAGCAAACTACAATTGTAGCACTGTGCACTCTAGGTCTTACTACATCTCACGTACCTGGGTAGTATTTTAACTGGCAATTGATAAATCACTTGATTATATTTTGTCGCAATGGGTACAAAATTGTGACGGAGCATACGCAATTACGACGTCGAAATGAATGAGAGCCCCGCAAGACAAGAGGCTGACCGAAGTCGAAAGTGACCCGAAAAACAACTAAACGGGCTGAATAAGTTAAAGTAAGTGCCCTACTATTCTAGGACACCAAGCGCCATTTTGCTTTTGCTGCCTTTTTCCAGTACCGTTTAGACGTTTGCCCCCACTGTTTTCCCGTGGGTACATTTCTTTGCCGTCCACTTCAAAACCACGACACGACGTGACCAAATCAGAAAGTGAGCGCATAACGATGGATCGCCCATTTTCTCTCTGATTGAGAAGTTCAAAACCATGCGTACTAGGTTAATTCTTGGATAGCTGCCACATCCATACTGAACGATTTGGAATAATTTCTTAGTAAATCAAACAATGTGAATTTCTATTTTGAAATGACGTTCCTGTAAAAGTCGTCGTCGTTTTGCGCATACTCCCGAACGGATCAAAGCCGCATGACGTCAAAATGTGATACGTACAAATTTAAAGCCTGCAGGCGAGAATGTCACTAATGTTCTTACCACATTTTGACGTCTTCTTAATTCTTTTGCTGCAGAAACCCTCCTCAAAATGGAATCTATTTGTTTTTATGCAATAAAGGCGAGGGTTTACCTCACAAGGCTTTTTGAAAGAAGAGAGGCAATTGCGGCCAAACTCTTTGATGACGCTGCCACCAACACTAGACACAGCCTTCACAAACTGCTTCCAGCTGGAAATGCTAGCAAGTATTCACCGAGGAACTCAAGGAACTTTGTAAGCCCTTTTTGGAAAAACCCCACTGTAGGGATAGTCTCATTTGAAGCCATGTTTGTAGCAAGTGATATTTTTATTTATTCTAATTATCACTACAGAACTTTAACTTTTGGAAACTTTTTCCTTTTTATATAAGCATAAATGTAAACAAATTTAGCTTATGCTCTAAGTTGTTCGTGAAGAAATAGGAAAGAGCATTCCATCTGGAAGTAAGATACATATAAATGAATCGCTTACCGCCTACAGGAAACGCCAGCTATTTGGTAATTTACACAAGTTTAAGCAAGACAATAATTTCAAGTTTCTATGGACAGCTAATGGAATGATGTATCTTCGTGAGAGCGAGTCCTCTGCTGTCTTTCGTTTCACCACGTTTGAGGAGTTCGATGATTTTTGTAAGCCGTTTAATGGCTGCCAAATCAAGTACTTGTGAGTCGAACTACTGTAGGTACCTACCATTTTTCAATCTTTCTGATGCTGAATTTAATGCAGTGATTGGTAACTGGTCGTATGACTTTGACCCTGATTTAGATCTTTTTAATATTCTCCCAAATCTTGATAAGTTTGATGATAAAGATCCTGATAACATGCTTAATTGTCCACATTCCAACTATTACTCCTTAAATCAGTTGAATCAACTATTTGATAGTACTACGTCAAAGTGTCTCTCCATGTTTCATTCCAATATAAGAAGTCTCCCAAAAAATTTGTCTCTATTGAGTGAGTTTTTGCATTCTGTTAACCGTAAACCTGATATGTTAGCTGTTACTGAAACGAGACTATCAACCCGTACAGTGACAAATGTTGATATCTTCAATTATGATTTCTTTCATACCAACTCACCAACATAGGCTGGTGGATCTGGGTTATATATCTCAAAAAATCGTAATGCCATTCATCGACCAGATTTAAAGTTTAGTATACCATTGGTCGAATCATCCTGGTGTGAAATTATTTCACCTAATATAACTGTTGGTTGCATTTATCGGCATCCCACCTGTAACTTATCTGCTTTTACCTCTGAATTTGAAACCTTGCTTAAAGAGATAAGTCAGTATGAGATATATATTCTTGGAGATTTTAATATAGATCTCCTGAAATATAGCGAGCATTTGTTATCAGAAGAGTACCTGAATATGCTCTATTCGAACAATTTACTTCCCTTAATAACAAAGCCAACCAGGCTCACTCATCATACTTCTACTGTAATTGATCATATTTACACAAATTCTAATGTGAGTGTGGATGCCGGCATTGCGCTGGTTGATATCTCGGACCATCTACCAGTGTTTTGTATACTTGATCGGCAAATATCAAGGTTTAGGAGAGCATCCTATTTTCGTGGTTATAGCAACTTTGATGTGCATCAGTATATTAGAGATGTTGATGCAGTTGATTGGATTAGTGTCTGCAATGAATCTAATGATATTCATGAGGAAGCTACTAATTGCATAAGTATACTTGCAGACAAGCATGCACCTATAAAGCAAGCATCTCAAAGTAAAAGGAGACAATTGGCCAAACCGTGGCTTACTAAAGGTGTATTGACTTCAGTTAAACATACGCAAAAGTTATATAAATCACACTTCCTTAGTAGAGATCCTGATAAGGTAAGAGAATATAAGCTTTATGCTAATGCACTAAATAGAATCAAAAATAAGGCCAAGAATGATTATTACTGTCAGCGCTTCAAGTTCTATCAAAATGGTCTTAAGAACACCTGGAAGCTCATAGGTACCTTAGTTAAGAGAAAACATAAAGGCCAAAATGGTCCCGTTAGAAATGTAAGAAACAACAAAGAGTTCACTAATCAATCAGATTGCTGAACAGTTCAATCAGCATTTTATTAATGTTGGCCCCAATCTGGCTAAAGCTATTCATAGTACTGATGGGGATCCATGTGGGCTTATTAACCATACTCCTCTACATAGCTTTTTTCTGTCTCCTGTTACAAAAGAGTGGGTTGCTAACTTTTTCTCTTGCTTAAATGATAAGAAATCATCATTGGATATTCCAAATAAATTGGTTAG
>OX421447.1:18549289-18566789 GCA_949126865.1 Montipora capitata
CAGTCATATCAATCAGTAATATATTGTTAAGGGGGCCTTTTACTATTTCAGAAGTAAACCTAAGATTCGTAAGTACATAAGTCACTGTGCTGAAGTTCTTGATCACTCCTTTGCAAGTCTTAACTTGGATTTCTGTAACTCGCTTTTACATGGCCTACCTAAGTACGAAATGAAAGTGTTGAAAACGCAGGTGCGCGTGTGATAGCCTGCTTACGCAAGTTTGATCATATTAGCAACACTCTTAAAGAGCTGCACTGGCTACTAGTGGAGCAGAGATGGCAAAGCGGTGCAGGGATGACACAGTGGTGAGAGCACACGCCTCCCCCAATTTGGCCCGGGATCGGCCAAGACGAGTTGAGTTTTTTGGTTCTCTACTTTGCACCGAGAGGTTTTTCTCGAGGTACTTCGGTTTTCTCCTCTCCTCAAAAACCAACATTTGATTTGATTTGCCTTTATCAGTTTATTTCAGTTTACAGTGTCCCCAACTAGTGCTTCGGTGCTGGAGGGCGACACACTTAAATAAAGTTCCTTTCCTTTCCTTTACTTAAAAGTGTAGTTCCAGCCTAGTTATCTGGTAGAACTATTAGTTGTTTATGAACCTGCGAGGTGCCTTCGGCGCTCATCCTCTGACAACGGACAGTGACAGAATACAATAGAATACTTTTCCCCAACATTTCCATAAAGCAGACCTTAAGGTACTCTTCCGTGAACCGCCGTGAAAGCCGTGAGGGCCCTGGGGATGTGGTTGATTCATTTTGAGGTTCGATTTATATTTGTACAGTTCAACTCATTTCTGAGTCCTTCCTCTCAATTCTCAGTGGTTTTTGGTTTCCTATTGTTTTTTTTTTTTTTTTTTTGGTTAATCTCCTTCAGTGTTTGACTGATTGTTGTGAGGTTTAATTAGTTTAGATTTGAAGAATTCGATTAATTTTTGAGTACAATTCGACTTATTTTTGTGAAGCGCGATTTATTTTTGTAGGGTTATATCTGAGCGCGGAGCACCATAATTAAGAAAATATGGTAAGCCATCGCTGCGAGAAAATTTGGTTTTGGTCACCGTACGACCGTACGACCGTACGACCATACGACCGTACGATTATGTCCGTCCACCCGTCCATGTATGCCAATGTAACCAGTATCACGTAATCATATCACGTAATCATATTTAGAGGTCGTCAAGGAGGCAATACTCCAGTTGACACTCTAGCAAGTTTACAGCATACATCTTTGATATTGAACATCAATGTTATGGTCAATTGACACTTGTCAAAACAAGGTATCCGCTGACCAGTATCACCTGACCATATCGCGGGCTCAACTTTGACCTTATCGAGGATAGCTGTTTTTTCTTTTAAAGTTCACCGCTGGCCAGGGACTGGTTGTTGATTAGATCGCAGGCTTAAGCCAGGTCAGACACTCACTCCTGAGCATAAACGAGGCTTTTTCGCGCTCTTTCTGTGGCTCGACGTGGCTCCATTGCGATGGTACGTCATCAAAAGATCTTGACAGCCGATGATTTTCGAGTTCAGGTACGGTTTGAAAAAATATTTTTTCTTGCATTTTTCGCTGGTTTCAATCCAGGTTTGACATAATATAACTGTGGTCAGGACACACTGGTGGCTACGTAGTTATTCAAGTCAAGCATTGGAGGGATATAAACTTAAAGCTGAGTGCTTATTTTTAATTTGTTTAGTGCTGCTTTTTGCTCTGAATTGCAATTTTTGGCATGAGTCTTATCTTAAGATTTTTAATTTTGAGTCTACTTAGGTTGCAAGATGCCTGGACGGCCTATGACAGAAGAACAGAAATGAAAGAAGAGAGAAAAAGAACGAGAACGACAAAACGGTACACCAGTGATAGCTCAAACGTGGTGGAAGAAGTCACTCCACAAATTCTTTTCTTGGACACTAAACCGTTTATTATTTCTACGGATGAGTTGTTTGAAGTGGATGCATATTTCTAAAAAGTGGTTTAGTCGTTTTTTCCTTTGTTCAAGAATGAAACTCCAATTTTTATTCTCAACTGGAATTAAATAATCTGTACTCTTTTTGGACAGAAATAATCGATCTGTTTGCTGGTTTGTTTGGCTTTAAAATGCGAGCGAACAACAGGTTATTTCACTCCGTCTGCCTAATTGTTTTTCGATGTGCCTTGACGGTAGTAGTGACAAGAAAATTTTGGCTTTATGTTAGAACCATGTAATCTCAATGAGTTCTCGTAAAAGTAAGGAGAAATATCACAAGCTTGTGTTTTCAGAAGTTTGTTTAGAGCACGTACAGGTAATTTTTTGGAGATCTTGTTTGAAGTTTGTCCCTTCTAGCCGATTCTGGTTCTAAGCCAAGCTGGCTTAATTGACCGTCCCCCCTTGGGGCTTTTCAGGGCCAATAAAACAACAACTGTTATGAATCCCAACTGACCGGAGGCAAACCAGTTGAGTATTTACAAGTGCAACTGGGAAGTTGAACCAGGGACTACCAGGATCAAATTCAACGAGTGGTCAGAGCGGGTCTTGAACCGGGGAATCTGCGGATCTCAAGGCAAGCGCCCTAACCACTTGGCCACACTGCCTCCCTTGCTCAATTTATTACATCAAAATGTAAATGATCTCGTTTTAAGAGATAAAGTGGAATAAAGTACATGACTAAAACTCCTTGTTTGACCTTGAACCGACAAAGACGATCTGTCACATCACGAGCCATAGTACGTCTGCGATTCCTATTTTTAGCTTGATTCCTATTCGCCAGCTTTTGACAGTCAACTCTGAAATGGCTTCTTTCCTTTTCCGTTCACTTGCTGAAGATTTGCTTGTTTTCTTTTAAAACTCTCGCGATTCAAGAAAAATTAATTGCCTAACTGGTGGATTCGACAGTAAATTTCGGTGGAAAAACCGATATTGCACTCATCGCTTCGTGACTCATGCGATCAGTCGGTTTTTCGGGTGAAATTAACTGTGGAATTGACTAGTTAGGCAGCGAAAAAACTGACATAATTAAACAATATCCGGGAAAACCAAAACGCGGACCATTCCAAAGCCTTTTATTTTCACTAATCCTAGAGCCAGTAAGAACAAACAACCCGGGAGCTCTGCTTTTAGGCTTGGCTAAATCTATATATTTTTTATTTTGTGTGTGCCCCTATTTTTTTAATTCGTAACCTGAAAATTTTGTCCGTATCGGAGCGCCATAACCGGGGTTGACTTGAATATTCCAGAACTTTCTCTTTGATGTGACTCAGCACTTTCCACAAATAGTACACCTTGTTATAATACACTATAAATAGCAACAGAACTTTCTAGATGCTTAGAGTAAAAGTATAAAAGCAGGCTTATAAATAATAGAAGGGACTGACACTCTCTTTATTTGCCTGAGAATTTACCCACGTGTACGGCTGTGATTGAACTTATGCTATGGATACTTTACTGTGAGGAAGCTATAAACAACTGCGATAACTATGGTAGAGTTATAATCTTTGACCTTGCTATATCCGAAGAGAAGAAAGAGACGATAGCCGAGAAGGAAAGAAGACAAAGAGTTCAAAGATCATTATGAAGTCCTCCGTAAGAGTTTGTGTGCATAGAAAATCCAGTGAGTAAAAAGAATCCAGTAAATCAAGAAAGTCAAGCATTGTTGCCTCTAGCCCGTGGAAATTGTAGTTTAAAGTTGGTGATCCATATCAGTACCTGTATGGCCATGAAAGACAGTAGGCCTGTTTTACGAACTGCTTAACTTAATCTTTAACCGAAGGAACTGTAACGACGGTATATAACTGATTAAATAATAGAGTTCGACTGTACTTAAAAGGGTAACTGCTCGTTGTCACACTTTTGTTGCGTGCTTTATATCGTACTCGGGAGGGTCTTTTCACTTATGCCTTGTTCGCGGACATCCCTTGGTTATTCCAGCAGGTAACAGCATAAAGACCCTGTAAAGAAGCTAATAAATGGAGGTGATATTTTGGCTGTCCTTCCTCCCATGGAATTAACAAGAGCTTCATATTTCAGCTTTTTCTGGAAGAAGGTGACCGACCAAATGTGTTCTGCATCAGTAATCACACCTCTGAGAAATATCATCGATGATCAGATTAAAGAAGCTGAAGGACTAGGGCTCACGGCAACCTCGTTGGCTGCTGCTTCTGTCACAGCCAGTTTTCTCATCGGCAGAAGATGCACTGGACGAGGCATTTCTCAACGTGCTGAAAGGAAATTCTAATGATAACTTCCACAAAAGATTGTCGGCCATCGTTTTCGATGAACACTACACAGTAAAACATGGACAGAAAAACGATAACGGTAAGTTGAAATCTAACCCTATAACCCTAGCGAAAGATGAATTGTATTCCCGTCAATGTTTACCCAAAGTGCGCTGTAATTAGTTGCTAGTTGACATCAAACCCTTGCTCGTCACACATGATTGGAAATGGGGTGTTGCAGGAGGTTTTTCGCTCCTTCTTCTCGCCCCTCTCTCCCGTTGCTTTCTCTTTTGACTTCGGTCCATGTTTTCCCGCGACCATTACATTCAAACGATCAGTCATCCCCATGAAAAGAAGACTCTAAAATTCACCAAATCGCCTGTTATGTGGGCTAACATCGCAAGAATAAAAATGTGAATAACAATTTCTTAAAATAGAAAAAAATATCAATTTCAAAAAGGGAAAACAGGGCCATCGACGAAATGCAAATGTAGTAAACACACGGAAGTGATAACTTTGTGGCAGTCTTTATATTTAGTGCACTGGCCCCGATTGTTCGAAGGATGGACAGCGCTATCCGCTGGATAAATCACTATCCACTGGATAACTCAATCGGTTTTGCTAGTGTTTATCCGCTGGATAGTGATTTATCCGGTGGATAGCGCTATCCACCTTTTGAACAACCGAGGCCTGGTGTGGCAAGGTTGTCGGGAATAGGTGGCGGCGTGTAGGGAAGGTAATTTGTTTCTTAGTGATCGGCCTAACAGGCGTGATAAATTAAAATAGTAATATTTTAGTCCCAATTATTCGGTCCAGGGCTTAATGGCCTCTCGAAACACGGCGCTGGCCGTCTCTTGATTGAAAACAAACAGGTCGTTTTCACTCATTCCGAGCAATTGCTGGTTTTCTTGAACCAAAAAACGTCATTTGAACCCTAAATATGTCTAGAAATGCAAGTAATTGTATGCATGCAGGTTCCAAAGAGCTTCACGAAGTGTTCCCTGGCTCTTCTCTCACACCACAATATCACTCGTGTGTGGGAATGAAGATAAATGTATTTATCATGGGTTACGTAACCTTTTCTTTGGGGTGTTACATGGTATGCTGCTTTTGTCGCTTCATTAGCGGCAGGCTATATATATTTTAGTTGTCCTCATTTATATTCATTCGAGTCTTACGACCGTCCCTACGCCCTCAAAATTATGTCCGACGTTGAAGACGTTATTCCAGCGAACACAGAATTTTCTAGCAGCGGCCTTTTGCCGTCTTCGCTTCCTAAACAACCTTCGTCTCAATCTCTCGAAGCTTCAGTACCATTCCAGTCTTCAGAATCCAGTGATATAGCGTCCGCGTTCTCTCTATTTAAGGATTATTTCGACAAAAAGTTGGGCGCCTTGAAGCGCGATATTCAAGACGAATCGTGCAGCAATACCGATTCTGTGGCCAAAAAGCTTAAAGAAGAATCCAAGATCACGTTTAGATTCGAAGGTAATAAGAAACAGTTTCAATTCAACTCCGACCTCGCAGAAAAGGTGAAGTCGGCGTCAGTTGCTCTCGGGAAGAGAAAATTAGACCTTGTTAAAACTCAATTGGAAGAACTAGACTCTGACATCAAGAAGCGCAACAAACTTATCAGACTGGCAGATAAGTCCGCCGCCGGTTGGGATTTGGTGAACGAGTATTTATCAGACGAGCTGGCTAGCGGGTCCGAGGACGAAAAGCGTATTCGCCGTGCGAGCAGAGGGCCCTTCGTAAACGCAACCAACGACAACAGAAAGCGAAGCCATCAAAGCAAGGTTATTCTCAGCCCCAATCTTCTACCACAACCACCGCCTTTGCTGACCAACATTCGTCATCCTCCAGACCTTTTTCTCGTACTCTTGGCGCTTTCAGAAAACCAAGACCAAGCGATATTTGTTTCGCCTGCGGCCAGCAAGGTCATTGGAGATCTCAGTGTCAAGTTAATCCTCAAACCAGATCTTCGAGCTCGGGGCAGTCCTTTCCTAGTTCTTCTGGTTTTTCGGGCATTGGAGGTAAATAGGACCACAGGATTAAAAGCTTGTTCTCCAAGGTCAGATATTAGCTTTAGTCCATTTATTAGACATGTATCCTTCTTATTTGGAGTATTTCAGGGAAAGGGACTCTATTACTTTAGCCGATTTCGATTACGATCGCAATCTATTTGAATTTAAACAGAATTCCGCATTGCCAGTACTTAAGGGTAGACTTAGGTCCTGTTTAGGTTATTGGCACACTATTGGCGCCAACAGTTTTGTCATCGATACTATTAATTTTGGTTATCGGATTCCATTCATTAGTACACCTTGTCAGGCGCGTTTTTCTAACAATCAGTCAGCTCTTAATAACGCTTCTTTCGTGGAGTCGGCTATCGCTGAATTAGTCCACACTCACGTCGTCGTTGAGTTACCCTTTATTCCACACGTCGTGAATCCGCTCTCTGTCTCGATACAGTCCTCAGGCAAGAAGAGGCTTATTTTGGACTTACGTCATGTCAATCATTTCGTTTGGAAACAGAAGTTTAGGTGTGAAGATTGGAGAGTTTTATTATCATACGTTAATAAGGGCGACTACCTTTTCAGTTTCGATCTCAAGTCCGGATATCACCATATTGACATTTTTCCGGATCACCAAACTTTTCTAGGTTTCTCCTGGGTTTTTTCTGGTACCGTTCGGTATTTTTGTTTTGCATCACTTCCGTTCGGTCTAAGCTCAGCCCCATACGTCTTTACCAAGTGTCTCAGGCCACTCGTTAAGTTTTGGAGGTCCAACGGGATTAAAATTGTTGCGTTCCTCGACGATGGGTGCGGGAAAGGGGACTCACTGCCTATGGCCAAGGAAAATTCATTGTTCGTGCAATCATCCTTAAGCAGTGCGGGGTTTGTTGCCAATTCCGCCAAATCACTATGGACCCCCACTCAGACGCTTGTTTGGTTGGGTTTAAACTGGGACTTAGTTATCGGTACCATTTCTATTACCGATATACGTATTTGTAAATTCGTCGCTCTGATTGACAAACTTCTCCTATCCGCACCTTATGTTACGGCTCGCGATTGTGCTGTTATCGCAGGTCATGTTATGTCCATGTCGCCAGTTTTGGGCAACCTGACTCGCCTCAAAACCCGTTTCCTTTACAAGGTCATAGAATCCCGCCGTAGTTGGGATTCCCGTTTTAACATCGGGCTTCATAATGATTGCCTCTCTGAAATATTTTTCTGGAAAAACAATATCGTTAGTCTTAATACGAGAGCTATTTTGCCTTATGATGCTCCCCTTTTGTTTAGCTATTCGGATGCTAGCAGCGTCGCTTGCGGGGCTTTTGTTGTGGGCACTAACGAGGTGTCCCACCGTATGTGGACTGCTTGCGAAGCAGTTAAGAGCTCTACCTGGAGAGAACTTAAGGCTATACAATTTGCCTTAAGTGCGTTCAAAGACTCGGTTCGGGGTAAGTGTGTAAAGTGGCATTCTGACAGCCAAGGGGCAGTTCGTGTTGTGGAGATAGGGAGTCCTAGTGCAGAATTGCACTCTATTGCGCTTGATGTTTTCTATTTTTGTCGAACTCACAATATCACACTTATTCCCCAGTGGGTTCCCAGGGAACTTAATGCTTGTGCTGACGCGATTAGCCACATTGTAGACTTCGATGATTGGTATACAACCCCCGAGTTCTTTACACACTTGGACCGCCTTTGGGGCCCACATACAGTCGACAGGTTCGCGAATGCAGCCAACGCCCATCTTCCCAGATTCAATTCTAGGTTTCGCGTACCCGGCACTGAAGCTGTTGACGCATTTTCAATCTCCTGGTATGGAGAGAATAATTGGCTAGTCCCTCCCGTCCACTGCATTTCTAGGGTGGTTCAGCATCTCCTTGTATGCGGTGCGGTTGGTACTTTAGTCGTCCCTTATTGGCCGTCTAACGTGTTTTGGCCTTTCTTGTTCGCAAATGCAATTCATTTTCAACCGTATGTCCTTGAGCACATTCATTTTCCCGACCCCTCAGGGATTTTTGCCCTCGGGTGTTACAAAGATTCACTCATTGGTTCAGATAGGTTTAACAGCGCGGTGTTGGCAGTCAGAATTGGCACTAAGGGGCCTTAGTTTTCTCAAGCCGAGTGGCTTTATGCTGGCCCGTGCGTTTTTCAATTCCGCTCGTCGGGTTATTTGTCCTCGTTTCGCATGAAACTAGCTCGCCGAGTGGCTTGTTTACCGTGGTTTTTTTTGAGTTGGCCCACTCGGCCTTAAATATTTTTCCATCTGGCCAGGGGCATATTGCTGTATTGACTCCCAATGCGTGTATTGAGGTATTTTTGCCATATGTTTTTCTTCTTATCCTCGTAGAAGTTCTCAAAGATGCCTTGCAGCCTAATTTTCAACAGGTTGAAGACGGGCGACTCCGGGCACTGGTTCAAGATCTACCCGCAGTTCTTCTTAAATCCAAAGCCGTTAGTACCGCGAGGAAGTATGAAAAGGGGTTCAATACGTGGAGGAAATGGGCCTCTCAGTTTAATGAAATTGTTATATTTCCCGCTTCTAGTGTGCACGTTTCATTGCTCTTTCTTAGCTTGATTCAAGAATCTTCTTCTTGCAGTACTATTGACGAAGTCCATTATGGGCTCAAGTGGGTGCACGATTTGGCAGGTCTACCCGACCCCTGTAATTCCTCGTTAGTATTACCTTTAATAGAATCTGCTAAGAGGCTTTTCAGTGTTCCTGTTAAAAAGAAAGAGCCGGTGACCCCCGAGGCTATTCAGCTTTTAGTTTCTAAGTATGGATCGTCTTCAGCTAGTTTGTCTGACTTACGTGTGCTTACTTTGTGCCTTTTGGGTTATGCGGGGTTTTTTCGCTTTAACGAGTTGGTTCAGTTACGCAGGTGTGACTTTCAGTTTGAAGATTCTTTTATGAGAGTCTTTGTTCATCGAAGTAAGACTGACGTTTACAGGGATGGGGTTGGGTTGTTATCGCTAAGACCTTCAAGCATACATGTCCTTATTTATTAGTTCAACGATATTTTGCGGCCGCTTCTTTTTCAGCAGACAGTGAAGAATTCATTTTTCGCCCTGTCGTTTTTCTTCGCAGTACCGGAACCTATAAATTGCGCGGGTCTGTTCCTCTGTCTTATACTAGAGCGCGGGAGATAGTGCTTAGTGCTTTCGATTCCATCGGCCTTCCCAAGCAAGACTATGGTCTCCATAGCCTTAGGGCCGGAGGTGCCTCTGCTGCTGCTAATGCTCGAGTGCCTGACAGATTGTTTAAAAGACACGGCCGTTGGAAATCAGACAAGGCAAAAGACGGTTACATTAAGGATAGTGTTCATTCATTGTTGTCGGTTTCGTTGTCACTGGGTATTTAATTTTCCGCATTTCCCGTTCTTTTAGTTCGCACACGGCTCGTGTTGACACACCCCAATTGAGGTTGCTTGTTACATGATAAATGTTTTATATTCGTTTGAGTGGGGTAACGAATTAGAATATAAATGTATTTATCATGGGTTACGTAACCTTTTCTTTGGGGTGTTACATGGTATGCTGCTTTTGTCGCTTCATTAGCGGCAGGCTATGTATATTTTAGTTGTCCTCATTTATATTCATTCGAGTCTTACGACCGTCCCTACGCCCTCAAAATTAAATACCCAGTGATCAGGGGCTTCTTTTACACGTAGTTTTTTTGCATGCTGCTACACGAAAAGTTTAGCACGTTTTGTATCTTTACTGATTGATTGTTATACGAGCATAGTTTAGATCATTTTGTTGGATTGTTTTTCTTGCTGTAATTTTGTGCATTTCTGAGTTTTCATTCTGTTTATTGTATTGTTTCCATCCATTCTGTTTATGAAGGCATAATAAAGAGGGTCGCACACGGCTCGTGTTGACACACCCCAATTGAGGTTGCTTGTTACATGATAAATGTTTTATATTCGTTTGAGTGGGGTAACGAATTAGAATATAATTAACGACAGAGAGGATCCCCCTTGTCTCTTCTCCTCAAGCATAAAATAAAAAGCTGCGTTTACCCTATCTAAGGGAAAACAGTAATACCGACACTTATCTCATTGTTGGTAATCGGTATTTGGTGATGTACGTAATACAATATTTCGGGTAAACCGTTGCGTTGAATATCAAAATTGGGGTGCATAAAACTACCTGTAATTCTGGACATTGGTGTGTCTTCCCCATTTTAAGGCACCCACTTCTGATTGGATGACAAATGGTCTAAAAGAAAAATTGGCCAACATATGGTTCGATTTAGAAATAAATTCGAAAAGCGATTAAAGGTTTCTTTCATTACCGGCTTCGTCAATTCTAACGGAAATAATAAAAACACACAAAATACTAATACCCATCAAATCAATAGACCTTTAACTCAGCGGAAAGTGGTCCGTGTACCTACCGTCCATTCTATTTCCATCAAAATAGAAAATTGAAAATTAGCAATGACAAATGTTGATTTTCAATTTTTGATATTCAGAAAAACAGAAATCATCCTTTTTGGTCTTTCACAGTAACATGATTTAGCGACGAAGATCTATCTTAGTTAAGATTTCCCTTGCTTCAGATTTTATGAAAATAGAAATGTGACAAGATTTTCCAAAATTTCTTAAAGAAGCGAACATGCAAAAACCAGCTCCAAAACTGGAACATCAAACTTCAAAATCAATCAAAGTGCCACTGTCGTTACTCGTGGATATGAAAGTTACCGCGATTGTTTAAAATTGGCAGGCTGAAGTTTTCTTTATGCATTAGCATTGATAGTTGGATAACTGTGTAACAGCACGGTGGGCTCTCATATGCAACTAGATACCCAAAATAATGCATGTATGTGAGGTAATCCCCTTTGCTGGAATTCAACCCTGTGAAATAAGTATACCATTTCTCCAATAGGCATAAGATTACTCTTTAACACATCCTCTATAAAGAGCTGTACCATGTGTTCAAAGTTCGTTGCACAGATGACAGGGTAATTTTGAATAAGGTGTGATTTTTGTTGCCAGGTCATATTGTAAATGTCATCAGGTTTAGCAAGTAGAGCAGATCCATTTAGTAATATTAACACTTTTTGTGCCAGTTATACATTCCTCCAACAAACCTTGCGAATATTTATCACTATATTTGATACTGTTACACTTAGAAACAGATGATCTGAACCATAACTGATCACAGCAAGTGCATATATATTTAGGGCCATGTGTTATCTTATCACGAAAAAGACTGAATCACTTTTGACATGGAATGTCTAATAGAGTCTTGACCTTGACAAATTTCAGTTTGGTTTAGCCTTGAGCTCTGCATAGCTTTCCTTAAATGGTTTTATGCTTTTCTGTTTAGGTCTCTGATATGTTCTGGATTGCTTTTCTTTTCCTATTCCCTTGCTGCTTCAATATTTTCAGATCTGTTTTGGCGTTTTGCATTGTTTTTCTTTTCCCTGAATTGTCTCTTCTGCTTGATAGATTCTCTCATATTTATAAGCTTTTTTTTGCCCCTGCTTTGTAGAAATTATTACTGACACTCACATCATTTTTGGCCATCGTTAATTAATCAATTATTACCAGGCTCTGAATAATTGTTGACATTGGTAACACCACTGATTTCATAACCTGAAATACTGTCATTATAATAATCTAACTGAAGTGCTGAAACATAGTGTCTTCCATCTAGATGTCCAATGTTCACAGTAGTTCCCTGTTGTCCGCTTATAGGACTGATAACAGTTACTGGTGCCCACCCCTCAATGGATTCATTTATACGCATAGTAACATATAATACAAACTGCTTGCACAATAAGTGCATCACACCATGTATGTTGCTGTGACAACAAACGCACAATTGCTCTGTAATGGGTCCAATTAATTTTTGACGGTTGTTTCCGATGGATTCAACTTCATGTGATAGGAAGGATCATTGTATAACTGGTGGGCAACAGAAGAAAAGAAGCATGACCCATCTGAGTTACTTTCTAGTGACTTCAATCCTTTTTGAGCTAATCGAGCCTGCAACAGTGCTTTAGAAGGATTTCTCAGTATTGTATGTGCTGTATGTGTACTCGTTCCATGAGCAACAGGGCCTGGGTTCGATAGGCCTTATCACGGTTTTCGACGCCATCTTGACGGGTAGGCAAAGAGGTCAGAAATTACAGTGTTTGTATGGGAATCCGATAGCAAATAACTTCTTCCAAAATTGAATTTTTCACAATTTGTGAATCGCAACGTTAAAATACTAGGTGGAAGATTGTATTCACCAAGTTTGAAGGATGTAGCTTGGTTAGAAGACGCTCAATAAACTTCTTGAATTTTCCACGCATTTGTCTGTAAATTTGGCTGGGTAGGCGCGGTTCGCGGGAAAAAAAATTAAAGACAAATGTATGGAAAAATATATATATTAGCCCAGCGACTTATAGGAAAGCTACATCCTTCAAACTTGGTGGATACAATCTTCTACCTAGTATTTTAACGTTGCGATTCATAAATTGTAAAAAATTCAATTTTGGAAGAACTTATTTGCTATCGGATTCCCATACAAACACTGTAATTTCTGACCGCTTTGCCTACCCGTCAAGATGGCGTCGAAAACCGTGATAAGGCCTATTCAATGTCTCCTGATATCAATAGCTCTTCTCTTGATAGACAATAATTCTCATTTTGTTGGTTCAATTTTGTCGAATGCGTAGTAGCAGATTGATCTTGAATACACAATAGAAATGACAAGTCTTTTTTGTGTTTAGCAGTCCCGCGGATGATAAGATAAAAATGACGATTAGAATATCCTACTCTCGAAGATTGTTACGTCTGAGTTGCGGTCTAGGTATAGAGATATAATATTTTCCAAAAGCAAGAGATAAACACTTTCTCAACTCAGACGAGCTCGGTGCGTCCTTATTTAAATAATGCACCATACACTTTCTAATTACCTTGTCTTTCTGAAACAAGCTCGACGTTTTCTTGTAAGGAATTAATCCTGGAATTTGAAGGTTCTCAGTCCCGGGGAGCATGTACTGCCTCAGCCCTTTCTTTATCGCAGGAGATTGGTACGGATTTCTCATCAGTTTTCGTTACATAATCAGTGACCGAGTCTTTCGACAGTCCTTCATTATGGTCCACCACACAAGTACTAGTGTCTGGAAGCATGGATTGCTTGGCTGCCTCACTGTTTTTCATGTCACGGATGTTGTTCAAGTTGTATTCATGTGGCTTTGATGACTCATAGCTTGCAAAACTTCGTGATAGCTTTGATAAACATTGGTATACTTTGATAGCTTCGATGTTACTCTCCAAATGGCAGTCATCTTCCACATGGAATTTATTTATCCCCCGTGAGCTTAGGGGATGAACAAGCACTGTCTTCTCACCATGTGTCTGTCGATTCCATTTCTACATGTATTAAAGTCTTCGCGTTGGTCAGTGAAAGGCGGTGCACAATTTAATTGCACCAATCTGTACTTGTTCAGAATATTTTGCTTCACCTTCGAAGAAAGCCATTTCTTTAATTCTTCCGTTTCTTGCTTCTAAACGAAGCGGAAGGTGCTCAAACACTTAAGTATAAAATGGCGGCGCACAACGTCGCGAACAGGATGTCACAGCTTTCTAAGCTGTGTTGTGCTTATCCATCCTGATTGGCTTATTAGATCCAACTTCCGGTTACGCAGGAGTGACACATTTGCATAAACTCGTGGATATATCCACGAGTAAAAATTGAAAAACGGGACAAAATGGTGGGAGGGGAGGGGACGGCAACACCAGAAGCACCAACAGACGGCAGTACCAACAGCGGTAATTGTTGCTGTGAAAAAGCCCCTCTATGTGTATTGAGCAACATCTGAAAGTTTCGTCGGCGAAGAACCAAGATGGCGGTAAGCCGGTCGAAAGATGCGTGCATAGCGTGGAGAAAATGTGCGTGGAAAACTGCAAAGGCATTTCTGCACAACCTCCCACATTATTGTCCGTACATTTTGTGTTTGCGTCTTTCGGCACTTCTTGTGTCGCCGTGCCCACCCCTCACACCTATTTCGTCCGGATTTTCAATTTTTGATTTTCCTATCTGCAGAAATCAACAATTTGATTGTGATATACAAAAATTTGGTTTTATCAACGGAGTTGATGATGTAAATTGGCTACCGTACAGAGATTCTAAAAGCTGACGTTTCGAGCGTTAGCCCTTCGTCAGAGCGAATCGAGGGATTATGGGTTACGTGTAGTTTTTATAGTAGAGTAGGAGCTACGCTATTGGTGGTAACATGGCAACGTGAAAAATAGGAATATATTAGTTAAATGAAAAGCGTTCGTTAATACCGTGATGATTAAGGGTGCCGATTTGAAAGATGAATTTTTGTTCCAGATTCTTGCGGCTTTCCGTCGTACCTAGATGTAGGGAAAGGCCGCAGATAGCCATGTCTTTTTTGGAGTGGTTAGGCAGATTAAAATGGCGAGCGACTGGCTTAGATGCATCCTTGTCATTCTTCTCAACATCGCGAAGGTGTTCGCGGAATCGGTCACCTAGTCGTCTACCTGTCTCACCAATGTATAATTTATTGCATAACGTACAGGTTATGCAATAAATGACATTTGCGGAGGTACATGTGAAACGATCGGTGATCTTAACAGATCGCTTAGGTCCCAATATCTTGCTAGTGTTAACAATGAAAAGACAAGTTTTGCATCATGAGCGCGCGCATTTGAAAGTGCCGGGCTGCTCGTTAGTTTTGAGCGCGCTTCTAACTAAAAAGTTGGCTACGTTTTTGCCGCGTTTAAATGAAATAAGTGGAGGTTGCGAAAAGATTCTACCAGTCTCAGGATCATTTTGGAGTAATTTAAAATTACTAAGAATGATGCTTTTGACTGCGTGACTATGAGGATGGAAAGTGAGGGTGAATGGAATTCTGTCATTCTTATCTTTTTGTGACGTTTGTAGTGATGACTGTCGATCAAATTAATTGTTGGGCGCGATGATGGCCCGCTTTGACCACAGAGACAGGATAGCCACGTTTTTCGAAGAACTGGCACATCTCCTCTGATTTGCTGGAAAAATCGGAGTCATCACTACATAGACGTCGAAGTCTAAGAAATTGAGAATAAGGAATGGAGTTCTTGACATGTGATGGATGTGACGATGAATACAACAAATAACTGTGTAAATCAGTAGGTTTGTAGTGCACACTAGTACATAGCACGTTGCCTCTAATAGAAACTTTGATATCTAGGAAAGCCAATGAAGTTTCCGAAATTTCCCAGGTATATTTAAGAGCCGGATGAAAAGAGTTGACGGAGGTTATAAATTATCGAGTTCTTCTCTGCTGGATGAAATAGTGCAGTCGTCGATGTAGCGGCCGTAGAGTTCAGGTTTGGGGCCGTTGTACTGATTAACAAATTGGTGTTCAACATATCCTACAAAAAGATTGGCATAGCTAGGTCCCATTCTTGTGCCCATCGCTACACCATTAATTTGTTTGTAATAGTTGCCGGCGAATGAAAAACAGTTAAGCGTTAAAACTAGTTCGGCAAGGCGGAGGACCGTTTCCGAGCTAGGTTCTTTGACAGTGCGTTGATCGAAAAAGTGTTTAAGTGCTTGAAGACCTTCGCTATTAGGAATGACTGTGTATAGAGATGTAATGTCCATGGTGAAAATAAGTTTGTCTTGGCTGGAGAAATTGAAATCGCGGAAAATTTGTAGTGCTTGTGTACTGTCTTTAATGTATGATGGCAAAGATTTGACGATAGGCGTCATAATCCTGTCTAAGTAGCTAGAAATGAGTTCGGTGGGGCAACTACAGGCAGAAACGATAGGGCGACCTGGGTTGTTGGGTTTGTGAATTCTAGGCAAGAAGTAAATGCAAGAAGTAAATGCACGAAGTTCTAGGGGTGTTGATGATGAGATTAGTGGCAGTGTCCGGTAATTCTTGATTAACTATAAGATTTTGAATGGTGTCTTTGACAAGTTTTTGATTTTTGGAAGTGAGATCTTTAGGGATTTTGGCATAAAACGAGGTATCCGAAAGTTGCCGCAAAGCTTCTTTTTGGTAAAGGTCGGACCGCCAAACAACTACCGCGCCGCCTTTGTCGGCCGATTTGACAACTATGTCGTTGCGTTTACTAAGATTTTTAAGCGCCGCCCACTCTTCCGAGGAAAGGTTGGAAAATTTAGTGTTGCGATTGAATTTAAGTTTGTGAGTGTCGTGACGGCATTTTTTGGTGAAGAATTCTAAAGAGGCAAATTGTCCCTCTGGGGGAGTCCATTTGGATTTGCGCACTAGAAGTGTTTCAAAAATATCTTTATTAGAAGTGTCCGAATCATCCTCTTTGTCGTGAAAAAAGGCTTTCAACTGAACGCGGCGAAGGAATTTTTCAACATCTTGCTTAATAGAAAATTCGTTGGTGCGTTTGGTAATAGGGACAAAATTTAGGCCCTTACTGAGAACAGATTTCTCTAAGTCAGTAAGCGGAAGATTTTCTGGAATTGTAATTACGGTATTTTGGCTATGCAATGTAGTGTCGTCGGTAATTTGCGGACCTACTAATTGTTGAAGTTTTAGAGTCTTGGTTTGGTGTAAATGGTCAAACAGTCCATAATTAAGTTGTCGGATTTTAGCGCGAATCGATTGTACTAAAATTGCTGGACAGATTTTGGAAAGTTCGGAGCGGCAATGAAGAATTTTTTTGTCAAGTGCGATTCGTTTTTGGCACATAGCTCTAATTGCGATCCTCATAACATTACGTGAAAAAGAATTTTGCGCACATCGAATTTGGTGAAGATACTGATTTGAGTGAGAGAATGTAGACACATGAAAGTTCGACCGAAAACCTTTAGGAATGACTTTAGAATTGAGGCAACGGCCGATGAAGTTGATGTGACTACAAAACCTAGTTTTGGCGAAAATGAGAGTGGGTAAACGGAAAGCTAAGTTACTGCTAAGTGTGGGAAAAGGAAAAAGATAACTTACGATTTCCGATACGATTTACGATTCACGATAACTTACGATTTCGATCAACGCACTGTCAAAGAACCTAGCTCGGAAACGGTCCTCCGCCTTGCCGAACTAGTTTTAACGCTTAAGTGTTTTTCATTCGCCGGCAACTATTACAAACAAATTAATGGTGTAGCGATGGGCACAAGAATGGGACCTAGCTATGCCAATCTTTTTGTAGGATATGTTGAACACCAATTTGTTAATCAGTACAACGGCCCCAAACCTGAACTCTACGGCCGCTACATCGACGACTGCATCGGCGCTATTTCATCCAGCAGAGAAGAACTCGATCAATTTATAACCTCCGTCAACTCTTTTCATCCGGCTCTTAAATATACCT
>OX421447.1:18571789-18586789 GCA_949126865.1 Montipora capitata
AGTGTATATTCGAAAACGGCTTTTAAGAACTTCTATCCAGAAGAAAGCTAAAGAGAAAAGGAACCTTGACAAGGATTTGGACAGACTATGGCAAAAGCTCGAAGGAGTTCTGAGTAGCATTGATTTACACATCCTCAAGAAAGTCATAAAAAGAAACGTCGAACGCAAGGTCTCTCAGTTCATCAAGACACATGACAAGAAGTTAAAAGCCCTCACTAAAAACACTTCTGTTCCTTTCACTCACAATGACACAGTTGTCAATATCTCCTCTTATAAGCTGTGTGATGAAGAACTTGATATTCTGAAATTTGGTCTTACATTTGCCATAAAACCTCCGCATGTAAGCAAGAGTCAAGTATTCACGACATTTGAACTTCTCCATGATTACCTCAAGAGGCATCTTTCGGATAAGACCAAAGCCAATGAAGTCCGGAATGAGATACAGCATCTAGTCACCCGTTATGTGAACTCTTTCAAGCCTTCAATGAATGACTTAAAGAAACATAAAATACTGAAAAGACTGAAACATAACAAGGACATCATCATCCCGAGACCAGATAAGGGGAACGGAGTCGTAGTTCTTGACAAGGTAGTTTACAATAAAGCTATGGTTGATTTGTTGAGTGACAATTCTAAATTTAAAAAATTGGAATCTGATCTCACTCTACGCAGGGAAGGTCAGTTACAGCGGTTTTTACGTAAACTTAAGAAAAACGGCCTCTTAGATTGTAACATCTATCGTGAAATTTATCCTACTGGTTCCCAACCAGCTAGGTTATATGGTCTACCTAAATTGCATAAAGTCAAAGATCCCAAAACTACCACACCTCCTTTCAGACCCATTGTGTCATCTATAGGCACTTACAATTACAACTTAGCTAAGTATCTTTGTTCTTTGCTTAAACCCCATATATCCTCAGAGTTTTGTGCAACAGATACGTTTTCTTTTGTCCAAGAGATTCAACAGTTTGATTTCAGCGACAAGTTTCTAGTTTCCTATGATGTCACTAGCCTTTTTACAAATATCCCCTTATCTGAGACGATTGATTTAGCTGTCAACGCCATAATTGACGGTAACATGAATCCTGACCTAAAACTAAGTAAAGTTTATCTTAAACACCTCTTCAATTTTGCTACTAGCCACACTCATTTTTTATTCAATGGTTGCTTTTACGATCAAATAGATGGAGTGGCAATGGGTTCACCTTTAGCCCCTGTACTAGCCAATTTCTTCATGGGTCACTATGAAAGGCTTTGGTTGGAAAAATACACCGGTACCCAAGTTTTATATTATCGCAGATACGTAGATGACATTATTTGTTGTTTTCAAAATTCTCATGATGCAGATATGTTTCTTCAATACCTTAACAAATGCCATCCCAACATTAAGTTTACAATGGAAACAGAAACAGATGGCAAATTGCCTTTCTTAGATGTATTATTATCCAAGCAGAGATCAAGTAACAATGAATGTTCTTGTATCACTTCTGTTTTTCGAAAAAAGACTTACACTGGTCTACTTACAAATTATTTCAGTTTTACTCCCTTTCAGTACAAATTAGGCTTAATTAAAACTCTCATCGATTCGGCATATAAAATTAACAACACTACTCAGGGTTTTCAAAACGATATCAATACTCTAACTACTATTTTGAAACGTAATATGTTTCCCAGCTGGCTAATTGACAAGTCCGTTCAAGGTTATCTTAGAAATGTTACTACAAAAGAAGCCCCTAAACATGATATATCCAACTACCATTTTTACAAACTACCTTACATCGGTTTCTATTCATCTTATACCAGAAAGAAAATTTCATCTATTATCAACAAGTATTGCAAGGATTTAAATGTTAAAGTAATTTTCTCTCCATTCAAACTGTGCAACATTTTTAGTCCAAAGGATTTCATTCCGGATTCTCTCAAATCACGTGTTGTATACAAATTTACTTGTGCGGGCTGTGGTGCTCGCTACGTTGGTGAAACCAACAGGCATTTCTACACACGTGTAAATGAGCACCTTTTCCGGGACAAAAATTCTCATATTTTCAAGCATCTTAGTTTTTCTAAAAATTGTCACGATAATTGTGATGTTTCTTGCTTCAAAATTATTGATAATGCTACTTCTTTCTATCAACTCAAAATCAAGGAGAGCTTCCATATTGAGCGGTTGAAACCCGAACTCAACAAACAAGTTGATCATGTCAGTTTACCATTACACTTTTAAACTTTTACCGTTATGTCGGTTGTGTTCTCTATAATATTGTTGGTTCGTTTGAATTTTACGTACTTGTAACGAACATTTAATCTACAAAGAATCATTGTATTGATAGTTATATATATATATATATACGAATTATCTTGAAAAAATTTTAATGTTACACTCACTATGGCTGAAGATGATGTTTGAAACATCAAAACATGTTCCCAAAATTCAAAAGTGTGGTTGTATTTTTTAAAATAATAGTAACACTTGTGCTATCCAGACCATTGGGAAATTTCTTTATTGTTATTCAACCTAGATCCGCTTACAAAAAGTAACCGATCTAAACAATCCACCAAGGAAAACGGTAACCGCAAAAAGGAAAACGTTCTGAAAACTGGACGAGTACCTATTAGATCGGAATTGTGCGAGAATATCAAGTGAATATTTTTTGCAATAAATGCAACCAAAAATTGCTAGACCAATTCTCAAGAAAAAAAGGACTTACAAAAACGTCAGTTAAGCTATGAAAGACCTTTAATCCAGGTTTGAGTACTGTGTTTTGTAGAGTAATTTGTCATCATTTTTTGTTAAGTTTTGCCCCTCCTTGGTATTAAAAGTACAAAAATTCCTCTCGGTTACCTTTCTTTTGTTTATGCCCCTCTTATTGCAGTTGGCGTTGCATTACATGCCATACAAGAGTACAAGTTGAAGAATACAATTTTACTGCATATGTCCAATCAGAATGGAGTGATCTTCTTTAATGTATTCTTAATAAATGGGAAATAGCAAAGCAATCAAGTGTCTATTTGAATAGAACCGTTTATTAAATATAGAGTATTTCTTGACTGGAGCGGTGGAATTAAATCTTCTAAAATGCCATGCAACATCACAAGATTTCGCAAAAGCAACATGTTTACGACAATAAACTGTGTTTTAGTAATACAAAAAAAAGTCAATTAAACTGTACACAACAATTGAAATAATCGGGGCAGAACGCAAGTTGCCATTCTAGTTCTTATCTACAATTTCATGACAAATTTGTACACTGTTAAAGCCAGTCGGAACAAATACGACCATGCAAATTCAGTGTTTGATAAAGATGAAGTACACACTACTCCTTCGTTCTAGTTCAGTAGGCGTTTTTTCCACAAGAAAACACCGCATTTTATTTTTTGTGCATTTAATAGACACTTCTTTGACATTTTACCTTTGATGACATAAACCTGATTGGCCCACGGTCCACCTTCGCCATCGGACCCACAGGCTGCAGATCTGCCGTACTTGTCGAAGGTCTGGTCCGTTGTAGCACTGGCTGCGCACCATCCTCCATGTTGAACTGCAAATATCTTGTATCCTTTTCTCATTGCAGCCACGGCGCACTTTGCAATGGCGTTCTTTCGAGCACCATACGATCCATCCAGAATGGAATCTTTTCCTTCCAATGGTTGGATGGCTCGATTGGAGGTGTCTTTGAAGCAGCCGATGGTTTCAAAACCTGATGGAAAGTCAATCTTAATATTTTATATCTTGCTGTACGATTTTGCAAGACTATGGCACAACATCACAATGGAAATATAAAAGAAAAGGTCGCAAATAAAAATGCCGTTCATGAGTGTTATTTGAATTTCTTTATTGTTATTCAACCTAGATCCGCTTACAAAAAGTAACCGATCTAAACAATCGACCAAGGAAAACGGAACCGCAAAAAGAAAAAAATTCTGAAAATTGGACGAGTACCTATTAATTCGGAATTGTGCGAGAATATCAAGTGAATTTTTTTTGCAATAAATGCAACCAAAAATTGCAAGACCAATTCTTAAGAAAAAAAGGACTTACGAAAACGTCAGTTAAGCTATAAAAGACCTTTAATCCAGGTTTGAGTACTGTGTTTTAAAGAGTAATTTGTCATCATTTTTTGTTAAGTTTTGTCCCTCCTTGGTATTAAAAGTACAAATATTCCTCTAGGTCACCTTTCTTTTGTTTATGCCCCGCTTATTGCAATTGGCGTTGCATTACTTGCCATACAAGAGTACAAGTTGAAGATTACAGTTTTTGCTTATGTCCAATCAGAATGGAGTGATCTTCTTGAATGTATTCTTAATAAATGGGAAATAGCAAAGCAATCAAGTGTCTATTTGAATAGAACCGTTTATTAAATATAGAGTATTTCTTGACTGGAGCGGTGGAATTAAATCTTCTAAAATGCCATGCAACATGACCAGATTTCGCAAAAGCAACATGTTTACAACAATAAAGTGCATTTTATTAAAATAAAGTCAAATAAACTGTACACAACAATTGAAATAATCGGAGCAGAACGCAAGTTGCCATTCTAGTTCTTATCTACAATTTCATGACAAATTTGTACACTGTTAAAGCCCGTCGGAACAAATACTACCATGCAAATTCAGTGTTTGATAAAGATGAAGTACACACTAGCACTTCGTCCTAGTTCATTAGGCCTTTTTTCCAAAAGAAAACACCGCATTTTATTTTTTGTACATTCAATAGACACTTCTTTGACATTTTACCTTTGATGACATAAACCTGGTTGGCCCACGGTCCACCTTCGCCATCGGACCCACAGGCTGCAGATCTGCCGTACTTGTCGAAGGTCTGGTCCGCTGTAGCACTGGCTGCACACCATCCTCCATGTTGAACTGCAAATATCTCGTACCCTTTTCTCATTGCAGCCACGGCGCACTTTGCAATGGCGTTCTTTCGAGCACCATACGATCCATCCAGAATGGAATCTTTTCCTTCCAATGGTTGGATGGCTCGATTGGAGGTGTCTTTGAAGCAGCCGATGGTTTCAAAATCTGATGGAAAGTCAATCTTAAATATATACTATCTTGCTGCACGATTTTGCAAGACCATGGCACAACATCACAATGGAAATATAAAAGAAAAGGCCGCAAATAAAATTGCCCGTTCGTGGGTGTTATTTGAATTTCTTTATTGTTATTCCACCTACATCGGCTTACAAAAAGTAACCGATCTAAACAATCCACCAACGAAAACGGAAACCGCAAAAAGGAAAACGTACTGAAAATTGGACGAGTACCTATTAATTCGGAATTCTTAAGAAAAAAAGGACTTGCAAAAACGTCAGTTAAGCTATGAAAGACCTTTAATCCAGGTTTGAGTACTGTGTTTTGTAGAGTAATTTGTCATCATTTTTTGTTAAGTTTTGCCCCTCCTTGGTATTAAAAGTACAAAAACTCCTCTCGGTCACCTTTCTTTTGTTTATGCCCCTCTTATTGCAATTGGCGTTGCATTACTTGCCATACAAGAGTACAAGTTAAAGATTACAATTTTACTGCATATGTCCAATCAGAATGGAGTGATCTTCTTGAATGTATTCTTAATAAATGGGAAATAGCAAAGCAATCAAGTGTCTATTTGGATAGAACCGTTCACTAAATATAGAGTATTTAATAACTGGAGCGGTGGAATGAAATCTTCTAAAATGCCATGCAACATGACCAGATTTTGCAAAAGCAACATGTTTACGACAATAAACTGTGTTTTAGTAATACAAAAATAAGTCAATTAAACTGTACACAACAATTGAAATAATCGGAGCACAACGCAAGTTGCCATTCTAGTTCTTATCTACAATTTCATGACAAATTTGTACACTGTTAAAGCCCGTCGGAAAAAATACGACCAAGCAAATTCAGTGTTTGATAAAGATGAAGTACACACTTGTCCTTCGTCTTAGTTCATTAGGCCTTTTTTCCGCAAGAAAACACCGCATTTTATTTTTTGTGCATTTAATAGACACTTCTTTGACATTTTACCTTTGATGACATAAACCTGATTGGCCCACGGTCCACCTTCGCCATCGGACTCACAGGCTGCAGATCTGCCGTACTTGTCGAAGGTCTGGTCCGTTGTAGCACTGCCTGCGCACCATCCTCCATGTTGAACTGCAAACATCTTGTATCCTTTTCTCATTGCAGCCACGGCGCACTTTGCAATGGCGTTCTTTCGAGCACCATACGATCCATCCAGAATGGAATCTTTTCCTTCCAATGGTTGGATGGCTCGATTGGAGGTGTCTTCGAAGCAGCCAATGGTTTCAAAACCTGATGGAAAGTCAATCTTAATATTTCCTATATTGCTGTACGATTATGCAAGAATATGGCACAACATCACAATGGAAATATAAAAGAAAAGGCCGCAAATAAAATTGCCCGTTCGTGAGTGTTATTTGAATTTCTTTATTGTTATTCAACCTAGATCCGCTTACAAAAAGTAACCGAACAAAACAATCCACCAAGGAAAACGGAAGCCGCAAAAAGGAAAACGTTCTGAAAATTGGACGAGTACCTGTTAATTCGGAATTGTGCGAGAATATCAAGTGAATTTTTTTTGCAATAAATGCAACCAAAAATTGCTAGACCAATTCTTAAGAAAAAAAGGACTTGCAAAAACGTCAGTTAAGCTATGAAAGACCTTTAATCCAGGTTTGAGTACTGTGTTTTGTAGAGTAATTTGTCATCATTTTTTGTTAAGTTTTGCCCCTCCTTGGTATTAAAAGTACAAAAACTCCTCTCGGTCACCTTTCTTTTGTTTATGCCCCTCTTATTGCAATTGGCGTTGCATTACTTGTCATACAAGAGTACAAGTTGAAGATTACAATTTTCCTGCATATGTCCAATTAGAATGGAGTGATCTTCTTGAATGTATTCTTAATAAATGGGAAATAGCAAAGCAATCAAGTGTCTATTCGAATAGAAGAGTTTATTAAATATAGAGTATTTCTTGACTGGAGCGGTTGAATTAAATCTTCTAAAATGCCAAGCAACATGACCAGATTTCGCAAAAGCAACATGTTTACGACAATAAAGTGTGTTTTAGTAATACAAATAAAAAATCAAATAAACTGTACACAACAATTGAAATAATCGGAGCAGAACGCAAGTTGCCATTCTAGTTCTTATCTACAATTTCATGACAAATTTGTACACTGTTAAAGCCCGTTGTAACAAATACGACCATGCAAATTCAGTGTTTGATAAAGATGAAGTACACACTAGTCCTTCGTCCTAGTTCATTAGGCCTTTTTTCCACAAGAAAACACCGCATTTTATTTTTTGTGCATTTAATAGACACTTCTTTGACATTTTACCTTTGATGACATAAACCTGATTGGCCCACGGTCCACCTTCGCCATCGGACCCACAGGCTGCAGATCTGCCATACTTGTCGAAGGTCTGGTCCGCTGTAGCACTGGCTGCGCACCATCCTCCATGTTGAACTGCAAACATCTTGTATCCTTTTCTCATTGCAGCCACGGCGCACTTTGCAATGGCGTTCTTTCGAGCACCATACGATCCATCCAGAATGGAATCTTTTCCTTCCAATGGTTGGATGGCTCGATTGGAGGTGTCTTTGAAGCAGCCGATGGTTTCAAAACCTGATGGAAAGTCAATCTTAATATTTACTATATTGCTGTACGATTTTGCAAGACTATGGCACAACATCACAATGGAAATATAAAAGAAAAGGCCGCAAATAAAATTGCCCGTTCGTGAGTGTTATTTGAATTTCTTTATTGTTATTCAACCTAGATCCGCTTACAAAAAGTAACCGATCTAAACAATCCACCAAGGAAAACGGAAACCGCAAAAAGGAAAACGTTCTGAAAATTGGACGAGTACCTATTAATTCGGAATTGTGCGAGAATATCAAGTGAATTTTTTTTGCAATAAATGCAACCAAAAATTGCTAGACCAATTCTTAAGAAAAAAAGGACTTGCAAAAACGTCAGTTAAGCTATGAAAGACCTTTAATCCAGGTTTGAGTACTGTGTTTTGTAGAGTAATTTGTCATCATTTTTTTTCAGTTTTGCCCCTCCTTGGTCTTAAAAGTACAAAAACTCCTCTCGGTCACCTTTCTTTTGTTTATGCCCCTCTTATTGCAATTGGCGTTGCATTACTTGCCATACAAGAGTACAAGTTGAAGATTACAATTTTACTGCATATGTCCAATCAGAATGGAGTGATCTTCTTGAATGTATTCTTAATAAATGGGAAATAGCAAAGCAATCAAGTGTAAAGTAAAGTGAAGTAAAGTGGTGCATTTATATAGCGCCTTTATTACAAACGTCACAAAGGCGCTTTACAATGATCAATTTATCCCCAGCGGACTGGAAGCATATACAGGCGCAGATGGCAGCCGCTTCTAAGCAGTCCACGCATGCTGGTACTCATTTTACCGACCTCGGAAGGATGGAAAGCTGAGTGAAATTTAGCGGAAAAGAAGGTCACCAAATATTCCACTCTCGGCAGAACCGGGAATGGAACCAGGGACCTTAGGGCTGGAAGGCAGTGTCTATTTGGATAGAACCGTTCATTAAATATAGAGTACTTCTTGACTGGAGCGGTGGAATTAAATCTTCTAAAATGCCATGCAACATGACCAGATTTCGCAAAAGCAACATGTTTACGACAATAATCTGTGTTTTAGTAATACAAAAATAAGTCAATTAAACTGTACACAACAATTGAAATAATCGGAGCAGAACGCAAGTTGCCATTCTAGTTCTTATCTACATTTTCATGACAAATTTGTACACTGTTAAAGCCCGTCGGAACAAATACGACCATGCAAATTCAGTGTTTGATAAAGATGAAGTACACACTAGTCCTTCGTCCTAGTTCATTAGGCCTTTTTTCCACAAGAAAACACCGCATTTTATTTTTTGTGCATTTAATAGACACTTCTTTGACATTTTACCTTTGATGACATAAACCTGATTGGCCCACGGTCCACCTTCGCCATCGGAACCACAGGCTGCAGATCTGCCGTACTTGTCGAAGGTCTGGTCCGCTGTAGCACTGGCTGCGCACCATCCTCCATGTTGAACTGCAAACATCTTGTATCCTTTTCTCATAGCAGCCACGGCGCACTTTGCAATGGCGTTCTTTCGAGCACCATACGATCCATCCAGAATGGAATCTTTTCCTTCCAATGGTTGGATGGCTCGATTTGAGGTGTCTTCGAAGCAGCCGATGGTTTCAAAACCTGACGGAAAGTCAATCTTAATATTTTTTCTATATTGCTGTATGATTTTGCAAGACTATGGCACAACATCACAATGGAAATATAAAAGAAAAGGCCGCAAATTAAATTGCCCGTTCGTGAGTGTTATTTGAATTTCTTTATTGTTATTCAACCTACATCCGCTTACAAAAAGTAACCGATCTAAACAATCGACCAAGGAAAACGGAAACCGCAAAAAGGAAAACGTTCTGAAAATTGGACGAGTACCTATTAATTCGGAATTGTGCGAGAATATCAAGTGAATTTTTTTTGCAATAAATGCAACCAAAAATTGCTAGACCAATTCTTAAGAAAAAAAGGACTTGCAAAAACGTCAGTTAAGCTATGAAAGACCTTTAATGCAGGTTTGAGTAGTGTGTTTTGTAGAGTAATTTGTCATCATTTTTTGTTAAGTTTTGCCCCTCCTTGGTCTTAAAAGTACAAAACTCCTCTCGGTCACCTTTCTTTTGTTTATGCCCCTCTTATTGCAATTGGCGTTGCATTACTTGCCATACAAGGGTACAAGTTAAAGAATACAGTTTTTGCTTATGTCCAATCAGAATGGAGTGATCTTCTTGAATGTATTCTTAATAAATGGGAAATAGCAAAGCAATCAAGTGTCTATTCGAATAGAAGCGTTTATCAAATATAGAGTATTTCTTGACTGGAGCGGTGGAATTAAATCTTCTAAAATGCCAAGCAACATGACCAGATTTCGCAAAAGCAACATGTTTACGACAATAAAGTGTGTTTTAGTAATACAAATAAAAAATCAAATAAACTGTACACAACAATTGAAATAATCGGAGCAGAACGCAAGTTGCCATTCTGGTTCTTATCTACAATTTCATGACAAATTTGTACACTGTTAAAGCCCGTCGTAACAAATACGACCATGCAAATTCAGTGTTTGATAAAGATGAAGTACACACTAGTCCTTCGTCCTAGTTCATTAGGCCTTTTTTCCACAAGAAAACACCGCATTTTATTTTTTGTGCATTTAATAGACACTTCTTTGACATTTTACCTTTGATGACATAAACCTGATTGGCCCACGGTCCACCTTCGCCATCGGACCCACAGGCTGCAGATCTGCCGTACTTGTCGAAGGTCTGGTCCGCTGTAGCACTGGCTGCGCACCATCCTCCATGTTGAACTGCAAACATCTTGTATCCTTTTCTCATTGCAGCCACGGCGCACTTTGCAATGGCGTTCTTTCGAGCACCATACGATCCATCCAGAATGGAATCTTTTCCTTCCAATGGTTGGATGGCTCGATTGGAGGTGTCTTCGAAGCAGCCGATGGTTTCAAAACCTAATGGAAAGTCAATCTTAATATTTACTATATTGCTGTACGATTTTGCAAGACTATGGCACAACATCACAATGGAAATATAAAAGAAAAGGTTGCAAATAAAATTGCCCGTTCGTGAGTGTTATTTGAATTTCTTTATTGTTATTCAACCTAGATCCGCTTACAAAAAGTAACCGATCTAAACAATCCACCAAGGAAAACGGAAACCGCAAAAAGGAAAACGTTCTGAAAATTGGACGAGTACCTATTAATTCGGAATTGTGCGAGAATATCAAGTGAATTTTTTTTGCAATGAATGCAACCAAAAATTGCTAGACCAATTCTTAAGAAAAAAAGGACTTGCAAAAACGTCAGTTAAGCTATGAAAGACCTTTAATCCAGGTTTGAGTACTGTGTTTTGTAGAGTAATTTGTCATCATTTTTTTTCAGTTTTGCCCTTCCTTGGTCTTAAAAGTACAAAAACTCCTCTCGGTCACCTTTCTTTTGTTTATGCCCCTCTTATTGCAATTGGCGTTGCATTACTTGCCATACAAAAGTACAAGTTGAAGATTACAATTTTACTGCATATGTCCAATCAGAATGGAGTGATCTTCTTGAATGTATTCTTAATAAATGGGAAATAGCAAAGCAATCAAGTGTAAAGTAAAGAGAAGTAAAGTGGTGCATTTATATAGCGCCTTTATTACAAACGTCACAAAGGCGCTTTACAATGATCAATTTATCCCCAGCGGACTGGAAGCATATACAGGCGCAGATGGCAGCCGCTTCTAAGCAGTCCACGCATGCTGGTACTCATTTTACCGACCTCGGAAGGATGGAAAGCTGAGTGAAATTTAGCGGAAAAGAAGGTCACCAAATATTCCACTCTCGGCAGAACCGGGAATGGAACCAGGGACCTTAGGGCTGGAAGGCAGTGTCTATTTGGATAGAACCGTTCATTAAATATAGAGTACTTCTTGACTGGAGCGGTGGAATTAAATCTTCTAAAATGCCATGCAACATGACCAGATTTCGCAAAAGCAACATGTTTACGACAATAATCTGTGTTTTAGTAATACCAAAATAAGTCAATTAAACTGTACACAACAATTGAAATAATCGGAGCAGAACGCAAGTTGCCATTCTAGTTCTTATCTACAATTTCATGACAAATTTGTACACTGTTAAAGCCCGTCGGAACAAATACGACCATGCAAATTCAGTGTTTGATAAAGATGAAGTACACACTAGTCCTTCGTCCTAGTTCATTAGGCCTTTTTTCCACAAGAAAACACCGCATTTTATTTTTTGTGCATTTAATAGACACTTCTTTGACATTTTACCTTTGATGACATAAACCTGATTGGCCCACGGTCCACCTTCGCCATCGGACCCACAGGCTGCAGATCTGCCGTACTTGTCGAAGGTCTGGTCCGCTGTAGCACTGGCTGCGCACCATCCTCCATGTTGAACTGCAAACATCTTGTATCCTTTTCTCATTGCAGCCACGGCGCACTTTGCAATGGCGTTCTTTCGAGCACCATACGATCCATCCAGAATGGAATCTTTTCCTTCCAATGGTTGGATGGCTCGATTGGAGGTGTCTTTGAAGCAGCCGATGGTTTCAAAACCTAATGGAAAGTCAATCTTAATATTTACTATATTGCTGTACGATTTTGCAAGACTATGGCACAACATCACAATGGAAATATAAAAGAAAAGGCCGCAAATAAAATTGCCCGTTCGTGAGTGTTATTTGAATTTTTTTATTGTTATTCAACCTAGATCCGCTTACAAAAAGTAACCGATCTAAACAATCGACCAAGGAAAACGGAAACCGCAAAAAGGAAAACGTTCTGAAAATTGGACGAGTACCTATTAATTCGGAATTGTGCGAGAATATCAAGTGAATTTTTTTTGCAATAAATGCAACCAAAAATTGCTAGACCAATTCTTAAAGTGGTACTATGATCAAAAAATCATTTCCTTTTTTTCTTCAGATTTTGAAAGCGTGTTTGCTTAACACCTAACTGGCAAAATTTTGAGCTTTGAGTTTTATCCAAAGGCTGTTTATTTTGAGTGTAAGTTTTGGATTTCACGGTCCGCCATTACTCACGTTCAAAACTGACCGATTGGACCTCAGAAGGTTGGATTTAGAGAAAATGACGTCATTTACTCACTAGCTTAAAATTTCAGGGTGTAAACGCAATTTATTACATATGCAAAACACGGGTTTAAAAGTCTGAAAGCCCGAAACTCCCGTGCTGCATATTAATTCGGCCGCGTACACACGCATTGCATTCTTAAACTAGTGAGTCTTTAACGTCATTTTCTCCTCGACTCAGCTCTCTCAACATTTTAAAGTTAGTAATGGCGGACCAATAAATAAGAAAATTCCAGTTAAAATAAACAGGTGTCTTTTTAAAATCAGAACTTAAAACTTGGGTCAGTTAGTGTTTAGTTAACATAGTTTTGAAATCCAAAGAAAAAAAAGAATTGTTTTTTTGGTCGTAGTACCACTTTAAGAAAAAAAGGACTTGCAAAAACGTCAGTTAAGCTATGAAAGACCTTTAATCCAGGTTTGAGTACTGTGTTTTGTAGAGTAATTTGTCATCATTTTTTGTTAAGTTTTGCCCCTCCTTGGTATTAAAAGTACAAAAACTCCTCTCGGTCACCTTTCTTTTGTTTATGCCCCTCTTATTGCAATTGGCGTTGCATTACTTGCCATACAAGAGTGCAAGTTAAAGATTACAATTTTACTGCATATGTCCAATCAGAATGGAGTGATCTTCTTGAATGTATTCTTAATAAATGGGAAATAGCAAAGCAATCAAGTGTCTATTTGAATAGAACCGTTTATTAAATATAGAGTATTTCTTGACTGGAGCGGTGGAATTAAATCTTCTAAAATGCCATGCAACATGACCAGATTTCGCAAAAGCAACATGTTTACGACAATAAAGTGTATTTTAGTAATACAAAAAAAAGTCAAATAAACTGTACACAACAATTGAAATAATCGGAGCAGAACGCAAGTTGCCATTCTAGTTCTTATCTACAATTTCATGACAAATTTGTACACTGTTAAAGCCCGTCGGAACAAATACGACCATGCAAATTCAGTGTTTGATAAAGATGAAGTACACACTAGTCCTTCGTCCTAGTTCATTAGGCCTTTTTTCCACAAGAAAACACCGCATTTTATTTTTTGTGCATTTAATAGACACTTCTTTGACATTTTACCTTTGATGACATAAACCTGATTGGCCCACGGTCCACCTTCGCCATCGGACCCACAGGCTGCAGATCTGCCGTACTTGTCGAAGGTCTGGTCCGCTGTAGCACTGGCTGCGCACCATCCTCCATGTTGAACTGCAAACATCTTGTATCCTTTTCTCATTGCAGCCACGGCGCACTTTGCAATGGCGTTCTTTCGAGCACCATACGATCCATCCAGAATGGAATCTTTTCCTTCCAATGGTTGGATGGCTCGATTGGAGGTGTCTTTGAAGCAGCCGATGGTTTCAAAACCTAATGGAAAGTCAATCTTAATATTTACTATATTGCTGTACGATTTTGCAAGACTATGGCACAACATCACAATGGAAATATAAAAGAAAAGGCCGCAAATAAAATTGCCCGTTCGTGAGTGTTATTTGAATTTTTTTATTGTTATTCAACCTAGATCCGCTTACAAAAAGTAACCGATCTAAACAATCGACCAAGGAAAACGGAAACCGCAAAAAGGAAAACGTTCTGAAAATTGGACGAGTACCTATTAATTCGGAATTGTGCGAGAATATCAAGTGAATTTTTTTTGCAATAAATGCAACCAAAAATTGCTAGACCAATTCTTAAAGTGGTACTATGATCAAAAAATCATTTCCTTTTTTTCTTCAGATTTTGAAAGCGTGTTTGCTTCACACCTAACTGGCAAAATTTTGAGCTTTGAGTTTTATCCAAAGGCTGTTTATTTTGAGTGTAAGTTTTGGATATCACGATCCGCCATTACTCACGTTCAAAACTGACCGATTGGACCTCAGAAGGTTGGATCTAGAGAAAATGACGTCATTTACTCACTAGTTTAAAATTTCAGCGTGTAAACGCAATTTATTACATATGCAAAACACGGGTTTAAAAGTCTGAAAGCCCGAAACTCCCGTGCTGCATATTAATTCGGCCGCGTACACACGCATTGCATTCTTAAACTGGTGAGTCTTTAACGTCATTTTCTCCTCGACCCAGCTCTCTCAACATTTTAAAGTTAGTAATGGCGGACCAATAAATAAGAAAATTCCAGTTAAAATAAACAGGTGTCTTTTTAAAATCAGAACTTAAAACTTGGGTCAGTTAGTGTTTAGTTAACATAGTTTTGAAATCCAAAGAAAAAAAAATTGGACGAGTACCTATTAATTCGGAATTCTTAAGAAAAAAAGGACTTGCAAAAACG
>OX421447.1:18599289-18606789 GCA_949126865.1 Montipora capitata
TCTCAAGTATTACTTGTATCAAAACCTCAATGTCCATCTTAAGGATCATTTCTTTTCTGTTCAACAACTGAATATTACTTAACTGATGATTGGAAGACTGCGACGACAAATGTTCACCAGTTGATGCTGAAGGCCCGTTGTCAACTGGCAAGGCTTGTTTAGGGACTGTATTGGTCGATTTCTTATTTTCGTTTTGCGAACCCGAAGGCTTAGATTCTTTTTGTTTTATTGCAACGATAAGTCGAGCCATAAGTACTGTTTTCTTTCCTTTCACTCGTAGTCCTATCTTTTGTAACTCAGCTTTGACTAGGGAAAGAAACACTTCGCTTACAATTTCCTCCGCTGACTGAGACGATGCACAGTTGTCTGCCATATTCACTCCTGTATTCGTTTATCTCGATGTTTACTCTTCTGCTTAGTGCTTTGCTTTTCCAAAAGTTCCTCAAATCCGGCTCGAAGGACCATAATGTTCTGTTCAGGCTACGAAATAACCTCTGCTTTCGACAACGGTGAACAATAACTTTAGTGATCTGACGAAACTGCTAGTACACGCTTCGCATAATGACTACAATTCTTCGAACGAAAAGCACATGTCCTGGTACCCCATTAAATTGAGACGACAAATGTACCCAGTAGGGTGGTCACATTACAAGTCTAGTCTCACAGGGGGTCGTGATGCTCTTCCACAGCGGGCCCTGGCCCGAACAGTGCAGAAATCTGCGAACCGCTTTGTCTTGGGGACAAAGCGCACCGACACACGTTCGCCTGAACGGAGGCAATATGGCCTGTCAATTGACACACAAAGAATTAATGGCGTGAGTACAGGAGAAGACAGAAGTCACGCTTGATAAAATTTGTGCAAGCTTCCTCCCTTCTCTGGGAAAGGGCAGTGATGCCAGATTGAATTAAGGCATCGTCATAATGACAGTTCGGCAGAACGATGCGTAGGGCCCTTTTTTGTACAGTTTCTATGGCGTCATCTAAGTACTTTGGCAGGGCTGCCCAAACAGGGCAGGCATATTCTAGTACAGATTGTACAATGCTACAGTGCACTTGCACTAGCTGCATGATAGTGAGCCCACTTTTTTAAAGCGTGCGCAGCGCGTACAAACGGTTGTTGGTCTTTTTAATTATGTACTCTATGTGAACGTGCCATGAAAGATCTTCAGAGATATAGAGACACCCAAGAGCTTATAAATCACAACCCTTTCAATGACAGAATCCCCAACAGTAAAGGGAACAGGCGGGAATGGGCTATACTGCATAAAGTTAATGATCATTTGTTTGCATTTCTTTAAATTAAGTTTCATGCCTCTTAAGGAAGCATATGTATAAATATCGGATACTGTAAATTATAGGTAAGATGGCGAGCACCTAGCCGGCGTGGCATTACTACTAATTTGTACACTGTTAAAGCCCGTCGGAACAAATACGACCATGCAAATTCAGTGTCTGATAAAGATGAAGTACATAATAGTCCTTCGTCCTAGTTCATTAGGCCTTTTGTCCACAATAAAACACTTTTTTTCCTTTTTTGCGCATTTAATAGGCACTTCTTTGTTATTTTACCTTTGATGACATAAACCTGATTGGCCCACGGTCCACCTTCGCCATCGGACCCACAGGCTGCAGATCTGCCGTACTTGTCGAAGGTCTGGTCCGCTGTAGCACTGGCTGCGCACCATCCTCCATCTTGAACTGCAAACATCTTGTATCCTTTTCGCATCGCAGCGCTAGCGCACTTCGCAGTGGCGTTCTTTCGAACACTATACGATCCATCCAGAATGGAATCTTTTCCTTCCAATGGTTGGATAGCTCGATTGGAGGTGTCTTTGAAGCAGCCGATGGTTTCAAAACCTGATGGAAAGTCAATCGTAATATTAATTTTATTGCTTAACGAAGATCTAGTGATTTTTTTCCTGATACATTTAACAAAAATTGCTAGCTCGTTTCTTGAAGAGGGACTTTTTTTGAAAACTTCCGTTCACATATGAAAGACTTTTAATTCAGGTTGGAGTTATGTTTTTTTAGTATCATTTGTCACGTTTTTTGTTTAAATTTGATCGTCGTTGGTATTAAAAGTAGAAAGATTCTTCTTGTTCACTTTTTCTGTTTTTTGGCCGTCTTGGTCGCGCGGCATTTGTTGCCATAGTAGTTAATCTAATCTAATCTAATCTAATCCAATCCAATCCAATCCAATCCAATCCAATCCAATCCAATCCTATCTATCTATCTATCTATCTATCTATCTATCTATCTATCTATCTATCTATCTATCTATCTATCTATCTATCTATCTATCTATCTATCTATCTATCTATCTATCTATCTATCTATCTATCTATCTATCTATCTATCTATCTATCTATCTATCTATCTATCTATCTATCTATCTATCTATCTATCTATCTATCTATCTATCTATCTATCTATCTATCTATCTATCTATCTATCTATCTATCTATCTATCTATCTATCTATCTATCTATCTATCTATCTATCTATCTATCTATCTATCTATCTATCTATCTATCTATCTATCTATCTATCTATCTATCTATCTATCTATCTATCTATCTATCTATCTGGGCTATCTCAGTATGGATCTTCTTGACTGTGTTCTTAAAAGTGGGAAATATCAAAGCAATTGAGAGTCTCTCTGAAAAGAATCGCTTTGTGAATATAGAGATTTCTCGACTGGACTGGTGGAATCAAGTCTACGACAAAGGTATTTTGAAAATGCCGTGGAGAATGATCAGATTTCATAAAAGCATTATGTTCCCGAGAGTAAGCTATATTTTACAGTCGAAGGTATCAATGCGACCATTTTTGTAAGCGTCCAGTTCTAGTTACGACCACCAATAGAAAACCCCGTTTTAAAGGTCACCTTAAACACATTCTCATCGTTTTTAAGCTCCCGTAAGCGACCACTCTATCTCTCCTCTATGTATGTCAACATTTAAATGAAAAAAAACAATCCACTGCGCTGATTTGAAACAATGTGCTAGACCTGCACCAGCCTCTCTTCCGTACAGGTTTGTGGTTACAGATAATTCTGAAATCTTCAGGTCACAATTTTGCTTTAACGAGCATGTGCTTGAGTGATTTACCCCTCTTTTATGATATGTGAGGAGTTTTCTTAAATATGTCTTCCAGCAATGGCTGGTTTTCAATTAAACTCCCGCTGGACGAAAAAACGTATTTTCACATATAGCAAATGTGGAGCAAATGCATGGCAAATGCTACGTTTGTGCACGTTTGCTTAAATTTGGTTAAAAGCAACGATCACATTTGCCACAGCTTTTCTACCTAAGGGAACGCTCGTTAATTAAGGCCACATTTGTTTTAAATTTGCTGTTGGGAGTAAAAGTAGGGATAACATGGTATTTTTCGTGATCTTTGAGGGGTAGTAAACATGATGTTAAAACTAAAATTTTGCAAGTACTTTCCCTGAAGTTGTAAATTTGAAACTGTCATCATTGCACCGTTTTACAAGGTGAGTAAAAGCAAGAAAATATTAGTTTTTGTATCTGTTTGCTCGGAATAGCAAATATGTTCAAAAGAGAATTTTTGTAGAGATTTGCTCAAAATACCAAATGTGTAGTTTAGCACTGTTTTGCTCAGGATAGCAAATGTGTTCAAGCATGTACTTTTGTAGAGATTTGCTCGGGATATTAAATGTAACCAAACTACTTTTTTTTTCATATAATTGCTCTGCATACCAAATGCACCCACCAGTTCAGATGGAAAATACTACAGATTAGTATACTATAACAAATTAACAGCATGGTTTATAATAGGCCTACTTCACAAGTTACATCGAACTGTAAGAGGCGTACCACCCGCTAGTTCAGATGGAAAATACTACAAATAATTTCATTAGTACACTATGACAAATTAACTGCGTTGTTAGACCTACTTTACAAGTCACATCGAACTGTACAAGGCATGCCACCAGCAAGTTCAGATGGAAAATACTTCAAATTAGTATACTGTGACAAATTAACTGCATAGTTAGACCTACTTCACAAGTTACATCGAACTGTATAAGGCGTGCGACCCGCCAGGTCAGATGGAAAATGCTACAAAATTAGTACACTGTCGTGACAAATTAACTGTACAGTTAGACCTACTTCTCAAGTTACATCGAACAGTTTGAGGGGTGCCACACACCAGTTCAGATGGAAAATGCATTGTACTACAAATTAGTGTACCATGACAAACTAACTGCAAGGTTAGACCTACTTTACAAGTTCCATCGATCTGTATAAGGCGTGCCACCCGCCAGTTGGGATGGAAATACTAATTAGCTGATCCAGTTGCGCATCAGTATACGAATTGCTTGAAGATTTGCCACTGCTGGGTTGTATGTTGTGACAAATGGTAAAATATTCTCGGTTGTTTTAGCCTTTTGTTTAAGAGCCGACTGTCTTCCAGACAAATTTTCCTCAGATTGTGTTCTCCCAATAAGCTGCCTAGGGTAGCCTCTCTCTTCAAGGAGGGCTTTGAATGTTTTGGAATGTTTTAGCTGGGAATGTCTTGCAAGGATATTTTGGCAGATGTGAACAAGAGTAAAGACGTGCCCGACCGTTATCTTCAGTACCATCAATGATAATTTACAAATCCCAGACACTTTTGCTGACAACAACAACAACAACCTTTATTCACACTATTCAGGAAGAATAAAAAAGGAAGAAGAAAAAAAAGAAACTACAGAAAACAAAATAATAGAAGGTATATAATTATGTGTACAATTTTTGAGTTAGTGTGCAACAGCCAAAGTAGCAAAGTTTCGAGTTGGCTGCTGCTTATTTACAAGTAAAGAAAGGAACGAAGAAAACAAGTAATAATTAAGACTAAACTAATTCACAAGGCAAGAAATGTTATGAAATGGAATGGAGATGTTATATTAAAAATTACTTACAGAAAAGTCAGAAAACAATAATAAATATGATTACAAAGTGAAATTTAGTTGAAAATTCAAAACTATGACTGACATTTGAGGAGATGATTTTTATACGGCTTTTTAAAGCTACTAATAGAGAGCCGTTTCGAGTTTGTTGGTATCGTTTCCCATAATTTAGAGGCAACATATACAAAGGTAAATTTGCCAGTGATGATCCTTACTTTTGGCCGATGAAAGTTACCCTTGGAGGCATATCTGGTGTTATACTTATGCAAGCTAGAGACTGTTCTGAGAGAATCATAAAACAGTGAAGGAATATTGGAGAACTTATTAAATATCTTATGTGCGAGTACGCATGTACTCAGTTTAACAATGTTATCAAATTTTAGAATATCGAGGAGTTTATTGAAAACTTGGGATGACTCTCTACTATCAGCAAAAAACATACAACGAATGCATTTATTTTGAAGAGAACACAACTTGTTTAAATTTGATGGGTAAGTATTTCCCCACACTACAACTGCATAGTTTAAATAAGGGTATATCAGTGTATAATAAAGTTGCTTGAGAACATGTATACTCACATACAGTCAAACCTGTATATAACGGTCACCCTAGGGAAATGGCCTTGTGACCGTTATATAGAGGATGACCGCTGTACACAGGTTTCCTTTTAACTCCCCTGGAAGTCAATAAATAGCACTTTTATGTGCAAATAGTCAATCAATTTACATTTTATTGCCAATAACGAGTAACAGCAACGCAATAAACACGATAGAAAAGACCCATAAAATGTCCGTGGTGTTCTTTTAGGGAGGTGCAGTAAAAGACTCCTGGAAGCTAATGAACAACGTTTTAAGAGAAAAATCATTTAATTTACATTTATTGACAACAGTTTTAAACGGAAACGCAATAACTACGAGAAAAATGCCCATAAAATGTCCGTGGTGTACTTTAAGGGAGGTGCAGTATACTTTGATCATCCTCGTCGTCTATTTCTTTGGGGTAAAGTTTCAAGCACTTGACAATCAGGACTGAGGACACTTCATCCCACGCCTGCTTCCCCCACTCGATTGCCATGGAAACATTAACCGATTTGACGATTTCGCTAGCATTCTTTTTTCCATCTACTCTGGAGCACACAATGCGGAGAAGTTTCTTTTTGTACTTAACTTTCCAGTTGGCAATAATACCAGCATCAAGAGGCAGCGTCATGGAAGTTGTTTTCTTATGGAGAAACTTGATGGTGATGTTAGAAAAAGTGTCAGCCAGGTTATGAGGGTGACAGGGAGCATTATCCATTAGAAGTAGGATCTTTCGCCCTTTTCTCTTTAATTTTGCACTTAGTTTCTCCAGCACTTCTTTTATAACATCAGTTGTCATCCAAGCCTTGTTGTTGGAATAGTACCAGCAACCATACGGGCGCTTATTATTCGTCAAAGAAGCAAGACATCTAGGCCTCACGTATCGCTCAATTACGATCGGATCTTCCTTCTCACCAGCTGCATTCACAAAAAATGCCCAGGTGTTACGCTGCTTAGCTTGCTTCCCTCCTCTGCACCGCGTACACTTTTCGTTCATGCTGGTGTCGGGCAGACCTTTCCAAAAGCATCCGGTCTCGTCCATATTTCACACATCTTCCGGTTTGTACTCTCTTGTGATCTCCCTGGCCCGCTCATTCCAGCTTTCAAGTACTTTTTCGTTTACATCACCATCTTCACCTGCAGTATTAATTCTTTGGAGGTTATGCTGCTTCTTAAAGCACTGTAGCCATCCATTTGACGCAGAGAAACCTTCAATTTTCATTTTTTTCTGCAATAAGACGAGCTTCTTCTTGTAGCATCGTGCCAGACACGAGAATGTTTCACTGTCTGCAGAGGCTGTACCACTCCCATAATGCGTCATTCACATCAGAGTATTTTGCAGGGCGGACTCTCTTTTTATGACCAGGCTTCATGCTTGTCTCATACTGGGACAGAATCTCCTGCTTGGTACTCAGAATTTTCTGGGCCTGTGTCCTCCCTATGCCGAATTTGTCTGCAACTTTACGATAACCTGCGTTTGGATTATTCTTTGCATAGTTTATCAATTCCACTCGCTGTTGCAGGTTTAGGGCATTTCTTGGCTTTAATTAACAAATTAAACAGACATACTTTGTTTCGGCAGGTCCTACACGGCTTTAAAGAATACATCTTTCTGTGCTTTAGTCTCACATAATGAAGACCTCACACAACAGAGTAAAACATGGTACTGTAACAGGAGATCGGTCCAAGGTGTGGTGATAAAATACAGTGTACAAAAGCAATGAATGACAGATGTCGCCATACCGCTCTCTTAAATTGGAGCGGCGCGGAGTTGTGTATGCATTGCGGTTACAATACAGACAGCAAAATACTTCAAATTTCTGAGAATTTGATTGAGTGAATGCTCCTGATGTAGACTTGAGACAGAAGATGTAAAAATAATAAATTATAATAATAATTATCGAAAGGAGGGGACACCACAGATAGGTTTTTTCCCTAGGACGTTTTTCTGCGATTAAGAAAGAAAACAGAGTAAAAGAAAGAACGGAAATGCTTTGACATCACGTGAGA
>OX421447.1:18621789-18624289 GCA_949126865.1 Montipora capitata
GACAAACGTTCACGGAAGTTAATCCCTGTCCAGCGGGTTTATTATCTGGATGAGAAACCTTAAAATGCACCACTTGCCGTCAGACCGAAAATTCTACTTAACGCTCAAAAATGCAAACTAATCAAGGGACAGATTTTGCTAGCCTGCTTTATGCAAAACAAATATTGATGCAAAAGTAAATAAATATTGATACACAGTTTTTAGGAAGAGCAGAAGGACGTTTTTAGGAAGTAGCGATCGAGAATAGAATATTGCCATCAGCAACAAAATTTGCGACATAAAAGCAATATAAATTTCGTGCCACGAATATAAATAGTTACCATCAGCGAAAAACACTTTGTGAGATTTTTGCTACGTTCAATTTTTTCTATTGTACATTTGGCTGCACAAATAAATCGTAAAATCGAAACTGAAACCTTTTATAAAAGCGAAAGTTGAAAAAATAACAGTAAAATATGTTTTCCAGGCAAAATTTGGTCATGTTAGCGTTGATTACGAATTTCTGGCTGGAAAATAAAATTTTCTTCAATTTATCTACTTTCTTGGACATAAATTTGACCAAAAACTGATGAGGCACGAATATTTTTGGATTTATTGAACTAATTGAATTAGCGATAATTAGTAATGTGATAAGGTGATGACAGATGTCAAATTTGCGACCCGTTGCTAACGGCAACGGAAGGGATCGCATTACGAATAATTAACATCTGTTTGCCAAAAACCACCCAAATAACCGATTTTTCCACGGAAAATTCATCCCAGAGGATAAAACTATTCACTGGACATGTAATAAAGGTAAATATGTGCGAGCGAAAGCGAAAACAAGCGAATATTTTGAGGAAAAACACAATTCTGTGAGATCAAAGGACCATGTGCTCCAGACACGCAATTGTATCGCTAAATAATTAATCTTACCTTTTCAGCGATTTTAACGCTTGAAATCCCATCCAATGAACCACAAATCCTTTTCTTTATCTATTCCGAAGCATGCAATGTAATTTTTCGGCTGAAAAACTTTAGAAAACCGCTTCGCGAGAGCTCCGCGATCGACTGAAAATTTGGTCATCCCATCGGCTCAAATTGCCTGAATTAGAAAGGCTGTCATGTAGGCGTCTTGAAAGCTAGAAAGCCAAGATTTTCAGGGAAACTGGGGCTATATCTCCCCAGTAAACACGCCAAATTTCAGCGCGATCGATGAAAAGGGCGCTGCGCTACGAATCTTACAAGAACGAATCCTGGAGGATTCATTTTCGGTGGGGGCTAGGGGAAAGAGTGTTTAATTTTGTATATGGGAAGATTAATACAGTATGGGAGAGCATTTTTCGAGATAAATTCTCAAACCGACTAGCGGGCTTAGGGCAAGTTCAGGCGCTCTTTTGAAGCAATATTTTGTCACGTCAAGACTACCTAAATATCTTTTAAGGTATCCCATTCCTATCAATTAAGGCGGTTAATTGGCAACAAATAATCCCGTCATGAAAATTTCATCTCAGTCTTATAGGACAAATATCATTTTATTTGAGAAACGACTGTTTGTTTTTATCGTGAGACACATCTCAGTAAGAGAGGCGAACTACCCAGTTCCCACCGCAGTCTTAGGGAAATAGAGTGGTCTCAACGCAATTTTAGCATTGCTCTGTTAAACAAGTTTTTCCTTTGAATTAGTTTTTTTGTGTGTTGAAAAGGAAAAACCATTTTAGCTTTAGTTGTGTCAAAACTTTTTTTTAAAAATTACTAGCGCACCTCTTTTATTGCTGTTTGAAAGTTTGCTTATTTGTGGAAATTAGCTTAAGTTGTGTTATTTTTTGCTCTAATTGTGTGCACTAAGATAAATTTATTCAGTTTAAATGGGACCGATGCATTTTCTCTTTATTTTTTAGCTTTGCTTAATTCCACTATTTACCACAAATTCATTATATTAAAACGAATTTTCCAGTTTAATGAACTAATGCCGTTCTCTTTGCTCACGAATAGACCCAATATTTCTATGCTACTCTGAAAGAATTGACAAACTGTCAATTCCATATTTTTGCCATATTTTTAGCCTTCCAAGAGATTGTTAATTTTTTGTTTTTTTTTTCACATTCATGAAACCTTTTCTCGAACTTTCCTTATTCGTGCAAAAATTTGTGTGGATCATCTTATTGGCTGAAAAAAAAAGCCAGGTGTTGATTGGCTAAGAGGTAAAAGTGATTAATAGTTTACCACCGGTGAATTTGCATAGGCTTTTTCTGACTATTTACCCTAAAAAAAACGGTTAATACTTTTCTTCTTCTTTTGCTTATCATGAGAGAGTCTCCAAAGTTACTCAATAATTTTTACATTTCTCATTAATACTGGATTTTCCCTTGTAAAGTTTACTATTTATTCAAGAAGGTCAATATAATCTTGCTTATCTTTTTGCAGCTTTTCTTGTCTCGCCAATTCAGTTAACAAATTAGTATTTTCTTTTCCATTCAATTCATTTAAATATCGTGTTTTATCCTCTTCAGGTTTTCTG
>OX421447.1:18629289-18659289 GCA_949126865.1 Montipora capitata
CAGTTTGCCGTCATTTAAGGGTCGATTTGTCCTTTACTGGAATAAGAATTAACATAAATATATACATGTACATGTACATTTTGCAGCGCACTCGGCAAAGTCTCTGAATTTTGGCCGTTCCGGCTTAGGTGGCTTTATGCATTCTAACGCAACCTTTTCGAAGCATTACTACAGGCCAGGACGGCCTCTTATCGGCTATTAACATGATTAAAAACAATAAAGACCCGCCAGTTCAGGTGAAAAAACGCAACATGCATTGTTACAAATTATCTAGTAAACGGCTAAACCTACTTTTCCTGTTACATCGAACTGTTTGAGGTGTGCCACCTTGTCTCTCATATACCGGGCTCTGAAATCGTTAATCATTTCACATATACTGTGAAGTGAAAGCCCTTAATCATTACTTGAAAGCAATGAAGAACAGAGGGCTGAGAAATAGTACTAGAGGAACAGTGGTTATTTACTGAGGAACAGTGGGCACAGAGGGTACAGAGGAACAGTAGGCACAGAGGAACTTATGCACCGAGGAACATTGAGCACAGAGAAACAGTATGCACAGTATACAATGGATAACAGAAGAAGAAACCAGAAGACTAAAAGCCAGCAGTTTTAAGGGTTAAGTTACTTTGAATTGGGACGTGGCTGCCTCCACTCTTTTTACATAGGGAGTCGATATTGTTGACACAACCCAGTTACCTCTTTACTGAAACCCAATGAATTCGTTAAATTAAGGGTGGACCATTCCTGCACTTTGACAGATCACGAAAAAGTGGTATAGCTTCTTTAAAAACTCCAGCAACAGAGAGGGCAAAGAAAGGTAATACAGTTTGCCAAACTCTTACTGCGAAACTCGGAGATCCGTGAACATTGGTGTGATTATTTATAGTATCCTATTGTGGGTTTTACTCTTCTTAATCACTATACATACAAGGTTGAAACGTGCTTCATATCTGGCTGCTATGTCGTGGATAATGGAACCAAAAGGTCGAAAGCAAATCGTTATCTTTAAGAAGATTACGACAGTTTTTTTCTTTCCAAGACAACTTAAACTTAAGGAGGTTATGCATATAAATCGGGAAAAGCCTAATTTAAACCAACAAGTTCATCACGTCACCTGACACTTACGCTTTAGGCTTTACATTCTTTCAAACACTTTGTAGCTCACTCAAATATGTAATTTTTGTCACTTAATCATAATTAATTATGCATGTTTCGCCTAGTTGCTATATAGTGCAAACGATTTTTCAAATATTCTGGAACTGAAGGTGATGTTCGTAACATCAAAACATGTCTTGGAAATTAAAAAATGTCTTAATCTTCTTAAAGATAACGATTTGCTTTCTGCTGTCTCGACCTTTTGGTTCCATTATCCACGAAATACAAGGTTCAAGTTTTTCATCAAATGGAGCCCTTTAAAGAAAACGACAAAACTTTTAAGATTATAAGACATGTTTCGACAGAAATTTCTGTCATCTTCAGTTGATTAATGTACAAAGCGTTAGAACTTGAATTTATAAGTAGGAACAAGTGCTAATTATGCTAGTAACAACGGAATGTACATAACACGTGACCATGTGAGAATTAAAAGGATAGTTTAAGATTTATCTAACGTTTTGTACATTAATCAACTGAAGCTGACAGAAATTTCTGTCGAAACATGTCGTATAATCTTAAAAGTTTTGTCTTTTTTTTTTAAGTTCTGATTTGCCTGCTAATATCAAGATCCTGTGGAAATAGAGCCCTGCTTTAAAACTGAATTTGTTTTTTCCATTCTTTTACAAGCGCTCGTGGAGCCAGGAGATGCGATTCATTCACTTTGTCTTCCTTTGATTGGATCAAGAATTGGACCAAGAATTGTTTGTTGGAAGTTTTTTCATGATCACTAAACAAAAAGTGTGCGATAAACCATAATACTACCCTTTACTAAAAACCTACCTGTTTCCACCTTTTCTCCGGGATTCTCAATGGGTGCTTTGTTTTTCGAAGGAATGAACTACGATATTAATAGCGCTTGTCGACTTCGTCCCAAGTCTTTAAATCATGATGTGGGCGGAACATTCTTCAACTTTGATAGATCACGTGTCTCCGCGTTAATCGAGGGCTTTTGTAATGCTATACCCTCTCGATAATCCTTGACGAATATCAACGATTTATCCGAGCAACAAATAATATCACAAACAGCGGGATCGGTGATCAGAATTCGTGTTTTCGCGCGAAAGTAGAAATTTGTTTTATTAGTAGTTTTCTTTCTCATTGGTCGCCTTAAGGGTGTGATTTTTCGTTTCTTTTGGGTTAGTGACTCATTCACTGATCTCTGTCCCCTGCCTCACTCAAAACTGGCGTTTTCAAAGAACCCAACTGAAAATAACTTAAGATTGTAAGTTAATGATCTTGAAAGGTACTTACTAAAATTTGAACAATTTCCTTATTAAATGAATTCTTCTAGTGATTTATTTGTTGCGTCAAAGATCGAATTGATTTACCTACTCCAGGTTACTTAGGTAAACAACTGGGCAGATAAGCTCTTTGTGCTTGACGTGTGGGTCTCTAGATGTGTTTAAGGTAGGTTTTTTTTGACCGGGTTTTGGCACCAGTAACTACTCCATTGACGTCTTCGGAAAAAATCGTGATTCTTTAAACCGAAACCATTGACGAATTTCTTTAGTTGATTAAACGCGTTGTCGTTGTAAAGGGAGCTTTTTTTTGTAATTTTAACTGTCGAGTTATTTCTGCTAAAAAACCAAAGGACGTAGCCAAGGTTGGAATAGGCGGAAGATAAAGCTTTTCCATGATTCTTTGGATCAGTCAAGAAATCTAATGTGTACTTGTTCAATTTTTTTCTGGAAAGTGTGAAATCACAAAATTCCCGCTTTTAAAGTATTGATGTGAGCTTATGCCACAAATATTTTTTCTGAGGATAACCGAGTAAAGGGACTGCAACCCTTTTTTGCGCCATCTCCGCTAAAATAATTACAAACATACCTTTGATCTCTTAAATTGTGAAACGTGAAATGGTACTGATCAAATGACAACATTTTCCAGATGTTTGAGACACGTATTTGTAAATATTAGATCTGGAATATCACATTGGTAGATGCAGAGAGATAACAGAAATTTTTTTCGGACATGGGGGATTTTTAACGCCTATCCCGACCGCAAGAAAACGATCTCAGCGTGAAACTGTACTTACAGTAGAAGTAACTTGCGTCCCCTCATGAACCTCACGATACCGGTCGTGCATGGCTACCTTGTGATCTTCTGATCTCGCTACTGCGAGGTCAAGGATTTAAACCCTGTTGAATTTTTCAGGTTACCAATTGCGTTCATAACTTCGAGGATCATCAGAGCTTCACTTATCGAAGGATTAGCTTGGTACACCATCATGGCCGCCATTTCTTTGTTTTGGAACACTAACATGGCTGCCGTGATGTCATGTGAAAACGGCCTATGGTAGCATATCAGAGCCCCCCTTGCCCTATCCTAGTAAATATTGCACAGTCCCTGCTTATTCGGTCCAGGGTTGAATGGCTTGATACATGATAAGCGTTGGCCGTCGGTTGATCGAAGAAAAGAAAGCAATACTGGTTTTCTGGCGTGAAAAATAAATGATCAGTGATAAGTTAGCAATAAACGAAAGAGAGAAGTGATCCTTGCACTTACCTAGACATTTTAAGCAATAGGCCATTTCCGAGTTCATGTCTGCCTCCTCTTCGGTGCAAAGTTTTTGTGACGGAAATTAGTTCTACTTTACATATGAATGAAAACTAATTTTCATAAGAAAAACTTCGCACCTAGACTCGCTTTGAAGAGGAGGCAGACGTGAACTCGGAAATGGCCTATTGTCTCTTATAGACACCTGAAACAATCCATGTGGCTTCAACCTCATTACTTCTCCTCTGCGATGCCGGTGAAATGCTCTACCAACTGATAAGATACGTACGAGGATCACTTCTTCCTTTCATTCTATAGACCGCACTTCAAATAGATAATTTATTTTATTCAACAACTATGAAGGGGTGTCCTTTCATATGATGAACCCAATTTTTCGCTTTAACTGTATTAAAACTGAACTCAACCAATCGAATTTAACTTTTGAGTTATTATATATGCAAAACGCCAGTTTAAAAGTCTGAAAACCAAAACCTTCCGTGCTGCATATTAATTCTGCGGCGTACACACGCATTGCATTCTTAAACTAGTGAGCCTTTGAGGTCATTTTCTCCTGGGTCCAGCTCTCTATCTGAAGATCTTAAAGATATGGCGGACCATTAAATAGGAAAATTGCAGTTAAAATAAACAGTTGTTTTTTTTAAATCAAGGCATAAGACTTTGGTCGCTTAGTGTGTAGTTAACATAGTTTTGAAATTCAAAGAAAAATAAGAGTTGATTTTTTCGTCACAGGGACACTTTAATTGTTATATTAGTGACTGGAACTCCTTACCTGCACATGTGATGTCCTCACCTAGTCTTCAGTCTTTTAAATCTTCATTGCTTAAACATTTACGCTCTCAAATTATGTAATCACCCTTACTCATCCTAGTGTTTATTCATTTGTATGTGTGTGCGCGCGCTTGTTGGCTTTGCACGTGTGTGTAAGTGTGAGTGTGAGGAGGATAGTCTTAGAAAGAGAATTGAGTTTCCCCCTATTATCATGCTGCCACCCTATTTTTTGTAATGGTTGGAGAATGGTTAAATAAATAAATAAATAAATAAGTAAAGAAATATATAAATAAATAAAGCGTCCCGTCAGATGTAAAAACGGAAATGAAGTAATTGTTAAACATTTCTGACAGTCAGCACTAGTCCTGGATTTGGCATTGCATAAGCGGTAGTAGTAGTTTCAGTAGCCATAGTAACCAGCTTCGGGGTACTGCGAAATTTAGAGTTGATTTTTAAGACGGACTAGAGTCGCTTAGGATTGATATTGGATTTAATGTTTAAAGTTTTAAAGAATTTCACGGCTAGCTCTGAGTAAGCACTTGACCTCTGCGCGCAGCTTCCTACGAACAGTGTCCTTAATTTTCTCTATGAGGCTGATGATGTTACCATTTAGCCAGGGCACAGGATTGTGGCCTTTTAGCCGTTTGGTTATAACATGATCCGACACCGCGGTGAGGAAACGTTCTTATTAGAAGGATTGACACTACAACAGTTTATCACTTAGCAGCAATGTTATAGTACCATATTACACACCAATTATTGCTGAAAAAGATTTGGTCATTTTTGTGACGTAAAAGTTACCGCGACAACAGGAAACCCCTGCAAACACACCCCATATTTTGGCTTTAGCTACTCATATCTCAAAAGCAAACTCGGTGACCTCCATTTTTTGTTTGTGAAATGTAATCAGCATGCAAGAATGAAACTATCTTCAAAGTCTAACAGAACTCTGTCGAGCGGCAAATTCAGAGCCATCTTAAATAATAGAATTTATGATTCAACGCCGTGCCCGTGTTTCTTTTGGTCATCACTATTAATAAGTTTTTTTAGGAGGTCAAAGAATATACAGCTCTAGTGAAAAGACCTTAGGGACTGTGCAATAATTATCAGGAGGGGGGGGGGGGGGGGGCTAAAACCAGAAGGGGGGGGGCCTTAAGTTAAATTAATGGAAAGGAGGGGGGGCTCTACATTAGATTTCTCAAGTAAGTTGAGGGGGGTCTTAATTAAATTTCACAAATTCGATAATGAATAAATAAACATTTTCCAACTAGACAGATGCCACGCCTTTGAGTATCCATAATGCCTAAATATTGCATCAACATAAACACATGCTTTAACTCATTTAGAATGTCAACATATGATAGATTGAAACAATCGCTCATGCACAGAAGTCACAAACCACGTTGTGAGCTTTGCCAATAAAACATTTGGCATTTAAGAGGTCCCGCAGACATGCCAAGTCTGTTCTTGATTTAAACAGCGAGAGGGTTTCTAGATCTACAGTTTCTAGCTGAGGAATGCCACATACTTCTGTTTCATAGTTGTCATCAATGGGTTCACCTCCCAAAGACCGAAAAATTATACAGGCTCGGGTCCTACGGCTTTCTGAGGCAGCAATCCTCTTCTTCTCCCTTTTTTTCTTCTGTTCCTTCTTTTTTCTTGATTTGGATGCTTTAGATTTGGCACCAATAGGAAATGTCGCTTTATATTTAGCCATCACCCTATCCACGTCTTCTACAAGATGCAGAACGTTTAAACCGACTTGAGACTTTATTGAATGACGTTGTTCAGCATTAAAATTGTGTAAACAGCTGAGGCCAGTCTTCAGTTTGCCATTGTCTGTAAAAAGACTGTTGTCGTGTTTTTCTAACTTTGTTACGACAGCGTTAAGCTTGGCCTGGATATCATTTGCCACTTTTTTGCAACGTCTGATGTTGCTGTCATCATGGGGAGTTGGCTTGTAATCCTCTCGGAGAAACCTTCCTGCACAAGCAGGGTTGTCGGATAAAAGATATTGGTATCTGTTCTCAAGTTTTTCAATATCTAAAGTAACTTTATATTGCCTTTCTCTTTCCGCGATAAACGCCTGCTTCATCAATGCTGCATTGGCTCCAGCCCTTGTTTTGAAACTTTCGTAAAAATCTGGCAGGAGTTTGTTACCGAATAATGCAATTCGCCTTTTTGCATCAGGAACAAAACCATAATTGGTCCGACGAGGTTGAAGTCAACTCGCTGTCTGCAAGTAAACTGAGACTCTACCTAAAGGAACACGGTTTACCCGTCAGCGGAGGGAAAGCAGCACTCGTAGCTCGTGTTCTAGGTGCTGGGGAAGCTCAAGGTAAAGAAAACCCGGATGAGCAGCAATCTAGAAGTTCCGAAGACCAAGAAGATAATGAACAATCAGACGATTCGGAAATTGACGATTATGAAGAACAAAGTTTCCAGGTGCTCTTCATCCCTGACGACGCAGTGGAATGCGTTGCAGTACGGTGAATAAAGGTACGGGTTAGAGAGAGGGGCACATCATAATTTTGAGAGAACGTGAGGGGGGGTCAGAGCTAATCTTGACGCTGCTGGAGGGGGGACCTATCTAATTTTTCCTTTGGTGAAGCTCATTTTAGAACACGTTCCAAAACCTTGGGGGATATTCTAAAGTTAACAAAAATCGGTTGTCGGTGTTGAATCCTTGACGGAATTTTAATTTTCGGCTGATATTTCGAGGAAAGTGAATTATCTGGCCGCCAAAAATGTCCTTTCGGCTGGGAAAATCCCTCTCGTCCACTTCTTGTCCAAGTATTTACCGTTCACTTTCATTTGAACGATAGCGTTCAGTCGTACACCATGTCATCTCCATTTGTGGGTGGCTCGAAAAATTTCGGAAACCACTGTCTTCACCATAACTTTAACAGGAGCGGCAATTACCCGTTACTGGTTTCAAAAATTTCCGAAACAGTTTGTCTTGGCCATTGCTAAAAACCAGGGCAGTTAACCACTGCCGGTTTCAGAAATTTTTGAAACCCCTGCAGCTGACCACACGTGAAGGTGAGGGAAATTAGCGATTATTGGTTTCGAAATTTTTTGAAACCAGCTTCAATGATGGATGGTTTCAGAAATTTCCGATAACACTTCCGAAACGAGTTAATTGTCCTAACAATGTCCAAAGACACTGGAGCCACTAACCTTTGCACTAAGATTAATGTCACGGTAAATGTGCTACTGGTTTGAAAAATTTCCGGAACCATTAATCGCGACACAACTTGTTTTAGAAATTTGCGGAATCCCTCTTATTCTCTATGGTATAGGATTAAGACAACGGCATAACTTCTCCAGTATCACAAATAATTTATTTACAACGTTGCATTGAATTTATATCCGTTCAAAGAAGAAAACACTTAAATCATGAATTTCGAAATTTAATATTCGTTAACGGTGTTCGCCTATTCACTGTTATCTTCCTCAAGCACATCCTGCTCCAAGCTTTGTCTTATGCTCATTAAAGTTCCCTCGTCTGAATCCACGACAACACATTTCTTCCGGCGTTTGAGACTTGCCTTGGCTGCTGATGCTAAAAATGATAAAACCAAGAAACATCTTAGGAAAAAGCTATGTTAATTGAAATTTGTAACGTCATCTTTGACACGTATTCGTTGCCTGTCATCAGCACATATTCTTGCCCATAAAACTAGATAAACTGACAAAGAAATATCTTATTGCTCAGTAACTACTTCAGAACGTGGACGATCTTCGCAACAAACATAATCTCAAGTGTCACGTTCGAAACGCGTGTGATTTAATTTATTTACTTAAATAGAGTTAGAGGACTGATATATTTATATCGGCGAGTTCGATAACCCTCTAAGATTAATTATTTTTGATTCCTGATTTATATCCTACTTTACTAGTTCAGTGATGGCCGTTAAATGTATTTTTCCTGAGGCTGAGTGACCATTCTTGGCCTACATTTGTTTAGTGAATACATCTTAGAAGATTAGAATGATAACCCTGGCTAGTCTAACATACATAAATCCAGTAAAAGGCAATTGCAGCTCTGAGCTGTTGCAAAAAACGTAGTAACTGAAAAAATTGAATTCCTTTCGGCAACTCCGCATTAAGTTCCATACACATGCATGTGTGTTTTGCACGGGGTGTTTTCTCTTTTTAGACTATAACTAGAATTTACTCCGATACATCTAGAATTCACTTTGCAATGAAAACAATTTATTTTCTCTCGTGAGCTGGTATACACACTTATAGGCACAATCTCCCAATACTTCAAATATGTCGACAATTGAAAATTGAACCAGACAGTCACTATCTTAGTGTGTCACGCAAGGTGAAAACTCGGAAATTTAAAATGCTCTAAAATGAAAGACGCTACGGCACTGGAAACTTGTAAAAAGGCTTAATTCTAGATTTATATTGTCAAAGTAGTCCAAATAAAAAATTATAAAACCTCGATTTTGATTATAGAATTTATGTCAAGGTGAAAACCACTACATTGTTACTTAGAATATTAAAAGGTTTTCATTTGTTTAAAACGGCTTACTGTAATTTGCAAAACGAGAGGAAACGAAACGAAATTTAAACCTGTATTTCACAAAATGAATATATGAGCATTTCGATAGCAGTAATTCGCAAAATAGATGATAAGTGAGCTGGTTTCTTATTACGCTACGACGATAGTCACGTTCAACATACCTGGGATAGAAAACATTCTCTCTACTTTTTGATGAAACACGCCCCATCTGTTTCATCTCTTTGGTGGTCATCTACCTTTGCTCTCTTCGAATTTCTGGGCTCTTCATTGACCTCCAAGCCAGGTTTCCGTTTGCCAGCGTGAGAACTTGGCTCGTTAGTACGATCTTGCGATCCCCCTTGAGAAACCAATGTCTGAAACCACTGGAGAAAGCGAAAGTGATGGCCTTTCATCCACTGTTTGGTTGCTTTCTTGAATCCGTTTAAATCTGTCAGCAAACTGACAACTGGAAACAGTGTAACCCATAAATTGTTTCGAGAAAGCGTTTGCAAGGATGTCGAATTTGCCTAAATCTAGCCTTACACCGGCGGATAGGTTGGAGAACATGACCTGTAGAATGAAAAGACCTGAATAAGCCAATGATGTCACTTCTCTTTTCGTTCTTTGTACAGTATTCAGAAAACTAAGTAAGCAATGTACCTTAATAGAAGAGGTATCCGAACTTTCCGCAACAGCGATAACATTTGCCATCTCCTTGCCGCTGACAGTTAATGTCCCTTTCCGTTTTTGTATAAATATCGTTAGGTCTAAACCACCATTTTCCTGTCTCGGGTCTGTCGCTCTTACCATTTTTACCTTTGCTCATAATTTCGCTCGTTGCAAAAAATATCTTAACTACAATTTGGAAAAAAAAAACAAGATCTTTGATTAACACCTCGGCTAAGAACAGTCTGTAACGATACGCGAATGACACCCCAATTTATATTGCTCCTGTTGAGAATCCGTGGCTTTGTAAAAACACGCAAGAACCAAGATAGCGTGCGGAAAACAATGTCGTTTCATTTACGCAGGAAACATCTAGGAATCACATTCCTTGCTCCAAGAAGAAAAAATATAATGCAACTGATTCCTGTGTCTTACCTCTGAACATTAAGCGTTTGTCATGCTTTTGAAAACCAAACATGAATCGCCGGGCTACGAAAAACCTTCAACAAAGTTTAGTATTTCCCACTTCTCAAGTTTTTCTTTTTCGTGCCAGAAGGACAGAAGAAATTCCCACCCATGATTATCAGCGTCATGACCGACTGGATGTCGCCAGTGTCACGTGTGAGATTGAATGGGTCATTCACCTTGCGGTGGAGGGCTTTGCGAATCAAAGATCTAACTTCTTTTTCGGCTTATCAAATTTTGTTTCATACTTCATTTGTTAGTTTTTATTTGTGCTTAAAATTCGTGCATTGCATCATTGTATGTTGCATGTTCATCTCCACAAGGGTACCGTTTGGTGTCATGATAAATTCAGCTATCGGTAAATTATGGCAATGCAATATTTCCGGTTGTCACTCGCATTAGTGAATGTCCAGTGAATCTTGCAAGTAGCGATTTCCTAACCTCTTACAGACGAAGATTTCTCACTTTTTATTCGCACAAAAGAAAAATTGAGGTCATTGCATGTTGATCGTAAGGTAACATTTGGTGTCACGATAAACTCAACCACATATTCTCACGATATTTCCGGTTGTCACTCTATTTGGCGACATGCATGCAACGGTGAAGTACGCACAGAGGCCAGCCGCACGGTTCTTATCTTAGAGCGTTAACGCACCACACCGTCTCAAATGAATCTTGCAAGTAGCGAACCTGAAAATCCAGGTCCTTCTTCTCCTTTCTCGTCATCCTGCGATTGCCTGGAACCGGACTCGGAAGGTGACTTTTCGTCTCCGTTAAATGGCAATTAAACATCACAGCTTTCTGCTAAATTAATCAGCCCAGCATCCAGCTCACTGTTCCTTCCTGACTCTGATCAAAGTGATCCAGAGGAATATGGAGAAAAGGGTGGCTTGAAAGAAAGTGAAGAGGATGAGGATGATATGATATGGGTTGCAGGCCATTAGAAGAACTTGATGAAGATTCCCATGAATCAATGACGCAAGGAGGAGGAAGTGGAGAAAGTGCGCGCCATCGAAACTCAAGGTAAAATGATACGTACTGCAATTGCATGGTTTCATAATAGTAAAATCCTGCCGCGTAGTTTTTTGCTCTCTACGCTCCAAATCGAATATACGTTAATTGCGAAGCCCGAGGCTGCCTTGAATAACAATCACTAAAGTGGGCACTCTGTTGCTGTTTGCAGACACTACCTGCTTGCAAGACAGCCACCGTAAAGATAAATGTCAATGTCTTTGTTGGGGCTACAGTATTTCTCTATTTCGATTCTAATATATCAGAATTACAGCAAAGTTCTGTTCGAGAACATCTACCTTTTCAAGGAGCCACAATAAGTGAATTTTATCACATGAAAGTCAACATTGTGTTGTTAAACAGAAGTGCCACGAAAAAGAAGAAAAAGGGTTTAATATTAAAAACATCCTCATCACGAGGTGCATTAATGCTGCGAAAATCTCAAGATAAAAATAAGAAAATAGGTGATTGTAAGAACGTTTTCCATAGAGCAAAGTTGGATGGGATAAAAGTTATGAATTGAAGATGTCACATTAGGGGTGCGACCACTTATAATGGCCGGATTTGGAAAAGATGTTCTGTGATGATAAGGGCGTTAAGCCAGGGTTGATTGACAAAAGAGGTCAAAAGAAGGGTAGTCAAATACTGTGGATTACAAAAACATTTATAAGTATTCATGTTGCAAGTGCCAGCCACATACAAAATGCAAAGGACGATACTAATTGGAGAGAAGTGGACAAATTAATAAAAAGGTAACCGACGCCCGAAGAATTTGTAGAGTCAATGATAAGAAAGAATGAAAATAACATGGAAGGAAAAACTCAAAGCCTGTCGAAATTTTCAAAGCTAAAAAAAGTAGGGAAATATTATGCGTAATGCTTTTTGTCGAGGTTCTTGGTCTATTTAATGCCATTAAAGAAGAAAAAATCGCTTGTCTGAGATACTATTTACTTTTACAAAAGCCTGATGATAAAAATTACGGCTACATCAAACCTGGTCGATTTGTGTAGTGTCAATCTGACGGATTTGTTCAACCGAGGTCAAGTACATGTATGTTAATGTGCATGATATTACGAAGCTCAAAGTAAAATCATGATTAATTAAACAGTTGTGTGATTTATCGTTCTTCTGAAAATAAACATTTTTACAATTCGTGCGATCCACTCATTTCTCCGCCTTTTAAACAGACGTTACGAAAATAATTTGTCAAGACGACACATGAGAGATTTAAGCAAACATTTGTGCCTAAGTGTTCAGAAATTGGAGAAACAAATGCCACAAGAAAAAAAAATTTCTATCTGAGAAACAACAACATAGGTCATACCTATGGGGTTAAGATGCTACATATAAATTATAACTGGCAGAATGAGTTCCGTGACCTTGGTCCCTGTCCAAGATGAACTGAGGACGCTTTAACGAAACCATACCAGACCCGCTCAGTAAGTTCCACAAAGCTTGGTTATCCTCAAAACTCAGTTAATTGTTTTCTAGAAATACTTTACTGTCGATTACTGCATGTCACCTAGCTATCAACTCAGGCACTGCATGGTAATCTCCCTTTAACTACAGAAAACCAGTACTGGCAGATAGCTATTAGCCTTTAAGCAGCAAAAATGTCTTCAGTTAAAGAGTTTGCAGATGTGCTCATCAGTATAACCTGCTATCATTTTTGGACACAACACGAAGATATATAGGTGGTAAACCCCTTGCTTTGCTGTTTCAGGTTTACACAGGAACGTATGTACCTCCAGCACAAAGAGCAAATCCTGTCCTGACTGTAGAAAACTGTTTGTCCGAAATTACATTCGGGACATTTGTCACAGTTCACCTAGATGACTGCGATAATTAAAGTGCCAGTAATTGGACAAGTGTGGGAAGTTGAAGAAGAAAGCACCAAGATTCATTGCTGGCAATCCTCTTTCAAAGGAAAGTGGAGGCCTCAAAATGCTCCAAGAACCCGGAGTCCTTGGATAGACGAGCTTCCTAAAACGTGTATCATCCTTTGTTCATTTTCTCTGTCAGATGACAATAAACTCTTGCCGTCTACTAGAAAATATCTACAGCAGGAGTATTCGAGATTGAAAAATCTGAATTGAGATTAATTTATCTAACGACAGCTAGTGAGGGCTCAATTTGTGGGAAACTGATCGTGAATAATATCGTTTTAGACAAAGGGACTTTTCGCCTCTATTTAGCTACGGCGCCAGACAAAACACAATAACTTAATTTAATTTTTGGGAATATTTTCACCGAGGGGCTGACTTACTGTTGGAAAATTGCATCGCAGTTCAGGGAAACGGCTTGCTTGGCCTGGTATTAATTTGGTGCGTTAGCTTATTAAATTTTGTCCTCACCGCTCCATTTTAATTCATTTATCACTATCAATGTAATTGACTTGGCAAGATTGAAGTGCCTTGGTTTTCTATTTAGGTGCTGATGTGTGAATGAAAGTCTCTTGTGGTGACTGCAAAAAATGTCCCACTAAAGACGTCTCCGCTACTATTGTCGGTTTTTGTCAGTATACATTAAAATAGCCTAGGTTTTTATTATTATTATTTGAGGGTAATTTTTTTTTTCGCAAAGTAAATCAGCGTTGCCATTGGTTTCGAAAATTTCCGAAACCAATGACAGTTGCTCGTTGTTGGAATATGGCTATAAAGTGATCAAAAGAAAACATATACATGGCCATTCAATTTCCGGCCAGATGGTTTCAGAAAATTCTGAACCCATCATCGCCCACTCAGATCAGCTTGTAAGTTGGAAATGCTTTACCACTCGTAAAATATGAGATTGGTGGATACTGGTTTCAGAAATTTCCGAATCCAGGCAAAAAATTCCTCGGACAACTTTCCAAAATCATTACTAAGTAATCTTGGTTTCAATATTCCCTTAATAAAATGATGTTAATGCTTGGCTTCAGAAATTTCCGAACCCACTAGGCTGTATTAAGAGAAGTTTTCTTTATTTAAGACGGAAAATCTTCCCTCTGTCAGAAAGTAATCACTGGCAGCCTAATTTTAGCCGAAAAATGTGGTCGAAAATTACCCCTAAATTACAATTTAAGCTTTCTCGGCTAAGATTGCTTTACTGCTTACAAAATCAGCCGCTCTTATAGCACTTAAAAAGCATATGATTCAACCTTTTAAGACTCCGTTGAGGCGGAAAGATCAATTTCCGGAAGAAACAACTACATTGATCAGACTTCTTTGCCGAATTTTCACTAAAAGTCAGTTAAAAAAGGTACTATTTCAGCCGAAAATTAAACTTTGGAATATCCCCCAACGTTTTGGAACGTGTTTTAGGACCCCCCCCCCCCCCCCCCCCCACCTCCCCCCCCCCACCCTTCCTGATAATTATTGCACAGTCCCTTATTTCTACTAAAATGAGCCCTTGAAAAATAGGTCGACCATTTTGCATTTTTGTGAAATTGACTCATTGACTTAATGCTGCTTTACACGTACGACGAGAACAAGCAACATTTGCAGAGTTAACGCAGCCACCGGTATATGCTGTTTATGCTTATGCTTATGCTTGCGTCGTACGCGTAAAACAGCCTTCATGGGCGCCACGTTTTGATTGTTCCCGTTAAGCGCTAAACTGAAGAAAAACTTTAATAAAAAAAATGACAAATTCTACAGAACTAAATAAAATACACGGTCTACTACAAGTGGTAAACTGACTGCCAAACGAGCGTTTGTAACTTTTATCGCTGCTCAATAGCTTGGCACTTAAAATTGAAAGTTTCGAGACTCTTATTGGAAAAAAGTTGTTGATCTTTTAGGTGAACTGTAGAGGAGGGAAGAGGTTTCTCGCTAAGTACCTCGTTGGAATAATCGTTTTTTTTTTTGGGTGGAATTGTAAAGGTTTAAATGTGTTGCATCTTAACTTGTATGAAAATGATGAAATGGTATATGAAATGAATCATATATGAACTGCGGATATGAAATCAAGTGAAGCTATGATCTTCGCAGTTATGAACGCAATTTTTACAATTGCGTAGAGAAGCCTGAAAAATTCAGGACTTCAACGGGGTCCTGAATTTTTCAGGCTTCTCTACGCAATTGCAAAAATTGCGTTCATAACTGCGAAGATCATAGCTTCACTTGATTGTATAAAAAGGTTGCAAGGTTTACTCATACCAGTACAATTTAAATATCAAATACTGCTCTAATGTAAGATACAAACTTCAGAGTACTGCTATTGCAATAACAAAATGTTGAATGGACAGATTAATCATCTATACAGATTTTCCACGATTAGTTCCTTGGTGGGACTGTTTTCAAATTTAAGTTGGTGCGGGGGAGGGGCATCAGTCAGCGGATTCCTGTACTGCCCAAGAGCAAAGTTTGTCACCCTGAAGTGTAAACAACACAAGAAACATGGCGGCCGATGCCAGTGCGAAATGCAGTAGCTTCTCTTTTAGTTGAAATTTATTCAAAGTGGGGGCATAGGAGAAAATGATAACAAGAGAGAAAGGGAGGTTGGATGTACAATTTAATACGTACAAGGGGGGGGGGGGGGGGATTACTTTTTCACTGGAAAAGTAGTGGAAGAGTTAAAAAAAAAGCTCAACCAGACAGGAATTACTGAATAGTATTGTCAGTTTCTCCAACAGAGCTTCTGTAATTCTGAAAAGATCTCATATTAGAATATGGTAAATACAAAGGTACACTCTTCCAGTGATTCTGATGACTCTTCAAATGACTCTTCAACATACGTCGAAGAGTCATTTGAACTGATGTTTGTACCGGAGGAAGAAATGCAACAAGTAAACAAGGTATGAGGGAATCAATGGGAGGAGACTTTTTTCAAGAAAGGGGGGGGGGGGGTAACCTTAATATTATCGTTGTGTGAGGGGGGGGGGGGGGCTGAAATTAATTTTTCGTTAATGAATGAGAGTGGGGTAAGACTTAGTTTTGAGGCATAATTCACCCATTTCCCAGCCCCCTCCCCCCTCTACAGGAAATCATTGCACAGTCCCTAAATACTTCGTGGAAGAATTTGTATCCCCTTGTAAGGGTGGGTTTTATCGGGAGATTTTCCTTTGCGAACTTTTCTACAAATGATTGATTACATGTTGGAACTTTCACTAAATTTTTATGCCAAAATTCTTGAGCTGAAGCCATTTTTCTCAATGGGAAATAGTCTTGAAGGCTCTTTCACGTGCTAACATTTAAACACATCAAACCTCACTTTGATGATTTTTGTTGGCGTCACAAAAGAAGATGCGGAATCGTGATTAACGGCGAATAGTCTGGCTCGGTTAAAATTTCGTTAAAAACTCATCTTTATGTTGGCCAATACTAGTCTACAAAGCTTGTACATAGTCGAAAAAAAAAAAAGGGGCAAAAGGTCTACATTAATACATAAAAGTAACGAAACTCTTTTCAAGAGGTCCCTTTTCGTAAAAGGATAATTATTATTGTCAACCGCAGTTTCCCGGCAATCATTTCTCCGAATGCGTATCCATCATATAAAATATAATTAACATACCATGTTTGTTTGGGGTCCAATGATGGTGATTTACCTTAGGACTCATTCTCTGATCTCTCTTTTCTCTTAAGAGCAGCTTTAAGAGCTCCCACTTTCTGCTAACTTACGTATTTAACCCGCATTTAGTGTCAAGTTCGCTCTTTTCCCAGGAAGTCTATGTCATTACAAGTAAGCCCTTGGTTTTTCTCCTATTTAGAGCATTTCCACCGAGATAAGCAGTGTCCATCTGGCCAAACCATATGTTCGAAAGCATTGAGCCCATTTTCGTGTTTTCAGATGCAGACTTCCCGGGACCGAGGGTTAGGGTTTCCATTGTCTTGTGCATTACTTAAGGGTACTAAGAAAAACTGTGATGGTAAAGAAAAGACAATCAATATGAATAATTTTCTTTGTCAGCAATTAATTTGGCTGAAAATGGTTTGAAAGATCAAAAACAAAAGCAAACAACTCAGTTAGGAGGAGAAAACATGGATCGTTGGAATGACGTTTTTAGAAATAACTCATTAACGTGACGTGGACATAGCGTTATTGTAAGACCTTTGGTCTAAACATGGCTCGCTAAATAACGCAGTAAAACATCAAAGGTTTATTCGGGAAGTAAGATTTTTGTAGCTGGAGTATGAATCTGGCTTCGAAAATTTGCCCTTTCGATCAAATCACCGTTCGTCAATGGACCGTTTAGAAATGAAAAGTGTGTCCGTAAGTGTGACAAAATTCACTGAGTTTCACAAATTATCAGGTAATTTCACGTTAGCCTAAATTGTTTTGGAATGATGTGAAAAATACAGCAGAATTAAAGAGATTGTAATATCTTGTCGTTCAATACGTCAGCCCAGAAGCCAATGTTTCTCGCTTCTCTTTTATTTGTTATTCTTCGGAGACTGAAATGCTGTATTTCAATACCACACAATTCAGTGCCTTCTGATTTTCTGTAACACGTACCACAGGCAACCCAGTGTATGGTTCACGGAAGCATCTCGTCTCTGCATAAAGCCAATAATGTCGTGAGAAGTGTTACTATCGACATTACTTTTACTGTAATACATTTAGGAGTTATTCCTCTTCAGGGTGGTTAAATATGTGTCATAGTGAAACAGTTTGGGTTTAGTACTTTTTTTGGACCGAGAGACAAAAGGGTTTCAGCTAATAAATACCACCAGAGATAAATCAAACATGGTTAGGTGCTTCTAGACTTACGCTAGCGTATTATATTTTAAGAACAAGCCTTTCATTACTGGGTTGCCTATGGGCAAACCCAGTCGAGGTCTGCGTTTGGTTTGTTTGTTTTCTTTGTTTTCTTTTTTTTTGTTTTTTTTTTTTTTCCGTGTGGGTAAAAGTCTTGCCTGTCACTCCCCTGGTAAGTGGTGTCTTTGTGCATAGAGCCTTCTGCGCGTATTTTCTTAGGATCGAGAGGGTAGTGGAACTGCGTAGATTTCTCTGGTGGACACAGTAGAATCATTAACTTAGCCTGCAATGGCGTCGAAAGTCATGCAACGCGAATGGCGTTTTAGTGGATCCTTAAACAAAATATACCCTTATGGAGCTCAATAATGGAAAGTCAGTTGGATAAACTAGACATGAATCTCAAAAGCGACGAGTACTGGACTTCGACAACAATCTATCGCCCGTCGAGACGAAATCAAAGTGAGCAGTATTTACCTGAAGTACATGGTAATTTGACACAATTGAGTTTCTTGTCTTCACGCACGCAATGAAATAGGAAGAGGTTTTCGCCTCTAAGAGCAAATATGTTGTTTGTTTCAATAAATTTTTCGCTGGAAAAGGATTCTGTGGTATTTTCTGCCTTTGTGAATTATAATATCATGTTGTGTATTGAATTTTCGAGCTTAAGGTTGAAATGTGATATGGGAGAAGTTTTTTAGTATTGCTCTGTAAGCAGGAAGGGTTCACAGGCCTGTTGGAAGCGTGCTTGAGTTTCAACAAAATGAGCCCCAAAATCAGTGAAAACTTGTGACGCAGATGAATAATAAAGTAGCTGCTATTTCCAAAATGATGGAATTACCTGGTGATAAATAACGTCGTACGCGTCTTGGAGGGTAAATTTTGACTTTGCATAAATAAGAGTTGGGCGATTGTGATCTTTGTTTTGACTTCGCTCATTTCATTGTCAAACTTTATAACACTTGACAGAAAAAGAAACTTACAAAAACCCGGTATCTTGCCATCATTTGACACAGATGCTTCACTGTTTGGCGAGTAAACATGCCGCGGTAACTTAATCACGGCGCCCGCTGAATTCCGGCCATGTCACTTTCGATTTTGCAATTTACTTGAACGTAGCAAAAATCTCCCAAAATGTTTGTCGCTGATCGTAACTTTTTATATTCTTTATTCACGGTTCAAAATTAATGTTGTTTTCATGTCCTAAATATTTTATTCTCGATCGACCGTCCGGGAAACTTCCTTCTGCTCTTTCTGAAAACTGTGTATCAATAGTTATTTGCTTTTTCATCAACATTTGTTTTGCATAAAGCAAGCTAACAGAATCTGTACCTTGCTGAGTTCGCATTTGTTAGCGTTAATAGTATTTTCGGTCTGATGTCTCTGTTTTTTATGAGGGGTTTATTGTTTTGGTCTCCCATCCTAACACTAACCCCGAGAAAAAGGGCTTGACTTCAGTGAAGTTTAGTATCACAAAGCTGTCAGATGCTCAGAGGGCACAATTGTGGTGAAAAGAAGTTGTGAGGGAACTTGAAAATTATCAACATGTCAACCCCAGAAGCCAATGTTTCTCGCTTCTCTTTTATTTGTTATTCTTCAGAGACTGGAATGCTGTATTTCAATATCACACAATTCAGTGCCTTCTGATTTTCTGCAGCACGTACCACAGGCAACCCAGTGTATGCTTCACAGAAGCATCTCGTTGATCATACAACTGAAATCATTCCACTTACCTCATGTGTCTGCTTGGAAAGACACAATGTATTCAACTTCTAATGGTGGTTGCCAAAGGCTGAGTTGACTTAAAGTATTGTTTGCAGTATAGTAGTAATTTTGCACTCCTTGATTTTTTAGATAGTATACCTTAAGTACACTTGAGCCCTACTTCAGAAGTGAACGGCTTTAATTTCAGCTCAAGTAGCCTACTTTGTGGCCATGGTAACGCATTGCCTTCAAAGAAGCTGAAGTACACTCTCAAGTCTAGTTCAGACCATCCTTACGAGCTTACTTATCTACTATCAAAACACATTCCGGAAACGGACGTCAATCAAGCATGTTGTGCGGCGGGAAATTCAGAGCACACAAACACGCGAACACGCAAAATTTGCTTCGAATTCTACTTTGACGAAAATCGACTGTGAATGATTCCGTATAGATCTTACCAGGGGATGGATGAGGACAACGTTTTAGACAAAGACCTTATGTAAGTCTCCATGCTGTGTTTTTGTTTTGTTTTGATTGACAACACGATTACCTTGAAAGCATACTTTGAATTCTAATATGAACGTTCATCACGGTAAGTAAACATGGACGATCTTAAGTATACTTGAGCTCGGGTATAATTAAGGTGTACTTACTCCGCTGGTATGAACCCACCTAAAAGTTTGTGGTTAAGACCGGACACACACGTCTTTTTTTGTAATTTTAACATAATTAGCGCTTAGCCAATCAGATTGCGGCTTGCTCTTGGAGTTGCGTATTAAATCGAACTATCAGAGAGAAAAGAGTCCCGCTAATGAAAACAGTGTATTCGTGACTTTGCAAAATAGGAAAATAGCTTGTTTTAAGACGGGATTACGCCTTACAGAATTGGAAGTATATCTACAACATGTTGGAGAAAGATCGTTCATTCCATTTCCCGATTTGTTTATTTGTATAGTGTATTCATATGTATTCATCTTTTTTCAGTTGACTCTTAAGTTACTTTGTGCAACATGGAATTGTGCGGATTAAAGTAGTCCAAAACTACTGGTACAGTCCTATGCCCCATTGGGGACAATAAGGACTAATATATATAAAACTACTGGTACATCCTGTGAAAAGTAATTTCCTTGTGTATCTTCACTTTATGTAACACCCATAGCCGCGGTGCGAAAAATAATTGTCAATTTTTAGTTTTTTTTTTTATCAATTTGATCGAATTTTAGCAAACCACACCTGCCTATTTTGATGAGTAATGAAAACAGGACTGAGTGGAGTACAATTCAGAGAGTAATCGGGCGAGTAATTTCAAAATAGGCCCTGCGAGGCCTATTTGAAATTTCGAGCTCGATTTCTCCCTTAATTGTACGACACCAAGGCCTATTATCAATTAATGACAAAAAATAGTACAGGAGGGATTAAAATGCGTCCACTTTTCTCGACCTCACTCCGCTCAGTCCGCTCGGTCTCGAAAAGTAGACGCATTTTTAACCCCTCCTATTCTTGGATTTCACATGACGTCACGACCGCCATGTTGGTGCCCCCAAACAATGAAATGGCGGCCATGTTGGTGTCCCGATCCAATCCTCCAGGAATTGAAAGCTATTATTATCTAACTTCTTCTTTTGTTTTTGTTGAAAAACATGGCTGTTGATCTCGTTAGTGAAACCCAAGAATAGGAGACTTCACTGTTTATAGACAATTCTTTTGTTATTTAAATTTTGCCAACCACAGAACAAAAGAATCCTTTGTTTCAACAGCCCATAGAGCTCTGGTTGGCACATTAATGACAATAGGTAACGTAACAGTGAACTTGGAAACCGAACAATGAAGGGTTACGTTTTTACAAACGACAGCCGTGTAGCACTTATATTTCAACAGACTTAACTGATTAGAGAGTAATGTGAAGTGCTAGTTTTGTACCCCATATGAATGAACCATGTGAGCGTTAGCCCTACTTATGGAAATGGGCCCACACAAGGACAGAGAAAGACTCTGACCAGAGTAGGAATTGAACCCACGACCTTCGGGTTAGATCACCGCTGCTCTACCGACTGAGCTACAAGGTCGGACGCTCCAGTCATGTCCAATATACACAAACGGATACGATTCGTCAATTCCGATGGTCCATTGATATCAATGGTAGGATTGGTACCAATAGAAAAGAATGTCATTCCAATGGTTCTGTTGGTGAATATGCAACTCATTAAGGGGACTTCGATTATTTTCCCAATTCCGATCGTCCATTGGTACCAATAGAAAATGATGTCATTCCAATGGTTCTACTGGTGAAATTATTTTCTCATGTAGTCTGGCAAGGTACAAGGCAATTCCGATGGTCCATTGGTACCAATGGTATGATTGGTACCAATAGAAAATATTGTCATTCCAATGGTTCTAGTTTATTTTGTCATGTGATCTACCTGGATACAGGGCAATTCCGATGGTCCATTGGTACCAATGGTACGATTGGTACCAATAGAAAATGATGTCATTCTAATGGTTCTATTGGTGCAAAACAAGTTCGCTTTTTACTGGGTTGCCGTATGGCAATCCCAGTCGGAAAATGGGTAGATTTCTCCGTTTTATTTTTTTAATTTTTTTCCATGTCGGTAAAAGTCTTGCCTGTCACTCCCCTGCTAAGTGGTGTCTTTGTGCATAGAGCTCTTCTGCGCGTATTTTCTTAGGATCGAGAGGGTAGTGGGAAAAGCGTAGATTTCTCTGGTGGACACATTATAACGATTAACTTAACCGGCAATGGCGTCGAAAGTCATGTAGCGCGAATGGCATTTTAGTGAATCTTTGAACAAAATATACCCTTATGAAGCTCAATAATGGCAAATCAATTGGATACTGAACAAGACAGGCGGTGGAATCGACGAGTAATCGACGAGAAATCGACTTCGACAACAATCTGTCGCACGACGAGCCGTCTTTTACCAAGTGTGCTGTTATGTAGAACACTGAAGATTCGCAGGGCAGCGATAATAGTGAATTCAAAGACTAGACCAGGTGGATTGAATGGAATTTCAAGCGTTAAAATCGCTGAAAAGGTAAGATTATTGTCGAAGCGATGACGCAATTGCGTGTCTTCACCACATGTTCCTTTGATCTCACATTATTGTGTTTTTCGTCAAAATATTCGCTTGTTTTCGCTTTCGCTCGAACGTATTTACCTTTATTACATGTCCAGTGAATAGTTTTATCCTCTGGGATGAATTTTCCGTCGAAAAATCGGTTATTTGGGCGGTCAGTGTAAAACGCAGACTGCAGACTGCAGACTGCAGACCGGGGGTAAAATGCAGACTGAAGGTAAAATAAATATTAACTAGACCCTCCGTGAGGGTACACTGGGTTGCCTGTGGTACGTGCAGCGTTCCAGGCAAATTGTGACTGGCCCACGGGCTGATTACGGGCTTGCAAAAACAAAGCAAAAGGTAATTAAAAAACCATATAATAAACTACTTACTAACCGAGCTAGCTCGAGCCGTACTGGGGAATATTAGCCCTGGGTCGTTTTTGTACGGACCTCGCTGCGCTCGGCCCGTACTGCCATGACCTCGGGCCAATATTTCCCTGGCAGTACGGCCCTCGCGCTCGGTTAGTAAGAAGTTATTAAGGGGTCACCCAGAAGTCATACCAGCAGAGGCCCTTTGGCTCACAGGTCCTCACACGTTCGTACGACGAAACAGATCCTTTTCTGAGGTTAAAAACCTGGCTACTGGCTTAATTTAACTCTTTTTCCTACTTTCCCAACCGCGAGAAAACCGCGGTAAATCAGCCATCGCCAAAAAATGTTTTTTTTTTCTCAAAAAATATTTAAAGTTAGGGGGAAAAATACATCATTTTAAAGCTAAGAAAATAAGCTTTCCAACAGCATACAACTTATTTACAGACAACTGAAACATTTTATAAAAGCGAAAGTCGAACGAAAAAATTTAAGAAAAATAACAGTAAAATATGTTTTCTAGGCAAAATTTGGTCATTTAAGCGTTGATTACGAATTTTTGGATGCAAAGCTAATATTTTCTGCAATTTATCTGCTTTCTTGGACATAAATTCGACCGAAAACTGATAAGGCATGAATATTTTTAGATTTTTAGGAATAATAGATAACGTGGTTTAATGCGTAATGTGATAATGCGATAAAAGTGTCAAATTTGCGACCCATTGCTAACGGCAACGGAAGCGATCGCATTACGAATAATTAACCTCTGTTGCCAAAAACCACCCAAATAACCGGTCAGTGTAAAACGCAGACTGCAAACCAGGGATAAAATGCAGACTGAGGGTAAAATGCAGACTGCAGACTGCAGACTGCAGGTTAACAAAATAATAATGAAAAAAGAGTTATAAGAGTGTTAGTAGCCGTTTGTACTTTCACACTGAAACCCCAACACAGCTCCCATCGCTTTGGTTGCCCCACCGCATGTTTTAAATCCGGATTTTTATCGAACTCTGTAAGAATTGAAGCTATTTGAATCCTTGTTGTTTGAAAAAGGACAGTTTCGTTAAGTGAGTTGCTTTTAGGCAAAGAAGTCACCACCCCGTAATTCAACTGTCCATTTTGCTGCACTGAACAAAGTAATCGAGTAATTACCCAATAACTCAATTTATTTTGACACGCATGGCTACAGTACCAATTAACAAAGACAGAGATAACGTGGATTTTGCAACCATTTAACGTTTCAATTCAGTCGGCTTAAGCCAGTATGACTGGTGTAAAAATTTCTTATTAGGATCCTTTCATTCGCTTTCGTGTACGTTATGTTTATCCTTTAGTTCACAAGCTCGTTTGTTTTGCATCTGGAAGATGTAATTTTCAATTATAACCTCTCCCTAGGGGTTATCACGCATAGCTTAACCAATGAAATCCCCGCGTCCTAATTGCTCGGAATACATGAAATTCTTTGTGCATTTCGTTGCACCGAAAAAAGACAACCGAGATTATTCAGGTATTCGAAGTAATAATTGTTGGTTTTTCGATCGATTTCCCTCGATGTACCGGTGTGACAAATAATTTGGAACATTGCAATGCATCTGGAAGCGCAAAAACAAAGCACAGATGATTTCAACGCGTACGATCGCATCCCCAAAAGGTGCAGCGACCTGCAGTCATAATAATGTGAGTTGTTGACAGATGTAAAACAGGATTGTCTTTCAAACAATCTTTATTTTATCCTTATGACTCGTTTTTTTATTATTAATATTTATTTTACCCTCAGTCTGCATTTTACCTCCGGTCTGCAGTCTGCAGTCTGCGTTTTACACTGACCGCCCAAATAACCGATTTTTCGACGGAAAATTCATCCCAGAGGATAAAACTATTCACTGGGCATGTAATAAAGGTAGATATGTTCGAGCGAAAGCGAAAACAAGCGAATATTTTGACGGAAAACACAATAATGTGAGATCAAAGGAACATGTGGTGAAGACACGCAATTGCGGCATCGCTTCGACAATAATCTTACCTTTTCAGCGATTTTAACGCTTGAAATTCCATTCAATCCACCTTGTCTAGTCTTTGAATTCACTATTATCGCTGCCCTGCGAATCTTCAATGTTCTACATAACAGCACACTTGGTAAAAGACGGCTCGACGGGCGACAGATTGTTGTCGATGTTGTCGCCTGTCTTGTTCAGTATCCAATTGATTTGCCATTTTTGAGCTTCATAAGGGTATATTTTGTTCAAAGATCCACTAAAACGCCATTCGCGTTACATGACTTTCGACGCCATACAGGTTAAGTTAATGATTCTACTGTGTCCACCAGAGAAATGTACGCATTTCCACTACCCTCTCGATCCTAAGAAAATACGCGCAGAAGGCTCTATGCACAAAGACACCACTTACCGGGGGAGTGACAGGCAAGACTTTTACCGACACGGAAAAAAATAAAACGGAGAAATTCTACCCATTTTCCAACTGGGATTGCCGTATTGCCATACGGCAACCCAGTAATAATAAAAAAACGAGTCATAAGGATAAAATAAAGATTGTTTGAAAGATAATCCTGTTTTACATCTGTCAACAACTCACATTATCATGACTGCAGGTCGCTGCACCTTTTGGGGATGCGATCGTACGCGTTGATATTATCTGTGCTTTGTTTTTGCGCTTCCAGATGCATTGCGATGTTCCAAATTATTTGTCACACCGGTACATCGAGGGATATCGATCGAAAAACCAACAATTATTACTTCGAATACCTGAATAATCTCGGTTGTCTTTTTTCGGTGCAACGAAATGCACAAAGAATTTCATGTATTCCGAGCAATTAGGACGCGGGGATTTCATTGGTTAAGCTATGCTTGATAACCCCTAGGGAGAGGTTATAATTGAAAATAACACCTTCCAGACGCAAAACAAACGAACTTGTGAACTAAAGGATAAACATAACGTACACGAAAGCGAATGAAAGGATCCTAATAAGAAATTTTTACACCTCAGTCATACTGGCTTAAGCCGACTGAATTGAAACGTTAAATAGTTGCAAAATCCACGTTATCTCTGTCTTTGTTAATTGGTATTGTAGCCATGCGTGTCAAAATAAATTGAGTTATTGGGTAATTACTCGATTACTTTGTTCAGTGCAGCAAAATGGACAGTTGAATTACGGGGTGGTGACTTCTTTGCCTAAAAGCAACTCACTTAACGAAACTATCCTTTTTCCAACAACAACAAGGATTCAAACAGCTTCAATTCTTACAGAGTTCGATGAAAATCCGGATTTAAAACATGCAGTGGGGCAACCAAAGCGATGGGAGCTGTGTTGGGGTTTCAGTGTGAAAGTACAAACGGCTACTAACACTCTTATTAGGCCGGTAGCCAGGTTTTTAACCTCAGAAAAGGATCTGTTTCGTCATACGAACGTGTGAGGACCTGTGAGCCAAAGGGCCTCTGCTGGTATGACTTCTGGGTGACCCCTTAATAACTTCTTACTAACCGAGCGCGAGGGCCGTACTGGGGAATATTGCCCCGAGGTCGTGGCAGTACGGACCGAGCGCAGTGAGGTCCGTACAAAAACGACCCAGGGCCAAATATTCCCCAGTACGGCTCGAGCTAGCTCGGTTAGTAAGTAGTTTATTATATGGTTTTTTAATTACCTTTTGCTTTGTTTTTGCAAGCCCGTAATCGTCCCGTGGGCCAGTCACAATTAGCCAATCAGAGCGCGCGTTATATCGGCTACAAACCCCAACTTGAAAAAAAGTGCCTGGAACGCTGCACGTATCACAGGCAACCCAGTGTACCCTCACGGAGGGTCTAGGTATGTATATTTTTCGTTCTATGAGCCAACCACGCAAAACAAGTTCGCATTTACACCAAGTAATAGCGCGCTATAATTATTATGTATATTCCTCGTTCTATGAGCCAACCACACAAAACAAGTTCGCTTTTACACCAAGTAATAGCGCGCTATAATTATTACTGGGTTGCCGTATGGCAATCCCAGTCGAAAAATGGGTAGATTTCCGTTTTCTTTTTTTTAGTTTTTTTTTCCGTGTCGGTAAAAGTCTTGCCTGTCACTCCCCTGGTAAGTGGTGTCTTTGTGCATAGAGCCTTCTGAGCGTATTTTCTTAGGATCGAGAGGGTAGTGGAAATGCGTAGATTTCTCTGGTGGACACAGGAGAATCATTAACTTAGCATGCAATGGCGTCGAAAGTCATGAAACGCGAATGGCGTTTTAGGGGATCCTTAAACAAAATATACCCTTATGGAGCTCAATAATGGAAAGTCAGTTGGATAAACTAGGCAGGCGATGAAAAACCAACACCTGGCATCTCAAAAGCGACGAGTAATGGACTTCGACAACAATCTATCGCCGGTCGAGCCGAAATCAAAGTGAGCTGTATTTCTAAAATATTATTTCACCAAGTGTGCTGTTATGTAGAACACTGAAACCAAATGGAAAATTCTGTGGTAACTTATGGGTTCTACAAAGACAGAGAACGAATCGAACACCTTACGTGGATCTGTGATCAACTCTGCAACTCTGTCCTCAGGTAAAAAAAATAATTGGAAATGTGACAGCCAAGAATTATTTGAGAGAAAGCTTGCCGTGTATTTTGTGCTTCATTATTCAAGGAAAAGGTTCTTCATGGAAACGGTTTGATCCTGAAATTTAGTTTGTTGCAATATTGCGCATATTTGACACGATTGAGTTTCTTCTCTTCACGCACGTAATGAAATAGAAGGGGTTTTTGCCTCTAATAGCAAATATGTTGTTTGTTTCAAAAAGGTGTTGGCTGGAAAAGGTGGCCTTTATGAATTCATCATGTTTTATGATATGCGAGCTTAACTGGATAGTTTTAATGGCAATAGTAAAGCATTTTCTTGTCAAAACGAGGTTAGCGTCTTTCTGGTGTTAACTTAATTAAATCGTGAGTTTGTATTAGCCGTTTGCCGCGTAACCTTGATTTCCACTCTCAAAATTACCTCCAGAACCTACTTTTTGCGTAGAATAAGCTTGTCGAATGATGTTCTTGTCTTCTGTTGTGAAACTAACGGTTCGGAAACATTTTGTGAAGAAATATTTATAATGGATCACACGCGCAACTTGATCGCCCGATTATGCATAACATCCACTTGGCCTTTAGACATCCCATTGAAAAAAACTCGTAAAATATTCGCGGACGGGTCGATTTCTCCGAATTGAGAAAGATTTTAAACAATAACTAAAAAATCCTGTGTTAAACATTTTGTCATTGTAGTGTAAAGCCAAGAAATGAAGTTTATTTGGGAAGCCAACAATATTTCTTTAACTACCTTGGTTGTTAATCCAATTTATTGCTACGACTTGCTAGTGCGAAGATTGTTTACATGAAAGTCACGTTTTTGCGAAATTTGAGTGTGATGAAATTACATCATTTGCGTGACAAATACCCCCTTTACTCTAACGCAAAAACATTGAGATAGTAACAAACTTCATAAATATTTGACCATTTCTTCTACTTTTGTGCTTGTCAGCATTGTGATTTGCGATAATTCGCAAGTCTGTTTTTTGTATCTCATAGATGTTTAGATTTTCAATTAAATGGTTCGCGATTGTGTAAATAGTTCACCCTGAAGTCAAAATACATACGTTTCTCAGGAACCCGACGAGTGATGGACTTCGACAACAATCTTTCGCCCGTCGAGCCGTAATCAAAGTGAGCCGTAGTTCTAATATTGTAATAAGTGTGGTGTTTTGTACAACACTGAAATAAAATTTTATTAATTATTGTTAGTCAAAATTTATTTGAAAGAAAGCTTGTTGCTATATTTCGCTTGATAATTCAAGTAAAGGGTTTTTCAGCAAAGGGTTTGATGCTAAACACTGGTGGGAAATTTATGTAGTCGCGGTTTTGACACGTGTGTTGGCAGCTTGTTTGCACGCACGCAATGAAATGGGAAGTTTTTTCTTCCCTCTAATAGCAAATATGTTGTTTGTTTCAATAAAATTACTTTTGGCTGGAAAAGGTTTTTGTGAGATTTTTCTGCCCGTTCTAAATAGCGTTGCGTATTATCCAAGGTTAACTAATTTGCATATGTGTAATATTTGTTTACACGTCTTAAAAGTTTCATTAATTTATTTAGTGCGCACAGATCTTTGCTGCTTTTGGGGTTTGGTTTCGGACGCACTGGACTGACAAAATTTGTTTGGCCCTTCCAAAAATGTCGACAAAATTTGGCTCAAATTTTCAAATTTTCAAGCGTGGAAACACTGAGAGTCTGAGACACAGTAAAATATTTGTTAACCACAAGTGCCAATCACACCAAAATAAACACCAAATACTCCGACTAAAAATAGAGATTAAATTTTCTTGATTGACATTTTCCTTCAAATCATCATAATCATGGCATGTAAATTGACAAATCCGTCGGATTTCACCTCTGACAAAATTTTGTCCTGCTCCCAGGCAGGACGACGGCGTCTCGAAAATTTGGTAAGCCTTTACAAAATAACCACCGGTCGCACTTGTCTCAGGGAACTGGTGACAGATTTTTTTCGCAAAATAAACAAAACTTTGCCCAGTGCGTCCGGGCCCTTTCCATGATTGCCTCATAAAGAAAGAAATCTGTCAATCATTAGAAAACCGTTACGAGTATGCGACATGCGAGGTTGTTTTTTGCCCGTAGTGATTTGGCTATGAATTATGAAATCATTTTTCGGTAATGTTTATGAGCTGTTAGCTTTGCTTTGCGGCCGTACAGAGTTAAACAATCCATTTCTGTTCCTTCTGAATCTGTTGTTACGCTTTCTGTGTATCATCTCGAGAACGTGACCAGCTATGTTTGCGGAATGGAGAACATTTGCGGTGTCAGCAAGCACTTGACATGCGAAATAAAATAGCTGATCATGATTGGAGGATTTGGATCCTCAGCATAATGCCTTGTTGACAGGGATGTTGACAGGCAGAATCACATGATTGAGAAGAACCATTTCGTTGTCACTCCTGCGCAATCAAATTGTGGTGAAGTTAGTTGCCGTAGACCAGAGTTAGTGGGCATTACGTGTCTTTTCGCCATGTGGCTTTTTGTTGTA
>OX421447.1:18676789-18679289 GCA_949126865.1 Montipora capitata
AGAGTTTTGCAATTTTTGCGATTTTTCTTAATTTTCGCAAAAATCGTTAAAATCACAAAACTCGCAACGCGTTTGGGGAACTTGTGGTCTCTAGCTTTTGAGAGTTTTGCGATTTTTTGCAACTTTCGCAATTTTCGCAAAAATCGTTAAAATCGCAAAAATAGCAACGCGTTTGGGGGACTTGTCTTCTCTAGCTTTTGAGAGTTTTGCGATTTTTCGCAATTTTCGCAAAAATCGTTAAAATCACAAAAATCGCAACGCGTTTGGGGGACTTGTCTTCTCTAGCTTTTGAGAGTTGGCAGGGCAAACTCTCACATGTTCCTCGAACCGCGCGAAATTGGATACTAAGGACACAAACTAAACCGCTGATCAAACTTGATTTCACAAAAATAATTTTATGATAATAGCCTCTTCTCCGCCGAAATCAACTCACTTCCAGCCCAACCAAGCTTTAAACTAAAAAAAAATGTAATTAATTCAAGCTTACCTGTATAGAAGAAATAACTACATATGTTGTACAACGTCTAAAATCTAGTGCCTCCTCGTGTATCCTAAATTACACTCTCAACAATGAAGAAAACCTAAATTCATGGTTTTTTACTTGCTCCCCGCAACTAAGTACCACTTCACCACACAGCCGGCTTAGCGAATCGAGCGGCCCTGAGAATGAATGAGAAATATGCTGCATCCCCATTCAATCCCCTGGCTTTCTTCTTCCATTGTAGGAGTTACCAGGAGTACCTATTGCATTCTTACAATTTTTTCTTCGGATTGCCACACCCACCATTACTCTGAGAAAAATCCACTTACCACCCAACTGAGTGTCCCAGTGTTTCGCTCCTAGTATAACACTTACAAACAGGCAACCCAGTCTACGCTCACGGAGCGTCTAGTTATGTATATTCCTCGTTCTATGAGCCAACCACACAAAACAAGTTCGCTTTTACACCAAGTAAAAGCACACAATAATTATTATGAATATTCCTCGTTCTATCAACCACGCAAAACAAGTTCGCTTTTACACCTAGTAATAGCGCGCTATAATTATTATGAATATTCCTCGTTCTATGAGCCAACCACACTAAACAAGTTCGCTTTTACACCAAGTAATAGCGCGCTATAATTGTTATGAATATTCCTCGTTCTATAAGCCAACCACGCAAAACAAGTTCGCTTTTACACCAAGTAAAAGCACACAATAATTATCTAGTGGTACCAATCGTACCATTCGTACCAATGGAGACTATTCTTATCAGTACTAACACCAACGGAGTATATTTGTGAGCATTGGACAACCCTCGTCGGACGCGGGAGCAGGTCGTGGGAACTGAAGATGTTAAAATCACGGCAATGAACATGTACAAGTACAATGAAGGGTTACGTTTTTACAAAAGATGGCCGTGTAGCACTTACATTTCAACAGACTTAACTGATTATGTCGTGGGTTCAATTCCAACCCTGGTCAGAGTTTTTCTCTGTCCTTGCGTGGGCCCATTTCCATTAGTAGGGCTAACGCTCACATGGTTCATATGAGGTACAAAACTAACACTTCACATTACTCTCTAATCAGTCAATTCTGTTGAAATATAAGTGCTGCACGGCAATCGTTTGTAAAAACGTAACAACGCGTTCCAAACTAAATCGTCCTTTTCCATTCTAGGAAAATTCCGCTAAAAATGGCGATATGTTATGTTTTTGAGGTCCGTCGTTTTTAAAATGCAAGTTATTGCCTATATTCTGTCGGAATGATTTCATCTAAAAATCAAACTCGCTCTCCTTGGTCAATTTTACGCGGACTTTAAATGGATTCCGCAGGATGTATTACACTTTCACTTTTTTTTTTCTCACACAAAATCAGTTTCACTTAAGTCCGATTTTCGGACCCAAAATTTTTCTTTCACTCTACCATTTTTGATTGTGGCCGACGATGCTATTTTTTGAGCCCGATTTTTCGACCCAAAATACTTACTTTTTTTTCTGATAAGGATAACTTCCAGTCTACCCTGAATTGTGGAAGATGATGCAAACCTTTGAGTCCTATTTTCAGAGCAATCTTAATTCCGATTTCTATTCACGTGAAATGCCCATTTTGCCAACGGATAACACTAGTTGGAATCCGTTTTTGGGGCCAAAACATTATGTTTGACTTGGCTTACAGTTGATAGCGTTAAAGTCTCCCGAGTCGTCGAGTAATTGTTTTGGACGAGATGGGATTGCAATTGATACAATGCCATAGGTGCGAAAATAGCACCCTTGAAGCTTGGTTAATTGGTACTATCAGTTAAATTTCAACACAACCGTTCATAGAGTCGTTTAATCCCTTACATTTATTATGAATTCGTTGTTTTATTCTGCATACAAAAGATTCAATTACGAATCTATAAACTTAAACACGAAAAATAACATATCAATAAAGATTATATAACTCAAGCATTCCACAGAGATTTCAACTGACACAAAGAGTTGAATGTCCTCTCTCTTTAACAACTTGCAACTGATA
>OX421447.1:18684289-18689289 GCA_949126865.1 Montipora capitata
CACACAAGAAAAACCTCTCAGTGCGTCCCATCTTGTCTTCGACCGCTACGTACAACTACCCTCTAGCGAAGTGGTTAGATGATAAGCTAAAAACACTATCCATTAACAACTACACAATTTCTGACACACTCATGTTTGCTGAACAGTTGAAAGAGCTCTCCTTCGATGAGGATGACATCTTGGTTTCGTATGATGTGACGTCACTATTCACGAATGTACCGCTTGACTACACGTTAGACCTGCTTGTGGAAAAAGCCTTTAAGGACAACTGGTTCTGTGCGACATATGATCTGACCATCTCTAAACAAGATCTTTTTGAACTGCTAAAAATCGCCACCAAAGACCAGCTATTTCAGTTTAATGACAATCTATACCTACAAACTGACGGAGTTGCTATGGGCTCCGCGTTAGGGCCTCTATTAGCTAATGTATTCCTGTGTCATGTGGAGGAGATGCTAGAACAACAAGACAAACTCCCGTCATTCTACAGACGATACGTAGACGATACCTTGGTTGTCATAAGAGATGTAGCTGAAGCAGAACAGTTCCTAATTACGCTAAATAACTGTCATCCATCTATTCAATTTACAATGGAGCTAGCGGTAAACAACACATTACCCTTCCTTGGCATGCTTTTGATGAAACAAAGAAGTAAGATTACCACAAGCGTATACAGAAAAACTACCAACAAAGGCCTCTTGTTGCACTACCAGAGTCATGTGGACAACAAATACAAGAAATCTCTACTCAAGACAATGCTTCACCGGGCGTACAGTCTGTCCTCAACGACCGAGCTGTTTGAAAAAGAATGTGAAAACATAAGATCAACTTTTCAGAAGCTACGATACCCGTCTGAATTGATTGAGGCAACCATCCGTAACTTTATCAATACATCAGATGTCGAATCACAATCTACCAGCAATAATAATAATAAAAACACCATTAGAATCGTCTTGCCATTTATTGACCAAAAACCAGCCGATATTGTGAAGCGCCAACTTACTCAGCTAAATAAGAAACTGGATATAGATCTACAGCCAGTTTTTGTCAGCCGCAAGCTCGAGGATGTCCTTAAATTCCGTGAGCCCAAACCATCTTTAGTCAGCCAACAACTAGTCGTCTACAAATTTCAATGTGGCTCGTGTGATGCGAGCTATGTTGGCTATACAGCTCGTCACTTGCATCAACGAATTGAGGAACATAGATACTCAGCTATCGGGAGGCATCGCCTAGCAGATCATGGCCAAACAACAGCACCCCCAGCGGCGAGTTTTAGTGTCTTAAAGAAATGCGCATCGAAATTTGATTGCTTAATTCATGAGATGTTCTACATCAAAGAATTAAAACCATCACTTAATGTGCAGTCAGACTCTGTCAGGGCAAAACTATTTACTTAGATTTCACATCTATTGTTAGCGTACTATTGTATATATTATTCTATTGTTCTATTGTTCTTGTACTATAAGTTATGCTTCATCCGATTAAAATTCATTGCCTGACGATGACATCGGACGATGTCGAAACGTTGTCAAAATGAATCTAGTTGCGTTTGTCTTTTTAATCAATTACACAATTTGAGGGTAAAAAGTATACGGCGACTGTCACCATTATCAAATACTTTTACTTTTGACAATGATGGCATTTCGTTGCCGAAACGTCATGTTTTTAATATCCCTACCTTTTACGCGTATTCTAACCCTAACTCTCACGCCATTTGACAGGCCAAGTAAACCTAGAAAGTCAAAAGTAAAGCTATCCCAACCTATCATATATCGCTAGAAAAGGCCTCGCCGAGCTTTACCACGTGACGCAATTTGGGTATCCTGTGTCGTGTTAGGTGTCCTGTGCAACATTTTCACTGCATAACAGTCTTACCTTTTATTCCCTTGGGACCAAACTCAGTCAACGTGAAGAGGACACTTTGTCCCACCCATAGATATCACTTTCGCCCCGAGGCGAATCGATCCGCGGACGCTACGACCATAGTACAGTTATGACATTGACAAACTCCCTTCACGGAGCCGTTTAAAACGTAATAAGTGATTGAAATATGCTTAAAACTGCTTTATCTACGGTCTAACGCTTGGTGAGAATATAAATCTTTGAAATTAAGCCAATTTTTAACATCGATTTTCACTCTAGATTACCCGGCATAAAAATGCCCTTAAAAGGTATACTATAGTAAATTCATGACATTGAGAAATTAACTTTAGGGAGCAGTTTAAAACGTAATAAGTGATTGGAATATGCTTAAAACTGCTTTATCCACGGTAAAGACTTGGTGAGAAGTTGTGTCTCTGAAATTAGGCCATTTTGAAAATTGATTTTCACTCTAGATTACCCGGCATAACAATGCCCGCAAAAGGTATACTATAGTTCATTTATGACATTAGAGAGCTACTCTTTTTCGACAAGCGGGCCTCAAACCGATACGCCAGCGTATCCGTCGGAAAAGTTCGGGTTAATCATCGGAGATTCTTCGGATCGCTACGAAACTTCGTCACTAACGAGATATTTTAATTAACCAATCACAGGGGGAGTTTCACTTAGCAACGAAGCAATCTCGCGACACCACGGTGATTTGAATTCATTTCTCTCTATTCTTGTCTTGCAGCGCTATTCTGTCCTCTTCGAGACCAGGTCCTGACCAGGGCGGAAAGAGACCGGGCGGTGAAACGAGCGGGTCCGAGCAAAAAGGTGTGAAGCAGTAGACTGGGGTCTACTAAAAAGCCTTTTTAAAATGGCGGCAAGTATTGAGGTCGGCAACTCACTCGAAGGATTGGAAGAATTATTTTTACAGGACATCACAGACGACTTTTTTTTATTTGAACGAGGAGAAAAATTCTTCAGATGTTCCAGACACATAGCTGATGTTAATGTAACAAACATTTTCCCTCTGTTTTTGATTGGTTTTGTTCTATGACCTGTGGTCTTTAGGTAAATCCAAGTGTTTTGATTGGTGCCTTCTTGTTCTGGATTAACCATACAAGCCATTTCCATGGAAAAGGTTTATATAAGCCATGATTTTTTTATATTTTGTTTATATTCTGTTAATTAACAAAGCAAAGGAACTCATTTAGTAAAAGGTGAGTATTTTTACGACTCATGCTGTGTATTGAAGGACCTAAAAGGCAAGTCAACTTGGAAATATTAAGCTCTTACGAACCGAGCTGGAGAGCCACACTGGGGAATATTGGTTGAACATTGTGGAACTAAAGATGGAGTGCAGCGAGGTCCATACAAAAATGACCAAGGTGCAATATTCCTCAGTATGGCTTGGGCAAACTTGGTTAGAAAGTAGTTTATCATATGGTACTCAGGTCATGGCTGTTTCTTGAATTTGCGGCTTTTCAAAAACAATAATTATTACACAGCTTATGACCGCTTCCAAAGAAATGGTAGGCATAGCAAAATCCCAACCAAGAAAGAACCAATCACACTGCTTGCATTTACCTCAAAACTACGTTACCGCAGGAGGAAAAACCGGCAGAGCAAGCCCGGGGGGAGGGGGGGGGGGGGGATTCTCATATGAAACAGACGGGGATGCTCGTCGTCTCGCTTAGGGGTGTAAATTTTGGATTTTGGTCTCGCTTAGGGTGTTCCGGGCAAAGCGCCAATATTTTAAGCCACCAAGGTCAAAATTTGCTTAAGCCACGCCCAGATGGTCTCCTTTAGGAGTTAAATTCAAAATTTCCGACGAGCATCCCCGTCTGTTTCATATGGGAGTCCCCCCCCCCCCCCCCGGGAGAGCAAGCAACCCCCCACCCTTAGCTCAAGGTCTAGATCCGCCACTGATTACTACAATATTTTCTGTAGTTGAATGATAATTGAGCTAATTATGTGACTTACTGTGAGTACAATAGTTGTGCAATGATTAATTATGTCTTTAGAAATCAGTTATGTTCAGAGATATTATTGGCAAAGGATTTGGGTAAAGTGTTTTTTATTGTCATTATTGAGAACTTACTGAACACAGGCAGACCTGAGTGCACCTCAGGCTAAATGACATACCATCGTAGCTTACTAGTTAGTATGAAGTTGTACAGTTAGCGTCAAGAGAATTTGGTATGCCTTTTTATGGTTAACTCTTACAAGCAGAAATGGTAACATGCTATTTTCAAAACAAAATAGAAAATAGAGCTAAATATTGTCACCTATTACCATTAATCATCTGAAAATAAAAGTCCTGCCTTCACTGTGTACACTGTGTACACAGTATGAAATTGAAAATCTTCTAATTTGCATAATCCAAAGAAAGAAATTTAAACTGGAAATAAGAGCCAAGATATTACAAACTCATAAATGCTATCGCCCTCATTTTTTGAGTGACCTTTACAAAGAGTGATAAATGTATTTTTTTGGATTATAGGCTCTATAACTCAATAAGACTGGAATTTTGCAGAGTGGTTAAGCATTTGAATAAAAAACCCTCTGAGGGGAGTGTGAATGTATGGCAAAAACCTCTACTTCCTGTACGAAATACAGATGACATAAAATAAAAGGAAACAAACGACAAGAAACAATATCACACCAAAATATAATGTCTTGCAAACAGTGGTTAAACAATAATTATGTTACCATTTGCGTCTGGTGCCCCAAGAAGGAGCCATATTAAATTAAACATAAACTGTCCAAGTTAAATCAAGATCAGTATGTTGATCTCTTCTTGGAAGATGCTCATTTGATTGAGCAAGATGGAAACATAATTTCCTCTTCCTCATTTACATTGGTCTGCCTATTCTTGATAAGCCTTCATGATCGAAAGGCAGGAAGACCATTCACATTATAACTGTAAGTGAAGCCTGTCATATTTCGTGAACCTCCACACATTTGTCGCTGGGAGGGGAAAAACGGCTCAATATCCTGATTAAATTTCTTGGGAATTACAGATAAGTTTCCATATTCAGCTTTGAACTCATCTGTGTTGATATAAGCCACCACTCACCGGTGGCTCAGTTGGTTGAGCATCGTGCTGTCACACGGGAGGTCGCAGGTTTGAA
>OX421447.1:18694289-18701789 GCA_949126865.1 Montipora capitata
ATACATCAAAGATAAGCCCACTAAGTGGGGCATAAAGTTATGGGTGCTGGCCGATAGCTCCAATGCCTATGTTCAAGATTTCAATATCTACATAGGTAAGCAGGCAGGGCGGGACATTAGTCAGCATGGCCTCGGGTATGATGTTGTTATGACCCTCATGCATAATTATCTCAACCAGGGGTATCATTTATTTGTTGATAATTCTTATACATCTATGACCCTTGCCAAACACTTGTTTGAGCGTGGAACACTTCTCACTGGTACTATTTTAGATAGCAGAAGGGACTTCCCAGCAAGTCTGAAGAAAGGCAAGGAGTGGGGCAAAGGTAAGCCTAAGGGAACTATGCGTTGGGTTAGGGATGCACCTGTGTTGGCATTGCAATGGGTTGACAACAAGGTAGTGTCAATGATTACTACCTCTGGCAATGCAAACGAGACCAACCAGGTGAGGCGAAAGAGAAAGACCGGTGGTACCTGGAATGCCACTGCTGTCCAGCAGCCAGAGGTTTTCCACATGTATAATCAATACATGAATGCCGTGGATCGATCAGATCAGATCCTCGCCACCCACAATGTACAGCGGAAGTGCATGAGGTGGTGGAAAACCCTATTTTTTCATCTCATCGATATGGCTGTAGTTAATAGCTTCATCCTTTTCAAGGAACAACAACGTAAGTTCCCTGATAATCAAGCTCTTAGGCGACCTGCCAGCTACTCACTGGCGTCCTACAGGGAGGAGCTTGTACGTAACATCTGTGATTTCCCTGCCGCAGATGCCCCCCCCCCCCCCTAGTAATGAGAATGTTCAGCAATTACTTGCTTTCGATACTGTTCATTGCCCACAATTTGTAGATGTAAAGAGACAGTGCGTGGTGTGCGTGAGGGAAGGAAGGGGTCGCTTTAACGTGTACACTTCCTGCAGAGCACCTCAGTGTCAGGGGTTACACATGCACGTCACACGCGATAAAAACTGTTTTGAAGTGTTTCACTCCAGGCACTTTCAAAAACAGTTTGGTAAGTAGATGAACCCCAGGGTAACTTAGAACTGTATATATTGTTGAACTGTATATAATGTTAGTACTGTTGAGTTATTTGACAAAAAAAAAAAAATTAAAGTAGCATTGTTATATTTTCTTGTTCTTATCTTATATATTGCCTTTATCTTATATAATGCCTGTTGTTATCACATACTGATGCATTTTTGTCTTGAGTATGGGGTCTATCATGATAGGGGTGAGTAGTGGGTACCCCACCCCCTTTTTTACTGGGTTGCTGTATGGCAATCCCAGTCTAAAAGTGGATGCACATTTGTTCGGTGTTATTTTTCTTTTTTTCTTCCGTGTCGGTAAAAGTATTGCCTGTCACTTCCCTGGTAAGTGGTATCTTTGTGCATGGAGCCTTCTGCGCGTATTTTCTTAGGATCGAGAGGGTAGTGGAACTGCGTAGATTTCTCTGGTGGACACAGTAGAATCAATAACCTATTGTAGCCTGCAATGGCATCGAAAGTCATGTAACGAGAATGGCGTTTTAGTGGATCCTTAAACAAAATATACCCTTATGGAGCTCAATAATGGAAAGTCAGTTGAATAAACTAGGCAGGCGGTGAAAACCAACACCTGGAATCTCAAAAGTGACGAGTAATAGACTTCGACAACAATCTGTCGCCCGTCGAGCAGAAATCAAAGTGAGCTGCATTTGTAAAATAATATTTACCAAGTGTGCTGTTATGTAGAACACTGAAACCAAATGGAAAATTCTCTGGTAACTTATGGGTTCAACAAAGAGAGAGAACGAATCGAACACCTTAAGTGGATCTGTGATCAACTCTGCACGGTCTTCAGGTAACTAGACCCTCCGTGAGGGTACACTGGGTTGTCTGTGGTACGTGCACCGTTCCAGACAATTTTTTTCAAGTTGGGGGGTCATTAACACCATTTAAGGGCTCACCCAGAAGTCATACCAGCAGAGGCCCTTTGACTTACAGGTCCTCACACGTTCGTACGACGAAACAGATCCTTTCCTTTTCTGAGGTTAAAAACCTGGCTACCGGCCTATTAATTAATCATTTGTCAGAAAGAAGAAATTCCTGTCCTCTTTAGAAAAAATAGACACGCATTGCTTATGTGTGGTAGTGAAGTAACACAGCGATTTATTCCATATAAAATGTCAACTGAGCTGTGTGTTGTCCGTTCCAGGAGATTCAAGTTGTCCTTGCGTAGTATGTAGCTCTAACAGCGCACGATATTGTTTTGGTATTGTCTATCATTGTAGTGCCATGGTAGGAGTCTTGGGTAAATAGCCTGAGAAGACATGTGGTTACTAGCGCAAAGTACTGAACCCCGAAAGATTGAAGAAAATAAATGGGAAGTGAGAAACATTGGCTTCTGGGCTGACATGTTGATAATTTTCAAGCTCTCTCACAACTTCTCTCACCACAAGTTTAAGCGTGCCCTCTGAGCATCTGACAGCTTTGTAATACTAAAGTTTACTAAAGTTAAGCCTTGTTTAGTATCTGGATGGGTGACCTCAAACATATACCCCTTCGTAAAACGGAAGCATTGGACCGAAAATACTATTAACGCTAACAAATGCGAACTCAGCAACTCAGAAAGAGCAGAAGGAAGTTTTTTTTTATTTTTGTTTTTTATTTATTTATTTATTTATTCCACACACACACACAAAACAAACAACTTACTTACAGGATAGACATATTTAGATATTTAGAGTAAAACAGTATACATTGCTTCCCATACTGAAAAGGAAATCAAAGCATTAAAGTTTACGGGCTGTCGGTTGCAAGGCTGTTGTGAAAAAACGATGAAGGATTTGTTGGTTTAGGGACTTATCAAAGTAAAAGAAGCAAGAAAAAAGAACGGTTTTCTAAATTAAAGTTTTCAGTAGTTCCCACTTCGTTTGTAAGGTGCCCGCACCCTTTTGTTCAAATAGATAGGTCGACTTAAGACATCTGAAAAAGCCTTCTACCTTTGGTAGCGTTTTATTGTTTTTACAAATCCAGATATAATGTCTTGCTAACAGGAGGCAAAAATTCATTTGACAATGATTTTTGGAGGAGTCTGGCATCAAACCTAATGCTATAAGAAGATTGAATTGGTAGTTTTCTGGAATAATCTGAGACGAAATAAAGCGTTGTATTAAGAAGGTCCAAAAAGCGGTCACTCTGGGACAGGACCAAGAGAGGTGACTACGTTTTTCTGGTTCACCTTTGCAAAAGGAGCAGTTTGGGTCGTCTTGTAGGCCGATTTTAATTAAGAATTCGTTAGTGAGCTGAAGGAAGTTTCCAGGACGGTCGCTCGAGAATAACATATTTACGACATGAAAACAACATTAATTTTGAACCGTGAATATAGAATATAAACAGTTACGATCAGCGACAAACATTTTGGGAGATTTTTGCTACGTTCAATTTTGTTATTGTACTTTTGGTTGCACAAATAAATCGCAAAATCGAAAGTGACATCGCCGGAATTCAGCGGGCGCCGTGATTAAGTTACCGCGGCATGTTTACTTGCCAAACAGTGAAGCATCTGTGTCAAGTGATGGCAAGATACCGGGTTTTAGTAAGTTTCTTTTTCTGTCAAGTGTAAGTTTGACAATAAATGAGCGAATTCAAAACAAAGATCACAATCGCCCACCATTGTTTCTGCAAAGTCAAAAATTTACTCTCCAAGACGAGGTTATTTATCACCAGGTAATTCCATCATTTTGGAAATAGCAGCTACTTTATTATTCACCGGCGTCACAATTTTTTGCTGATTTTGGGGCTCATTTTGTTAAAACTCAAGCAGGCTTCCAACAGACCTGTTTATTTTCATGAAACCTTTCCTGCTTACAGAGCAATACTAAAAATATCCTCCCGTATCACGTTTCAACCTTAAGCTCGAAAATTCAATACACAACATGATATTATAATTCACAAAGGCAGAAAATATGACAGAATTCTTTTCCAGCGAAACATTTTATTGAAACAAACAACATAAGATGCACTAAAACGCCATTCGCGTTGCAATGACTTTCCATTGCTGGTTAACGATAATAACAAACTCACGAGGCAGAATGTATATTTACATTTAATTAAGTTAGCACAACACAAAGCGCTAACCTCATTTTGACACGAAAATGCTTTACTATTGCCATAAAAACTATCCAGTTAAGCTCGCATATTATAAAACATGATGAATTCATAAAGGCCACCTTTTCCAGCGAACAATTTTTTTAAACAAACAACATATTTGCTCTTAGAGGGGAAAACCTCTTCCTATTTCATTGCGTGCGTGAAGAGAAGAAACTCAATCGTGTCAAATTAACATGTACTTCAGGTTCAAACCCTTTCCTGAAGAACATTTTCCTTGAATAACAAGAAAATGCTTTAGTATTGCCATAAAAACTATCCAGCACACATATCATAAAACATGATGAATTCATAAAGGCCACCTTTTCCAGGGAACAATTTTTTGAAACAAACAACATATTTGCTATTAGAGGCAAAAACCCCTTCTTATTTCATTACGTGCGTGAAGAGAAACAACTCAATCGTGTCAAATATGCGCAATATTACAACAAACTAAAATTTCAGGATCAAACCGTTTCCATGAAGAGCCTTTTCCTTGAATAATGAAGCACAAAATAGACGACAAGCTTTCTTTCAAATAATTCTTGGCTGTCACATTTCCAAATTTTTTTTACTGGGTTGCCGTATGGCAATCCCAGTTGGAAAGTGGGTGGCGTTTGTTCGGTGTTATTCTTTTTACTGGGTTGCCAGTATGACAAACCCAGTCGGAATCTGTGTTTAATTTCGTGGGTTTTTTTGTTATTTTTTTCCGTGTCGGCAAAAGTCTTGCCTGTCACTCCCCTGCTAAGGGGTGTCTTTGTGCATAGAGTTTTTTGTGCGTTTGTTAGGTTTGAGGGGGCTGGGGTAATGCGTAGCTTGCTCTGCACAATTAACCTGTAATGGCGTCGAAAGTCATTGTAATGCGAATGGCGTTTTAGTACATCTTTAAAGAAAATATACCCATATGGAGCTCAAGAATGGAACGTCAAGACAGGCGGTGAAACATGAAGATCTGGAATCTTAAAAGCGACGAGTAATGGACTTCGACAGCGTGAATCTTTCGCCCGTCGTGCCAAAATCAAAATGAGCTGTACTTTTAATATTTCGCTAAGGTGGTGTTACGTACAACACTGAAACCAAATGGAAATTTCTCTGGTAACTTACGGGTGCAACAAAGACAGAGAAGGAATCGAACACCACAAGTAGATCTGTGATCTCTGTTGCGTCTCACAGTGTTTACTGAAGTCGCATCTATTTAAAGTTTGCCTGTTTGTCTGGCAAGTAACATTTTGTACTCAACTCAGCAAAGGTTAAAAGAATTATTTGAATGACAGCTTGTTGTCTCTTTTGTGCTTTATTATGTACGGTCAAGGTTCTTTCGAAAAGGGTTTGATGTGAACTGTCAGAAATTTATTTAATTGCATATGCTTTGTGATTGTGTGTTTCGCTTGCACGCACGCAACTGAAATAGGAAGGGTTTCTTGCCTCTTATAGCAAATATGTTGCTTGTTTTAATAAATGTTTCGCTGGAAAATATTTCTATGAAATTTCCAGCTTTGGAAATAAATTTCGAGCTTAGCAAATTTGCATACATGTGTTGAAATGTGATACGGGGAGAATTTTTGTGGTAACGCATAAGTCACGAAAATAAACAGGTCTGTTGGAAGCGTGCTTGAGTTTCAACAAAATGACCCTCAAAATCGGCAAAAGATTGTGACGCTGATGAATAATAAAGTAGCTGCTATTACCAAAACGATGGAATTACCTGGTGATAAATAACCTTGTCTTGGAGAGTAAATTTTTGATTTTCCAGAAACAATGGTCAACCTCTGAGAGTTGGGCGATTGTGATCTTTGTGTTGAATTCGCACATTTCTTGTCAAAATTTACAACAATTTAAAGAAAAAGAAAACTAACAAAAACAAAAACCCGGTATCTAAGCATCATTTAACACAGATGTTTCACTGTTTCGCGAGTAAACATGCCGCAGTAACTTGATCACTGCGCCCGCTGAATTCGTTGTGCGATTTACTCGGTGCAGCCAAAAGTACAATTACAACAAAACAACTAAAATCTCCCAAAATGTTTTTCGCTGATGGTAACTTTTTATATTCGTGGTTCAAAATTTATGTTGTTTTCATGTCGTAAATAGTTTACGTCATAGAAAGTGCGGCGTACGGGGTTTTATGCACGAGTTGTTTGTGTCAAAAACCCGAACGAGCGAGGAACGAGCGAGTGAGGGTTTTTGACACAAACAACGAGTGAATAAAACCCCGTACAAAGCACTTTCTATGTCGTAAACTGTTTATTACACATAACATGAGAATTTTCATTAAAATAGTTTTCTGAACGCGAATTAGAAACAAAAACTCGCTAACAATAGAACCAAATGCAAATTTAATTTAATTCAATAACAAAGTACGATTTGCACGAGATGCACGAGTGATTGGCATGGAAACGCCTTTACGCTATCGTTGATTGGTTATACTTCCACATGTGAAATAGCTGTACGCCATTCTGATTGGCTGTATAGGCCTTTTTCACATGTGAAAATAAAGCGTATAGATTTGTACAAATGAGCTTTATAGAATAAAATTCTCATGTTATGTGTAACAAATTTTGTTACCGATGGCAAAATATTTTCTTCTTGATCCACCGTCCTGAAACTTCCTTCTGCTCTTCTTAAAAACTGTGTATCCATATTTATTTACTTTTACATCAATAATTGTTTTGCATAAAGCAAGCTAACAAAATCTGTATCTTGCTTGGTTCGCATTTGATAGCATTAAAATATAATTTTCGGTCCTATGTTTCTGTTACTGAGTGATATATTTCTTAGGTCGCCCATCCAGTTACTAACCCTGCGGGATAGGGATTAACTTCAGCTTTCAACTTTTCTTTACAAAGCTGTCAGATGCTGTCAGTGCACGCTTACACTTGTGGTGGAAAGAAGTTGCATGATCAACAAGTCAGCCCAGAAGCCAATGTTTCTCGATTCCCTTTTATTTTCTTCAATCTCTCTGGGTTCAGTACTTTGCTAGTAACCACATGTCTTCTCAAGGGGCTATTTATCTAAGACTTCTCCCATGGCACTAAAATGATAGACAATACCAAAACAATATCGTGCACTGTTAGAGCTACATATTACGCAAGGACAACTTGAATCTCCTGGAAGACAACACACAGCTCAGTTGACATTATGGAATAAATAGCTGTGTTACTTCACTACCACACGTAAGCAATGCGTGTCAATTTTTTTTAAAGAGGACAGGAATTTCTTCTTTCTGACAAATGATTAATTAATAGGCCGGTAGCCAGGTTTTTAACCTCAGAAAAGGATCTGTTTCGTCGTACGAACGTGTGAGGACTTGTGAGCCAAAGGGCCTTTGCTGGTATGACCCCTGGGTGACCCCTTACATGGTCTTAATGACC
>OX421447.1:18706789-18714289 GCA_949126865.1 Montipora capitata
AAGTTTTAAGCATTTATGTTTTTAAATCCTTTCTAGCTGAACAAAAGGCTGCGATGCTCCTTAGACTGTAATTCTATATACGTTTTATGCTGTTTTTATCTTTTTAGTCATAATGTCTTTTTATTAATTTTTCATTTGTTATATTTTATCTTAAATTTTCTTTGGAAATGGTATATTTCATTGTCATTAGTTGTATTATCTATGTTTGAAACTGTTTTGAGGGCCACAGAGTCATCAGTGTCTTAGGACTACTGTTAAGTGTTTTACCCTCTTGAAATAAAGCCTATTACTATTACTATTACTATTACTATTACTATTACTATTACTATTACTATTACTATTACTATTACTATTACTATTACTATTACTATTACTATTACTATTACTATTACTATTTCGTCATCAAGGATGGCGTGCGCCCCATAATGCATAGAATGAAAGGGGTCAAACGTTTCCAGTCCCATGCGCCGATTCGTGTTTTGAATTCTTCTGGTTCTCATCGGCCGCGCTGTCCGGTACTCCTGTGGAAGAATGCTTTGTTTCCGCATCAATAGGTTCATCCAAAATATTTTGGACAACAGTTTGAAACGGCGGCTCTACACCATTTTCCATACCTTTCTGGAACAGTTTCCTCAAAAACTCCAAAAGCTCTTTCATCGCTTGTTATATATAATAATACAAAAAAAAAAACCACCAATATTTAATTGAAAATTCACGCTGCCAGTAGCAGCCAATACAAAAACAACCGCCAATCTTTACTTGGAAATAGAACTTGGAAATTCACGCAGCCCAGCCACCCGAAACCTTCGGGAAGCTGTTCTGCTCCAAGTAGTATAGCGATACTCACAGTTACGTCACCTATTGTCATTAACGTGCCAACCAGAGGTCTATTGGCTGTCGAAACAAAGGATTGTTTTGTTCTGTGGTTGGCAAACTTTAAATAACAAAAGAATTGTTTATAAAGAGTGAAGTCTTCTATATATAGGACGGATTAAAAAGCGTCGTCGAGACCGAGCGGAATGAGCGGAGTGAGGTCGAGAAAAGTGAAATCAATGCATTTTAATCCCTCCTGCACTATGTTTTGAGACAGTTACGATTAATTGGTAATAGGACTTCGTATCGTACAATTAAGGGAGTAATCATGCTCGAAATTTCAAATAGGCCTCGCACTTCGCGCTCGGCCTATTTTGAATACTCTCTGAATTTTTACCCCACTCAGTCATATTACCATTACTAATCAAAATAGGCAGGTGTGGTTTGATAAATCAGTTCGATCAAATTGATAAAAACTGAAAATTGACAATTATTAATTCAAGGGGACGTTTTAACGTTATCATTAAACCACAGTCAATGATTGACAGGTAAATATTGACCTGTTGCCAAAGGAAGTCCTAAAAGGGACTTTTATTTTGACAGCAATTACTACTATAGGGCAAACAATACCTTAAGTCAAATCAACCTTTGGCAACCACCATTAGAAGTTGAATACATTGTGTCTTTCCAAGCAGACACGTGAGGTAAGTGGAATGATTTCAGCTGTATGATCAGTGAAAGGCTTGTTCTTAAATTTAGTACGCTAGCATGAAGTGTCGTCGTTTTTGCATATTCGTGCATCGCTTCAATGCTCCTTGAATCTCGAAACCAATTCAGCAAACCTATACTGTGTCTGATAGCTTATGATCTGGCGTAATCGAACCAGTTGGGATCGTAAGAATTCTTTAAGCAAGCAAATCCATATATATTGATTCTAAAAAGCGGTAATAAATGAGTACCCAGTGCTAGAGCAAGGAAATAAATATTTCAGGTCTAGCTTCTTCTGGTAGACTATTGTTGTTCGGCTTCTGCGCGCGAAAGCGTAATCGTTTTCAGTATTCAATTACGATCATGTGAAACTTGATGAAGAATTAACTGAAATCATACATTTGTGAATAAACAAAAAGTACCTCTCAAAAGGAGCCAAATGTCCTTCATGATATCATAAGAAGCACCCAACCATGTTTGATTTATCTCTGGTGGTATTTATTAGCTGAAACCCTTTTGTCCCTCGGTCCAAAAAACATACTAAACCCAAACTGTTTCACTATGTCATATTTAACCACCCTGAGGAGGAATCACTCCTAAATGTATTACAATAAAAGTAATGTCGATAGTGACACTTCTCACGACATTATTGGCTTTATGCAGAGATTACTGATGATTTAAGTAGCCGCGGGGCATTCCAGCTTTATAATGGATAAAAAACTAAACCCAAACACTGAACATTAACTGGGACTTGTAATCGAAAACGTATTGAACGACAAGATATTACAATCTCTTTAATTCTGCTGTATTTTTCACATTATTCCAAAACAATCCAGGCATAAGGGACAGTACCTGATAATTTGTGAAACTCAATGAATTTCGTCACACGCATGGACACACCTTCATTTCTAAACGGTCCATTGACGAACGGTGATTTGATCGAAAGGGCAAATTTTCGAAGCCAGATTAATACTCCAGCTACAGAAATCTTACTTCCTGAATAAACCTTTGATGTTTTACTGCGTTCTTTAGCGAAACATCTTTAGACCAAAGGTCTTACAATAACACTATGTCCACGTCACGTTAATAGGTTATTTCTAAAAACGTCATTCCAACGATTCATGTTTCTTTTTTTTTTAAATATAAACAATAAATATTACAACATTTGCTCTAAGAACAAAAAGAGCTCATCTGGAGAGCTTATGCTAATGTTTTCTTCTCCTAACTGAGTGGTTTGCATTTGTTTTTGATCTTTCAAACCATTTTCAGCCAAATTAATTGTAGACAAAGAAAATTATTCATATTGATTGTCTTTTGTTTACCATCACAGTTTTTCTTAGTACACTTAAGTAATGCACAAGGCATTGGAAACCCTAACCCTCGGTCCCGGGAAGTCTGCATCTGAAAACACGAAAATGAGCTCAATGCTTTCGAACAGAATTTTTTTCCGTGAGGTTTTTGGATGGTGTGGCCAGACGGACACTGCTTGTCTCGGTGGAAAATGCTGTAAATCGGAGAAAAACCAAGGGCTTACTTGTAATGACATAAATTTCCTGGGAAAAGGGCGAACTTGACACTACTTGCGAAGTAGAAATGTGAATTAAATACGTAAGTTAGCAGAAAGTGTAAGTGATGGGGAGCTCTTTTAAGAGCTTTAAAGAGCTGCTCTTAAGAGAAAAGAGAGATCAGAGAATGAGTCGTAAGGTAAATGACCATCACTGGACCTCAAAAAATCATGGTATGTTAATTATATTTTATATGATGGACACGCATTCGGAGAAATGATTGCCGGGAAAACTGCGGTTGACAATAATAATTATCCTTTTACGAACAGGACCTCTTGAAAAGAGTTTTATGTATTAATGTAGACCTTTTGCCGCTTTTTTTCGACTATGTACAAACTTTGTAGACTAGTATTGGCCAACATAAAGATGAGTTTTTAACGAAATTTTAACCGAGCCAGACTATTCGCCGTTATCACGATTCCGCATCTTCTTTTGTGACGCCAACAAAAATCACCAGCGCCTTTAAATCTTTTTTAATTGTCCAAGAAATAAGCGGAAGAGGGTACCTTTGTATTTACCATATTTTAATATGAGATCTTTTCAGAATGACAGAAGCTTTGTTTGAGAAACTGACAATACTATTGATTAATTCCTGTCTGGTTGAGCTTTTTTTTAAAGCTCAATTTAATCATACTGTGTTTTATTTCCCATACTTAAAATTTCAACAGTTGGGTTTTTCATTCTGCTAAACCATGATGCCATGTGTGCTAACATTGGCATCTTTCTTTTTCATTGAATAACATTATAGTGCTACTTTTTCAACTTTTAACTGAAGTTTCCTGTTTTATTAAATCCTAGTGCAAATAAAGTAGCACTGCTTTAACACATTTCATTCCTTTTCTACTGCATGACATATAGGAAAACAATAGTTCATAGATCAGAACACCTTAGAGCTGATAAAATTTTCAGTGTTATTCCAATGTTAGTATTTATATTTGAACTCTAATAACTCTTCCACTACTTTTCCAGTTTGCAAAAGGGAATGAAAAAGTAATGCCCCCCCCCCTTGTATGTATTCAATTGTACATCCAACCTCCCTCTCTCTCTTGTTATCATTTTCCCCTATGCCCCTCTTTTAATTTTGCAACCCCCCCCCCCCCTCCCCCCTTCCAGGTAATTGTTGCACAGTGCACAGTCCCTTAGACACGATGTTAGTCCAGGAGCATATGTCAAGATTTAAAGTTCCGTGGGAATTTCGTGAAAAAAGCAAACCACCTGTCTAGATGTGTTAAGGGGACTCTAAGGAACGTGGACAATGTTGTCGGCAATTTTGTAACTTGTACGGACGGCCGCTACGGTGGGTTTAAGTTTATGTCCCAGCATGGAAACGAGGCTGGACCTTAATAAACTTCAAAACCCTCTTTTGGGCAACACATTGTTATCCGAATTGCTCATACGAAGCATTTAAGTGTACACGACACACCTAAGTTTACTTTAAATTTATACAGCTGGTCATGTGACCACGACAGCATGGAAACGAGGCTTGACTTTAAAAGCCACGTAACCATATTTAACGTTGGTTGACACTAATCAGATTCACCCAGTTCAACGAAAATTGCGATTTGTACATTACTAGGTCTTAATTATAAGCAGTACATTATTGATTAAGAGCAATCATGTTACACGCGAGGCCTGGAATAAGACGTGTGATGGCCCAACTACGAACAAACGGTGCGTTCATGGAAAACAGTGGACTGGACCTGTGCCGGATAGAATCGGAACTTTTACGGTCCTGCAACGGTGAAACAAATCATAGATGGTAAGCACGTAAAGAGAGGGGAGACCGCCCACATGATTACCCTACAGGCACTGTTCGTGTGGTACCAAGAAGCATTTTGATCCAAGCTCGTACCGCTGTCTTGAGGAGTTGGCAAAGCAGCTTTGTGATGCATTTCCAAAGAACAACTGAAAGAGGTACACCACAAACTCCTTCAGAACATCGAGTTGCTGCAAATAGTTGAGAAAATGAATGTGTTTGATGCTGACCAAGACAAGGTTCCTTTGTTTAACGTTATGCTTCAGTATATGAGAATGGTCATGAAGATGATGTCCTTTATCCGCGCTGTTAGATCGGGAGACTGGGCGCCTCATTTGGAAGCTCTCGAGGTATTCACTAAGTACTTTTTCGCACAGGACATGTTGGACTACGCCTGTATGATTCCTGTCTACCTTGCGGAGATGCAGATGTTGCATGAATCAGATCCAGAGATGCCAGCAAAGTGCCATTGGAAAGGAGTTGTATGGTAAATTCGTGAAAGAAAGGATCCAATCGTGCAAATACAGCATCTGGTCTCCTATTAAAAAAAACGCAAGGCTTACGTGGAAGAGTACAGGGAAGACTCTGCGAGTGGTCGCCAAAGACAACATGATTGAGCTCCAGGAAGATCGCGCATATTTTGTGCGGATGATGATGGTCTGCAAGGCACGCCCTGAGATTGACATCAAGGAAGCTGTCGGGGAGTATGAGTTTTCAATAGTGCCAAGGTCGATGTTTGCCGCGGATGGCACCATGCTTCATTGTTCATCAAAGAACACCTTAATGAACATTCTTGAGAAGATAGATCCAAGAAGAAATACTGAAGGTAGCACTGAAGAGGTTTTGCCCGTTGTTACTGGGATGGCGGCTACACAGAAGGTCTCTATTGTAGACGCAATGGCAGAGGTTCAGGCGCTTGACAAACCAGACTGGATTAAGAGCTGTTCTCAACTTGCTGAGCATTTCACCATGTACGTCTTTGAGAATTACAACGACTGCGATGAATTGCGACTTATCTTTGACAGGCTAGTAATTTACAAATTTAATATTTTTTTTATATTTCTCGATAATCAGCAACCCTATAGTATACAAAAGGTTGTCAGTGTTGAAAAACAATTAATGTTTTATTTTAGGTACGATGTGCCATTTTCTTTAAAGACAGCAACCCGGGTGTCGAGACAAGGTGGACAAGATCCCATCTACTACAAGATCACTGACACAACACACATCGCTAAGGTCCCGATGGAGAGGCTTCTTTCTCATGCTAATACCAAGGTGGAACTTACCCAATTTCTCGCTAGAAAGACATTAGAGAAGGGAAGTCACAGTGGAAAGGATGTTGTAGTTGCATGGGGAAGCCAATGCAAACAAAGATGCGGCATACCTTGAGAGCAGCCAAGAGGAAGCAGACACAAAGCTGTTGTTGCATGCTATTGATGCTACAACTTCGGGAGCTACAAGGTTTCCAGAATTGTGGCAGAATACATCCTTTGTAACCGGGAGAGGGCAGCGCCATCACAAGATACTCCTTAGTCCCATTGTTCAAGCTCTCGGACCTGCTAGAACTGCAACTCTTCCCGGGTTTCATGCCTGGAGTGGAGCAGATATTACTGGAAGCGTCGTATGTAAAGGAAAGCTGGGGTGTTGGAAAGCATTTCTTGAGGCTGACGAGGATAGTGTCACAGCACTTGAAAATCTGGGTACAACCGTGCAACCAACATCAAGTACCATTGCTGCAATTGAGAGGTTAGTCTGCCAGTTGTACCAGCCAAAGACGCACATTTCCAGGGTGAAAGATATGAGAGGGTTCCTATTCCTGAAGAAGCAAGCCCAATCGGAAAATCTACCTCCAACGCAAGCTGCATTGAAGGAGGCCATATTGCGTGCACATTACCAGACAATGGTATGGAACAATGACAAGGTGCCGAATCCAGAGCTGTCGTCACCAGAGACTTATGGATGGACTATGGATAAAGGTATGTTTTATATACGCATCAGTTTAACTTGAATTTAAGATTGTCTAACGTACTTACACAATTCATGAAAATAATTTCAAATAGGCGCTGAATATTGTGTCACATGACCAGTATATAAATTTGAAATAAAGTTAGGAGGTGTGTCAGATACACTTAAATGCTTCGTATGAGCAATTCTGATAACAATGTGTTGCCCAAAAGAGCGTTTTGAGGTTTATTAAGGTCCAGCCTCGTTTCCATGCTGAGACATAAACGTCCCATTTTTAAACCCACCATAGCGGCCGTCCGTAAAGGGTTACAAAATTATCGACAACATTTTCCATGTTCCTTTGAGTCCCCTTAACACATCTAGACAGGTGGTTTGCTTTTTTCACGAAATTCCCGCGGGATTACAGATGCTCCCAGAGTATGTCGCAAGTAAATGAAACTTATTTAAACTTTAAAGTTCCTGCATTTTCTCAAATTTTTTTGACGTACTCTAACCTTAGTTATTTTCCCAACTTTTTATTAGTACAAAATCCAACTTAAGAGAAAGGAACAACAGTGCGAGCCAAATGCTTTAGAAGCATAAAAAAAGCGAAAAGCCCCACAGGCTCAACGGTTGTGTTCTTTAGTTGCGCTGCAGGTCAAGGCCCTTTTCAGCATGTTATTGGATTATTGTATTTAATATCACATTATCGAT
>OX421447.1:18719289-18731789 GCA_949126865.1 Montipora capitata
AAGTTTCCATGTCTCTGCTGCCAATCTGGATCACTGGCATTTGCTGCAGTTCGCGCCAAACGTCATTACCGCTAATTCGCAGAAGGCAGGAGAACGCGTACGTTTTATGAAATCGCTGCTGTTCACATCGGAAGTTAAGTTTAGTTGAGGCCTTCGTGGTCTTCGTAGAGACAAAGTAAACGTTGTTAGCGGCCAAGAAGAAAGGAATTCAGGATCAAGGTCGAGACGAAAGTTACTAAAGGTCATGCCGGATGTACAAGACGAAAGGTAACTGTCAAAGGATTTTTCTCGGCTTCTACAAAAGCCTGGCGATAAATATTTCAATAAAATGTTCGAGATAATCTCTTCGGTTTTTGCCCGAGTGCTTTTAATTTCTTTCTTAGGTGTAATATTACACGGGTTTATCTAAAGCTTTAAACCTGCTCGAACTGTCCATCACTGTCAAACCAGGTGTAAAACTGTGGAAAACTCTCCAAATTTGCACGAATGAAAATTGAAAGCGACAACGTGAGCGCGTTGCACATTTTACAGTAGAGGTGAGAATTGTAAACCCTATTGTTTTTCTTGTAATGTAAGTGTGTTTATCTCTCAGTTTCAACGCATCTCACACATATTCAGAAAGTACACAACAAGCTTTTACAAAATCCTTAAGTTTGCATGGTGTTAATAGACCCAATAGTAAGCGAGATACAGCCATTTAAAAACGTCCAAATTTATAAAGAAATGTATGGACGAATTGCCAATATCCCGACGGATTGCAACCAACCATCTCTTCCTGAAATTGCCATTCGAAGGAAACATGTGTGAGGTGATGCCTATATCTTTACTTTTGTTGTCATGGCATAAAGGTACGCAACAATGCGCTCTGTTTGGCATTATGGTGGGTTTGCCCTATATTATTTTCTATCATGGTCAATGATATCAAGGTCATCCTACCTAATCAAAATTTGCTTGTGAAGTTTGCGGATGACTTAACTTTAAGTATTCCTGTAAAATCGGGTGTTAGCAACAGTAACTCAGCAGCTAATGAGGTCCAATCCATTGTCGAATGGACAATTGTTAACCGTATGCAACTGAATTTCAAGAAAACGTGGGAAATGCTTCTTAAAGGCAAATCCACTAAGGCTTTACCAGCTCCTCTGGTTTTTATAGAGCGAAAACCCAGTCTAAAGTTGCTGGGAGTAACCTTTCAATCCGATCCGTGTAATTGGGATTTACATTTAGATAATATCCTATCGAAAGCTAGCAGTCGTTTGCACATCTTACGCGTTTGTAAATTTTATGGACTGCCATTGGATGATCTTCATATCCTTTTCACTAGTCTTATTCTACCTACACTTACTTATGCTGTGGAAGTATGGGGCTGTGCGTATTATCATAAGTACTTAAGTCGTATAGACAGGCTGTTCAAAAGAGCTTTTAAGTTTGGCTACTGTAAAGAACGTTTTTTCATTGAAAATATTATTGCCCTGAAGGATAAGAAGTTATGGGACAAGATCACTGACAGTAATTTAATAACAGCTTTAGATGACCTTCTGCCACCGAAGCGAACTTTGGTTACGTTACGTAAGAGGCGTCACAACTACATTATCCCGCTTGTCAGAACTGAGCGTTTTAAGAGAACTTTTATAAATAGATGCTTGTTTTCTAGTTAGTTGTTAGTTAGTTAGTTAATTAATTAGTTGTCTGTATAATTTAATTATCTTATTGTAACTAAACACGTCTGTTGTTTAGAGTGTTTTCAATAAAGACCTTTATTATTATTATTATTATTATTATTATTATTATTATTATTATTATTATTATTATTATTATTATATAAGAACTTGAACCAAAGTCACTTGGCTTACACTAACTTAGGAAAAGAAACGAAACGAAATGATACAGAAACAATCCTAAACATTCTGTCATTAAAGCTAACGTTAGGCCTAAACAAACCGTTACCAATGCTAGCATTAGGCCTGTTGTTATTGTAAAAAAAAAAGAAAAGAAAAAAGAATGTTTGACGGTTGCTAATTTTTAATGTATGCACACTGACACCTCTTCACAGGAATATTTAATTAAGCTTCCCATTGGGTGATAGTGTTTTTCTTTTGTTATTCAAATTATTGTTTTTCGTTTCAATTTAAGTTTAAATAGCTTATTCTGTTGTACCTTTTTCATGTGTAACCTTCGGCGAGTGAAGAGAAGTTTTGTTTTACGTTGCGAAAAATAAAAGGTTATGGGCCCAGGACGATGTTGTCAACCGGTTGAGATGAGTTGTGGTTGAGCTGAACAACTTTTGTGTTTTTTGGATTTACGAGTAGGTTTGAATTTATGACGACTTCGATTTCAAGTTTGCTGTTTGGATGAGTCATGGAGGAGAAATGGTCGATCGAGAAACTTAACGGGAGTAACTGGAACACTTGGAAATTCCAGATGAAACATTTACTTAAGGCGAAAGAATTATGGAGTCTTGTGGATGGTTCAGAAATCCTAGCAAGCGAAGCGACAGCAGCGGCGGCGGCACTTTTCCAGTCGCGGTTACACAAAGCGTTCTCGACAATTGTATTGGCGATTGACAGTGCTCAGCTTTACTTGGTCACCTCGTGCGAACAACCTAAACAAGCATGGGATGCCTTGAAAAACCATTTCGAGCGAGAGACCCTCGCGAACAAATTGCTTCTCAAAAAGCAGTATTTTCGCTTTGAAATGAAAGAAGGTACATCGGTTGATCAACATTTAAAGCACATGAAGGATATTGCTGATAAACTTGCGGCAATTGGAGCACCTATTTCTGAAGAGGATCAAGTTGTCACTTTGTTAGGAAGTTTACCGAGGAGTTTTGCCACCCTTGTCACCGCCATTGAAGCTAGAATGGATGGTGTTAGCCTGAATTATGTTCAGCAAGCACTCATACAGCTATCCGGTGAGTTGAGTGGAGCTGAGTCAGCACTGACGGGGGCTTTAAAGAGAAATACGTCACGGGATCGACCGACATGTTATGGATGTGGTAATGTGGGTCACATTCACCGTTACTGTCCAAACGATTCACTCACATGTTTTGGATGTGGTGATGTCGGTCATATTCAGCGTTATTGTCCCAGGAAGCGTAAATGGCACAAAGCAAAAATAGCCGAGAGTAAGAAGAGTCCACAGGAAAATTCTGACGTCGATGGTGAAGATGTTTACGCTGCAGCTTTCATGGCGTTTGCTGGAAACGTTAAGTCTGCGGATAAAGAATGCTATCCATGGCTGATCGACTCAGGTGCATCAAGTCATATGACAAAAGAGAAGCACGTTTTGATTAATTTCCAGGAATTTGAAGACCCTGAAAACGTTGCTCTAGGAGACGGTCGTGTTGTGAAAGCATTGGGATCTGGACGCGTTCAAATGAATATGCTGTTTCCAGGAACTGAGGCTAAGAAAGCTGTCTTGCATGACGTGCTGTATGTGCCTAAACTCACCTGCAATCTGTTTTCTGTACGAGCCGCAGTTGCTAAGGGTAATGCTGTCGAATTTGGCCCTAATAAATGTTGTATCTGGGATGAGAATGGAAAGCTTCGTGGAAAGGGGTCACTGGCTGATAAACTCTATCAACTAGATTGCCAAGTTGTCTCTTCTGGGTATGCCTCAGTTGCGCAATCTCGTAGCGACTTGTGGCATCAACGCCTCGGGCACGTGCACGAGTCACGCCTCAAGAAGTGTGTTCAGAATGAATGTGTGCAAGGGTTTGACATCGAGAGAATTACTGAATTGTCATTTTGCGAAGGATGTTTGGCGGGAAAGATGTGTCGAAAACCGTTTCCCACAGTGGGAAGGATTTGGTCGACGCGTAAACTACAGCTGGTGCATAGTGACGTGTGTGGTCCAATGCAAACACAGTCGATTGGAGGAGCAAAGTATTTTGTCACATTTATCGATGATTACACTCGGTGCTGCGCTGTATACTTTATGAAACACAAATCAGAAGTGTTTGACAAATTTAAAGAGTTTGAAGCCACAACTACCATCGATGCCGGCAGAGCGATAGGAACTTTGCGGACTGACAATGTTGGCGAGTATTTGTCATCTGCATTTCAAAACTATCTGAAGGAGAGAGGGATTAGACACGAGTTGACAGTGCCACACTCACCCCAACAAAATGGTGTATCAGAACGAATGAATCGAACTTTGGTTGAGTCAGCACGCTCAATGATTGCGCATGCAGGATTATCGAAAATTTTTTGGGCCGAAGCTATCTCTGCAGCTGCGTATGTGAGAAATCGGCTTCCCACAACGACCCTAAAAGAAAGAGAAACTCCTTATGAGCGGTGGTATGGTAGGAAACCGGATGTGAACCACTTTCGAGTATTTGGATGTATGGCCTACGCTCACGTGCCAGACTGCGAACGGCGAAAGCTGGATACGAAGTCAAAAAGGATGCGTTTCGTGGGCTACAGCTTGACGTCAAAGGGATATCGTCTTTTTGATGAGACGAACCAAAAGCTCTATATCCGGAGAGATGTTGAGTTTAACGAGAGTGATTTCGGCCAGAATTCAGCCACGACTACAGAGCCAGATCCAAAGAGCATGGAGGTGAAGCAGAATGCGGACACCATTGCAAAGGACGAAGAAGAAGAAGAAGCAGAAATTAGAAGATCAGAGAAAGAAGAACAGCAAGAACCCCGAAGATCTGAGAGAACACATAAAGTACCTGTCAGATATGGTTATGACGAATATGCAGACGCCGCGAGCGACCGCGTGCACCATGTTGCCTATCATCTAAGTGAGGTAGATGAGCCTTCAACCATACAAGAAGCAAAGTCGAGTGATCATGCTGCAGAGTGGAAAGTAGCTACGGATGCAGAGTACAATTCTCTGATTGAGAACAAGACATGGAAGTTGGTTGAATTACCCCCGGGTCGGAAAGCTATAGGATGCAAATGGGTGTTTAAGCTGAAGCATGATGTAGACGGTAGAGTGGAACGTTTTAAAGCACGCCTAGTAGCCAAGGGTTACGTGCAGAAATATGGGATTAATTATGATGAAATTTTTTCGCCTGTTGTTCGTTTCTCTTCAATCCGTTTTTTGCTGGCGTTTGCAGTCCAGCATGATCTCCTGATTCATCAGATGGACGTTAAGACAGCTTTTCTTAATGGCAAACTCAATGAAGAAATTTACATGCAGCAACCGGAAGGATATGTGAAATCCGGAGAAGAGCATCTGGTATGCAAGATAGAGAAGTCGCTATATGGATTAAAGCAGTCGTCCCGGTGTTGGAATAAAGCTTTCAGGGAAAGTGTTGAAAAGGTTGGTTTTACTCAAGCCACAGCAGATCCCTGTGTGTTCATCAGAAAGAAGGATACGCTCACAATCATCGCAATCCACGTCGATGATCTTATGATACTAGCGGAAAACATTTTCGAGATGCAAAGACTTAAGGACAGCTTAAACTTGCAGTTTAAGATGAAAGATATAGGGGAGCTGCATTACTATGTGGGAGTTTGTATCGTTCAAGACAAGGAAAGAAAGCAAGTCTATCTTCATCAAGGGCAGTACATCGAAAAGATGCTCAAGACGTTTGGGCAAACAGAAGCGAAAACGGTGTCCACACCTGCTGATTTGAACGTCAAGCTGCAAAAGGATGATGGTGTTAGCAGACCAGTCGATACGATCTTGTACCAGTCCATCGTTGGGAGCTTACTTTATGCTGCAATCACAACTCGTCCGGACATCGCCCAAGCAGTGGGAGTTGTGTCGAAGTTTTGTGCAAATCCTACACAAAGTCACTTAACTGCAGCAAAACGGATTCTCAGATATCTGAAAGGAACTGTATACCTTGGCCTGAGTTACAAGAAGTGTGCTGATGGAAACTTGATTGGTTACTCAGATGCTGATTGGGCGGGTGATGTGGATGACCGTCACTCCACTTCAGGAAACGTGTTTTAATTGGCTAAGGGAGCAGTGAGCTGGCTGAGCAAGAAACAGGCCACCGTTGCGCTGTCGACAGCAGAAGCTGAGTATGTAGCCCTTAGTGCGGCCACTCAGGAAGCAATTTGGCTTCGAAGGTTACTCACAGATGTAGGGAAACCTCTTGCAGAACCCGTTGTAATCAATGAAGACAACCAAGGAGCTATTGCAATGGCAAAGAATCCTGTGGGTCATGCTAGGACCAAGCACATTGATATACGCTATCATTTCGTTCGTGAAGGAGTGCAAGACGGAGCGATTATTTTAAAATATGTAGGCACTGATGAGATGATTGCGGACATTCTGACGAAGCCGTTACCTAAGCATCCCTTCGAGAAGCTTGTCATCCAACTAGGAATGAAAACTGTCAAATAAGCAACGTCAAAAGTGGGAGTGTTGTTACTGTAAAAAAAAAAAGAAAAGAAAAAAGAATGTTTGACGGTTGCTAATTTTTAATGTATGCACACTGACACCTCTTCACAGGAATATTTTCTTTTGTTATTCAAATTATTGTTTTTCGTTTCAATTTAAGTTTAAATAGCTTATTCTGTTGTACCTTTTTCATGTGTAACCTTCGGCGAGTGAAGAGAAGTTTTGTTTTACGTTGCGAAAAATAAAAAGGCCTAAAAACTTTTTTTTAGCCTAATTAGGCCTAAGGTTAACTTTAACGAATGTTTAGGATTCTTTCTGTATTTCGTTTCGTTTCATTTCATTTCGCAAATTAGTGTAAGCCTTTGGTTGAATTTCTTATATCGGATTCCGGATTTCTTATTCCGGATTTCGGATTCCGTATTCCAGATAGCAAATTCCGGATTCCGAGTTTTAGGCAAACCCCATAATGGAGACTACAACCCAAGCCTCGCTTTGGCGTTACAATTTGTGACGTTGAATTCAAAATGGCGGCTTGTGATAAAAGCGATTCCACTTCTGTATAGTGCAGTGCTTTCACGTGACGTCACGACGGCCATGTTCGTGTACCCAACTAATCCTCCAGTAATTGAGCTATATTATCGTACAAACGTTTTCTTTTGTTTAGTGTAAAAACTCTAATCGAATCGACGTAATTGCTGCCGCAGTAAGTGGGCCAAAGGCAGCTCTCTAATCGAGAGAAGGACACATTGTTCTTCGAAACACAAGGAACTGTGGTCGCCGTAATATCAAATGCGCAAGGAATTATGGTTATGCGGGAATGGAGGAATTAAGATGCGCGATCTCAGTTTGAAAATTAAAACAGAAGCTTGCAGCCGCGTTCTCAATAGACCCTATATCTCCGGCCAGTTAGAAATCTTAACAGTACTCGTGTTGTTCAATGTTCTGTTCTGTCGTAGTTGTGTTTCATTTTCCCTGAAAAGCATGTATAACTAATAACAACAGCATTTCGCGCTGGGTGGACAAAGAAGTTGAAGTGAACTCGGAGACGATCAACATTTTCGTTGCCAATATATATGATACTCGATTTCCTTATATTTTCGTCCAGCTCTCAAAGTTTCGTCTTTTACTAGTAGCCACATGTCATAATAATAATAATAACAATAATAATAATAATAATAATAATAATAATAATAATAATAAATCAATAATAATAAGCGGCGAGTGGAGCGGACGTGTATTTTCGTCCTCTGAAAGCCTGCTAAGTTTCGAGCGTCAAATCCATTTCATAAAGTATTTTTAACTACTTGGTTACTTGCTCATGCAAGTTGGCGACTCAAAACATTTATTCACACCGATTTTAACGTTGCTAATATCAGATATTTTAAGTTTTTAACTTCACTCAATTTGAATCGAAAATGGCGACTGAAGAAGATGGAATGTCAGGGCAGGAAGGATGCGAAATAAATCGCCGAATCGGCAGAAAGCCGACAGGAAGAGTACGATGGACGGATGAGATGATAAGCGATTTACTGCAATGCAAAAGGAAGGCACTGGAATTAGCATCATCAAGCTACCCTCCACGCTAAGAGAACGGGCGAAAGAAAGGCTACATGAAAATAATGAAAGAACTGTGGGACGAATTGGGATACCAGGGTCATGATTTTACGTGCCAGAACCTAAGAGATCAAGCGGCGAGGCAGGAAAAATCACTGGGGAATGTTGGAGAAACTATTTGCGAACGAGTTGGGACAAGGAGACCACCTCCTGAAAATGAAAGAGAAATCTGCGATATGCTTGATAATAGTTCTCAATCTTTGCAAACACAAACTTTTGAAAATGCAAATGAGCCAGAATTACAGCACTCTGTCCCACAGGAATCGCTGTGTCAAGAAACAAAGCTTTTGTTGGACTCGGCTATCAAGATATTTGACTCAATTAAGTCAGAGCCCGGGGAATTCATGAATCGGGACATTGACACCAGAACAAAAGAAAGACCAAGTCAAAGAGAAATTGAAAACATCAATAAAGCCATCACCGAACTGACAAAAACCACGAGTTTCCAAACTAACGACCCCTTTGTTTATCTGTGGATCGCAAATTGTGCGCTTTACGCAGTCACTGTAGCGTTCCTTCTGCATAAAGGATGGAAAAAACAAAAAAGCTCAACATCACAAACGACACAAAACAACTATCAAAACAAAATGAAAGCTAAATACGAAAGAAAGGTATCTGAAATGCGGAAAAAGATCTCTATAGCGGCAGCAGAAGTAGAAAGATTAAAAGCGAATAAAAAGATCACGAAAAAAGGAAGGAGAAATAGAGCCGTACTGCTGGAAGAATGCAAAGTCTTGTCCGTCGCGCAACTAGTGAATTACATGGAAAAGAAAAAGTCGACTGTGAGAAGATTAAAGAGAGAGTATTCGCGGAGAAAAAAGCAACAGCAATCCAGAGAATTCAACAACCAGTTCCAGACTGACCCAGGGCGTGTATACGCAAAGTTCGGAGAAATGATAGCGGAAGATAAGGATCTAAACAGGCCTAAGTACAAACCTCGCCAGAGCACTATCAGTAATGAAACAGATGCCAATCAGTTTGAAGACACCGAAGAAGCAAGCTCATTTTGGAGGCAAGTGTGGAGTGAAGGAGGAACAGGAAATAGAAATGCTACCTGGCTTGAGGATGTAAGAGAGGCAATTAATAAATATGTTCCACCACCATCAAACGAGAATTTTGTCCTTGAATCAACTGAAGTAGTGAAAACTATCATGAAGAAAAGAAATTGGAGCGCTCCTGGGCCAGATAGAATCGCCAACTATTGGTGGAAGAAAGCACATGCGCTGCATGAGGGTGTGACCAAATCGTTCCAATCCATCGGCCAGAGTCCTTCTGAATACCCCATGTGGTTTGCCGAGGGAAAAACGACGTTGATCCCTAAGCCAGGAGAATTCTCAAGTAGCAACCAAAGACCAATTACCTGCTTGAACACTATGTATAAGTGGTTTACATCATGCTTATTAGGACCAATGGATTGTCACCTAAATGAATATGGCCTAATGGAGGGAGAACAGAGAGGCGCCAAATCAGGATGCAGTGGCACTGTTGATAACCTGCTCATTGATAGAATGGTCACACAAGACTGTCACAGAGGGAAACGTAACTTGAGCATGGCCTGGATTGATGTCAAGAAAGCTTTTGACTCAGTTGACCATGAATGGCTTGCTGAGATGATGATTCTACACAGATTTCCAACCTGGTTGTGCCGCACTATCGAGAGCCTGTGCAACAGCTGGAACACGAAAGTCGTCGCAAAGACGAAGCAGGGGATAGAGAAGTCTGAAGTGATACAATTCAGACGCGGCCTCCCTCAGGGAGATGCATTGTGCCCCAGGTTGTTCACCCTGTGTATGAATCTTGTGGCTTGGAAACTACGAGCTTCTGAGGGGTACAAGTTGTCCAAACCCTTAAGCACAAAGATCACGGACTTGCTGTATGTCGACGACCTTAAGGCGTTTGCAGCGTCAGAGATCAAACTCAACAAGGTGCTGAAGTCAACTAAGAGTGCGATGCAAGATATAGGCTTAGAATGGAACCCAAAGAAATGCGCGACCGTCCATGTAAGGAGAGGCGTACAGGTGAAGGATGAAACCGGTGTGCAGTTGGATGACGGAGCAGTACTGACAAATCTAAAGGAAGGAACTTATTACAAGTTCCTGGGAACATTAGAGAACCTAAAACAAGATGACAAGTTAGCTTTGTATGTTGCAGCAAAGAATACCTACAACGCATGTCAGTCATCTGGCCAAGTCCACTGTCAGATCACAACCGCGTAGCTGCATCGAACCAATTTGCCCTTCCCATACTGGGGTATCTAATGTGGACCCAGAACTGGCCAATAGCAGAGCTTAGGCAAATTGACAGAGAAGTTCGAAAAATCCTCGTTGAGAGCGGCGGCGGCAAACACCCTCTAGGCTCGACAGCATTACTGTACCTCCCGAGGGAAAAAGGGGGGCGCGGGCTGAAATCAGTCGAGCAAGAATACAAACTCGTCAAGATAAAGGCTGCTCTGAAAGTCTACAAGAATTTGGACCCGACCATTGCAGTTGTGAGAAAGTTTGAAGAAAGAGCAGGTGAGGTGGGACACCATTCATTTTTAAAGGATAGCATGAAGTATGCAGCAGAGCTCGGTCTTGGCCTGGACCTTGAGCACCCGTCACCCTGCATCACCCAGGGGGGAGTAACAATCACAGACAAGAAGACCAAACTTGCTTTGAAGGAAACTGTAGAAAAGCAGAATACGCAGGCTGTTAGGGAAGAGAGGTGGGAAGGAAAGGTACACACAAGTAGGTGGGAGGATGAAAGTCTGAGTAAAGCAGGCTGCTTTGCTTGGCTTAAGGATTGGACGTTGTGTCCGTCTAACACCGTTGCAGGAGTGATCGAGCTCTACGAGCAACTATTGCCAACACGAATATATTACAGTCACAAGGTGCGAGCCCGACCAGCTACTGAAGTGGCATGTAGGCTATGCAGTAGATCAGCAGAAACAGTTCAGCATATTCTAGCTGGATGTCCCACCTTGGCTCAGAACAAGTACTTGGAAAGGCACAATAACGCCTTGAAGATCCTGTTCTTCGAGATCCTGAAGGACGCAAACCTTATTGACAAAGTCCCACCATGGTTCTCCCAAGTAAAACCCAAACTGGCATATGAAAACGACCAGTTTCAAGCCTACTGGGATGTCCCGCTCTATGCTGAGCACACCGAGGTGAGAGCAAACAGAATCGATGCCCGTTTTATCGACCACCAACAGGAGAAGGTGATAGCACTAGAGATGAGCTGTCCATGGATTGATAACCGAACAAGTAAGGAAGAGGAGAAGACACCCAAGTATGCCCCCCTAAGATGGGAGATAAAGCGACAGTACCCTGGGTACGATGTGCAACAATACAACATCATAATTGACGTGCTAGGTGGATGGTCCACAGACATGGAAGAGGGAATGAGGAATTTACTCGGGTCAAGAGTGAGAACTAAAGGAGTCCTGCTAAAGATGCAGAAATCGGTCTTATCAAGCTCTCTTAATATTGCCCGTACTTTTAAAGTAATCACATAAACTTTACGAGCAATATAACACGAATTTCATTTCAGCAAAGGATATTATTGTCAAAAAAAAATGTATTCTTATTATTATTATTATTTTTTTTTTTTTAAATTTAGCAATCACTTATTTTATATTTTCACATAGTTTAATAGATTTAAGTGGATAGTACTTTTAGAAAGATATTTGTAAATAGGACTTGAACATGGTGTTTTAAGGAGCTCCTGGGTTACGATTAACACCCCAGGTAGCTTTAAGGTATTGACATTCAAAAGTTTTAAACTGTCATAATAATAATATTAACATAATAATAATATTATTATTATTATTATTATATTATTATTATTTTTTTTTTTTTTTTTTTTTAATTTAACAAATTGATGTCAGTTTTTCATGTGTCTGGCCTGTTATTGATCATGAATTTCGTCATAACATTGTCAAAGTAGCTGTGGATCCACGAGCCGAGTGAATCCGCAGACTACTTTGACAATGTTAAGACGAAATTCATTGTCCATAACAGGACAGACGAATGAAAAACTGACATCTATTCGTTTTTTACAATAACTAAAAGGCAGAAGGGTCAAAATTAAGTCAAAACACGAGAAGAACGCGAGAAAAAATTCGAGAAACTTCAATTTTGTTCAATCTGACGCGACCAAATTCATAACTTGCCTCGCTCCCTCATTGGCAAATGGAAAAAGTGACAGATCGACGTTTCACAAAATATTGCATAAATTAAACTCTTAGAAACGCATAAATTATAAAGACAATAAAAATTAGCCAATGAGCGAGCGAGAATTTTGCAGTCATCGTAAAAACTTATGTTGCGCTGTTCTATAAGTTACAGTTACTCTTACAAATTACAAATTGCAATTTTAAAACTACCAATTGATCTTAAAAATTAAGACCTAAAATATAATGTCACAGTTGAAATTACAATAAAATCTTAAGAAGGGGCCTTAGAGAATAAAAATAAGCCAACTAAACGCTTACAAATGTTAACGTTCCTAGCTATCGTTACTGACAAAGGAAGGCTGTTCTACAAGACGTCTGGGACTGCAACCATAAACGCGCGATCACCCGTAGTTTTTTTTTTTTTGTT
>OX421447.1:18736789-18754289 GCA_949126865.1 Montipora capitata
GCTAAGAAACCAGGGTGACTTTTCTGAAGCAAAAGATTATCATGAGCGTGCTCTTGCTATTCGCGAAGAAAAGCTTGGTTCTAAGCATATCGATGTCGCAACGACTTTAAACAATTTGGCTAATGTACTTTGTGGTCAAGGTGACCTGGAACAAGCAAGAGAGTATCATGAGCGTGCTCTTGCTATACGCGAAGAAAAACTTGGTTCTCAGCATATCGATGTCGCAACAACTTTAAACAATTTGGCTAATGTACTTTGTGGTCAAGGTGACTTGGAACAAGCAAAAGATTATCATGAGCGTGCTCTTGCTATTCGCGAAGAAAAGCTTGGTTCTCAGCATATCGATGTAGCAACAACTTTAAACAATTTGGGTAATGTAGTTTGTGACCAAGGTGACCTGGAACAAGCAAAAGATTATCATGAGCGTGCTCTTGCTATTCGCGGAGAAAAGCTTGGTTCTCAGCATATCGATGTCGCAACAACTTTAAACAACTTAGCTAATGTACTTTGGGGTCAAGGTGACCTGGAACAAGCAAAAGATTATCATGAGCGTGCTCTTGCTATTCGCGAAGAAAAGCTTGGCTCTCAGCATATCGATGTCGCAACAACTTTAAATAATTTGGGTAATGTACTCCGTGCCCAATGTGAACTGGAACAAGCAAAAGATTATCATGAGCGTGCTCTTGCTATTCGCGAAGAAAAGCTTGGGTCTCAGCATATCGATGTAGCAACAACTTTAAACAATTTGGGTAATGTACTTCGTGCTCAATGTGAACTGGAACAAGCAAAAGATTATCATGAGCGTGCTCTTGCTATTCGCGAAGAAAAGCTTGGTTCTCAGCATATCGATGTCGCAACAACTTTTAACAATTTGGGTAATGTAGTTTGTGACCAAGGTGACCTAGAACAAGCAAAAGATTATCATGAGCGTACTCTTGCTATTCACGAAGAAAAGCTTGGTTCTCAGCATATCGATGTCGCAACAACTTTAAACAATTTGGGTAATGTACTTCGTGCCCAATGTGAACTGGAACAAGCAAAAGATTATCATGAGCGTGCTCTTGCTATTCGCGAAGAAAAGCTTGGTTCTCAGCATGTTGATGTCGCAACAACTTTTAACAATTTGGGTAATGTACTTCTTGACCAAGGTGACCTGGAACAAGCAAAAGATTATCATGAGCGTGCTCTTGCTATTCGCGAAGAAAAGCTTGGTTCTCAGCATATCGCTGTAGTAACTACTTTAAACAATTTGGCTAATGTACTTCGTGCCCAAGGCGACCTGGAACAAGCAAGAGAGTATCATGAGCGTGCTCTTGCTATTCGCGAAGAAAAGTTTGGTGTTCAGCATATCGATGTCGCAACAACTTTTAACAATTTGGGTAATGTACTTTGTGATCAAGGCGACCTGGAACAAGCAAGAGAGTATCGTGAGCGTTCTCTTGATATTCGCGAAGAAAAGGTTGGTTCTCAGCATTGTTGCAATGTTTTATGACTGGTTGTATTACTGTACGCTACAACCAAGGTAACCTGAGACAAGAAAAAGAGTATATTGATGTCGTCTTCACCTTTTCTCTGAGCGGCGTCGTGTCTCATGCTGAACTATCTAAAGTTGCATTTTTTATAAAGGCTTCTCTTATTTGCGTCAAGGAATTGATAATACTTAGAAAGTGCCAATTGCTAGGACCAAACCATGCCTATTCGCAAGCAAAATGTGTAGTACATCGCAAAGGCAGTTAATTCTGAATTACTGGAGAGCTGGAGGAGGGACGGCTGTACATGATGATTTTTTTTTTCATTCGAACTAAGTGACAGATACAATTCGAACGTTAGTTTGATAATAAAGGGTACTTAAATTAAGAAAACTTAAACGATCCATTGTAAATTCTGGACAGATTGCATGGACTAAAAATTGTATGGCAAATGAAATGAAAGCGTGATATTTCGTAGAGTAATAAATACGTTCCAAATTACAAGATGGTCACTTTTTAACTTAGAAACAGAATCAATACTTATTGGAGAGACAGTAACTGTATTGGGGTTTGCAGAAGCATAGCATTTTAACGTGATTTTTTAGTTTTTGTTGCTGTCTTCCTAAAGATCTGCTATGAACTCCACAAAAAGGTGGATTTGTAATGTCTTTTATGGTGAAGGAATGAGAAAATGACTGTTTAATTGATGGGGTTGCATGTCGTATTTTGTTGTAGCAGTGAAACATTACAGCTGTAACAGTTCTATCGTTACACATTCTGAAAGCCATCAAAAGGATAATTGCATAATGATTATCATATTGTAATTTTTAAGTTGAATTTATGATTCAACGCCGTTTGTTTCTATTGGTCACCACCATTGATAAGTTTTCTTAGAGCTGACTAAAAGAATAGCCGGCTCTAGTAAGAAGACCTGAATTCTACTAATACTTTTAATAACTTTTCCGTCCTAAAGAAATGCAACGGAGTGGATAGCCATCTTAGACTTACTGCAATTTTCATAATTCTGAGGAATCTTACCTTCAAGCGCTTATTCTCGTACCCAGAAGATCTGGGTACGAGATTATCAAGCGCCAAGCGCCAAACTGCGTTTTGGCTTCCATCAATCAAATTTCCGAACATTGCTGGGAAGATTGACTCCGCCTCCGGAAAGTGAATAAGAGTTTTTGTTTAGTTCACAGTTTGTACACCATTATAATACGTTTTTAGAAAGATTCGTACAGATTCCATCGCTTTCCATCGACGTCGAGTTCGACTGTACGAATGTACCGTGGGAAAGAAAGAAGCTGATTGGAGGGTTATATCACGCATCCATTGCTTTTGTCATCTGTGGTTGGGGTCGGAATTTTGATTGATGGAAGCAACAACGCAGTTTGGCCGTCGGCTCTTGAAGATGAATTCCGCAAAAAATAAAAAAATATGAAATTAGCAGTAAGACCTCGTTCATACAACTAAATCATTACCCAATACAAAAGAAGAACAAGAACAGGCATATTGGAGTCGTAGGCGCTTTACCTGGTAGTCAGGCAGAGGTGAAGGTAAAGTCACTTTATTTAACGTCGGTAGTTCAAGTCCTTCAGTTACGAAACTGGAATCTAAGGAAGCCGACGGTGCGCCCTCTACCCCTCCCTTCCCCTTCCCCCCCCCCCTCTTCCTCTGTCAGTGCTCAGACCTATGCCTGCTCTAAGGATTCAAAAGAGGATTCAAAACAACACTGCAGTCTTATTTGGAGAATCTAAGACATTTGGTATCAAAATTGTCCAGTGGGTCACAATATGCTGGGGGAAACAGTTAAAAGGTTGTGCAAAGGAGCTGGAACCGGGGGTCAATTCACAAACCAGTCTCCGTGTATCGATAGCAGGGAGTTTAAGAAACCACGACGTCTACGGCCTCGAAAACGTCACTTGCGGCCATTTTGCAAAAGAAAACCGCTTAGGTGATTATCGCGTAATAATCTCCTAAAGTGCAACCAATGGGCGCAGAGAATTTTCAATAATCACCAATATAATTATACTAATATTACATACTGCTGGCACTAATACGGACCTACATCCATTTACAGGGCTTAAAATTCACCATCTCCTTTGAACCATATACCAATCATGATTGCACAGCAAACTCCAAATGTAGCACTGTGCACTCTAGGTCTTACTACATCTCACGTGCCTGGGTAGTATTTTTAACTGGCATTTATTTGATAAATCACTTGATTATATTTTGTCGCAATGGGTACAAAATTTTGACGGAGCATACGCAATGACGACGTCGAAATGAATGAGAGCCCCGAAAGACAAGACAAGAGGCTGACCGAAGTCGAAAGTGACCCGAAAAACAACTAAACAGGCTGTATAAGTTAAAGTAAGTGCCGCTTACTATTCTAGGACACTCAGCGCCATTTTGCTTTTGCTGCCTTTTTCCAGTACCGTTTAGACGTTTGCCCCCACTGTTTTCTCATGGGTCTCCGAGGGAGGATAACGCTTTACGAGTGTAGCCTGCATTTTGGTACATTTCTTTGCCGTCCACTTCAAAACCACGACACGACGTGACCAAATCAGAAAGTGAGCGCACAACGATCGATCGCCCATTTTCTCTCTGATTGAGAAGTTCAAAACCATGCGTACTAGGTTAATTCTTGGATAGCTGCCACATCCATACTGAACGATTTGGAATAATTTCTTACTGAATCAAACAATGTGAATTTCTATTTTGAAATGACGTTCCTGTAAAAGTCGTCGTCGCTTTGCGCATACTCCCGAACGGATCAAAGCCGGTTGACGTTAAAATGTGATACGTACAAATTTAAAGCCACTAATGTTCTTTCCACATTTTGACGTCTTCTTAATTCTTTAGCTGAAGAAACCCTCGTCACAATGGAATCTATTTGTTTTTATACAATAAAGGCGAGGCTTTACCTCCTCAGCACTCACAACGCTATTTGAAAGAAGAGAGGCAATTGCGGCCAAACTCTTTGATGACGTTGCCACCAACACTAGCCACAGCCTTCACAAACTGCTTCTAGTTGGAAATACTAGCAAGTATTCACCGAGGAACTCAAGGAACTTTGTAAGACCTTTGTGGAGAAACCCCTCTGTAAGGATAGTCTAATTTTAAGCCATGTTTGTAGCAAGTGATATTTTTATTCATTCTAATTATCACTATAGAACTTTTAACCTTTGGAAACTTTTGCCTTTTTATATAGGCATAAATGTAAATAAATTTAGCTTATGCTCCAAGTATTTAGTCAAAGAAATATCTGTTTCTTTTTCTATCTATCTATCATCTATCTATCCAACAAATCATAAGTTATGACTAAGAGACTTCATAATCTCTTGCTTCAGATCTGTTCTATCAGGAAAAGGTAAAAGAATCGATAATAACATCTGCTCGTAATTAAACAGGAAGGAAAGGTATAAGTTAAAACAATAACACATCTAAACGCAAGCAAGTACGGTGGAAGGAGATGGCAAGGAAACTGAACTAATCACACGAGTGAGATGAGCATGCGTAGTTGCACAGGTGGAGTTTGAGAGCGCTAACAACTGAGTGCCGTAAAACTCAAGTAAATACTTTGGCAGATCACAAAAGAGGCAGAAAATCAAATGGGCCAATGGGCTGTATTTACCCCTAATTGGCTGAGAATTTGGCTCGAAAATTTTACGCCAATCACGGTACGTGGAATTAAATGCACAAACAAAGCAATCGATGAAATCACTTTCGACACTGAACTGTTCATGTAAACTGTTCTATATTGTAATGAATGAATAAAGAATAAATAAACTTTCCAAGACATGAGTCGCGTAACATTTTCTGAAATATTTAACTTAATTAAGCAAATAAGATATCTATTACTCCAAGATGTCAAAGCTTTCTCCAGACTGTGACATTTCTTCAAGCTTTTCCATCCACATGTCGCAAGCTGAATTTATTAATTGAAAAAGCATCTGTTTCATCTTATACGCACTGAAGTTAGGAGTCAGAATACTACGAATCCTCTTCCATTTTTCACCTTCAACAACGTTCACCATCTTATTAAGAGGTGCTGGAAACGTAACAGTATCTGCAAACGAATTGAAAGATAGTCATTTCATATTCGGGTGGTTTTCAATTGAGTGTGGAAAGGAACATCGCGATTGCTATTGCTGCTACGCCCGATAATTGGTCAGATATCTCGCGCGTGGAAGTGGTCATGGGCTTCCTGCTCTTTGATTGCACTAGCTTGGCCACTAGGTTGCGTCGGTAAGCCCGATCGGCGAACAAAGGCTTCATGACAGAAATTAAAGGAGTCCAACTGCCCAAACAACCCCATGCAGCAAGAGAAGATGAGGTAAGAGAACGGATCCCCATGCCCCAAGCTCATGCCCCATCAAATTGCCCCATCATAGTTTTTAAAATCTATTTCATTACGTCATTACAACTGGCCAATAAGGTTCTTATCTAAAAATAGCTGCGAAGCTACAATTTGATTTTAAAAAAACTATCATTGGCCTAGTATGGGGGATCCGTTCTCTTACCTCATCCTCTCTTGCCCCCAATTGGAGGTCTTGACAAAAATGCAAATCGCCCCCCCCCCCCCCCTAATCCCTAGTGAAAAGTAATGAACAACATTGCATTGGATGAATAGGCGGGAGGGGGTATTGTTGACCTTCTGTTAGGGGCACAGTCCAAAAGGACATAAAATAGGAAAGGTCTCAACTCTTTTTTTAGGGCCTGATTGTTCACATCCATAGTGCAGTAACTTGACACAGCGCTTTATTCCAGAACTGTCAACTGAGCTGCGTTTTGGTTTCCAGAACGTAATATGTAAAATAATAAACCCAGAATAATTGAATAAAATAAATGGGAATCCAGAAACATTGGCTTTGAGCCTGACCTGAAGCTCAAGTTCTTTTTCACAGTAAGTTTACGTGTGTACTCTAAGCGTTGGACAGTTCTACGACAAAAGTTCACTAAAGTTAACCTGTCCGGTGGGGTTAGTATCTGGATGGGCGACCTCAAAATATACGACTTGCTGCCGGAAACATAGGACCAAAAATTCTATTTTAACACTTAAAAATGCGACCTAAGCATAGTGCAGATTTTGTTAGCGTACTTTATGCAAACCAACTATTGATAAAAAAGTAAAGAAATATTGATACACAGTTCTAAGGAAGAGCACAAGAAGTTTTTGGGAAGTGTCGATCGAGAATAAAAAGATTGCCATCAGCAGCAAAAGTTGCGACATGAAAACAGCAAATTTAAAAAGTTACTATCAGCGAAAAACATTTTAAGAGATTTTTGTTATGTTTATTTTTTTATTGTTCTTTTGGCTGCACAAGTAAATCGCAAAATCGAAAGTGACATCGTGTTCAGCTGCCGCATGTAAACAAGTTATCTTGCGTGTTACTAACAACTGGATACATCTGTGGCAAAATGACGGCATGATATCGAATTGTTGCTTTGATAGTTTGTTTTTTTTTTCTTTCAAGTGTTATTAAAGTCGACAAGAAATGTGCGAATTCAACACAAAGATCACAATCGTCTAACTCGTGAAGTTGACCATTGTTTCTGCAAAGTCAAAAATTCACTCTCCCAGACGAGGTTATTTATCACCAGGCAATTCCATCGTTTTGGAAACAGAAACTGCTTTATTATTCATCAGCGTCACAAATTCTTGCCGATTTGGGGGCTCATTTGTTGAAATTCATGCATGCTTCCAACAGAACTGTTTATTTTCGTGTTTCACCCAGTTATTTTCCGGTGGGACTGTTAAATGTTTTTCCTCTCACTTAACACACAAGCGGCTTCCGCTTCTATATTTTTCATACAGATATGAATTTTCTTTAAGAAAAGTGGACCGAAAATCAAAAATTGCGTGAATAAATTACAAGAGATGCAAGATACATTTGCGGTACAGTTTGGGGATCATTTGCGGACCCGTACAGTACTCTAGACGACGGAAACGATTTTAGTCCAGACGAGATATCAGCGAATCCATCGACGACACTCAAACAGTCAAATATCCCCAAATATTATTTACATATTACAGCTGATATTAAGCAATAGCTAAGCCGGCACACTGCAGATTGGAAAAAATCAGTATATTGAATATGAAATCTTACGATCGTTTCACGGTTCTTTCATGTATGCTTTTCTTTATTTACGACTTCGGTCCAATAGCAAGTTTTTAAAATTCAAGTTGAACATTTTTTATTTCATAAATTTGAAATTTAAACTGATTATTTTAATGTCCATCCCTTTTAAGAGCACACTGGTCAAGAAATTGATTCCGTAATCGTTCTGAGGATTTGTTTCATGTGTGAGATCCCTCGGTGATTGAGAACGGTAAGACAAGATTGAAATTCAAAGGATTTTTTTAGCCAAAACACGCAGTATGAAAATACGCGGCTCAGTATCCAGTTGGCAAGTAATGCCAGGGACATAGAGTCGGAAAAGAACAAAAGTACTATAGGGTTTTTTTTTTTTTTGCTTAACTATACAAGGTAAAAAGAGCATATTTTTCCATTTCTGTTTCCTGGCATGTCCGCAGAATTCGGTGTGGCACGAGATAACAGATCATGGTCCGTCTTTCTAAAAATGATTTTTGATCTCACTCAGCAGTTATAAATCGATATAGCTTACCGGTCCATCATGGAATGCTTGAAGATTCTTTACGTAAATTTGTTTCACCTCATCCAAATCAGCGATGATTAAGGTGGGTCTACTGCCGAACAAGAACGCACCAAACACATCTCCGTATTTCTTATAGTACTGTCAATTTGGAGATGAAGGAGTCCTTTGTGCATCGCATGTTTCCGATAAATGGAAGTCATTGGTCCTGGAACCCTGTCACCAAAGGTGTTTTTAAAAACTCGAAATGGTACAAGCGGAGGGGTTGGCGCAGTGGTAAGATCTCTGCCTTCCAACCCTAAGGTCCCGGGTTCCATTCCCGGTTCTGCCGAGACTGGAATATTTGGCGACCTTCTTTCCCGCTGTAGTTCACTCAGCTTTCCATCCTTCCGAGGTCGGTAAAATGAGTACCAGCATGCATGGACTGCTTAGAAGCGGCTGCAATTTGCGCCTGTATATGCTTCCAGTCCGCTGGGGGTAAATTGATCATTGTAAAGCGCCTTTGAGACTTGTGATAAAGGCGCTATATAAATGCACCACTTTACTTTACTTTACTTTACAATGCCCCAGTAGTAAACGAGGAGAACTATAATGGTAGCAATGACGAAGGTGTGCCATTGAGCTGCTAACTTCTCAAGCACGTTGAAATAATCCAATTTTGACTTTTCACAACCTAAGAAGCGAAGGTAAGGCTCGCTTTCAAAATCGAAGCTTGCAGTAGTACTTGTGACGAAATTAAGGCCCTGTTCATAAGGAGGGAGGGTAACCCTAGTGCTGGTTTACCCTAGCAAGAGGGTTACCCTAGCACTCACACATTTCTTCTTTTTTTTCATCGACGTGTTTACAAGGCAGCTAGGGTTACTCTGGCGCTAGGGTAACCCTATCTGAGTGCTAGTATTACCCCAGCGGCCTTGTAAGTGCTCTGCTAGGGACAACTCGCCTACCCAGGACAACTTTTTAGCAGTCTCCCTTGTGTTTGCGATGCTGGCTGTTACCAAGCACACAAAGTTGTCTCGGGCGGTAGGGTAACCCTATCTGTGAAATTTTGCTTGTAAACCCGGGTTATCTTTGACCCTTCTGCTGGGGTAACCCTAGCAGTAGGGTTACCCTACCTGCTTGTAAACAGGGCCTAAGAAATATAATTATTTTTTCGAAAGATAATCAATATGTGACAAGGTTTCACGAGGAAGAACGACATCGACAATCTAGCCCTCGTCTTGTTATTTTCATTTCTTCAAGTTATTCTTTCGACTTTTTTCCCAGTAAGAAAGTCGATTATCGTATTTAGCCTGAAGGTGTACTCCAACTCTTACGCATTATGCGTGAGTCTCACGTCTGCGCCGATCCAAAATGTTAAGGTAATTCCCTTGAAAATGACGTACCATCCAAATTTTTGTCAAACTTCGCACAATTGATATTCATGCACAGGTGATTCAAAATAATACAATAAAAAGATGGGGTCACCGTGCTTGTTTTCCCGCTGCATGCTCTTTATTTTACGGTGTTTTTTACCGAATTACGCGAGTAGCGTTCGAAACTAAATCAACCGGAAAAGTTGTTGTTATGTAGCAAAAGCTACTTACTGTTACTGAAAACTTGAACCTACTTTTTTGTCTAGGCTATAATCTTTAAGTAAAGTGATTTTAAATTGCTAAATCCTGCAAAGAAATGTAAGCAAACTGGACCGATACAGTCATCACCTTGCACTCAGTGTCGGATTCTAAATGCAGTTTCACGTGATTTACATGTAAATACTACAACTTCTACTACCCAAATTTTTTTCTCCTTAAAATATGTTTTCCGTGTACCTATTACAAGTGAAAAAAACCATTCAAAATGGGGGGTCACCGTGATGGTTTCTTCGCAACACGATGATAAATAGATGGCAGTTCGGCTTCAAAATGATCATTTTCCGTGAAAGAACTGGGGCGAGTTCCAAAACAGCACCTTCTTAACCGAGAGGAGTTATCATGATTGCACTTAAAAGCTCTTGAACAGCAAAAGCGGCTTTTGTTGCCTCTCTTCACATGGCCGGCGTGAAACGCCGCCATCACCGAGGTCGCAATGTTATGCGCAGTATGAGCTGCGCGGTGCAAAACAAGTGAATCACCTTAACCTCACGCATACAGGCCAATTTCTCAAACGTAAATATTTTTTGTACAGCTCATTGTTGCTCAGAAGCATGCAAGAGCTGTGAGCAAGCCCCGGAAGAGCAAGCACCCGTTGCCGTTAATTGATTTCAAAACACGCGTGTTTGAAATTAGAGCGAATTTCATATGACCTTGAAAAATAAACGTATAAACAGAACGTAAACAAAAATGCAAAACATTAAAGGTGATTCCCTAGAAATAGAACTTGTCATGGATTTCCGATGAAACTTCGCACACTGTTGTATCATGTCAAGGAGATGATAAAAAAGTAATTAAAAAGGGGGGTCACCCTGCTCGTTTCCATGGTACGGCTCTGACAAATACGGCTATTTAAGCCATATTGACAATTGCAGCGAATCTCGATGTTGGACAAATAAAGCTCGATTTTGTAAATGCAATCCATGATTTAAAGCTGAGCCTGATGTTATTCTATGGTTACTTCACTTACATACCTGAAAAAATGTATTTGAATGGCTTTGGGAGTACCTATCACTCCAAAATAGATTTAATTAGAGTGTCTATTCGACTCGTAATGGCTCCTACCGTACAATTTTATGAAATTGCCAAAAAACTGGCCATAGATTTTGGATAATTTTTTACTACTTCATGAAGATACCACTCTCAATAAAAATGGGGGTCACCGTAGTCGTTCAGGACAAAATAGCCATTCCTTGACGGATTAAGCTTAGTGTCAATGAAATCCGCCATTTTATCAATGTGCCCGCGCTACTGTGTGCGCTAATAGCGCAAGAAATTATGCGCTGTAAGGTTGTGCAATGCAAGACCAGAAAATCACCTTAATTGGCTTATCGAACAAAAACAAACGAGCGCAAATTTTCATTGGCTAACCGAACGCGGATGCAAACAACGTCGTCTCTCCACGAAAATTTCTGGAAAGCGTTCGGCATTTCGCTTTGACGCATTTGAAATGCAGTAATGTGATTGGGCAATTGAACTGTTTACTGCCCGTATCAGGAGTTTCCCTGGCAGTAATAAAGAAAAGATTTGTTTCAATCTTGCCAAACAGTGGTCCGTGAAAAAAATTGCGAACACTTTTTAAAGATTTGGCATGCGTTTCACGATAGCGCCGAAACCTTTCAAGCCTATTTCACTGGTACCATCATTGATACTGCTGTGCCTAATTAATTAAGTAGGCTGAAAAGCCGGGGTTTTCCACAGTTGACAGTGACTGTCCAATGGAAAAAGATTACAACACTGTCGATACTTTCAGAAGGGCAACGTTTTTATATCTGTAAAATACTATTGTTGGGCAATTTTTAAGGGTGTTTTCAAGGTCCCAACTGTTGCCGTTTGCTCCCAGGGAATGCTCCAGGGTCATTTTTCACGACAGTACACACGAGGGGCATGCTGCGGGAGCTTGCTCCATATTATAGTACACACGATGGAGCAAACGAAAGAATAGGGAATAGGGAGCTTTAGCAAAGACGAAGGGAACGGCAACGAGAACGTCATCTCAAAACATAAATCACTACTGAATCACTTCACGACTTTTCCAAGTTTTAATTTTTAATATGAGAAGGGTATGGCAGTCCCTTAGGAATGAAACCGTTCTGAGCGACGCTTTATTTAGGGGAGAAAATGAAAATTTATCTTCAAGTGCTGACGTCCTTCATAAAACCTCAAATGTGGTCATTTCACGTCGTCGTTTTGCCTAAAAAGTGCAAACAATCATACTTAAATCAATTTAACGCAAATTCCAATCCCTTGTTACGCTTTAAAGATTACAACGGCTCCGTGAAGTGAATTTCGCAATGTCATAACATGTAATGTACTAAACTCAGTATATGGTCTAATTTCAGGGATTTAACCTCTCACCAAGCCTTAAAAAACCCTGGATAAGGCAGTTTTGAGCACAATTCAATCGCTTATTACGTTTAAAACGGCTATGAGAAGTGAATTTCTCAATGTCATAAATGCACTATAGGGTACTCTTTGCGGGCATTGTTGTGCCGGGTAATCGAGAGCGAAAATCGATGTTCAAAATTGGCCTAATTTCATAGATCTATTTCTCACCAAGCGTTATACCGTATATAAAGCAGTTTTAAGAGTATTTCAATGGCTAATTACGTTTTAATTAAACGGCTCCGTGAAGTGAGATTGTCAATGTCATGACTGTACTATGGTCGTAGCGTCCGCGGGTCGATTCGCCTCGGGGCGAAAGTGGTATCTATGGGTGGGGCAAAGTGTCCGCTTCACGTTGACTGAGTTTGGTCCCAAGGGAATAAAAGGTAGGAATGTTATGCAGTTAAAACGTTGCACAGGACACCCAAAACGACACAGGATGCCCAAATTGCGTCACGTGGTAAAGCTCGGCGAGGCCTTTCTAGCGATATATGATACGTTGGGATAGCTTTACTTTTGACTTTCTAGGGTTATTTGGCCTGTCAAATGGGGTGAGAGTTGTACACACTTACAGGACTTGGGAGTCTTCAGAAGTAGCCTAGATAAGTGTTGATGTATTGTGACCCTCGCTTTTAAGGTACGATGCTGAAATTTTAGCAGGCAGGTGCGTCTCACACTGGCAGACAATCCTGATTGGGTCTGGAGGATCTCGGGTTGGGGGGGGGGGGGAAGTTATGGTAAAAAAGGGTGTTTTTGATAGGGTGTAGAGCCCTCCCTGGGTGTGCGACTTGCTCCACGGGATGCCCCACTCGATTGTGCATGGGAGTGGCAGGGTGCACCCTGGAAGACCTGGCATACCTACAAGAAAATGCCAAACTCTCCCTGATGTTAGCTCTCCCTGGAGACCAACCATAAACGCTAATGCACTTTGATAGGGGCTATCCGACCACACCCATGACAGTCCCATGAAAGACAGTGGATATGTACGGTACAAACCTTCTCTGAGCACCGGTCTATTGAATTCACACCGACAATGGTCATCCCACTACACTAACCCTAACTCTAGCACTTTGCCAAGCATTTGTCCAGGGCCTTGAGGACCAGATTTCCAGGACCCAGATACGTGTCCTCATTCAGTGGTGTTTTTTTACTATATAGGAAGACAGCACTTGTCATCTGCATGGCACTTCCCTGAAAGGCCAGCCTTACTTACAGGAGTTCACCAGAAACCTGTGCAATTCGATGCAGGCTACCAAGGGCTATACGACTGCATCACTCGTTTGGCCTCTGCACGTAGTCCACAGGCTTTGCATGCAAACGGCAAAAACATCTGGCATCTTGGTCCCCACTGGGAAAGTGTCCCCTCAGACACCAACCCTCCGACGAGTCCTATAGAGCAATGCAAGTTTCAATGTCGTTGCACATTCCCGAAGGCCTGGGATACCATAATGGACAATTTTGGAATGTGGCTAACCCTAGCATAAATGCTTTCCTCCCTGACCGTGTGATGTTGATGGGCCACCTAAAACCACACTTATGTGCTATGTTTGAGCTGGGCTTACGTATAAGATTTTGGAGTGAATTTTTTGAAGTCAGCAATTAAGGGCAGGCCTGAAAGGCTTTATTGGTATATAGTATGGAGGAAGTCGGTTCATGAGTCATGAAGAGGCTTCTTGAACCTACACTCTTTGAAGGCGGATCGTCAGGACCTATCCCTGTCAGACGTCTGTCCCAAGTTGGGTCTCAAGTCATGTAGGGACCTCTCATTCACAGGTTGACTGGCGGCTAGTGCTTTTACATGGTCAACTTGCCACAACTGGCTGAGCAGGTAGGCTGTGAAGCCATGACCCGATCTCTTGGACTTGGATTGACCAAAGGACGGTCATGAATCACCTACAGCGGCCGTACCCACAGGCTGGTTTTCCCCAGGATAGGGGCAAAGTATTCTGTTCCATAACGGCACAGCATTAGTTATAAGAGAAAACAAGTTATCTGTTTGTCTCAGTAAACAAATTTCTAGTTTCTAAAGAAACTGTGGTGCTGCGTCGGTGGGAGAATGAAACAGGAAAATTTGGTTGATAGAGGTCGAATAATTTGGAAAGCTGACATTTTGAGTGTTAGCCATTTGTCAGAGCAAAATGATTTGATTTTGCTCTGACAAAGGGCATGCTAACGCTCGAAACGTCAGCTGTCCAAATCGTTCACAGTGGTAATTCGACCTCTATCAACATGTTTGAGAAAACCAAATTTATCTGTTTGTCTGCTATCTTCACTTTTTAAAAAAATCCTTTTGGTCTCATTTACTTTTTATATTGGGGTTCTCTGAGGCCCCCCCCCCCCCCAAGGGGTTTTGGGGAACAAGGGAGCATGGCTAATTTGAACTGGGGGACAGGGGAACAATGTCGAAATATTTTAGGGAACAAGGGAACAAAAACAATTTTAGAGGTCAAAAAGCTGGGAACAACTTGAAGTTTGAAAGTAATTTGGGGAACAAGGGAACACGAGCAAATATTTAAAGGATCAAGGAGCCAAACCCCCCTTCCCTCCTGGGAGGGCCTCTTCTATGGATAGGCGAATTTACTCGGTAGGAAAAATTGTATTCTTCTTTTACCTAGCCTGTACGGGCATGTCTATGGCCGAAGATAACGGAATACAATAAAATACTTCAAACCACATCATGAAAGAAACATATCATCGCAGCTCAACTTATGATACATACAAACTTTAATGAAGCAATATTGCCCTTAGGGCTTTTCAATAGTCATTTACAAGTTCAAAATGGCATAAACCTATTACATGTCTAGATTTTAAATTATAGTGATTTATAAATAAAAGGTACAAAAAATAATTTTCATTTTTCAACATTTGCAATAAGGATGCTTTGAACCCCTTGAGGAAGGGTACTTACTTTAGGCTGCTGCATACGTTATTCCACAATTTAGTTGCATGGTAGTGAAAGGTATGGCGGGGCAAGCGAGTTCATGCATTTAATGCATGATAGTTTTTAAAGTAGTAAAGTAAAAAAAAGTAAAGTGGTGCATTTATATAGCGCCCTTTCACTAACGTCTCAAAGGCGCTTTACAATGATCAATTTACCCCCAGCGGACCGGAAGCATATACAGGCGCAAATTGCAGCCGCTTCTAAGAGTCTATGCATGCTGGTACTCATTTTACCGACCTCGGAAGGATGGAAAGCTGAGTGAACTTTAGCGGGAAAGAAGGTCGCAAAATATTCCACTCTCGGCAGAACCGGGAATGGAACCCGGGACCTTAGGGGTTGGAAGGCAGAGATCTTACCACTGCGCCAACCCCTCCGCTCTTAGTACTCTGATAAACTTTTTAACATATGTTTCAGGTTTCAGGTTTTGAAAACGTAGAAAGCCACAAAGTCAGCTATTGGATCTACACCTCTCTTTAAGCCCTAAAATATATTACACAAACATCATAATTATCTTTAAACCACAAAACTATAGAACACTTCACATTGCATGTTAAAATAGCATGGAAAAAAATATTGTTAAATATTAAATGATTGAGACTTGTTTCTTTGAATTACATTTTGACAGATGTTGCTCGACCATTATTGGAAGGTCAGTTGCATGTAATTTCAAAGCATTTATGGGCGTAAAATAACCATTTATTTTGTTTTATTATTTACTTTTCAGAAACTTAAAACTAAAATGAAAGTAAAGCAGCCACAAGACTAATATCACAAGGATATAACTAATGTAATGATGCCTTGGCATTATGGGTATCTAGTATGTAGTTATGTTCTGTAACTTAGGTGAAGCAAAAGCAATTAACATGAATGAATTTCCATTTGAAGGAATTTTATATCTCTTGCACCTCCAATCATCACTGGACTGAAATGGAAGTCATTCGAGCACTGATGATCACAGCACATGAGTGTCCTCTGTATTTTCAAAGGGAAATACATCTTACTTTCCTGGGATGAAATATCATGATTACCGTGACAACGTTTACAAACTGTAAATAGAAAATGCAACAAAATTATTTGAAAAGCTACTAACAAATAATTTATACGTAAGTTGGGTTCAGATCAACAACTAGGCTGCAGAGGTCATATATAGTGATGTAGTGTGTTCACTGGAGTACACTGTAGGTCAATGTAGTGGTTGTAGTGTCGTCATTTTTAAATGACTTAAAAGTTCTAAATTCAGACAAGTAACTCAGTTCATTGCTGTATGTGCACCGTAGTTTCAACAAGGTTATATTCATAGTGGTACAACGATACTGCAATTTCACATCATGTATTAGTAGTTTCACAGTAGACTAAGTGTTATAGATCTTGCTGAAGTATATTTACTGTGTAATAATTTTACTAGGACACAGTCAAGGGTTTGTAAAGTAAGAGTACAGTACTCTGCAGATCAATTAAAATCGATACACTACAGTGGTGTTGCAAGCGACTCCTCTACTAACCGACAAAAAGCTTTAAGGGTTTTGCTAAAAGCAGGCCCGCGGCCCAGCGGCCCGCGGCCCACGGCCCGCCACGGTCCGCCACGGCTCGGCGGCCCGGCGGCCAGGTAGCCCAGTCCTGACTTTCCACAGTTCTTTTGTCCAGCGGTAAATCCACGCGCATGCACAGATCTGCATCGGGTTTGGGCGTGCAAAATGGACGACGGTGAGTTTTAATTCGTTTACCATTTTAATCATTTGAATCCTTGTTTCTGTTTGTTGTTTGTAAACAGACGAAAACAACAGAGAATGACAACGTTTTTCACCTAGCAACATGCAACGAAAGAAAGGATCGAAAAGGATTGAAATGATTATTAAAAAGGTAAACGAATTCAAACTCACCGTCTTTCATTTGCGCGCCCAAACCCGATGCAAATCTGTGCATGCGAATGGATTTACCGCTGGACAACGAAACTGTGTGGGCCTCCGGACCTGCTAAGTAGTGTCTTTGTGCATAGAGCCTTCTGCGCGTATTTTCTTAGGATCGAGAGGGTAGTGGGAAATGCGTAGATTTCTCTGGTGGACACAGTAGAGCGATTTACTTAACCGGCAATGGCGTCGAAAGTCATGTAACGCGAATGGCGTTTTAGTGGATCTTTGAACAAAATATACCCTTATGAAGCTCAATAATGGCAAGTCAATTGGATACTGAACAGGACAGGCGGTGGAATCTTAAAAGCGACGAGTAATGGACTTCGACAACAATCTGTCGCCCGTCGAGCCGTCTTTTACCAAGTGTGCTGTTATGTAGAACACTGAAGATTGGTAGGGCAGCGATAATAGTGAATTCAAAGACTAGACCAGGTGGATTGGATGGAATTTCAAGCGTTAAAATCGCTGAAAAGGTAAGATTATTTCGGCAGCGATGCAATTGCGTGTCTTCACCACATGTTCCTTTGCTCTCACATAATTGTG
>OX421447.1:18769289-18776789 GCA_949126865.1 Montipora capitata
GTACCTTTGATCTCTCCTGCAGTCCCATAGATACAATTTTCCGATAATAATAAAAAAATTCAGAAGGTTTAGAAGTGAAGAATTTTGAAAGGAGATTATTACCACTACTACATCTTGAAGTGATAATTGGATCCTGTCATTCGTTAGAGAGAGAGCCAATAGCACTCGAAATCAGACCAAAACAACCTTGAACACATTAGCATCCCAACACTATGAAATGTGCTGTGAAGATTGTTTTACTTGCAGGTATTTGAAGCTTGGACAGTTCAACCTGAGAGCAAGGCCAAATGTTGTTTTTGATGGTGAAGATGGGATGGATGCTGATGGGCTTACCAGAGAGCTTTGCCATATGATCATGGCCACTATGCGTGATGGTAAAGGTGGGATTATTCTCTTTGAAGGACAAGTTGATCATCTCATACCAGTACACAATGAACAGTACTTGGCATCTCAGTACTTTAAGTATGCAGGTCAGCTGATTGCATACTCCTTCATACATGGTGGTTTTGGTATGACTGGATTATCAAGGGCAATTGCAGAATATCTGAAATCCGATGACATAGACAAGTGTCTTCAATTTCTCTCCGTAGAAGACATTCCTGACTTGGATGTGCGTCAGAAACTAAAACAGGTGCTGCATACCTAATAATATTATTTTTATTAAATCTCTGCTTAACCCTTTCACTCCTAATAGTGCCACTTATAGATTTTACTCTGTCTAACGCCAGACGATTTTACTCGTCAATGGGGAACCCCACGGGGCTGAAAGGGTTAACTTTAAATTTTGATTTAAGCATGAAATAACTGGATTGTCATGCACAGGATGTGCACATAATTATACGAAATAATGGAGATTCATGTTCATGTACATTGTACCTCATAGAAAGGTTGATATCAAAACAGTGGTTGATTACGAACAATATATGTACATGTCATGCAGAGCAGTTACACGTGTGCTTAAATGCCACATGCTGGTAAATTTCACATTGGAAGTACCTGATGAGTTGACCTACAGTGCAGAGTGTGGGTAATACAGCCAAATTTGTATTTAAAGGTTACGCCCTATTATGCATGCAGTCATTCAATGAAAGCAAGTCTGGAAAATAGTTTCCCTTGTCATTGACATGGAATAATGGGGTTGTTAAAATCACTTCTGTTACACCCCTTCTCCACATATTGTTAATAGCAATGAATTCCTGCTTCTTCAGATGCAAAATGCCGAGACTGAGGAAGCATTAAATGATGTGGTGTACAAGGATGATGCCATTCAAGTCCTCCTTATGCAAGCAGGCTTTTCTAATGAGTTAGTGAAGCTAGACAACAGACACAGAGCATGCCAATCCATTATGCTCCATGTTGTGTTCAAGTCGAGAAAGGATGAGCTTCAGCAGATGAAGGATGGCTTGGAAAGTTTGTCCCTACTAAATTTTTTACGGCTGTCAGACGGATGTATGAAGTATGTGTTTCCTCTGAAAAGTGAGATCAAAGTTATGAAAGATGATTTCCTACATTTGATTGATTATGGTTGTGCCGCGACTTTAGAGGGGTCTCAGAAGAAAGCACTGGATTGGTTTATCCAGTATATTGATGATGTGGATTTGGAGAGCAATGGTAAGAAGTCAATTACACTATGACCAAAAAATTTAACTTAACAGTAAGTGACCCAAGTTTTAAGCCTTGATGTAAAAAAGATACCTCTATATTTAAAGTGGAAATTTCTTATTTAGTTATTTAGTTTCTGGCTTTCATACTTTTAAACTCGTGTTTTGCACGTATAATAAGCTGCGTTTTCATGCAGAAATGTAAAGGTAGTGATTCAATGACGTCACTTTTCCTTAGATCCCATACTCTGAGGCCCAGTCGGTCAGTTCAGAACGTGAGTAATGGCAAACTGTGAAATCCAAAACTTAAAATTAAACTCAAAGTAAAAAGCCTTAGGATAAAATTCAAAGCTCAAATTTTTACCAGTCAAGCGTTCAGCAATCACTTTGAAAATCTAAAGAAAAAAGCGAAGTGATTTTTTCATCGTAGTACTTAGCACTTAAAGGCACTACCGGAATATATTTTACTTGAATCTACAGGGTAAGAATTTTGAGCTGTACAAAATACTATCTAATATTAAACTGCACTTGGATTCAGCTCACATTTACAAGAAAGCAAAACATCAATATTTTTTCCTGTAAATGATTAATTTAATGGCTGCTCCTCAAGAAAGTTCTATGAATGCTTCAAGAAAGTAAAATAAATGTGAAGGTTATTTTTGCGAAAGAAATGAACTTATAAGGTCAAAACCCTTAAACCAAAGATATACGGTATCATGACCTTCTATCCTCCAGCTATTAAATTCAGTATTAAACCATTGACCACACGATTTTACTCGCCTACTGAGTATATGTCCTAGGGCGTTTGAGGGGACATCGGGTTAATATTTTAGGAATGCCTGACTGAGCTGGTTTTAAGCTATCTCAAACAGGTTATGGCATGCACTGTGTTTCTGTTTACAGTGAAAGGTGAGGTTCCAGATGAATCCCTAAGCTCCCTTCCAACACTGGCTGAGATGGTTCAGTTTGTGGCAGGACATCCTTATCTCCCTTCTTGCAAGCTAAGCATCAGATTCACCACTATGGTATACCCAGATGCAGACTCGTTTTTTTTTAGTCTGGCCCTACCAACCATCCACAACAGTTATCACGATTTCAGGAGGGCTATGAATACTGCGATTACATGCCAGCATCTTGGTTATGGAAGAGGATAGAGCCATTTTCTGTTCAAGTGAGAATGTATGAAAACTTTGTGGAGTGCATCTGCTCTGTTCAGTGTTTACCTTGATCCTTAACGAATTGTTTGTTCCTGTTCCTACAAGTTCATCTTAGACTAACGAACACCATAATTATTATTGTGGTCATAAATAACTTCTTTCCACTTTATGCATGCAACATTAAACATTACTCTTGTATAAGTTGATTAGAGCTGATCTCACAGCAGTTGATGTTGAGCCCATCGGTATTTAAGCTACCAACATTTTTGTTGACATTAACAACAATGATCTTTACTGGAAAATGATTGAGATTTGGATATCCAGTATCCTGAACAGCTTTCTTTGTCCCCTTTTAAATGAAGCTGTATTTAAAGTAACTCATTGGACATACTTCTGTACGTACATGTGAGTCACAAATTATTTTGTGCCATGTTATTTCAATTGAACATATCAAAACAGTTACTGTTTTACTTCACCAAGCTCTTGCTTTAGCAAACATACAGATTTGAGACGTTATTTTCGTTAGTAAAGGGGGTGGCTTTTTAACTATCAAACCATTGCTATGGACCCATTCCAATAGTCATTTCTCAAATTCCTTTAACCCTACAGTTATCTTTTTTTTGCCAAGTGTGTTCTATTTAACATTCCTTTGTCGGGTTTGACTCACAACCATATTTTCCAAAAGCATATGAATAAAACAGAAAATGCCTAAAAACTCAGCGATTTAGCTAATAGTGTGTTTAAAATTTTTACAAATTTTTAACGTAACAGTATGAGAACATTTTAACTGCACTGTTCCCATCCGATGAACAAACTGCCTCTTCCTTTCGTATCCTGAGACCTTTTACCTGTTTGTCTCTGAAATGCACAGCAGAGGACTGGGACCAGTTGCGCATGCACCTTCTGATTGAAGTGATGTCAGATTTCCATTGAAAAAGTTACTGAAAAGAACCATCCATGCAACCTATTATAAGGGCTTTTGACTGAAAGAGCTTCCTTAGCAACCATTGTCTTTCTTTTATTTACTTAAGAGCCACCCCCTCAAGATTATCAAACAATGTTTTCTCTGTTGCATATTGATCATGAGTACGAACAAGACAGAATGACACTCTGCAGTTGATTACAACAGGAGTGTTTTTCTTGATCAAGTAGGCCATCCTTTGAGTTCCCGCGACTTATAGCCGGCCCAAAAGAAATTTAAAATAAAACAGTAAAAATAGTGCAAGGAAATGAAGGTTTACAAGCAGGGTTCTCCACAAGCTCTGGCGACTGGCAAAAAAAGCCATCTACTCAACCTGGGAGTAATGGCTAATCAGGGAAAATGTACATGGATTTTTGGGGCCGGCTTGGCAAGGAAAGCAATTTTCGCCTGCTACTTGAATTTTTCCTCCGTCCACTTCAAATTTTTCGGGAGAACTCTGTACAAGAAAGATTGAAATAGCTTGGTAACCTTATGGTCTGCACTTCGAAACATTTCCAGCTTAGTTGGGTGCCATAATTTCCACCTTCTTAAAAATGACCAGGCTTAAAATTTTGAACAAATTTGGCCTTCATGTTTTGCAATGATACTAAAAGACCTACTTTTTAAAATAAGCAGATCACATTTTTAGAGATGAGCTTTGCGACTTTCGAGAAATGGGTTGCAAGGCCTTCAGTGATGCAGATAAAGTACCTGGTACCTTTCTGTGGGGAGGTAAAATGTAACATCTTCATTGACAAAAGACAGTTACCAATTTTTTTTTATGTTTGAGATGAAAATTCAAACGTCCAAGGGCTTTCATTGATTGTAAACTCTGCACTGTTTACAGTTTAAACTTTCTTTTAACAACTGTTTACCCTATTTGTCTTCCCTTGCATCTTAAACAAAGTTTGCAGAAATACAGGGTCAAAGTGCTGTTCAGAAATCAGTTCCTTGCATGATCATCAGCACTCACACTGAGAATGCTTATTGAATTTCGTTTTCTCTCTTACTGTGCAAGTCGATATTTTTAAAACAACACAACACTTTTTAAATTTAAAAACATGTTTCGACAGAAACTTCTGTCATCTTCAGTTAGCCGCACTTTGTGCTCTAATGACTGTTTCAGCATCCTAGATCACGCTTCTACCACCTTCCAACTTAAGGTAAAAGAAGCCATTCATATTCAATGGGAGAAACCTACACTAATCATCAACTTTATCATGTTAATTTAAAACTTTCTTTGTAATTTCTTACATTGTCATGTTTTCTTTTGTTCTTCTAGTTAATTAGCATTTTGGTTCACACTATATATTCAACTCTGTACTTTGTAATTTAAACTGAAGATGACAGAAGTTTCTGTCGAAACATGTTTTTAAAAATATCGATATGCCTGCTACTATCCAGACCTACTGTGCAAGTCTTAAGAGCACTGCTAAGGCTATCAGGTAACTCATTATTCCATTCTCATCCAGCGACACTGCAGACATTTCCTGTCGAAGTCTTAGTTCCTCAGCGTCTGACAAATGTATGGGAGATTCTGGAATAGTTACTGCCTGATTTCTTTGTACAATGGGAACAGGGCCCTCCTCCTCAATGCCAAACTCCTCTACATTTACATGTTCACCCTCTACAACATCTCTGACAGCAGATAAGTGAGAGTTGCGTAGGTGAAGCATGCCTTGTGTCCAGAGCTGTCTTGGACTATAATTTGATTCACTGGTGACTGGATGATTATTCCACTGTTGCCTTAATTCAGATAGTGCTGCATTTATCAAAGGTAGAGACACAAAGTGCAGGGCATAAAGATGAATCTCGTCATTAGGGTCAAAAGCTTGCCTACTCTCCAAAAAAAGAAATATATTCAGGAATCTGGATACCACAACTCTGTTAACCTCTCGCCATAAGCGTTCAATGCGCTGATTGTGTACCGAATTACCAGTTATGATGCTTCCCCGGTTCAGCCCTCTGGTTTGTATCATAAACCGTCCCACCTCAATGTTTTCCAAACCCCTGTCACTTCGCACTCTTGATGGAACATTATAATGGTTTGTAGCTTCTCTGAATAGTGCAAGTACAGTACTTGCACGATTATTTGTAGATGCATGCAGATAGACTACGAGTCTGGAAAAACCATCAATTCCACCATGTATCACGAAGCGATAAGGCTCAATCAACTTGTGATCACCGTCAATATGCCTATGTGATGAAGAATTCAAACAATTTGGTCAGCTCTTCAGGTATGAAGAGGTGGAAAGGGTGAAAACTGGAGGAGTCCGGTCAATAAAGCCTTACTTTTTGCTTGTGTGCACCAAATGGGCTAGTTTTCTATTTTCCTTTGTTTTGTAACAAGTATGACAACGGACGAACAAATTAACAATAGGTGTCCTCCAGGCTGGGAAAAAAATGACAAATGTACCCCTTAAGTGGAGATGGTTAATCCTGGGAAAGAACTATTGTTTGAAACTTCTCCCTAAGGGAAATAGCCTCCCACACAGTGGTAATTAGGGGAGTTGTATTCACCTCCTCCTCCTCCCCTTGTACATCTCCCCTAATAGCAACTCTAGTGGGGGGGGGGGGGGGGAAGTGAAAATCCGGTTTCACATAATTATATTTTCTAAAGTGGGAAGGTCCAAGTGCATACTTTCTTTCAACTGGTGACAATGTCCATATGCTGAGGCCCCCTCCTTTCTTCACACAAACAAGTAGCAAAACACTTTTTTACTAGCAACAGCTGCGGCAAACCTTACAAACCACCTGAAAATATGCACTATAACGTCAGCAAAGAATCAAGCCCTTTACTTGTGAAGTGTTTAACCGCAACACAAAGATTAGGTAACTTTCTATTATCAACATCCATATTGCATAGGGAAGATATCATTGACGTCACCTATTGTCATTAATGTGCCAATCAGAGCTTCATTGCCTGTGGAAATGAAGAGAATTTTGTTCCTGTGGTTGGCACATTTGAGCCAATGTTACATCTTCCCTATTTTTACCTAGGGTAAGCCCTAGTGACCTGATTAATTCCACCCCCTAAACTTCACCTTCCCCCACTCCTCGCCTCCTGTACAATAATACAAGCATCACTAGCCGCAAAACATTTTGCCAGTACTCGGAAAATAAGCATTTACGTACCACAAGGAATTTGGACCAGGAACTTGATATGTGCGACGAATGATTCTTCGTGATTGTCGTAACACTGATGTAACAGGATCAAGCCGCTGGAGAGCTTCAATTACGCGACGCCTTTGCACTCTTAAGCCCCTTGACCTGAGAGCTCCTTGCACCAAACCAACACCTGACTGTGGAGTTATCAAGAGAATGTTTCTAATGTAATTGTCCAGTTCTTCATCAGGAAGGGACGAAAAATTATTGTGATGGCCAAGTGGCATACCAAATTCTTGACGTCGCCGACTGAGCGTCCGAGTTGACATACCAAGAATTCTAGCAATATCTACCCAACGAAACCCCAACGCCTCTCGGAGTGAATGAATTTGCTCTTGCGTTATTTCGTACCTTGGCCTTCCAGCATTACCTGATCTTGTAACAATAAAAAGGGTTGAATCCTCCCCCATGCTTGTCATTTCTGCGTCAATCTGATGATCATGATCACTGTAGAGTGTTGTCAGCGATTCCAGTTGCCTACCAATTACTTCGATCAAACGTTCCAGGTCTCGAGTGAGTTCAGTTTCTTCACCAGAAACCGACTCCCTTACTCTGCCATACATCACCCGCAAAGTGCGTTGATACTCTTCGAGACGCCTTCCAAGGAATTCGGCGA
>OX421447.1:18779289-18794289 GCA_949126865.1 Montipora capitata
ATAACGATATGTATGTGTAGTGTGCTCTAGATGACTGACTGGCTCATCCTAAATAAACTATTTCACATTGAATGTCTCGGGTTTAGTGTAGGCAGAATCTTATGTTGCGCTTTTTCTATAAGTTACAGTTAGATGAATTCTACAAATTACAAATTGAAATTTTAAAACCACCAATGGATCTTAAAAATTAAGACCTCAAATCCTAAAATATGATGTCACAGTTGAAATTACAATAAAATCTTAAAAACGGGCCTTAGGGAATAAAAATAAGTCAACTAAACGCTTACAAATGTTAACGTTCCTAGCTAGCCTTACCGACAAGAGAAGGCTGTTCAACAAGACGTCTGGGGCTGCAACCATAAACGCGCGATCACCCGTAGTTTTTTTCGTTCTGAACCGCGGACTAGCTAGCAATATACCAATGTCGATTGATAGTGTGAGGCCGGTAAGATTGAAACTAGATTCATACGATAGGTAGGAGCTAAACCCTTAAGTATCTTCATTGTAATAAGAAAAATCTTTAAATCTATAGTCAAACGCACTGGTATCCAATGAAGTTCCGGCAGCAAGGGGGTAATATGTAATACTCAGGCGCGCAGTAAACTAACCGTGCACTTGTATTCATAACTCTTTGAAGTTTCCTAACATGATACTCCAAAATACCATATAATAAGCTATAAGAATAGTCCAGCCTACTTGTAATGAAAGCGTGGACAAGTCTTTCAGTGGATTCACGTGCACACGAAATAAGTACTTTCTAATATGCCGGATATTGTACAGGCAATACAAAGCACTACTACAAACCTTAGTTTCATGAGTGGACATGTCCAGATGAGAATCAAACCAAGCGCCCAAGTTGCGCACTGAAGAGATGGGAGTTACCTCGGCTTGATCAACCTTTATCTTGTCAACAGACACCTCCTCCTCCCCTCTCAGGGGGGCTATTTACGTTGTATCGTATCCTCAGACACAATGCGTAGCTGTTTTGACCACAGCTTACCCTTTTAAATCAAACAGATCGATCGTCCTTACTTATGATTCAGAGTCTACTGAAGGACAAAAGCATATAATTTCAATCGGTCACATAATAATAGTCATGGCTCGGCGCTTATTAAAACCATCTCAAGAAGTAGTTGCTCGTTTTGTAACGTCCCTGCTACGCACGAACCGTAGTTAAATTACCGTAACCATACTTCAACATCTCCCTTCCCCTCGGCATCATTTCTACTATTTAGTTAAAGGTAAAGGTAAAGTCTCTGTTACGAGTCTAGGAAGGCCCATCAGGCCGGCGCTTATCTCCGGTTTCCGTAGCATGAAAGGACTCGGAGTATTTATACTCCCCCCTAGATGGGATGCTAGTCCATCGCAGCATTACGCCGGTACCCATGAGCACCGTCTCCCCGGCCAGGCCCCGAACCCGGACCACTCAATCCGGAGTCGAGCGCACTAACCATGAGGCTACCGCGCCTCCCACACTATTTAGTTAAACTAGTTTATAATTACAGGCCATTTAAAAAAGCTCACAACACTCTTTCTTTTAAAGACGAGGCAAAATGCCGAATGTTTGTGATTATAATCTCATCAGTGTTACTTGTCATCTTAAGAATATAAGAGAGTACTTCAACTCTGGCTCTCTTTGAAAAGAGGTCAGTGAAGTTAACCTTTCATGTTCTTTTAGTTTTTATACCTCATACTATTAGCGAGGAAACAATTGTTTTAAATATATTAAAGCGACCTCTTACAGCACATTAACTTTGAAAATTGTTTCCAACAAGGACTGATTGAAAGCTGAGCATCGCTGATCATGGCGACTGGTCCGGAATACACCGAGGAACAGCTGAATTACTTCAGGATCTGCTTCATCACCACAAACGTAATACCTGAGGGTCTTCGGACAATCTTTAAACAACAGTGGGACAATCGCTACAAGACGACACTGGGAGAATGGAAAGACAACCCCCAGAATGGACAGAACTTCAAAAACCAGGAGTTGCCACGAACCCAAGCAAGAAATAAAAAGCTTTTAGCAACCATAGTTAATGGAAACAGAGTAGAATGGGACTGCACCATGCTCTTTTACGCTATCCTTTACTCCGATTGTATCGGGAGCACTCTAAACGCCACGATTGAATCAAACGTGGATGCTCTAAGAATTTTTCGTAATCAAGACTTCGCTCATTTGCCACAGGGCCAGCTCACAGAGCTAGAGTTCCAAAATGCCATAGGAAAAGTCTCGGCGGCATTTCTGGCACTTGGCCTGTCCGATGTGAAAATTAAGGACATTAGAAACCAAACGAGTTTTCCAACAAACGAGTTGACCAAATCACTCCAACAAGTTAAAGATCTGGAAGACGAACTAAAAGAAACAGAACAGAATCGAAAAGTCCTTCAAGAGCAGTTGCAGACTGAGGCTCCTCCATTTTGCGTTCTCCCTCCCAAGCCATCACACGAAATTGCTGGACGAGATTGTCAGGTGGAAGAAATAGCTCAAAAGGTAAAGCGACTAAAGGAAGCCAACGAAAACCATTTGAGTTACGTGTACATCTCAGGAAACTCGGGAAGCGGCAAATCTCAGTTGAGCGCTCTGGTTGCGGAGAAATGGTTTGAGGAAGAAACAAAGGTCGCAAGTGTGAGGGCATTTGTAATGACTCTAAATGCGCAAAACCTCGATTCAGTCCTGGAGTCTTATGTTTCTTTTGCTCGAAATCTTAAATGTCCGGAAGATGCAGTGTTGCAGAATCTTAAAAATAAAGATATGGAAACAAAGGAGAAGATCACAAACATAAAGTCCTTAGTTAGTACCAAAGTGGAGCTTTACACATCTTGGCTGTTGATAGTAGACAACGTCGTGAGTTTACATGAAATAAGTTGTCATTTGCCAGAACGGGGAAGTACGAAATGGCTTAACGGTCAAGTGTTAATAACATCCCAAGACACCGCTGCTATACCTTCAGAAACGTCTTTCATTCATCGCATATCTGTGAGCAAGGGCATGACGTTATATGACGCGATTTCTTTATTAACCTCCATCTCTGGCATCGATAACGATGACACCGCAAAAGAAGTTGTGCAGGCATTAGATTATCAACCCCTTGCCTTAGCAAGCGCCGCCACGTTTGTCCAACAAGTACGAGAAACCAAATCATCCTCTGACTTTGGCTGGAAAGATTATCTACAGAAGCTTTCTAAAGGTCAGCGCTCTAACACTGAGGCCTTCCTTGCTAAATCAAATCCAAGCTATCCAAACTCCATGACCGCCGCAATTTCATTGGCCGTTGACCGTGTGATGTCATCTGATAAGGTTTTAAATCACGCATTCCATTTCATTTCTCTCTGCGCTCAGCAACCATTAAACCTGGAACTTTTGATCAACTACGTTCTGAATTTCCAGAACAAAAACGATAGTAGCGCAGCAGACGAACTTAATGATGCAGATATTGTTGGTTTGAGGATTCGAAAAAGCTCACTGTTTTTACTTGAAGAAGACGGCAGTGACGTCTTCGTTCTTGTTCATCGGATTGTGAGAGATGTTATCCAAAGAAAAATTGCTGAGGAATATTTGGAAACTGAGAACTTTAAAGTTTTTGATGGGGTTATTAAGTCTTTTTACCAATTTGCATTTCATAAAGGCCTTTTTAGTTTAGATTCCGTCACAAAAAGCTTGCACTTAGTGGCGCATTTAAGATGCCTAGTAATGGAAATTGTAAATGCTATGGAGGCAGAAAACATATCTAAGCTTAGTAAAAGTAATAATTTAAGCGTGAAATATTATCCACATTATTTTATCAAGTTGGGAAATATCTGTCTTTTTCATTGTGATTATGGTACAGCCAAAACATTTGGCATTCAGGCTCTTAATTTGACTAACAATAACGATGTTTTTGAAGGAGAGGTCGAGAAAGCCATTGACCAGCCTGGTTCTCAATGTTTCGATGTCGCAACATGTTTTGACTATTTGGGTGCTGTACTAAGAGACCAGGGTGACTTTTCTGAAGCAAAAGATTATTGTGAGCATGCTCTTGCTATTCGCGAAGAAAAGCTTGGTTCTCAGCATATCGATGTCGCAAAAACTTTTGACAATTTGGGTTGTGTATTTTTTGATCAAGGCGACCTGGAACAAGCAAAAGATTATCATGAGCGTGCTCTTGCTATTCGCGAAGAAAAGCTTGGTTCTCAGCATATCGATGTCGCAACAACTTTTGACAATTTGGGTTGTGTATTTTTTGATCAAGGCGACCTGGAACAAGCAAAAGATTATCATGAGCGTGCTCTTGCTATTCGCGAAGAAAAGCTTGGTTCTCAGCATATTCATGTCGCAAACACTTTTAACAATTTGGGTTGTGTACTTCGTGCCCAAGGCGACCTGGAACAAGCAAAAGATTATCATGAGCGTGCTCTTGCTATTCGCGAAGAAAAGCTTGGTTCTCAGCATATCGATGTCGCAACAACTTTTGACAATTTGGGTTGTGTACTTATGGGTCAAGGTGACCTGGAACAAGCAAAAGATTATCATGAGCGTGCTCTTGCTATTCGCGAAGAAAAGCTTGGTTCTCAGCATATCGATGTCGCAACAAGTTTTAACAATTTGGGTTGTCTATTTTTTGGTCAAGGCGACCTGGAACAAGCAAAAGATTATCATGAGCGTGCTCTTGCTATTCGCGAAGAAAAGCTTGGTTCTCAGCATATCGATGTCGCAACAACTTTAAACAATTTGGGTTTTGTACTTATGGATCAAGGTGACCTGGAACAAGCAAAAGATTATCATGAGCGTGCTCTTGCTATTCGCGAAGAAAAGCTTGGTTCTCAGCATATCGATGTCGCAACAACTTTAAACAATTTGGGTGATGTACTTTGTGCCCAAGGCGACCTGGAAAAAGCAAGAGAGTATCATGAGCGTGCTCTTCCTATTCGCGAAGAAAAGCTTGGTTCTCAGCATATCGATGTCGCAACAAGTTTTAACAATTTGGGTTGTCTATTTTTTGGTCAAGGCGACCTGGAACAAGCAAAAGATTATCTTGAGCGTGCTCTTGCTATTCGCGAAGAAAAGCTTGGTTCTCAGCATATCGATGTCGCAACAACTTTAAGCGATTTGGGTAATGTACTTCGTGCCCAAGGCGACCTGGAAAAAGCAAGAGAGTATCATGAGCGTGCTCTTGCTATTCGCGAAGAAAAGGTTTTTTCTCAGCATTGTTGCAATGTTTTATGACTGGATGTATTACTGTACGTTACATCCAAGGTGACCTTAGACAAGAAAAAGAGTATTTTGATGTCGTCTTCACCATCTTTTATAAAGGCTTCTCTTATTTGCGTCAAGGCATTGATAACACTCAGAAATTGCCAATTCCTAGGACCAAACCATGCCTAATCGCAAGCAAAATGTGCAGTACATCACAAAGGCAGTTAATCCTAAATTACTGGAGAGTTGGAGGAGGGACGGCTGTACATGATGAATTTTTTTTTTTCATTCGAACTAAGTGACAGATACAATTCGATCGTTAGTTTGATAATAAAGGGTATCTACATTAATAAACCTTAATCGACCCATTGTAAATTCTGGACAGATTGCATAGACGAAAAATTGTATGGCAAATGAAATGAAAGCGTGATATTTCGTAGAGTAATAAATACGTTCCAAATTACAAGATGGTCACTTTTTAATTTAGAAACAGAAACAATACTAATTGGAGCGACAGTAACTGTATTGGGGTTTGCAGAAGCATATCATTTTAACGTGATTTTTTAGGCTTTGTTGCTGTCTTCCTAAAGATCTGCTATGAACTCCACAAAAAGGTGGATTTGTAATGTCTTTTATAGTGAAGGAATGAGAAAATGACTGTTTAATTGATGAGGTTGCATGTCGTATTTTGTTGTAGCAGTGAAACATTACAGCTGTAACAGTTCTATCGTTACACATTCTGAAAGCCATAAAAGGACAATTGCATAATGATTATCATATTGTACCTGAATTACCTGAATTACCTGAATTCTACTAATACTTTTAATAACTTTTCCGTCCTATTTTTCATGAGTGGGTAGCCATCTTAGCCTTACTGCAATTTTCATAATTCTGCGGAATCTTACCTTCAAGCGCGTATTCGCATACCCAGATATCTGGGTACGATATCATCAAGCGCCAAACTGCGTTTTGGCTTCCATCAATCAAATTTCCGAACATTGCCGGGAAGATCGACTCCGCCTCCGGAAAGTGAATTAGAGTTTTTGTTTAGTTCACAGTTCGAACACCATTATAATACGTTTTTAGAAATTCTTCAGTAAAAAGATTCGTACACATTCCATCGCTTACCATCGTCGTCGAGTTCGACTGTACGAATGTACCGTGGGAAAGAAAGAAGCTGATTGGAGGGTTATATCACGCATCCATTAATTTCGTCATCTGTGGTTGGCGTCGGAATTTTGATTGAACTTTTGAAGTTGATTTTATGATGCAACACCGTTTGTTTCTCTTTCTAGTAAGAAGAGGTGAATTCTACTAGTGCTTTTAATAACTTTTCCGTCCTAAAGAAATGCAACGGAAAAATTAAACTCTCTTTTCTCATGTGTGGGTAGCCATGTTAGATTTACTGCAATTTTCATAATTCTGCGGAATCTTACCTTCAAGCGCCTATTCTCGTACCTAGAGATCTGGGTACGAGATTCTCAAGCGCTAAGCGCCAAACTGCGTTTCGGCTTCCATCGATCAAATTTCCGAACATAGCTGGGAAGATAGACTCCGCCTCCTGAAATTGAATTAGAGTGTTTTTTAGTTCACAGTTCGAACATCATTATGATACGTTTTTAGAAATTCTTCAATACAAAGATTCGTACAGATTCTATCGCTTACCATCGACGTCGAGTTCGACTGTACGAATGTACCGTGGGAAAGAAAGAAGCTGATTGGAGGGTTAAGGCCTGGCCAAACGCTCGCAACATTTCAACGCAACATCTTGCAACATTGTTGCATGATGTTGCGACATGTGTTGAACGAGGTGGCCAAACGCACGCAACATTTCCATAATTTTCAACGCAACATGTCAATGCTCATGTGCCCCAGGCCCCTGGGGCGCAAGAAGTGGACCTAACGCGCATGCCCTAGCGCAAGAATGTTGCTTGAACGTGGCCAAATGAGTACAACATCATGCAACATCCAAAATGTTGCACGAAAAATTTGACCGTTTTCAAATTTGATCCAACATCATCCAACATGTTGCAACACATCGCAACATATCGCAACAGGGTGGCCAACCGTATGCAACATGTTGTGCCCAACAATGTTGCAAGATGTTGCCTCGAAATGTTGCGAGCGTTTGGCCAGGCCTTTATATCACGCATCCATTGATTTCGTCATCGTGGTTGGCGACGAAATTTTGATTGATGGAAGCAAAAATGCAATTTGGCCGTTGGCGCTTGAAGATGAATTCCGCGGAAATATGAAAATACCAGTAAGACCTCGCTCACACAACTAAATCATTACCCAACACAAAAGAAGCAAAACACATTGGAGTCGTAGGCGCTTTACCTGGTAGTCAGGCAGAGGTAAAGGTAAAGTAACTTTATTTAACGTCGGTAGTTCCTTCAGTTACGAAACTGGTATCAATGGAAGCCGACGGTGTGCCCTTTGCCCCCCCTCCCCCCCCCCCCCCTCCCTCTGTCAGTGCTCAGAGCTACGCCTGCTCTATGGATTCAAAAGAGGATTCAAAACAACATTGCAATCTTATTTGGAGAATCTAAGACATTTGGTATGAAAATTGTCCAGTGGGTCACAGTATGCTGGGGGAAACGGTTAAAAGGTTGTGCAAAGGAGCTGGAATCGAGGGTCAATTCACAAACCGGTCTCCGTGCAATGATAGCAGGGAATTTAAGAAACCACGACGGCTACGGCCTCGAAAACGTCACTTCAAAATATAAGTTTGAGCTATTCTAAGTATTTTATGACTATACCATCCTGTTTATATTATGCAATATGGGCGAAGTCTCCTATAACTGAATTGGTACGGACGGATTTGAAGTAAAGCGTGAGACTTAAAGATTCACTGTAGTTTGTCCGCGTTGTCGTCAAAACCTTAAAGTTGGTCATTTCACGTAGAAGTTTTGATGAGTACGGGAGCTAGACAAATATTCAAATATGCGTGCCTCACGTGCCCGTGCAGTACGATCATTTTGTTTCTTTTAACCAATAACATTACTTCTTTTTGGCGCTGTCGTTTCCGAAGCCGTCGTCCTTTCTTAAACTCCTTGGCAACCCGAGGACGGGGCTGAACAATCTGCGAGCCAGCGAGCCGTGCAAGCCATGCAAATTTCGCATTTAACTCTAAGCACCCATTTCAAATAGCGCTCATAAACAGTTATTACGTCATAGCTCGCATGGCTCGCAGCTATGGCTTGCATGACTCGTATGGCGCACTGGCTCGCACATTGCCCTAACTCCCCGAGGACTACAGAAAGGAATTCCAGACAAGAATGTCATGGAGAGCACCGGACATAGAGAGGTAAGAGCTTTGCAAGACTATCAACACCCTGATATTTCAAGTAAGAAGTCGAGACAGTTGTGAAGCTGGGTCATTACCCGCCGAGTCTGTTGCTCCTGAAAAAGTATCAATAAAACGTGAAGTCGAATTAGATGAGGAAGAAGGTAGTTCAAAACCTCCTAAACGATATAATGAAGCTGGAATTTCTGATTTTTGACGTGTTGCTTTTAATCGGTGTACTTTCATAATTTCAAGACTTTAAATTGTAACACATGGTAAGAAAATATTAACAAAATTTCATTTTTTATTGAGATACTTGTTGAAAATTTAAATAAAGATTTGTCCAGAGAAGGAATTCGATTTCACCGGGATGAGCGAGGTTCGATTGAAATTTGTTTTAATGAAAACTATCAATGAAAATTTATTTGCATTAATTCATTTTTCGGTTTCCATCTATAAACTCCCTCATTCCTGGGATTTTTCTTTATAAATCCCTTGCTGGAGGGATTTATCTGTATTTTGAATAAATCCCTTTCAATTTAATTCATCAGCCCCACTCTTCCCTGCTACTTTATCAAACCCTGCCCGCACTTTCAGTCAGTTGAACATTTAGTAAGTACGTAAGTTAAATAAAGGTTGTTGAATGGCACAAGAAAATGTGGCAACGATCAAATAATCACCAATATGCACCGAGCCTTAGGTGAATAATTGTTTTAGTATAAGAATTACATAAGTGGTTTTTTTTTTTTTTTTTTTTAAGGAATTTTCTTTAAAACAATTAATTTTTTCGTCTGTCACGTCGACAAAACGACTTGCGGCAAGCGAAAATGAGAGGACAGAGAGGGAGGCTCCCGGTCCAGCCCTTGGGATATGTCACGTCCACAAAAGTTATTTTTAGACGATCGGTAGTCTTTGTTCTAGCGGAAGTCTGTGTTCCGAGAGGTCCGCATGCAGGCCAACCTTGGTCTGATGTTTGAAAGAAAATAAATATTCATCAGCCTTCCACGTGCGTCGCCATTTTCTCTTTTCACTAAGAACCTGTGAGCGAGGCAAGACTGTATGTGGACGTCTCGGAAGACAGACTTTCGCTAGAACAAAAACTTCCGCTCGTCTAAAAATAACTTTCGTGGACATGACATATCCCGGCCAACGCCCTGAGCCTCCCTCTTTGTCCCCTCATTTTCTCTTGCTTGCGGCCATTTTGAAAAAGAAAACCGCTTCGTTGATTATTGCGTAATAATCACCTCAAGTGCAACCAAACAGCGCAGAGAATTTTCAATAATCACCAATATAATTATTCTAATATTACAAAACATCGTACGTTCTGCATACTGCTGGCACTAATACGGAACTACATTTATTTACAGGGCTTCAAATTCACCATGATCTCCTTTGAACTATATACTAATCACAGGACAACTCGGATTAATATTAATCCGTGGATTATAATAATAATAGATTATAATATGGTTATTATAATCCGGTAATAGATTATTATAATCCAGTAATAGATTATTATAATCCAGCGCCAGCCAGCGAATCCGTGCGGTGGGCATGTGTTTTTACACGAAAGGGGACCTTAAGAAAGGGAATAACTACCAGCTGCGTAGGAATCGCGACAATCCCAAAGACACTAACTGTTTCGAGGTTCGGAGCCGGCATATCACGATGGCGACTATGAACATGAATTTCTCCCGTCTCTTGGCGCCCTTCGTGGATGAAAATATTATCTGGGAATTGACATGGTAAGTATATTGTATTGAACACTTCAGTCAATCATACGCCTTCGTGGATGCCACCGGCTAATCCATCAACAACAATGGCTCCTTCTATGACACCAATCCTGAAAACCAGTCCTCTAACACAAACTCCTACTTTAAGTCCAGCATACACGCAGACGGTCCAAATCATGAAATGCTCCCTTGGAAATAACTATCTCTATGGATCAAACTCAGAAAGACTTAGTCTTTTAGAATGTGCGCACTGACATCCCTTTCACTTTGTTATTTTTTTTATTACTTAAGATCTTTATTCTATTCTACGTTAAAAATCTTCATGGCCCTGCAAAAAATTCAGTTGCAACTGTATTACCAGCAGAGCTGAGACAACTGCCGACTTCTGCTACTAAAATATAATAACGTATAATAAGGAGTGCGGTTATTGACAGAATGTAATTAAGAGTTTTGTTCACAAACTACTAGCACAAGTAGCAAATTCGTCGTGGTTAGAATGGAATATTTTTTATTGAGAGACTTGTACAAATTTGAGCTATGTGGGATTATATTTATCAGATTAATATTGATCCTAATCGTTTAAGGTACGGCTCAAAGCTCAGTTATGGATTATAATAATCTATTACTGGATCTAATATTAGGATTAATATTAATCTGATTAATATTAATCCCACATAAGATTAATAGTAATCCTAATTGATCATGGTACGACTCAAACTTCAGTAATGGATTATAATAATCTATTACTGGATTTTAATAATCTATTACTGGATTATAATAATCTATTACTGGATTATAATAATCATTAGGATTAATATTAATCCGATTAATATTAATCCGATTAATATTAATCCGAGTTGTCCTGTAATCATGATTGCACAGCAAACTATAATTGTAGCACTGTGCACTCTAGATCTTACTACATCTCACGTGCCTGGGTAGTACTTTAACTGGCAATTGATAAATCACTTGATTATATTTTGTCGCAATGGGTACAAAATTGTGACGGAGCATACGCAATGACGACGTCGAAATGAATGAGAGCCCCGAAAGACAAGACAAGAGGCTGACCGAAGTCGAAAGTGACCCGAAAAACAACTAAACAGGCTGAATAAGTTAAAGTAAGTGCCCTACTATTCTAGGACACATAGCGCCATTTTGCTTTTGCTGCCTTTTTCCAGTACCGTTTAGACGTTTGCCCCCACTGTTTTCCCGTGGGTACATTTCTTTGCCGTCCACTTCAAAACCACGACACGACGTGACCAAATCAGAACGTTAGCGCATAACGATGGATCGCCCATTTTCTCTCTGATTGAGAAGTTCAAAACCATGCGTACTAGGTTAATTCTTGGATAGCTGCCACATCCATACTGGACGATTTGGAATAATTTCTTAGTGAATCAAACAATGTGAATTTCTATTTTGAAATGACGTTCCTGTAAAAGTCGTCGTCGCTTTGCGCATACTCCCGAACGGATCAAAGCCGGACGACGTCAAAATCAGTGTGATACGTACAAATTTCAAGCCTGCAGGCGAGAATGTCACTAATGTTCTTACCACATTTTGACGTCTTCTTAATTCTTTTGCTGAAGAAACCCTCGTCAAAATGGAATCTATTTGTTTCTATGCAATAAAGGCGAGGGTTTACCTCCTCAGCACTCACAACGCTATTTGAAAGAAGAGAGGCAATTGCGGCCAAACTCTTTGATGACGCTGCCACCAACACTAGACACAGCCTTCACAAACTGCTTCCAGTTGGAAATGCTAGCAAGTATTCACCGAGGAACTTTGTAAGCCCTTTGTGGAAAAACCCCTCTGTAAGGATAGTCTCCGGCATTTTAAGCCATGTTTGTAGCAAGTGATATTCTTATTTATTCTAATGATCAATATAGAACTTTTAACTTTTGGAAACTTTTGCCTTTTTATATAAGCATAAATGTAAATAAATTTAGCTTATGCTCCAAGTATTTAGTCAAAGAAATATCTGTTTCTTTTTCTATCTATCTATCATCTATCTATCCAACAAATCATAGGTTATGACCAAGAGACTTCATAATTTCTTGCTTCAGATCTGTTCTATCAGGAAAAGGTAAAAGAATCGATAATAACATCTGCTCGTAATTAAACAGGAAGGAAAGGTATAAGTTAAAACAATAATAACACTTGTAAACGCAAGCAAGCGGTGGAAGGAGACGGCAAGGAAACTGAACTAATCACACGAGTGAGATGAGCATGTGTAGTTACACAGGTGGAGTTTAAGAGCGCTCACAACTGAGTGCCGTAAAACTAAAGTATATACTTTGGCAGATCACAAAAGAGGCAGAAAATCAAATGGGCCAATCATAACGCATAGCCGCTGTATTTACTACCCTTGATTGGCTGAGAATTTGGCTCGAAAAGTTTATGCCAATCACGGTGCGTGGAAATGCACAAACAAAGCAATCGATGAAAGCACTTTCGACACTCAGCTGTTCATGAACCGTTCTATATTGTAATGAATGAATAAAGAATAAATGAACTTTCCAAAACATGATTCCCGTAACATTTTCTGAAATATTTAACTTAATTAAGCAAATAAGATATCTATTACTATTATTAAAGCTTTCTCCAAACTGTGACATTTCTTCAAGCTTTTCCATCAACTTGTCGCAAGCTGAATTTATTAGAGGAAGCATCTGTTTCATCTTATACGCACTCAGTGAAGTTAGCAGTCAGAATGCTAGGAATCCGCTTCCATTTTTCACCTTCAACAACGTTCACCATCTTATCGAGAGGTGCTGGAAACGTAAATAGCATCTGCAAACGAATTGAAAGATAGTCATTTCATATTCGGGCGGTTTTCAATTGAGTGTCGAAAGGAACATCGCGATTGCAATTGCTGCTACGCCCGATAATTGGTAAAATATCTCGCGCGTGGAAGTGGTCATGGGCTTCCTGATCTTTGATTGCACTAGCTTGGCCACTAGGTTGTGTCGGTAAGCCCGATCGGCGAACAAAGGCTTCATGACAGAAATTAAAGGAGTCCAACTGCCCAAATAACCCCATGCAGCAAGAGAGGATGAGGTAAGAACGGATCCCCATGCCCCAAGCTCATGCTCCGTCAAATTGCCCCATCATAGTTTTTAAAATCTATATCATTACGTCATTACAACTGGCCAATAAGGTGCCTATCTAAAAATAGCTGCGTAGCTAAAATTTGGAACTATCATTGGCCCTAGTATGGGGGATCCATTCTAATACCTCATCCTCTCTTTCCCCCAAATGGAGGTCTTCACAAAAATGTAAATCGCATATGTGTACTAAGACCCTAATAACTAACACAGAGAACCCGAAATAGCCAAAAAAATGTCATTTTCATTGGGACGTTGTTTTTCATGTAAGGAGCCGTGACGGAAATACAATAACCGTTAGCCGTTAAACTATTAACCGTGAAAGCTATCCCCCCATTTAGACCCTAAAGATTCCTCGTCATTATCTAAAAAAACTTATTTTCATCTGGTAAATTCGGGTAAATCTTATTATCACGGTTAACCCCCCTTCTCTCCCCCCCCCCCCCACCCCCCTAGTGAAAAGTAATGAACAACCTTGCATTGGGTGAGGAGGCGGGAGGGGGTATTAATGACCTTCTTTTAGGGGTACAGTCCAAAAGGACATAAAATAGAAAAGGTCTCAACTCGTTTTTTCCAGGGCCTGGTTGTTCAAAAGCCGATTAACGCTAATCCCAGATTACAAATTAACCAAGGAGTTTATTTCTCTACTCCCAAATGCCGGTCAACGCTGATACTAGTCTAAACTTGACATTAGAAGGAGTCAATCTTGAAAAAAAAAAAAAGGCAAAACAAACTTTCAACTACCCTGCGTGCAGGCGGTAATTTGTATTTCGGTCGCTATATTTGACGGGTGAAGTCATCTTCTGACATTCACCCGCCCAATATGGCGACCGAAATACAAATTACCGCCTGCAAGCAGGCTAGCTTTCACCAAAAAGTTGAAAATATGAAACAAAAGTTTACGCTAATCCTGGATTAAGTTAATCGGCTTTCGAAAAAGCGGGCCCAGGATTGTTGTTTAATAATTAGCAACTTTTTTCTGGCATGAAAAGCAACATTACATTATAGTAACTTTATGATTTTGGAGCAATTTTTTAACAAAGTACAATTTTTAGGGGAACGTTTCAGCAAGTTTCTTTCTCTGGATACAACTTTTACAAAATAATGTCAACCACTTGTACACAACTGTTCGGGTCCGCAAATGATCCCCAAACTGTACCGCAAATGATCCCCATATTGGACCGCCAATGATCCCGGAACGCAAATGATGCCCATTTGTTGACTCCAAATGCTCCCGAAAAATAAGGAATGGCATGGAGCGTGGAATGGTCTGGATAGAGAATTAATGTGAAAAGCGCTTATTTTTATTAAAATGACTTTAAATCATGGATCGCACAGGTTTCTTCCTCATGAAAGTTTTCCAGGAAGACTTGATTTTTTTTCTTACCACGCTGTTTTAAATTATCATCAAAAATAGGTACGCATTGCGTACGTGTGGTAGTGCAATAACTTGACACAGTGCTTTATTCCAGAACTGTTAACTGAGCGGCGTTTTGGTTTCCAGAACGTAATATGTAAAATACTAAACCCAGAATAATTGAATGAAATAAATAGGAAATAAATGGGAATCGAGAAAAATTGGGAATCGAGAAACATTGCCTGAAGTTCAACTTCTTTTTCACAGTAAGTTAAGGTGTGTACTCTGAGCGTCGGACAGTTCTACAACAAACGTTCATTAAAATTAATCCCTTT
>OX421447.1:18799289-18814289 GCA_949126865.1 Montipora capitata
GAAATCTAACGTCTTTTATAACTCGAGCCCCTACGGGGCCCGAGTAAAAATGCGAACTAAGCATGGTACAGATTTTGTTAGGGTACTTTATGCAAACCAACTATTGATACAAAAGTAAAGAAATATTGATACACAGTTCTAAGGAAGAGCACAAGAAGTTTTTAGGAAGTATCGATCGAGAATAAAAAGATTGCCATCAGCAAAAAAAGTTGCGACAGCAAATTTAAAAAGTTACTATCAGCGAAAAACATGTTCTTTTGGCTGCACAAGTAAATCGCAAAAACGAAAGTGACATCGTTTTCAGCTGCCGCCTGTGAACCAGTTATCTTGCGTGTTACTAACAACTGGATACTTCTGTGGCAAAATGACGGCAAGACATCGGATTGTTGCTTTGTTAGTTTGTTTTTTTTTTTCTTTCAAGTGTTATTAAAGTCGACAAGAAATGTGCGAATTCAACACAAAGATCACAATCGTCTAACTCGTGAAGTTGACCATTGTTTCTGCAAAGTCAAAAATTCACTCTCCTAGACGAGGTTATTTATCACCAGGCAATTCCATCGTTTTGGAAAAAGAAACTGCTTTATTATTCATCAGCGTCACAAATTCTTGCCGATTTGGGGGCTCATTTGTTGAAATTCATGCATGCTTCCAACAGACCTGTTTATTTTCGTGTTTCACCCAGTTATTTTCCGGTGCGGCTGTTAAATGTTTTTCCTCTCACTTAACACACAGGCGGCTTCCGCTTCTATATTTTTCATACAGGTATAATTTTTTTTAAAGAAAAGTGGAGCGAAAATCCAAAATTGCGTGCATAAATTACAAGAGAAGCAAGATACATTTGCGGTACAGTTTGGGGATCATTTGCGGTTCTGCGATATCCTAGCCTGTGTACATCCGCCTCCTCCCCTGGGATCATTTGCGGACCCGTACAGTACTCTAGACGACGGAAACGATTTTAGTCCAGACGAGATATCAGCGAATCCATCGACGACACTCAAATAGTCAAATATCCCGGTTTGTTAGTAACATATATTACTTACATATTACAGCTGATATTAAGCAATAGCTAAGCCGGCACACTGCAGATTGGAAAAAATCAGTTTATTGAATATGAAATCTTACGACCGTTTCACGGTTCTTTCATGTATGCTTTTCTTTATTTACGACTTCGGTCCGATAGCAAGTTTTTAAAATTCAAGTTGAACATTATTTTATTTCATAAATTTGAAATTTAAACTGAGTATTTTAATGTCCATCCCTTTTAAGAACACACTGGTCAAGAAATTGAAAGAATATAGTTCTTAATATTATCCCGTAATCGTTCTGAGGATTTGTTTTTGTGTGAGATCCCTCCGTGATCGAGAATGGTAAGACAAGATTGAAATTCAAACGATTTTTTTAGCCAAAACACGCAGTATGAAAATACCGGGCTGAGTATCCAGTTGGCAAGTAATGCCAGGGACATGAGTCGGTAAAGAACAAAAGTACTATGAAGGAATTTTTTTTTATATTTTTGCTAAACTATACAAGGTAAAAAGAGTGCATTTTTTCATTTCTGTTTGCTGGCATGTCAGCAGAATTCAGTGTGGCACGAGATAACAGATCATGGTCCGTCTTTCTAAAAATGATTTTTGATCTCACTCAGCAGTTATAAATCGATATAGCATACCAGTCGATCATGGAATGCTTGAAAATTCTTTACATAAATTTGTTTCACCGCACCCAAATCAGCGATAACTAGGGTGGGTCCACTGCCGAACAAGAACGCACCAAACACATCTCCGTATTTCTTGTAGTACTCGTCAAGTTGGAGATGAAGGAGTCCTTTGTGCCTCACAAGATCAAGCATGTTTCCGATAAATGGAAAAGGCGTTGGTCCTGGAACCCTGTCACCAAAAGTGTTTCTAAAAACTCCAAATGGTACAATGCCCCAGTAGTAAACGAGGAGAACTATGATTAAGAAAATAACACAAACAGCGGTGATAAACATTGTATTCCAACGCATTTTTATAAAACTTGACGTTTCGTATGCTAGTCAACACACATTTTCAAACGTGACCGTGACCGTGACCGTGAAACGTCAAGTTTTATAAAAATGCGTTGGAATACAATGTTTATCACCGCTGTTTGTGTTATTTTCTTAATCAAGCTACGATGGCCTAAGAACAAGAGTTTATACGAGGAGAACTATAATGGTAGCAATGACGAAGATGTGTCATTGAGCTGCTAACTTCTCAAGAACGTTGAAATAATCCATTTTTGACTTTTTAAAACCTAAGAAGCGAAGCCAAGGCTCGTTTTCAAAAGCGAAGCTTGCAGTAGTACTTTTGACGAAATTAAGGCCCTGTTTATAAGGAGGGAGGGTAACCCTAGTGCTAGGGTTACCCTAGCACTCACACATTCCTTCTTTTTTTCATCGACGTGTTTACAAGGCAGCTAGGGTTACCCTGGCGCTAGGGTAACTCTATCTGAGTGCACGATGTTACCCAAGCGGCCTTGTAAGTGCTCTGCTAGGGACAACCCAGCAGGAATTTTTGGTATCAGGAGTTTCCTTGGCGGGAATAAAGAGAAGAGTTGCTTCAATTTTGCCAAAAAGTGGTCCGAACACTTTTCAAAGATTTGGCATGCGTTTCACGATAGCGCCGAAACGTTTCAAGCCTATGTTTCACTGGTACCATCATTGATACTGCTGGACCTAATTTATTTAAATAGGCTCGAAAGGGTTTCCGCAGTTGACAGTGGCTGTCCAATGGAAAAAGATTACAACACTGTCGATACTTTCAGAAGGACAACGTTTTTATATCTGTAAAATACTATTGTTGGGCAATTTTTAAGGGTGTTTTCAAGGTCCCAGATGTTGCCGTTTGCTCCCGGAGCATGCTCCAGGGTTATTTTTCACGACCAGTACACACGATGGGCATGCTGCGGGAGCTTGCTCCATATTATAGTTCACACGAGGGAGCAAAAGAAAGAATAGGGAATAGGGAGCTTTAGCAAAGACGAAGGAAACGACAACGAGAACGTCATCTTAAAACATTTCGTAGAATATGAAGAATTCTGCAGATCTCAGAGGATGTTATCCACCTCGGCCTTCGGCCTTGGTGGATAACACCCTCCTCGACCTGCAGAATTCTTCATATCCTACTCAGCCTCATTCAATAATTGCTAATTATTGTAATCACGTCACGACTTTTCCAAGTTTTTTAAACGTGAGAATGGTTTGGCAGTCTCTTAGGAATGAAACCGTTATGAGCGACGCTTTATTACTGGGTTGCCAATATGGCAAACCCAGTCGGAATCTGTCTTTAATTTCGTCGTTTTTTAATTTTTCGTTTTCTTTTTATTTTTTATTTTTTTCCGTGTCGGTAAAAGCCTTGCCTGTCACTCCCCTGCTAAGTGGTGTCTTTGTGCATAGAGCCTTCTTCGCGTATTTTCTTAGGATCGAGAGGGTAGTGGGAAATGCGTAGATTTCTCTAGTAGACACAGAAGAACGATTAACTTAACCGGCAATGGCGTCGAAAGTCATGTAACGCGAATGGCGTTTTAGTGGATCTTTGAACAAAATGTACCCTTTTGAAGCTCAATAATGGCAAGCGAATTGGATACTGAACAAGACAGACAATGTTAAATGTTGTCGAATGTTAAAAGCGACGAGTAATGGACTTCGACAACAATCTGTCGCCCGTCGAGCCGTAATCAAAGTGAGCTGTCTTCCTAAAATTTTGCCAAGTGTGGTGTTTTGTACAACACTGAAACCAAATGAACAGTTCTCTGGTAACTCAGTATGGGTTCAACAAAGACAGAGAAGGAATCCATATAGTGGATCTGTTATCTCAGTTGTCTCTCTATTTGTATTTACCTGTTCTCAACTCTGCACAGTCTTCCGGTATAAAAATTGGAAATTTCACTAATAAGTCATTGACGTGAATGGCGTTTTAGTGGATCTTTAAACAAAATATACCCTCATGGAGCTCAAGAATGGATCGTCAATTGGATGAGCAAAACAGCGCTGAAAAACTAAATATCTGGATTTTAAGCGACGAGTAATGGTCTTCGACAACAATTTCATTTTTCGCCTTCGGATATCAAGTGAGCTTTGTTTCTAATATTTTACTAACTTGGTATTATATAAAACACGGAAATCAAATAGCAATTTTTTTATGGATTTAACAAATTAACAATTGAAGGAATCGAACGCCTACAAGAATGAATCACAGTGTTTACTCAAGTCGTATCTTAGTTGTCTGACAATTTACATTTACCGGTATTTTGTACTAACTCTGCAAAGGTGTAAAATATTTGGAAATGTGACAGTGAAGAATTATTTGAATGAAAGTTGTTGTCGCTTTTGTGCTTCATTATTTACTGTCAAGGTTCCGAGTCGAAAAGGGTTTGATGTGAACTGTCAAAAATGTATTTAATTGCATCTCTTGTTTGCACGCACGCAATTGAAATAGGAAGGTTTTTTTGCCTCTAATAGTAAATATGTTGTTTGTTTCGATTAATTTTTCGCTGGAAAGGATGTTGCCGAGATATTTCCAGCCTTTGTGAACTTTTAATATCATGTTGTGTAATTTTCGAGCTCAACAAATTTGCATACGTGTGTTGAAATGTGATACGGGAGCATTTTTGTGGTATAGTGTAACGAAAATAAACAGGTCTGTTGGAAGCTTGCTTGAGTTTCAACAAAATGACCCCCAAAATGGGCAAAAAAAATCTGACACTGATGAATAATAAAGTAGCTGCTATCCCCAAAATGATGGAATTACCTGGCGATAAATAACCTCGTCTTCGAGAGTAAAGTTTTGACTGTCAACCTGAAGAGTTGGGCGATTGTGATCTTTGTGTTGAATTCGCACATTTCCTGTCAAAATTTATAACAATTGAAAGAAAAAGAACACTAACAAAAACAAAAACCTGGTATCTAAGCATCATTTAACACAGATGCTTCACTGTTTCGCGAGTAAACATGCCGCGGTAGCTTGATCACTGCGCCCGCTGAATTCGATGTGCAATTTACTCGGTGCAGCCAAAAGTACAATTACAACAAAACAACTAAAATCTCCCAAAATGTTTTTCGCTGATGGTAACTTTTTATATTAGTGGTTTAAAATTAATGTTGTTTTCATGTCGTAAATTTTGTTACCGATGGCAAAATATTTTATTCTCGATCGACCGTCCTGAAACTTCCTTCTGCTCTTCTTTAAAACTGTGTATCCATATTTATTTACTTTTACATCAATAATTGTTTTGAATAAAGCAAGCTAACAAAATCTGTATCTTGCTTGGTTCGCATTTGATAGCATTAAAATATAATTTTCGGTCCTATGCTTCTGTTACTGAGTGATATATTTCTTAGGTCGCCCATCTAGTTACTAACCCTGCCGGACAGAGTTTAACTTCAGCTTTCAACTTTTCTTTACAAAGCTGTCAGATGCTGTCAGTGCACGCTTACACTTGTGGTGGAAAGAAGTTGCATGATCAACAAGTCAGCCCAGAAGCCAATGTTTCTCGATTCCCTTTTATTTTCTTCAATCTCTCTGGGTTCAGTACTTTGCTAGTAACCACATGTCTTCTCAGCTGGCTATTTACCCAAGACTTCTACCATGGCACTACAATGATAGACAAAACCAAAACAATATCGTGCACTGTTAGAGCTACATATTACGCAAGGACAACTTGAATCTCCTGGAAGACAATACACAGCTCAGTTGACATTATGGAATAAATCGCTGTGTTACTTCACTACCACACGTAAGCAATGCGTGTCAATTTTTTTAAAGAGGACAGGAATTTCTTCTTTCTGACAAATGATTGATTAATAGGCCGGTAGCCAGGTTTTTAACCTCAGAAAAGGATCTGTTTCGTCGTACGAACGTGTGAGGACTTGTGAGCCAAAGGGACTCTGCTAGTATGACTTCTGGGTGACCCCTTAAATGGTCTTTAATGACCCCCCAACTTGAAAAAAATTGCCTGAAACGCTGCACGTACCACAGGGAACCCAGTGTACCCTCACGGAGGGTCTAGTTTTTTTTTTCCGTGTCGGTAAAAGTCTTGCCTGTCACTCCCCTGCTAAGTATGGTAAATAGCTGCAAGAATTTGCATCAGAAATCTTCTGTTTGTTTGCTTTTTTTTTTAAATATATGCTTTATCCTGACGCACGCACTCTGAACTCGCTTATTGTATTGTATTGTATTTTATTATATGACTAGCTCCGTGAGCGGGCAAGATGAACCAAATCGCGCGCTCTGATTGGCTACCCGAGCGGGCAAGATGGAGCGATACTGCCCGCTCGGGATTTCTCGCTTGGTCCCGCAAGATCAAAGATCATTTTTTGGTGTTTTAAGTCATATAATAAATCCTTTATTGACCAAGATTGTTCGGTCAAGATGACTGGATATTGGCCTCGTTCTTTTTTTGCGTGTTTATGGACCTCGACTTCGTCTCGGTCCATAAACACGCAAAAAAAGAACTTGGCCAATATCCAGTCATCTTGACCTCACGCTTGGTCAATAACCCATACGTATTGTATTGTATTGTATTGCATTGTATTGTATTGTATTGTATATATTGTCAGCATTGTATTGATGCAGACGAATAAACCTTCAAGAACAGCACAACATTTCTTCTTCGAGTTAGTTGCAATATTGTCTTGACGATCTAATAAGGAGGGCTGGGGGACTGGTATGATTGGTCAGATGCAGTATGTCAGTGCTTCATGTCGCTTATGAATGAGGTGATCATGAAACTCTACGATTGATACTCGTGCTGTGGCTATGCAACGAAAAATACCTTATTGGGAATTCGGTCCCTTTTCGCGAAAAAGAGGAAGTTTAAAAACCAAACAAAGCTGGAGAGCACAATTAAATTTCTTGGGGAGTGATGCTAAAAGGTCACTTTATTTTAAGTAATTCTCTGAGGTGCCAATTAAAAACACTACCCCACCCTAGAGGAATTTTCTTTTCGTAGTCTCCACGTTGACAGGCTCATATCGAGGCTCCACAACAGAACGGTTCAGGGAATTTCCAGATTTAGTAGTAAATCGATTTGGGGGTGTGTAGTTTGAAAAGATTAGCAAGTTTCCATATTTTAAACTTATAATGGATCTAGGAAAGCTTCAGAGAGACCTTCAAGAGAGCGATCAGGAGCATTTACTGCAACACTGGGGCGCACTGAGCGAAGAAGAGCAGAAACCGTTCTATGATGATCTGTGCAAAATCAACTTTGCGAAGATCAACCGTTCCTTTGAGAAAACAATGATCGAAGCCAAAGTTAACGAAAAGAAAGACGAGAAATTACAGCCCATTCCTCCAGAGCACGTTGGGAGTGTAATTGGAGGATGTAACTCCGACAAAGTGAGCTCATGGAAAGAGAGAGGCCTGCAAGTTATAAGCGAAGGAAAAGTTGCTGTGTTGCTCCTAGCCGGTGGCCAGGGAACCCGTTTAGGAGTTAGTTATCCGAAGGGAATGTACGATGTCGGTTTACCGTCGGGTAAAACCCTTTACCAGCTGCAAGCGGAGAGAATAGTAAAAGTACAGAACCTGGCTTCTGAACAAAATGGAAATATATCCACCATTCCATGGTAAGTTGGTTCAGCTTTCTAGTCGAAGTCTAAATTAACTTAAAGTGAGAACGCTTCTTCTTTTTTAATTTGAAAGAATAAAAGATTTTAGAGGCATTAAAGCTCACACGAATCACCCTCTGGGAATCTTCAGATTGTTCAAAATTACAGGGCACTGTTCATGTACATCAAAACAGCATGGATACACACACCCCCTATATCCGATCCACGTTTTGTATCACTATCTGCTCGGACATGTCCGGTTTAAGGACAAAGATTTTCCTGGTTACTGGATAATTTAGGGATGGAGGATGGAAAGGTCAAGTTGGGTGGGTGACAAGCTGATTTTGTAGAATTTTAGAAAATATGATAAAATTAATATTAACTTTTATTATTCCACTATTATGCCATTTTACCATATTTGGTCAAGAGAACGCTCAAAATAAAATTGAGACGGTAGTACACTGTAGTGTCCCGGTTTGGCTGGTATTGAACAGAGCAAATACGGATGGAACAGGAGTTTTTCAATGAAAGAAATTGTTTTCAACATGATGCAAAGATTGAGAATTTAGAGAATTTGGTTTGTGATCGCTTGTCACTCGTCATTTCATTTGTCCAGTCAAATAAGGACATTTGGCTGGCTTTTGTGCTGTTTACATCGTTCGCACACACCCTGATGGACAGATTATGCATTTTTTAAAAACACTCTCACCACATAAAATTGAAGCAAAATAACACATTTTTGTAGTGGAATAATAAATCTCTTATTCGATGATGATTCCAAGTTCGAATGAGGCTTAACACCACTGTGAAGTTTATGCCCAATTATTCCATCAGAGATCAACCCTAGTATTGGAATAGGGCCCACACAAGGACAGAGAAAAACTCTGACCAGGGTGGGATATGAACCCACGACCTTCGGATTAGATCACCGCTGCTCTACCGACTGAGCTACAAGGCCAGAACGGGAGCAGGCCGTGGGTATGTGAGGTGTTATTCACAAGGACAAATTCGGCTCAGCCCCAGCCTAATTTAGATAATCATTAGTTGTTGTCCTTAGGCCTCATTCGAACTTGGAATCATCAACCTCAATATGCTACTTAAGGACAACAACTAATGATTATCTTATTCGATGGTTTAACATATAATACTCGTGGACATTTTGCTCATTGCTCATATTTTTCCTTGCCCCTGCGGTGCTCGTAAAAAATACTACGCAACTAGCAAAATATTCGCGCGTATTATAATTATGTTAAATCCTTGAATAAGATGTATTTTAACCCATTGACTCCTGGGAGTGAGACAATTTTTGCTCGTCATCTGGGGGCGTCCTGAGACACCTGAAGAGTGAATGGGTTAATATAGGTAATACCGGTAAATAATAGAGAACTTTACAAAATTAATCTGTGTGCTATCTGCTTACAAGTAGTTTTTAGGAAACTTTCATCACCCAAGAGATCTTTATTGAAACATAAAGCACTCTCAAACTCCCCTGAACTGATCATAGCTTTTTTTAATTGGCTTGCATGTCCTCATACAGTTGTACATCAAACAGAAAGCCTTTTGAAAATTGACAGCAAGCACACCACACTATTTGGAGAGTAGAACAAAACATGACTTATTTTTATATTTTATTTTATTAGCTTTGCCTTTATGATACCAAAAACAAAAACAAAAAAAACAAACATACAGACAATATAAATTATACAAAACTTTGGAAGGGACATCGCAACAGCTGAGTAGCCAATTACTGCGGGCCCAGGAAATGCTGTGCCCTGCTTTTTGGAAACAGTGTATTCTTAATATCTCACAGAATTGATTAACAAAGACTGTGAAACAATAATTGCACAAGACCTGCTGTTTTTAGCCATAACCATTACCACATGTACGGTAATTAATTAACCCTTTGACAACCAAACCGGCCTGAACCGGCCAGACTCAGTATTTTACTCTGTCTAAGGCCAGACGATTTTATTTCTGTAGGAGTCATTGGGTTAAGATAGAAAACTCATCAATACAGCATGCAAATACAGTCAGTGAACAGTGTACTTATAAACAGTAGTTACATAATTAAAGCAAAATAAAACAAATTATAGGGTACAATAATAATGATCACTTAATTTTAATATTAATGATTGGGCATCCACATACATGTAAACATCCTCGACTCCAAGTACTGTAAGCAGGGATTTTCAAATTCGTGTTCTGAAAGACATCTACATGTAGTTCCAAAGTTAGCATTAGAGACTTCAAGTCTGTGAGTTCAGTTTGTTATTTAGTGTCTATGTTACAAGTTTGATGTCAGGTCAATATGATTTTAACCTAGGTTGATCTGTAATTTGTTTGTGTCTGGTATTCATTATCGTAAATAGAGACAAAGAAATTACAAATCAACCTGGATTAAAATCATTTTAACCTGAAATCAAATTTAACCTTAACATCCCGAAGTTACTGATCTACAAGTTCCAACCATAAATAAAGATAAAATTCATGTTCATGTAACAGGATGAAATAATGATGTTTTGTATAAATTAATCATTTTATTTCAGGTACATAATGACAAGTGAACATACAATGGATCACACTAAAAAGTTTTTTGAGGACCACGATTATTTTGGACTTCAGAGCAGTGATGTTATTTTCTTTGAGCAGCATACTCTCCCCTGTTTCAATTTTGAGGGGAAAATAATTCTGGATCAACCAGGGAAAATTGCCAGAGCCCCTGGAGGGAATGGGGGCCTTTATGAAGCACTGCTTGATGAATGTCGTATCGACGAAATGAAGAAACGTGGAATAGAGTATATTCATGTTTATTGTGTGGATAATATTCTTGTGAAGATGGCTGATCCTGTGTTTATAGGATTCTGTATTGACAAGTCTGCAGAATGTGGTGCAAAGGTGAGGTATTCACTAGTATACCTTTACATGACTTTACTGTGGCTGTATTTTCATATCTTTCTACTTGCAACAACTGAAAAATAAAAAGTGATAGCTTAAAGTGCTACTATGACCAAAAAAATCAATTTTTATTTTTCTTTGGATTTCAAAACTATGTGAACTAAAGAGTAAGTGTCTTAAAAGTTTCGGTCCTTGATTTAAAAAAGATACCTGTTTATTTTAACTGGAATTGTCCTATTTAATGGTCCGCCATTACTTACTTTAAAATATTGAGAGAGCTGGATCAAGGAGAAAATGACGTCAAAGACTCAATAGTTTAAATGCTATGCGTGTGTATGTGGCTGAATTAATATGCAATGTGGGAGTTTTCGTGTGATCAGACTTTTAAACTCTATATAATAAGCTGTGTTTACACACTGAAATTTTAAGCTAGTGAGTCAGTTTTCCTTAGATCCCACTCTCTGAGGTCCGATTGGTCAGTTTGGAACGCGAGTAATGGCGGATCATGAAATCCAAACCTTACACTCAAAGTAAACAGCCTTTGGATAAAAATCAAAGCTCAAAAAAGTTTCCAGTCAAGCATTAAGCAATCACATTTTCAAAATGTGGAGAAGAAAAGTGATTTTTTTATCATGGTAGCACTTTAAGTTTAATTAATAAGGTATGGTACACTTGTGCCACATAAAAAGTGATTGAAAACGTTGAAGCTGGAGTTGCATATATAGGATTGACCTATTATGTTTTAACTTTCACTTGATCAGAAGGCAAATTTGAGAGAAATATAACTAAAGGGCCTGCTTTTATAATAAAAATACAGCTACTTCTTATTTTAGTGCAGCTTTTCTCCCTCTCTAAAAGGCGACCTTATTCTTTTAAAGCTGATTGAGTTGTTTTGAAATATTTCAAAAAGGAAAGTTAAATATTTTGACTTTTGTGTTGATTTCTTTCAAATGGCTTGTTTGAAGATCTTTTTTCGATTTGTCAGGTTGTGGAAAAAACTAAACCGGAGGAAAAAGTAGGGCTTGTAGTCAAATGTGATGGAAAATTCCAGGTGAGCACACAAACATTACAGCTACAGTGCAGCTTAGAGATAAGTGTACATTGCAGAGGCAAAACACATGCACCACTCTTCGTGTGCATGTGTGTGTGCAAAACATTCATGTCTTGTCTTTTGTTATTCATGGGCATTACAGTAACTGTAGATTTCTTTGTATTCCATTGTTCAATCAAACAACAGTAGAATGCTATTTAACACAGGTACAGTAATGGCTGCACTGTAGAGCAGTGCATCAAACTTCTTGTCTCTGAAATGAAACATGTTATATGTACATGTACCTCTGTTTGAGTTGAAATGAAATAGAGCCTTTTGCTAGTTGCATCACCTAAGAAAATTTTCTGGGAGCCCCCCCCCCCCATTTCCAGCCAAAGTCAAGTGGTTTGGTTTAGTTATAATTAAACGAGATGTAAACGTGCCACAGAACATGATGACTTACCAAAAAACTGGTGTGTACCTTACAAAGCATTTCCCGGTATATATGACTTGTATTGGACCCAGAAATCTAAGTACACACTGAAATCGTAGCTAAGTTGTCACGTTTCGCGATTTTTAATCGTGTCAACTTTCTTTGATACGCGCATGTTTTCTGATGGGCATCACTCACAGCTATTTTAGTTTCATTTGGGATCAAGCTATTGCGGCTACTTTAATTCAATTCATAGTTTAGTCTTTCAACATTTCATGTCGGAATAGTAACCTTCTGCGATCCGAGCGTATCACGGAAATGCATGTTTAATTGTATCACTGAAATGACTACGTAATTCCACCTTTACTCAACTTCCGAATGACAACACTAGAAAGAAAAAAGCATTGCTTACCTGTTGCGAGTGCTCCATTGGTGTTATGGCGCAAAAAACCAAATAAACCTTCAGCAATTAACGTGGGAAAATAGAGATTCGCACGCACGGCTCGTTAAAATGTTTGGTATGTACTATGGTGCAGACATCACCAAAACGTGAAATATTTTCTTTCAGCATTTAATTCAAGGTTAAGAAATCACATTACAAATAATATTATACCACGTTTTACTAGTAGGCTCTTGAGAGCCGCTGGGATGAACATTCCTTTGTCACATAACTTTCCGCAAGTTTAACTGCCCTTACGTATGTAAATAAAAACAGAGGGAACGTATGATCAGGTCAGTTTTCCATATTTGGGAATCACAATGCAACCCAGTCTCCGTGCTCTACCAGGAGGAAATGCTACGAAAGCCCTCAGCAATGTTATGTTAATGTTAACATATTTACAAGTCAAAGAGTCGTTTATTTGTGGAATTAGCTTGGCTGCAATCTCTCCAACCATATAGCTTTTTTCATCGTTTAATCTCCAGCAAGAAAGTAAAGATGAATCATCTTGTGATAAGTTTCGGGCTACTCATTCAGAAACTTGGTCGCCCGCGCTCTCAAGTAAGGCGCCCCAGGCGACCGGGCGACCGTTAGGCAGCAACCTTGCTTAGTGCTCCATCATGCATTCCTCCCCCAGGAACATCTGCTGAAATGAAAAACTACTTCCATTCACTGACCCTTAAATAAACCAATCAACATTGACTAATAATTATCGGGTTGTGGATAGCCAATCACATGCTGCCAGAAAGAATATCATACAAAACACCAGTTTATCCAATACTGGAAAACGGCCTCTGATTGATCGTTGGTCCACAAATGGAAGTGGTTTTTTGTTTCAGCAGACATTCTTGGGTAGAAACGGGTGACAAAACCCTAAGAACGGCTGCATGGGGGGCTACACTGTACAAAGTAGGTAATGCTATATATTTCACCTTCAGAGCCAACTGTTTGGCATTAGAGATGTAGATGTAGGAAGTTCAGTAGGGTGTGATGTACCGCTTCACTGTGCTTTTATGCATTTTATCCTTTCTTTGTCTAGGTGGCAGAGTACAGTGAAATTTCAGAAGAAGTTCAACAGAGGAGAGATCCTGATGGAAAACTAACTTTCCGAGAAGGCAACTTAGCTAACCATTTCTTCACCATTGGCTTTTTAGAAAAAGTTGTCAAGTAAGCAATAAAAACAAGGAATTATGTTTGATTCAAAGTGACAGAGATTGATGGCAAAGTGTTTGTCATTAACATTTTAAGCTAGGTAAACAAGGCCTTATTTTTTTAACCCATTGACTCCCAGGGGTTTCCCATTGACGAGTAAAATCGTCTGGCGTTAGACAGAGTAAAATACATGTACTAAGTCTGGCCAAGTGGGAGGCGCAGTGGCCTCATGGTTAGTGTGCTCGACTCCGGAGCAAATGGTCCAGGTTCGGGCCCTGGCCAGGAACATTGTGTTGTGTTCTTGGGAAAGACACTTTACTCCCACAGTGCCTCTCTTCACCCAGGTGTATAAATGGGTACCAGCGAAATGCTGGGCCGGGTAACCCTGCGATGGACTGGCATCCCATCCAAGGGGGAGTAGAAATACTCCCAGTCGCTTCATGCCATGGAAACCGGGCTGGCCAGTTTAAGCCGGTTTAGGCGTCAAGGGTTAAACAATATTTTTAATTTTAATAGGGGTTACAATTGAGAATTAAAACAGCTCAAACAGCATCCATATGGCTTTCCTTATTGTTTCTGATAGACCAAGGCTTCTGCAATAAAGTAGTCAGCATAGTTTATTGATACAATAAGACCGTTATTCTCAAGTCCAAAATAATAAATAGAGGGCATTTTATTGTCCACATTTGGGGATATACAAGTTGATCACTTCTTTCTGTACATTTCATTCAACATGTATTTGTCAGTCAAAGTTGGTTCCTATGAGATCGTATGACCAGGCATGAGATTCATTAAATTCCCGGTACTTTCTACTACATTGTATTTCTGCACTTAATTTAAAAGGAAGACGAACCAGGGATTAAAATAATTTTTTTATTTATCTAAAAGTTAATTTGTTTTGTTTTAATATATGTATCTTTGTCAGAGTACAGACGGTAAATTGTATTAGAGGAAACAATAAAACACAAAATGATGTAACTTCATGACACCCAAGATGCCCAAAAAGTAGCAAACATGTATATGTTGCAGTTAATTTTTCGTTTCAGTTAATATTTTTTAAACTAGGTAATTTTTCAACTAGGTTTTTTTTTAATCAACTTTCTAAAATAGGGATTTTTAAGGGTGTAGTTAAAAAACAGGTTTTTAACTTGGTGTTTTAGGGGGTATGTAAAAAGAACGAAACTCTCCTCTTTTCCATTCTACTTGTCCATCTTCCCCCATTGTCCCTATCCTACCCCACCTTTCTTCACAGATCTATCCCCCCTTACCTTCCAGTTACCTTCCCCCTTGCATATCCCTTATGCCCAGCCCCTCTACAGCACTTCTGAAAGACAATTCATACTTGTCAAGACTTTTTTTTTTACTTACCCGAACTTGAACTTGAACCCCTATCTCTGGATCTGCGGTCCACTCTCTTATCCACTTGACCACACAAGCAACTCAAGCAAACCTCTCATCATAATTTATAATGAAATATTTTATTATTC
>OX421447.1:18819289-18836789 GCA_949126865.1 Montipora capitata
TGCATGACTTCCCTTATCTCATTTCGTGACATCCTCAGAGCCTGCACTCTGCCTGCGGTTTTAGTTACCAGTCCCATGCTTCTCTCTCCACTCATAAAAGTCATAAAATCATATAAATTGACTGACTAAACTCCTTTTTTGCTGTTTACTGACTAAATCCATATTTTCTAACAGTTTACTGACTAAATTGTTTTTTTTTGGCTATTTACTGACTAGAGCCAGACCCCATTGACACCCTCATGTAGAACACACAACAGTCTGCACCACCCACCAAACCCAGCCCCATCCCTAGCACCCATCACACTGAACTAGAAGAGCAGTGGAGAATCTACTATGTACATTGTACAGTAGATAACACAAAAAAGGGAGAGGGGAGGGGACATTAGAAAATGAAAGGTACACAAAATTCCCGGTATGTTGAGCAGAGGAAAACTACAAGCACATCATGCAACTTACAATGTAGGTGCATGCATAGACCACATCAGAAATCTGCTGACCCAGTGATGGCTGGATTGCCATGACATGATGTCCAGAACAGACCACACTGTATGCCCATAAACACCAATGCCATGCCAAGCACTGAGTACACTTGCTCCTAGTTGTTATATAACTGTTTATAATTTAAGTTACATTAATTTTACATGTAACCCGTAGGCCAATAGTAAGTACATGTATATACATTATGTAAGTATATAATACAGGGGAACGGGCCACTATAACGAAGTGCCATGGAACCAAAAAAATAATTGTTTATTATAGCAGGGTCTTCTTTACAGCGAAGACCCTGTGACAACAAGTTATCTGGTTAATACATGTAGCAAAATATTCATTTTGGCGGGGTAATTATTTTAATAAATAACAATTACCAAAAATTCAATACTGTACAGCTGTACATAGAAAACATTCTTCTTATTCATTTGATACCGTAAACTGTACTGTAATGCACTGACAGTCAAGACAATTCAACAAGAAACTATTTCAAAAAAAGAAATAGTTTTTCGTTTCTGTAATGGTAAGGGCAGGAGAAACGATAAAATACTGTAGTGTGGGTCACTCAGTTTGTCATATTTATTTCGCTTCGTCTATTGAAACTCTCTAGAAATAAAGATACGTGTAATCACGCCTATGACTCTCAGTTTGGTAAACGTGCGTTCTGTTAGAGCTAAAAGTGCTGATCTCCTGGAGCTTGTTTGTGATAATCTGATGTTATTTGTCTGACTGAAACTTGGCTTACATCAGATGATGTTGCAGCTAGGAACCAGGCCACCCCGTCCGGTTACGCGCTGCTGGACCAGCCTCGCATAGGTCGAAAAGGCAGTGGTCTTGCTATCTTCTATATGGATGATCTATCAGTCAGTCGTGTGCACGGTGGCGAGGTATATGGAAGTTAGTTAACAAACATGGACAAACAGTGACTAACAGCAAGGTTATTAAGATATCTATAATAACAAGGATGATGATCTGCAATGTTTTGATCAGAGCCTAAACATGCCTTAATTATCAGATAATCTTAGCCTTCATTGCAATGGACTTACCTACACAGAATGCTATAAAGCTCTAGATAAATTCGAAAATAACAAGTCTCCAGGAAATGATGGGCTAACAGCTGAATTCTATAAATATTTTTGGCCAATTTTGGGGAATCTTTTGGTTGATTCTCTAAGGCCACATATATAAATGGCAAACTCTCAAATTCGCAACGACAGGCAATTATTCGATTAATTGAAAAGAAAGACAAAGAAGGTATGTGGAAAACTGGAGACCGATTTCCTTATTGAACGTAGACTATAAGATTGGATCAAAAGCTTTAGCAACTAGTCCTCCCAGAGATAATACATGAAAGCCAATGTGCATATGTAAAGTGAAGAACAATTTTTGATGCTGTCAGATCAATCAATGACGTGATGGAGTACACAAAACTCCACAATATTCCAAGTCTAATGACAACTTTTGACTTCAAAAAAGCCTTGTTTCATTCTTTAAGCTTGAAATATCTGTTTAACACTCTATGAAAAGCTTTTAATTTTGGAGATTCTTTCATTTATTGGATCAAAGTTCTTTACTCTGATATTTCAAGCTCTATTATGGACAATGGTTTTGCATCTGATATTTTTGATGTCAAGAGAGGAGTTTGACAGGGAGATCCCTTGTCACCATACCTGTTCATTATTGCTCTTGAAGTCACCAATATATCTATCTGCGGAAACAGTGACATCAAGGGAATCAAAGTGGGAAAACATGAGATAAAACTTAGTGTCTTTGCTGACGATTTGACTACCTTTGTTAGCAACACAAGGTCCTTTTTATTATCGCTGAAGGGCCTCTTAGATAGATTTGGTGAAATTTCGGGCTAAAAATTGAATAAAGAGAAAACAGAAGCTCGGCAGCTTTCACGATTCGCCAGAGGATATCGGAATTGATAAGGTTAACAAGTCAATGAAAATTTTAGGCATTTATTTTACGTACAACTGGCAGAAGTTTCGGGAACCAAACTTTGAAAATATAATCAAGTCTATTCAAAAGTCTATCAATGCATGGCGATGGAGAAACTTAACATTGATCGGAAGAATGCGCAATCCCTAAATTTGTTCCGCGCTTCTTTAATATCACTAACTAAAGAAATTGTCAAACAGGTAAACTCGGTTCATTATAACTTCATTTGGAATTCCGGTAAAGATAAAATAAAGCGATTAATCCTCATAAGCAACTATAAGAATGGTGGATTGCGAATGCCACATATCGAAACTCTCATTAAGATTCAAAGAATTATGTGCATGAAGAAATATCTGGACAGAAAGAATTTATTTGAAACAATAAGTATGTGTATAAATGGAAAACTTTTGTTCAGGAAAAAAGTATGTAAGAAAGGTTTCCTCACTGTGTGTGACATATTGTCTGATGAAGGTAAACTGAAATCCTAGGGTACATTACACAACTATAACTTAACAGGTGCAGAGTACTTTGTTCTTATGACTGTCTTTGATGCTATCCCATTAGAGTGGAAGACTCACCCTTTTAAAGGACATGCCAAATAACCTGCTGAGGAATAATGAATGCCACGATAACACTTTTCCCACCTCCTCTAAAGAATTATATTGGGATCTCATGAGAAAAATTGAGAAACCCCCGGTTTCAAAATCTAAATATGAACAATTATTTCCAACACACGATCTACCTTGGAAGGATATTAATTTTATCTTCTCCCTAGAAGTGTCACGCTAGACTCTAAATTGAGAGAATTTCAGTATAAAGTCTTAAGCAGAATTCTTTATGCAAACAAAGCCTTCCACAGAATGGGCATTGTAAACTCACCTGCGTGCACCTTTTGTCAAGTAACAAACGAATCCCTGGAGCATCTATTTTTACACTGTCCAACATCAAGTGTTTTTTGGATTTCTGTAGCTAAATGGTTGGAGAGTTTCTTTACAACAATTAATGTTTAACAAGCACTAACATAATGTTTGGATTCTTTAGAAAAGATGTGCCGGTACTCAACCATATTATATGATTGGGTAAACTTGTAAGTTATTTATCAAAGCCGACACCTTAATATAAAACCTTCCCTTTGACTTCTTAAGACGAAACTAAAAAATGCTTTTCAGTTAGAGTTTTTCATAGCTAAGCAAAATAACTCCATAGATATTCATAGTGTGAAATGGAAAGCAATGCTCCCTTTCATTTCATGCCTCTAATAGGCCATTTCCGAGTTCATGTCTGCCTCCTCTTCAAGGCTAGTCTAAGTGCGAAGTTTTTGTTATGAAAATTAGTTTTTATTCATATGTAAAGTAGAGCAAATTACCATCACAAAAACTTTGCACTTAGACTCACTTTGAAGAGAAGGCAGACATGAACTCTGAAATGGCCTACATGTATTCGATTGTAAAAACTGTGTTATGTGTAGAGTACTGTATTGCCAGTATTACATAAGTAACCTGTATTATAAGTGCTGTAAATATTGGAATAATTATTGTATTTAGAGTCTTTGTATTGTTATTAGCATATTATGTAAACCTGTTTTACCATTTAAAAAAAATAAAAAAAATTTACCAACTATTATTTTAAAGAAATAAATATTTTTGTGAAACCTAGCGTTATAGAGGTTACAAAAAATTTATAGGAGAACTGCACAAATACTTCGACACTGTGAAATCCGAATGACTGTGAGGTGAGACTCCACTCAATACATACTGTACTGTAACTAGTGCAAATGTATTAGTGCTTTAAATACCCGGGCATTTACATACACTTTGCATTAATTGCGGGTTTATATCACTTTATACTTTGACATTATTTTAAAAATGATCACTTGGAACTTCAGATTTTTTGTCGCTATCAGCAATTGATTATTGATTGCAGCATTATAAATAGATTGCTATGAAAATTGTTATTGTTATTTTCTTGATACTGTGCATAAAAATATTATTATTAGGATGTCCATTCAAACATCTTTCTAAATGTAAATTAATTTAATTATTTTCATGTGAAATCTTGTTGCAGACATTTTGCAGTTCTAGAAGTTGCACGAGAGGAAGAATTTTCACCACTAAAAAATGGTCCAGGATCAGCAACAGATAGTCCAGATACAGCAAAGAGGGATTTATGCAATCTCCATTACAATTATATCATTAGGGCTGGTGGAAAATTTGTGGACAACAATGAGTGAGTTTTTCTTTCATGATTAGATTCCACTTGCCTTCAATTAATAAGATTATTAGAGTTATTTTGATACCTACAGTGTATTAACTTATACCATTAACTTATGGTAGTGCCACATTGCACAGCCAGTGTGTACACAATTCATTGTTCGCATACAGTTTGTGGCACAGGTTCTGCAAGAATTCTAAGAAATGAATTGTATGCTGCAGTATAAGTGAATATGAAGTTGGTTGCATGATTTGGAAAGTAATTTAGTGGTTTCGTGCTCATCTACTCCACTTTTATTTCTTCTTCATTTCCTTTTGGCTGTTCAGTGTTAGGGGTCGCCACAGCAAATCATCTGCCTCTGCATCCTCTTCTCTCGTGCCAACTAACTTCACATCCTGTTTCACTGCATCCATAAATCTTCTCTTTGGTCTTCCTCTAGATCTCCTGCCAGGCAATTCTAACCTCAGAATTCTACTACTGATAAATTCACTGTCCCTCCTCTGTACATGTGCAAACCATCTCAGTCTGACTCCTCTGACTTTATCTCCAAAACATCCAACATGCACTGACCCTCATCCTCGTCTCTCCCAATAGGACCTCAGCATTTCAACCTCTGCTACCTCCGGCTCTGCATCCTGTCTTTTACACAGTGCCACCGTCTCTACACCATACAACATCTCTAGTCTCACCACTGTCTTGTACACCTTCATTCTTGCTGATATTCTTTACATTTCAGGGGTTAAAGGGTTAATGCCCTGATACACCTGTACTATGTCTAATGCCAGATGATTTACTCATCAATGGGGAACCCCTCAAGATTCAATGGGTTAATGCAAAAAAGTAGTGAGAGTTTTATTAGGTTCAAATAATCTTTAACTTAATTTCATTTTGGGTAAAGGTAGGTAAAGTCTGCATACAAGCCGAGTGGCCCATCAGGCCAGAGCTTTTCCCAGTTTCCATGGGATAAAGCGACTAGGAGTATTTCTACTCCCCCCTGGATGGGATGCCAGTCCATCGCAGGGTTACCCCCAGCATTTCGCCGGTACCCATTGATACACCTGGGTGGAGAGAGGCACTGTGGTAGTAAAGTGTCTTGCCCAAGAACACAACACAATGTTCCCGGCCAGGACCCGAACCTGGACCATTCGCTCCGGAGTCGAGCACACTAACCATGAGGCCACCGCGCCTCCCACTAATTTCATTTTGAACTTTATTGAATTGAATGAGAAAGAAATGGTTGCTATCTTGAGTTTCCTAGGAAATGATTCCTTGGTTGTTGTGTGTTTGCCAGAGTTGTTTGAACATATCCTGACTGTTAGTTTTAGTTTGGTCGTTTTGCGGTTACTTGTCACGCGTGACTGACACCTGAACGCATTTGAATTTTTAACACATGCTCAATTGTTGGTTTTCACTCGCGTGATCAACAGCTATGTTTTTCAATGAAAACAAAAGAAAACTTTTGCAGAATAGTAGAGTTAAATTCCCGGAGGATTTGGTCGGGGCTCCAACATGGCGGCCGTTTCTTTGTTTAGGGGCTCCAACATGGCGGGTATGGCAGGGTATGGCCTGGTATCCAAGGCATGTTTCAAAGAGCTGCTATGGAAATTAGCAATCCCTAAATGCCAGGAGGTTCACACTTTTAAAGTGCCATTTCATTTTTTACTGAAAATTTTATATGTTTCTGGCAGACAACATGTAGTTTTTACCCGATATGTAGAGGAAATACTCATCATGAGTCATGGGAATTTAGACAGTTAAAAATTGCCATGCTGTTGTAAATTTGATATTGATGATGTGTGGTGATTGATTGTGCACGAAAAGTAAAAAAAAAAAAAAAGGCAGAATTGAGAAGTCGAAACTGGACTAGCTGCCTCATCCATTGCTTTGGATGAGCAGCAAACCAAAGAAAGTCAAAGCAGTTGGTAGAGATCCCTTCCTCATTGCGACTTATCGAGGAAAGTCAAAGGGTTTCTGCTCGCGGGGTAACCAAGCCATTAATATTGGATATAATGCAATGAGTTGTTTTCTCTTTTTAGGTCAAGTTCTGTAGTTTGTGAAATTTCTCCTCTACTCTCATATGCTGGAGAGGTAAGCCTACATGTATATTGATAAGGTTTGAAAACTTTCCAAAGAAATTGCTATCTTCTACTGTATGATTTGAATTTGGTATCACTTTGTAACATGCCATCGGGCTAAATGCATACTTTTATAACTCTCCCGGTATTGTTAAGAAAAAGTATCAAATATATTTCAATTCCATTGTAGAAACTTCTAAATCATCTGGTTTTGATTGGAATCAATGCTGATAACAACAGGTTTACATGTGGATAACTACGGAATGTGGACTTGTCATTTAGAAATTCCTGTGTTTCCACTGTTGGTAGTCTAAACTCTTGTCAACTAATTGTCCTTTGGAATTCTCCCTTAAATTGATTGATTTACTGATTGAATGACTGAGTGGTTGTTTAATTGGTTTATTTGCTTAAATAAGTGTACTTAAAGTGATATTTCAAACTGTCTCTTTAGGGATTAGAGGATGTGGTTAGGGAGAAACAATTTTCAGCAAGAAAGACTGTGTACCTGAAGGCAGAGCTTGAGGATCATGCAGAATTAAATGGTGAACTCCCTTGTAAGAAAGTCAGGGAAGGCTGATGGTTAGGTTTTTAAAAAGATATTATTTTAGTCTTATGATAATAATAGGTAGGTGTACGTAAGGGAATTTTCAAGTAATAGCTTAGGGTGGAAAAGGGGGAAGACATTTTGTGAAAAAATAGCGCTAGGTGCTCCCACAAATTTCTGGCACTGTTTTATTTTGGCAAGAGAAAGAAAATTAGAGTGATATTGAAAGTTTACTTGTTTGCAAAATCAAGTCAATCATCTAGTATTTAACTGTAAATTATTAGACGTTTAGGTATAGGTAATATTGTTTAGTTAAAATTAATGTCTATTAAGTTTCGCGTAAACGACCTTCATATGCATGTTTAGACATACTGTACACTGTGCCTGATCAAGGAGTGCAGTATCTTTTTCATTTCTCAAATCCTTCAAAGATATTTTCTGCCAGATCTCCATAGTGCAGGGAAGGGCTGAGAGCAAAACCAGCGTATCTTGCTTTTACTGGTCTGTGAGATGAACTAGTCAAGTCACTGGCCAAAAAAAAAATTACAAGAGGTTGAAGGTTCAAGAGAGTATATAATATTTCAGTCCCTATTCTCAATATTATTTTTATTGGAATGAGTACCTTATGTTCTATTGCCTAGAACAGCTTTTTAAGGACAATGAAACAAGTAAATTTGCCTTCTCCAAGCGTTTTCTTTTAGTTTGGATTCAATTAGTTGACGGAACTTTATATGCTAAGGGTGCGTTCGATTGACCGTATTCCGGAATAAGAATACATGGAATATAAGTTAGAAATCCTTCGTTTTTACGGAGATTCACATTAAAATTGTCAAACATCCGCTAAAACGCTATTTTAAACATATTTTTATTATCCTTGCTGCTTCGAAACGCGCCAAACATACCGTTTTAATCATCACTCCACGTATTCTTATTCCGGAATAGGGTCAATCGAACGCGCCCTAAGTGTACATTTTCGGGAATAAGGTGTTTAAATGCTCGCGGCACTGAGCTGAATGTAGAACCCTAATGTTATAAAGGTCATTGCGCAAAATGTAATATGTAAGTTACGTAATAGAGGGGTTTTCAAATGAGTGTCGTAAAACTGACCAAAACCAAAGTAATTACTTTCGTCAATAAAAAAGGACGAAGACAATCCAGTAAAGCAATCAAAACTCGAAGTAATTACACGTAGCCGACACAAAGCGCGGGAAAATGTGCACGCGCGGGCTACGATTGGTTTCGGTCTCACTTCTGATTGGTTGAAAAAGTGGCGCGAGAACTTTGAACCAATCATTGAGTGAAGTGATGCAAAACCAAAGTAATTCACTAATTAATTTCGACACTCAATTGAAAACCGCTCTATTACAGCGAGCCTAGTGACAAGAAAAGTAGGGCACTGAAGATGTTTTGCACTAAGCCCTTCCGTTTCTAACATTTGCAACTAGCACATCTTGCTACATCATTCCCGATATTTTTTAAATGGATCAAACCGTGTTCATTAGTATTATTTTTTTGTGACTGATCTTTCTCGGTAACAGTATTTGCTGGCTACAATCCAAACCAGTGTCAAGACTGAACCATTCAGAAGCCAGCAATACATCATTTGCCATATCTTGCAAGGAAATGATTGCAAGTTGGTTTTGCATTGTTTTAAAATGATATCATTGATAGAAGACTTTTTAACCTATCTCAAAAAATTTTATTATATGGTTCTTTTCAGATCCCTTTTTATTGGAATATCGTATTAATCAACTTAGCTGAAGTAATAATATATACAGTCACATGAGCATACTATATTGCAAAGCAATGCAATTTCAACAGTTCCTCTGAAAGGCTGGAAAATGCACGAATGCAAATTACACAATGTTGTGTATAGACTGCACTAATAGTACTTAAAATTATTTTCAGTTTGGCAGATCGTAGCAAGGACCAAACGATTTCCCAATAGTAAAACAGAATTAGTAAAACAGAATAGTACTTCGTTCGGCCGTGGTTATAGAAGTTTTTCCAACCAACCTTTAAGTGAAGTCAATGTAAAACCGTGAAAACCAGAGCCTTCAAGAATTACATTTAACGTACTTTCGATGCTCAACAGAAAAGTGCTCTTGTCACTTTTTTTATATAGGAAAAGTATTATTCTTTTGATTAAATTGAAGATTTTTATTCAAAAGTGGGATAAATTATTGCAATAATAATATGATTGTTTTGAAATTGGGCGTTACGAGAATTTACTTGTTGTTCCATTGAAACTATGGACCGAATTCATATATGGCAGCCAATAAATACTCTGTGGTTCATGTGCAAATAAGAGCACGTGGCCTCGTGCAGAAGTGACTTTCTTTTATTACGATAATATTTTGTCTGTGATAACAAGGCTAGTGAGCCTAATTTGCACAAGGAGTAAAGAATAAATTTTGGTCGCCGTTTATGAATGTGGTGTACATGTAAGAATTGTTCATAATTCAGCAGTAAACAGTACTGTTGTGCTCATAATCATTTAGTATGCATCACATACATCAGGGTAATCAGCAGTGATCCTGTGAGAAAGTGTTAGAATTTACAGTTCTCCAGGAGACTTAAAGGCCGGGACACACTAGGCGATAAGTCGCTGCGACACGTCGCGGGGACAAGTCGCCGCAACAAATCGCCTTGTGTGACACGGTTAATTTCATGAAAATCATTGTCGCTGCGGCAGAATTCTGTCGCTGTGATCAATCCCACGGATTCAAACCAGTTTGAATTCGTGCGACTTATCGCAGCGACAAAATTAGCGAAAGCAGCGTTGTCGCATCGTGTGTACACTTCCGGAAACAAGTCGCTGCGACAAAATATAAATGAACCAATGAGAGAGCGTCATATGGTCAGCCATATTGAATTAGAAAACTAGTTCACATTCCCCCTCATACGAGATCACTGCGTGTGCACCGAACAGGCGTCGTGTCGCAGCGACTTGTTTTGCAAGTAGTACACATGGAGCAATTTGTCGCAGAGACATGTCGCTGCGACTTGTCGCCTAGTGTGTCCCGGCCTTAAGAGTGTCTTTTGCGAAAAGTAGGACTCCACCATCCCCGAATCTGTGTCGTCGTAGACAGATTTCTCCTTTCGTGGTTGTTCCACATTGTTTATGCTGAATTTCAAAGGGATAGTTTGCTGAAGAGTTGACTTATTTTTTAGCGGAACTTTTTTCATGAGTTGGGGAGATAAATTATTCTCAAGTGGATAGCTTTTGTTCAAACGTGACAGAAATCAAGACTTTTAATCCAATATAATTTATAAGATTAGATCATAATTCCATGCTTTCAGAGGTCTCTCACGGCAGCAGTTGTGAGAGACTTCTGCTAGCAGGGAAATATTATAAAGGAATCATTATACACCAAAGTCCTAGGTCATAGTATTAGTCAGAGGATCGTAGTTCCAAGTATTTGAATATTTCTCGTTGCAACCTGAAGACACATGTAATTAGGAACAATATTCTTGTGGCTTATGACTTATAATAAAATGTATGGATGAACCCCCATGTATCTATGTGTCTTTAATTATATTTTAATACTAGTAATTAGTTACCATGAGTAAGTGGAATGCTGCCGAGAGGTAGGGAGATGTAACACAAGATGTGAGTCTTGTTATTGGTATGAGGTTATTGCAAAAAATTGAGTTGGTACGAAATCGCGTGTATGCTATGGTTACATAAATTATGAAAATCGCGCCTTTCGTTGCCTTTCGTGAAATGATTTAGTATTTCATTGGTGTTTATATAATAATTAGAATATTACATGGCCGCGCGGAGATAAGAAATTTCTCTTCTCGTGTTGAAAAATATTTCACTCTTCGCTGCTCTCACTCCTGAAATATTTTTCGACACTCGAACAGAAATCTCGTATCTTCGCGCGGCCATGTAATATCCTCTATATATGTTTTGACGGTAAAATGACATAACAGGGAAAAAGAGATTGACGCTACAGGTATTGGTTTAGGCGGATTTATTGCAAAAGTTCGTAATTGTGACAGAAGAACATTGAAATTGTTCAGAATTAATTAAATGTATATGTGATTGAAAAATGCACGTAAGCGATTGTCATTCCGGAGTAGCTACGTTTTTTATATTTTGTTATGTTCGTATTCAGTTATTTTGGAATGACTGGAATACTGGGGTGTCTCGAAAACTAAGACCTGACAACTAAGACCCAAGATCTATGATCTAAGACCCCCTCAAAATCTCGAAAACTGAGACCTAAGACCCCTTCCAAATCTCGAAAACTGTTAAGACCTGAAGCCGATGACACGGTTCAACATCTCGCAACATTTGATGCTCAGCAAATGTTGCACAGACGTGTTAGACGGAATAGAGCTGGTCGCTATTTTCGTTCAACAACGTTCAACTTGTTGAATACCCTGCTAGCAGAGTCTCTTTCGATCTTCCTACGTCAGTGTTGAATGGCATATTTCAGCATTCGACATGACATGACACACTGTTCAACATTTGTTGATCAACAAATGTTGAACCGTGTATCACTGGCTTTAAGACGCGCCCCATTAAACCAACAAAGGTTGTTTGGCTCTACCAAAATTCTGGGCAAATTGTGTCTGCCAAATTTTCAATTAGGTAATCATGTACATATTTGAAAAGATCACGTTTCTGGATAAGCTTAAAGTATCGTCAGTCATGCTGAAAAACGAAAACACTCTGGTAAAGTAAAAATATTCCGTTGGCTATAACCTCTATCTACCACGTTTACAGTTTGGTTAATGCGCAAAAATCAAATAATTTGGCAAACTTCTGCCTTGAAGCGATATCAAATGTACTTGATTGGCAGTTTCCTTCAGATTGAAAACTCTGTCAGTTTTGACGCTTGACAAAAATTTGTCCTGCTCCGATGCAGAATGACGGCGCCTTTGAAGATTGGTATGGCTGGACAAAATTGTAAGAACAAAAATCACCGTTCGCACTAACACAACTCGACTGATGACAAATATTTTTGCAAAATAAACTAAAATTTCCCTAGTACGTACGGGCCCTATATGTCAAATTTTATTAGAGCAGTTTCACTTGAATGTCGAAAGTAATTTCCTTTTGCCTAGGTCTGGTAGCCTGCGTGGCAGGGAAACCAAGTTCCCTTTCGAACACCTGCCACGCAGGCTATCGTGTGGCAGTGATCACTGTAAAGTCTCGCGCTACTCACCACTAAAGACTGGTTTTCACTGGCGACGGGGTCGGAGTCGTAAGAGCGCTTGTGACCTAGCAAAAAGAAAAAAGTTCGAAGTCGTATTAAGTCATAAGCTCGGCGGAATCGGAGTCGGAAGAATCAGAACGTTCCCAATTTCTTCCGAACCCGCTTATGACTCCGTCGCTTATGTTCCATCCTCGGAGACCCAGGGGCAGTCAGTTGAGATGGGACGAGGATTGGCGTGAAGTTTTCAAGTAAGGCAAGAAGTGAAAATTAGATTGTCGGAGTCGGAAGCATAAGTGGAAGAACCAACCAATCAAAATGCTTGGAATCGAGCATTGTGATTGGTTTATTCTGCTTCCGACTCAGACAATGCAATTTTCACTGGATCGTACGCGACGGAGTCATAAGCGGAATCAGTATTCTGCTTCCGACTCCGACAGCTTGATTTTCACTAGATCGTATCGCTCTGCGCTTCTGATTACGACTCCGACTCCGTCGCTAGTGAAAACCAATCTTAATTTATCAAATTTTTGAGCTAAATTTTACACATCTGAACAATAATAGGTATTTTCTGTAAAATTGTTCGTTCGTTTTTTCATGAATTTAACGTGTTTTCCATAGAGATCTTTGAGATTTCATTGACACCTTGGACGGTACAAAGAGTGTTTAATTTTTGTGGAAAACGACCCTGGGGTAATTGGCCTGAAATGACTGTTGGCTACTCTCTGCTCGTGAACAGTGGACGAGACAGAGAAAGCTCTGCCTGCCCTTACTTTACAATTGTAAGGGATGAAAGCGAAAATATGCAAAAATACAGTATGTTTGTTTACATTTGTGTGCAAATGAAAAAACGTGAAAAGCGATATTTCAATTCACAGCTCTATATTTCGATGAATGGGATAAGCTATGCGTTAAATCTATGTACAAGTTGATTGATGATTTTAGACTACTCGCAGTCTGTGCTGAGTCTCATCAACATGGCGTAGCTAACTTACCGTCAACCGGGTGTTTTTAGGTACCCCACGAGCACATGCAACACGTGTGGTAAGCTGGGTTGCCTGTTGGGTTCAGCGAAACTGTTCTCCCACGGCAAGCGTGTGTGTACCTAGGTTTATAACAAGCAGCCTTTAACTTTAACTTTGTTAATGTTTATAACAAGCAGCCTTTAACTTAATCCCCGCTAAGTGACGGCTGGTTGGCCCTCTTGCGTCTTTGTCGCTCGTTCGATCGCTTCGCTTCACTTCAAGCTCGCTTCATTCGCTTTAATTTCTCAATCGAAGAGTTTCGAGAGCGACTTGAAGCAAGTATAGTGGGTCACCTGCAAAAATATTTTGTGATATCGGGTACAAATAAAGTTCCTCGAGTTCTTATTCAACTGTTTTGATTTTGCAACAAACAAAGCATCAATTTCCAATTGAGTGTTGTTGGAAAACCAAACCAAGCAATACAGTACCACACTCAGACAATCCAGTGAACCAGGAGGGAGGGGGCTTCTCCAAGGAAATGCCAGCGTGACGTCACGTCTTGCTTCAAAGACTTTTGAAATGGCTCCCGCTGTAGAATTTTTCATGGATATTCTGATCGGTTTCTTAAATTTGTCAATACTAGTCTTAGGTCTTAGTTTTCGAGATTTGGAGGGGGTCTTAGGTCTTAGTTTTCGAGATTTGAAAGGGGTCTTAGGTCTTAGATATTAGATCTTGGATCTTAAGTCTTAGTTTTCGAGACGCCCCCCATTATGGAGCCTGACCGCAGGTTAGTGAAAGGCAGACGAAATATAGCTGTACAACCTGTGGAAAGGGGGTCTGTGTACGGTTTGAATATTCTGTTGTTGAAAATAACGAAGATGCAACTGGATGGGAGGAAAACAAAAGCGCACGCTATTGCCTTCTCCTCTGCCCTTTTTCATGTAATATTTTTGCACTCAGACAAGTTCGTCGTCTAAATCGGACTACAAGAATGTCGAATTGTGGACGCATTAAATGCGAATTAAATTCGCCTAAATAGCTCCCATGTAGAGCACTAATAACATACTACACCACACGTAATAACACAAAGAGTACACTCCACACTAAACTGCACTTGAACGCACTTATCAAAACTAACTGCTACTTACACTCACACACACTGCTTTTCACCTAACCTCACTTTCACACGCTGATCTACATTCACCATGCACTTACCTACACTCCTACGCATTAAACTACACACGTATGCTATTCCGTACACCTACATGCACTAACCTACGGAGTACGCGGATATGAATTTATCTGCAATCTTATGCACTGACACTCCTATGCACTAACCTACACCGATATGCATTTACTTACGCTCCTGTGCACTAACATACACTGATATGCAATTACGTTGACTCAAATGCACTCACCTACATTCTTATGAACCGACCTCCATTCATCCCGCATTTACCTACATTCATATGCACTGACCTACATTAATGCGCACTGACCTATACTTGTATGCATTTGCCTACACTCCTATGCATTAACCTATGCACTTGCGTGCAAGCATACGCACTGGTCTACATTTATTTGCACTTACGAATACTCATACGCACTGATCCACATACATACGCACTTACCTACATTTGAAGGCCTATGCACTAACCTAAACTAATATACATTTACGTACACTTACTAGACTGCAAAACAGTCGTATTTTTTGCGAACGCGGGCGACACAGTCAATATTCGAATGAAAGGTCTGGACCGTGATCCTAGCGCGTTTCACACGCGAGGATCACGCTTAAGGTGCTTCGCGCCTTCCGAAAAGGGAAGAAAACGACTATTTTGCAGTCTATACACTTTCATGCATGTATGCACTGACCTATAATCACACGCACCGACCTACACTCGTATGCACTTACGTACAAGCATACGCACTGACCTACATACACACGTATTGATCTAACACTCCTATGCACTAACCTACACTTGTATTCACTTACAAGCATACACACTGATCTACATTCGTTTGCACTTACGTATACTCATACGCACTGATCTACTGACACGTCTTTTGTGTCATGCAAAAAGACAAAGATCCCACGCTGCTTCAAAATAAATAAAAGGTTTCGGACTGCAGTACACTGTTTGCCGTTTTGATTTGTCATGTATTGACAGACACGGTTCGAGTTATCGAGGGTAAAAATATATAGAGAATGACTTGATGGGCCGGAAACGAAAATTGCTTCGAGTTAGCGGCCGGTTCTAGTTATTTAGGGTAACAATGAAGTAAACGTGTGGCAGAATTCCAGGAGAAATCGATTTTGGTTTCAGCTAGCGCGAGCTTGTAGGTGATATCACATCACATAACTGAAGGTGCATATCTATTCCGATTTCTCTGTTTGTAAATTGTTTTGATATGCGATTTTTGTTAATAATGTGACAACGAAAGGAGATGAACTTTATTTAAGTGTCTCGTCGTTCTCGTGCTGGAGCACTAATTGGGGACACTGTAAACTGGAATTAACAATTAATGTAAATCAAGTCAAGTGTTGGTTTTTGAGGAGAGGGGAAGCCGGAGTACCTGGAGAAAACCTCTCGGTGCAGAGTAGAGAACCAACAAACTCAATCCACATATGACGCCGAGTCTGGGAATCGAACCCGGGCCACATTGGTGGGAGGCGACCGCTGTCACCACTGCATCATCCCTGTACCCTTGAAAATACGATAAACCTCAAGAAAAACGTAATCAAATTTTTAAGGAAACAGTTAAAGAGACGATTACCTCATTTGATCGTATAAAGCAAAGGTGCAATTTGCTCAAACAAAAACAGTGGAAATATTTGGGATAAGGGCATGGGCTAAAACAAAAACGATGGATTCTGGACAACAGACTGTGTTGCGAGTTCGTGGGAAGGGGTTCCAGAATGTTTATAGTTATTTTCCGTTTGCGTTTTCTTTTCCCTCGCGTCGCCGCTCCAAGGAAAGACGCACGTCACATGTAGGTAAGTGCGTGTTCGTGTGCGTAAGTGAATACGAATGCCTACCCTGGTAGGTCAGTGCGTGGTCAGTCCGTGTGAATGTAAGTCAGTGCATACGAGTTTACGTAAATGTATATTAGCGTAGGTTAGTCCATAGGAGTGTATGTAAATGTATGCGAGCGTACGTCAGTGCGTATGAATGTAGGTCAGTGCATATGACTGTAGGTAAATGCAGATGAATGTAGGTCAGTTCATAAGAGTGTAGGTGAATGCATTTGAGTGAACGTAAGTGCACACGAGTGTACGTAATTGCATATCAGTGTAGGTTAGTGCACAGGAGTGTAGGTAAATACATATCGGTGTAGGTTAGTGTATAGGAGTGTCAGCGCATAAGAGTGTAGGTAAATTCATATCCGTGTAGGTTAGGGCATTAAAGTGTGCGGAATAGCATACGTATGTAGGTTAATGCATAGGAGTGCAGGAAAATTCATGCAAATGTAGGTCAGTGCAGATGGGTGTACGCAAGTGCGTATGAGTGTAGGTGAATGCATTTGAGTGTAAGAAAATGCATATGGGTGTACGTAAGTGCATGTCTATGAGCATATGGCGAGTGTAGGTTAATGCAGAGGAGTGTATGTATATGCATGCGAATGTAGATACGCAATGCGGGTGGGTGTACGTAAGTGCGTAATAATGTAGGTGAATGCATTTGAGTGTACGAAATTGCATATGGGTGTACGTAAATGCACATGAGTGTAGGTTAATGCATAGGAGTATAGGTAAATGCAAAGGAGTATGGGTAAATACATACGAATGTAGGTCAGTGTGTGTGAGTGTAGGTGGGGGGATGTTAGTTTTGATTAGGGCGTTTAAGAGTAGTTCAGTTGGGAGAGTACTCTTTGTGCTATTGTATATGGTGTAGTATGTTATCAGTGCTCTATGTGGGAGGTAGCGTGATATTTTTACCGCAGTTAGGCCTAATTACTGGGTTGCCAGTATGGCAATCCCAGTCGGAAAATGTGTAATATTTCTCATTTTTTTAATTATATTATTTTTTTTTTTTTCCGTGTCAGTAAAAGTCTTTCCTGTCACTCCCCTGCTAAGTGGTGTCTTTGTGCATAGAGTCTTCT
>OX421447.1:18844289-18854289 GCA_949126865.1 Montipora capitata
CGCTTTCACAAGTAACTCTGTTGGCAGCCGGCCGTCACTCGTGGTTAATTTGCATAAGCCACGCCGATGTGCACCAATGATCAAATGTTAACCAGAGCACGAAAACAATCTTTTCAGTTGAGATCATGAAATAATTTTCTACTAGTTCAGGGGTTTGGTTTCCTTGGAATGTTTTTCTTTTTGTAATTTGTTACTGTTAAACAAGTTGGAAAGTAATACCGCAGTAGTAAACCGCAAGAATAATATTTACATAAGTCTTACTTTGAACCACGAACGGTTGGTCACGCAAGGTTTTCGAGGATATGTTGAATGTGTTTTGTAAATTCTCCGTGACCAGCAACCGGATATTTCAGTCAATTTAAAGTGAATCTGCAATAGTAACGTTTTGGACAGTGATTAGCGACACTATCTAGCTTGAGTAGTTTTATACCTTTCAACACGGGCATTGCGAAAGCGGGTCACCCAGACCCTGGACATATAAGCTTACAGTTTTGTATATATATCATCAAAACCCAGTTGCGGGCCACCATACTCTCCGGCTGCAGGATATCGAGATAATAAATGTATGTTCCGAGCGCTGAGCTGCAAAAAAAAAGCAGACATATTCTCCCATAAACTGAAATGAATAAAACTTTAAAATGTGATGACGGCGAAGTCCACGCAAGCGGGAAAAGCGTCCACGAAATCGACTCGTCGGACCTTCGAATGAACAGTCCACAAGAAGTCTTCGAAATAATCACTGCAATCAAAATATGTCACAAAGAAGGTTTCAAATGTGGTCGGAAGATTCTGGTTACGGATATTCTATTCGCATGTTAAAGGAAAGTAAGGCAACCAAGGTCCATGACGATCGGCTATGATCCTCGATCTATGTTAGCAATTTTCAACCGAAACTTGTTCAGTTCCTGTTCTTCGGTGGGATTTCAACATTATAGTCTGGCTTATTGAAACACAAAGTCAAGGGAAACCATTTACAACTCTACAGCGGAATTTTAATTACCGAGGGTTTACCTCGGTTGGCTTTTCCGCGGCAACTTTGGAGCCTAGCCGTAAATTTCCCTCGGCAGAAAAGCGGCCTACTGCGAGAATACCGAGGGAAAGTCGCGACAGGGTGACGCGGCAATGACGTGGTAAAGGGGTCAATACTTCCAGGCGGTACTGTAGGTTTAAAATGCAGTGTAGTTTGTCAGGCAAGTTTGCCCAGGCAGCAGAGGTCTTTTTCCTTTCGCATTCACTGGGCTGGAGTATGGAAAGAGAGACCTCTGCCATGGGTTGATCCAACTGTCATCAACAACCTTGGATGCCCCATGATTTGTTTGCTGATTGTGACTTAAGCCCACTCCGTGCAGCAAATTCCTTTACAGTAATTCCACTGTTGTTAACAATATTGTTAAGTGAGCCCACACAACATGAACTATCACATTCATGAGGATTTGGTGGCTAAGTAACCACCGCACATGCTCAGCACAGTAAATTTTGACCCATGGCAGAGGTCTCTCTTCCTGCACTCGGTTGTCCAGCGAATGCAAACGAAAAGAGACCTGCTAGCTAGATCATCATCCTCAGCATCATCGTTGTTTGCTTGAGTTTGAAGGTCTGTGTGCATTGTTGTGACAAAAAACCAAGAAAATTTAATGTCAATTTCCGTGCTCAAAATTAGCTGCCATCCTGTCCTTCCAGTTGACCAGAAAATTTACGGGGCAACTAGTTTTCAGTAAAATGTAAAGGTTGGTTTCCCGAAGACAAAACAATGGACAACCCAGTCAAAAATAGAAAATGTATTATATAAGCAGCACCCGACTCACTCGGCGGTTTTCTGTTGTCAGTGTCTGATAGTAGTGCGAAATTAACACTAATTAATCTGCCGCAGTTGAGCATTTTCCCGTGTTTTGAATATCTGTGGCGTTTAGAAAAATAGTCAGATGCACCTGAAGGAAAATTCACATGTAGCTGGCAATGGAGATAGGAGACTCCATTTTGAAAATGCTAAAACTTAAACCCACACAGGCGCACACTTAGAACTATGGGATACTCAAGCTCCAATAATGCCATGCGATTGCATCTCAACAAGGCATGCATGTAATCGTAGGGGGTTTCCCAATGGGCATCCAAGCATTTATCTGGACAACCAAATTTACAGGTTTACATGTAGTTGTGGGCTTTTGGAACAGGGATAACCTGCAATTTAGGTTTTGTATAGTAATAATAATTTATTATTATCACTTCAGGTATGTCATGACCAGTGAACACACATTGGATGAAACCAAGAGATTTTTCGAGACGCACAATTATTTTGGACTTCAGAGAGATAATGTGGTGTTCTTTGAGCAGCACACCTTACCCTGTCTGACATTCGATGGCAAAGTAATTCTTGACCAGCCAGGTAAAGTTGCCAAAGCACCTGGAGGAAATGGTGGTCTGTACAAAGCCCTTGGACCAGATGAGCCAGTGAACATAGCTCAAATGAGGAACCGTGGGATAGAGTACATTCATGTTTATTGTGTGGATAATATTCTTGTCAAGATGGCAGATCCAGTATTTATAGGGTTTTGCATAGACATGTCTGCTGAATGTGGGGCTAAGGTTGGTAATGTAAATGACTTGCATGGCTTTTAGCACTTTGAAGTGCCATTACATGTAGATCAGACATCTGAAAAAATTATTGGAAGGATTATTGTTCATTTTTTCACATAATTATCTGAGAAAATGATGCTGTGTGATGTTCATATACATGTACACAGGTCAAGATAAAGCTCAGCCACATCCTCTTCCCCATTTCCCCACCAATCCCATCCTTAGAGGGGACCTGTAGAGACTTGCAGTTGTTTTCAGCCTGTTTTGGTCCTCTAGGAGACGCAGACATATCCAGAAATGCAAATTGTTGTTAGCATCACAAAGTGACATCCTTCATGTCTAGGTGTACAGACCTTTAACAATAGTAATGTTATTATTCAATCCCCCGAGTATTGTCCAGGTACTCCATCAAGCTTTCCCTGTCCTTGGTTAAGAGTAGGTTTGTGCCATTTGATATATACATGTATAATATATATGATATAAATAATGTACATACAGTATACACATATTTTTACCATAGAATTTAGAATATTTAGCTTAGATTTACATAGTTATATTTTATATTCATATTCGTTGTATTTGTAAGGCGCATTATATCATATATTGTAATGTATTTTGAGCCATAGGAGTATTAAATTATTATTATTATTATTAATATAGTTAAATGAAATTTAACATAGTTAACGACTAGGAGCTAGTCTGGTCAGTAGTGTTTTGCAGCCGGTTGTTAGTGTCTTGGCCGTCTGTTAGCTTTTTTTTGAGCGTTTTGGTGCGTTCTGTAGCGTTTGATATAGTTACATAGTTAACGCCCGGGAGCTAGTCTGGTCAGTAGCGTTTTTGCAGGTGTTTGTTAGCGTTTGATGCGTTCTGTAGTGTTTTCAGCAGTCTTAAGGTTGTGGGAGCCCTGGGGCTGACATTGTCCAGCGGTATTCCTGGTTAGTGCATGCGTTGTTGTCCCATGTGTTTGCAGCGTGTTTGTTGCTCTGTTGGCGTGACGTTGTGAGTTGAATTAGTAGTTTAGTGTTTCTCGGCGTTCTTTCCCTATTCCCCCCCCCCCCCCCCTTTTTATTCTTTTTTTATATTTTATTTATTTATTTATTTTTTTTTTTTTCTTTTCTTCTTACTGAGCTATCTGGCTCAAGTGTGACGGGTGCCTGAGGGGGGCCTGGCGCAGGGGGCGCGTGGCTTGGTTGCGGGTTGGGTAGGCCAGTCGGGTGTTCTAGCACCTTGGGGATGTGACTGCGGTTGCAGCCCCCGGGCTTCTTGGGCACCTGCCCTCCACTGGCGACTTGGGTGTCAATTATTATTATTATTATTATTATTATTATTATTATTATTATTATTATTATAAGGACCTAGAATTTAGATGTTAGCCTAAAACAGGTTCCTGTTTTAGAAAATGACCTATTCCAGGCTACTGGCCAGGAACAGATTGCACTTTAAACTACACAGATCTTGCTCAAAACTATCAGACATTAGACGAAGTCAGTCATGTACCATATCATAGAGTAGATATCTTTTGTAGAAATAAGAACCAATTTGAGATAGCCTAAAACTACAGTGTAAATGCCATTTTTATAAGAACCTACCGGTATTTACAGCTGTATCCTAACTTGGAAAAATCTAGGTTCTTATATGCTGGAGTTTACTGTATTCTTTTATGTTTTTGGGTTAATTGTTCCTCTTTACTCAGGTGGTGGAGAAATCTTTCCCTGAAGAAAAAGTTGGAGTTGTGGTAAAACGTGAGGGAAAATATCAGGTGAGTAAAAGCATTAAACTTTGTTCAACAACTATCAAGTTCCTGGATGGCTTGTTTCTACATTCCACGTAACATGATGCGCAGTTTAACATTAAATTATATAGACCAATTCGGCTAACTGAATGTTGTACCCAGTTCAAATCTGGCTGGGTTAAGATTCTTTGTGTGTTGAATTTACATGACAACGAAGCATTCATATTTAAATGATAAGGAAATACTTGGACCAAAAAGTTTTATTCGCAAAAGGTTTCAATTGGATACAACATTGAGTTAACCAAAGTGGTCTATTGACCAAGATCAAGCTGCAACACTTGTAAATCAACAATGCGGGTCAAGGTTTTCATATGGCTGTAAATGCCTTCACTTATTAATCAATTTACAATTTACATTGTATTTACATGTACACATGTCTAGGCATTCTAGCACCTTACAGCAGTAATTGGGAACACATTTTGGCCAGACAACTACACCGGGAACTCTGTGCCCTGTTCTTATCGAATACTGTGAGGGATCTTTTACATCCCACAGAGTTTACATGAATGTATTGAACAAGGGTGTGAGCTGGGCCCTACGGTTAATGGTCCTTATCCAAGAAGACTAGAAATTCTAACCATTTGTGGATGTACTGTAATATTACAAAGGTGGCACTTTCTCCTCAGTTATTTAAAGACCCTGAGTGTTGGTCCAACCAGAGTCGAACTCACAACTTCCCACTCCTTAGTCCAATGCTCAGCTAACTGCCAGGGCTTCTGATAGGTTGTGGGGAAAAAAATTAAAACTTACAGGACTTTCAGAGACAAATTTAGGGAAAAAACAGCAGATTTCACAGAAAATTTCTCGGCAAGTTTCGCTGGAAACCGATTGCTTTTTGCACTGATTTGACGAACGTTTTAAATTAAAAAAGACGGCAGTTTTGCCAATTCCAAGGCTGTGCTCTAACGGCGCCCGGTCGCCTGAGGCGACTAACATTTGGTTTCGGGCGAACGAGAAAAATTACCCAGTTGCCCGGCCGGGCACTCTGGCTTGTTGTATTTCTAGCAGACAAGGCGGCTAAAAATTTTTATATATGCTGGTGGTTACAGTTTACGAAACCTCTCAGAAAATGTTTTTTCTTCGTACGAAACAGTCGGTTCAAAGTTTCACATGTAACATAATCCGTAACTTTGCATGTTACGGCCAGCAGCCGTACGAATTTCGATTCTTTCCAAGAGCCATTATGGCTCTTGTTCTTTCTCAAAAAAATAGCATTAAATTTGGAACGTGGAGTTTGGCATTTCTTGGTTATAGTTTTAAAAGAGTGGTTACTTCTGCTCTGACAGTGGTAAAGCGCGGCCGGCGAAGCGGTGTAATTTACTTTTGTATGAACCCGCGAATCACAGTTTATGCAAATTTAATATTTTTGCGATTTTTTGCCGTTGCGCCTGCTTGGCTAAAATACATTTAGGTTATGGTTGTTTTTCCCCTGTATATGAAATAACGAAATAAAAAGAAGGAAAGATATCATGTTATTTGTTGTTGTTTTAGAAACAGAGCAATCCTGCGTTGTCTTTGGTTCCTGACAAATCATTGCGTGCCCTAGGCTGTGCTCTGATGGCGCCCGGTCGCCTGAGGCGACTAACATTTGGCTTTGGGCAAGTGAGATAAGTTACCCGGTCGCCCGACCGCCCGGCCGGGCGCTCTGGCTTATTGTATTTCTCGCAGATAAGGCGTCTAAAAATTTTAATATGCTGGTGGTTACAGTTTACGAAACCTCTCAGAAAAAGTTTTTTCTTTGTACGAAACAAGCGTTTCAAGGGCCGTTCCACATGATTTCACATGTCAAATAATCCGTAACTTTGCACATGACGGCCGGCGGCCACACGAATTTCGATTCTTTCTCAAAAAAATAGCATTAAATATGAGAGTTTTGAAGCAAGCAACCGTGGACAATCTCTCTGTCGGTGTACATTGGATCAGTGGCTTGATCTGATTGGCGTAAAAACAAGTTGAGAAACTAAATATCTTGAGCAAGAGCCGATACAACGTAGATTTGACTTAAGTGGTGTACAGCACTAAAATCAAATCTACGTTTTATCGGCTCTTCCTCGAAATATTTAGTTTCATTAAATTTGGAGCGTGGAGTTTGGCATTTCTTGGTTATAGCTTAAAAAAAAAGAGTTGTTACTTCTGCTAAAGCGCAGTCGGCGAAGCGGTGCAATTTACTTTTGTATGAACCTGTAAAACGCAGCTTATGCAAATTTAATATTTTTACGATTTTTCGCGGCTGCGCCTGCTTGGCTAAAATATATTTGGGTTATAGTTGTTTTTCCCTGTTGTTGTTTTAGCAGCAGAGCAATCCCATGTTGTCTTTGGTGTCGTGACAAATCATTGTGTGCCCTAAACAAATAATGCAGTGATTGGCACTTCGCTTCGCTATGGTGTTGAGATAGAGATGGATGAAGATCTTGCTGCGTTGTTGATCTCAGATAATTCTCGGTTTTCACATGACGTCACGACCGCCATGTTGGTGCCCCTAAACAAGGAAAAGGCGGCCATGTTGGTGCCCCGACCAAATCCTCCGGGAATTTAACTCTATTATTATGCAAACGCTTCCTTTTGTTTTCGTTGAAAAACATGGCTGTTGATCACATGAGTGAAAACCAGCAATTAATTAAATAAAGAATTAAAAGAATTCGGGCGACCAACTTGGAGAGCTAGGCACCCCAGCTGAAATGCTAGGGAGCCCAAAGGGCTCCCCAAAATTTTCCTTAGAGCACCGCCTTGGTGCCCTAAACAAATAACGCTGTGACTGGCGCTTCGACCGAATCCACAAAACGCTCATTCCACTAAACATTTTACTGATAATATAAGAAAAGAAAACTTTAGTTCTGTCCTGTAGCGATGATTTTCGTCCAAATCAAGATGACTTCCTAAAAAAGAATTAATAGCTTTTCGACCGCGGTGGTTTAATTGTTTCACGGCAGTTTTCAAATAAGCTCCACATGAATCAAGCGGCATTGATTCACCTTTTGAATATTTATTTTCAACCCAACTAACCAGTAAAAACATGTACCTGTATTAGACCCAAACGTTTTTACATAAACCTGCCGCAATCTTTACTTTTTCACTTTTAAACCTGAAAACATCGGTGGCATTGCCACTTTTCTTGTCTTTCTTAAGAAAAATTTGACGGGTTACGGGTTTTTCTTGCACTAGCGAGTTTGACGATCACCAGAGCAGTAGCAGCAATGTTTTGTTGAGCGAGAGATGGATGAAGATCATTGCTGATCTCAGATAATTAATTGAATAATTAATTAAGTCGGGCGACCAACTTGGAGGGCTGGGCACCCCAGCTGAAATGCTTGGGAGCTCAAAGGGCTCCCCGAAATTTTCCTCAGAGCACAGCCTTGAATTCTTTTTTTTTTTTTGGAAAATGATGAGTGTTAGCCTATGCAATAACAACAGCAACAGAAACACCGACTAATTAATATAAATGTTGTACCCACAAGGTTCTTTTTAACAGAGATCATGACTTGCTCTTTCAACAACAATGCGCTTGAGAAATGTGCCAATGGCAAAGCTTGCATCATGACCACTGCCCAGTTTTTCACAACATTAATCTACTCTAAGAATGCCTGGTAGTTTTGGGATGTTGTTCACTCTTTGCAGTCAAGAAGTTTCAAGATAAATTTGCAACTTTATGGCACGTAAACAGCCCCAACAGCTAAGATTACATGTATATTCGAATATGTTGTACCGTCTTTGGTAAAATTTCTAGCCAATTTTGCAGTATTTCACATGTTTTGTGAATTTCAAGGGATTTCGCACATTTACCTGAATCTCGCGGCTCTGTGACTACAGTCTGCATGCAATGTCACAGTTACATTCATGAGTAATGTAGATTGTATTGTAATCTTTGCAGAGATTGAAACTGTTGCAATAAGCCTTTTCTTTGGCCTCCTTTTGTAAAGTTCTCTCCCTAAGAAGAATATCCTTTCAGTTAAATTCCAAAAATAAAAATTATATTAATATGTGTTATTTTAGGTTGTTGAGTACAGTGAGATATCCAAAGAACTTACAGAGATGCGAGACCCACTTGCAACAGATAAACTTCTCTTTCGAGCTGGCAATATCTGCAATCATTTCTTTACCATGGACTTCCTGGAAAGAGTTGTAAGGTAAGATGCTATAGATTATCTTGAACACAGGGTAATGATTTATACTGTTACTGGGCTTTTTACAGTTCTGAGTTTAAAAGTTCAAAATGATTACATGTACCTGTTGCGAGAGTGTCTAATCGGCGTGGGTGGGTGGGTCGTTGGTCATGGGTCCAAGGTAGTTGGTCGTGGGTCGTGGGTCCAGGGTAGTTGGTCGTGGGTCGTGGGTAATTGGTCTTGGGTCGTGGGTCCCTAACCCTAACCTAATCCTAACCCTAACCCTTTTTTATCAACGAGTGGAAATTCTCGAAACAGACAAGACCTAAGACAAATCTGGACCGAGCACTGAGGGAGCTAATATATATCTTTTTTTATCTTCAAACAAACACGACCCATGACCCAACTACCCAGGACCCACAACCCACCTACCCACGACCCACCCACCCATGCGATTTAGCCTCACCCACCTGTTGCAGCTCTAAAGTTATTATGAGAGAGTTGTTCTCATGAATGTCACTTTAGTAAGATTATTCACTGTTAATACTCATTACACAGACAAGACAACAGGTTGTTATTATCATAACTTTACAGCATCTACAGGGTACATGTAAGATACTGTAAACACTAATATTTCAATATTTCAAGTTTTTTAAAATTGCAGACAAATGTTTTTCAAGATTGCAACAAAACGTCATCTGTTTGTGTAAGATCGTAATATTCTGATCATTTTAGTGGTATTTGTTTTAACTACATGAACATGCATACATGTATGTTGACTGCTAGCAGTCCCTTCTGAGTTGGTCAAACCACCTGCTTTAGTCACGCAAGCGAGTCGAGGGGAGAATGGTGATAGCGTGAGATGTATCTTGGATATCTCACAGCGCCATTCTCCCCTGCTTGTGTGACTAAAGCAGGTGGTTCGATTGACTCAGAAGGGACTTCTAGCAGTCTATACATACATGTATTATTGGAAAAGCTTTCAACTTTATGGGTGTTTTGACACTTCATTTTGTATGGCCATTTTAATGTCAATGATTGATGTTGAAATTATTTCCAAGACCTGAAGATGTGAATATCATACATGTATTTATGTAACTTGAGAAGAAGGATCTAATTTAATGGCATGTCCTTCTTAGCATCTCAAGTTATGTAAATACATGTATGTCTTGGGTTATTTTGTTTCAGAGAATGTGAAGAATCATTGAAGTTTCACATTGCAAAGAAGAAGATACCATTTGTTGATAACAGTGGAAAGAGGTACCAATTTCTTGTATAGACATGTTAATACAGTTTGTTTTAATCATTTGCCAAACTTACACCGTGCACCGGTGACTTAGTTGGTTGAGCATTGGGCTGTTATGCGGGAGGTCGTAGGTTTGAACCCTGGCCGGATCAACACTCAGGACCTTAACATACAAATGAATGTACATTGTAATAAACGAGAAAGTGACGAGAAAGTGCTGCAAATGGTTAGACTTTCAAGTCTTCTGAAGTTCTCAGATACGCACTATAAACCATACATTTTATGCCC
>OX421447.1:18864289-18871789 GCA_949126865.1 Montipora capitata
CGCTTAGGCTTAATCAGTAAACGAGTGCTTTCTTCTTCACACGATCTCGTGAAAAAGTGTAGTTAACCGAAGCGTAAAATGAAAGCTAAAATTCTACGAGATTGCTTAGGCCTAATCACCGAAACGAGCGCTTAGGCTTAATCAGTAAACGAGTGCTTTCTTCTTCACACGATCTCGTGAAAAAGTGTAGTTAACCGAAGCGTAAAATGAAAGCTAAAATTCTACGAGATTGCTTAGGCCTAATCACCGAAACGAGCGCTTAGGCTTAATCAGTAAACGAGTGCTTTCTTCTTCACACGATCTCGTGAAAAAGTGTAGTTAACCGAAGCGTAAAATGAAAGCTAAAATTCTACGAGATTGCTTAGGCCTAATCACCGAAACGAGCGCTTAGGCTTAATCAGTAAACGAGTGCTTTCTTCTTCACACGATCTCGTGAAAAAGTGTAGTTAACCGAAGCGTAAAATGAAAGCTAAAATTCTACGAGAGTGCTTTGGCCTAATCACTTAAACAATACGTGAAGTATTTTCCACTGCGTATCCGCGTATCCACATATCCATGCATATACTACAGAGCATTTTGAAGTATGTTACACGAAGTTGGTATCCAGTTCCCATGTGTGATGTCCGCGTATCCACGTATCCGGGTATCCATGTTTTCCACTGCGTATCCGCGTATCCACTTCTCAATATAGTTAAAAGTTTACCTGGGGAGGGGTTGTACTTTCGACTGCGTATCCGCGTATCCAGCCTTTTCAGAGGTGCAGCTTCAAAATGGCAGGGTATTCTGCAGTTAAGCCCGATGGTTAATTGCGGTGAGATGATGTTAGCCCTTGTCTTGTAGGCAGTTGTAAACTTTCCGGCCACAGGTAGCTAGGGCTAATATTTTTTCAAGGAAAGTTTACGGTCAGAAAATTAATATGTGTTCTGGCGGATTGAAGGCTATCCATTGCAGTTTTTTCATGAGCATCGCGAAACAGATCCATCTCCCGATGCGGCACTTTGTCTTTGCAACTGACTGCGTTTGCACACAGGTTTTGGACACGGAAGACGAAAGTAAATTGTTTTCTTTGCACCACTCTATGCACAACTCTGGAAAGGCTATAAAGCAGGGACAATTTCCAAATGATCAAATCTCCCATTGCTGTGACCCTGTGGCCATCTTGATTATTACGAAGACACAAGTTTGCTTCAAAAGAAGGGAAATATGAAACGATTTTAATTGCAATGAACTCGTGCATGAAAGTTTCCCATGAAAGATGCACCAATCAGACTTTAAGCGTGGTATACTCTTCCACGCAGTGAACTTATAAGTGTGCCACACGCACGGGGCATGAAGGAAAAGCAGGTCACAGTTCACAGCAATACTGGAAAACCTAAAACTATCACAGGGACTAACTTTAAGCCTAAACAGTGCCTTTAGTCGTAATTAGGGTTACGGTTAGCATTATTAAAGGGATGGGTTGTTTCAAGAGTAGTAAAATAGGGATCTCTTAACGGTAACCTACGAGTGTAAGTTCGATTGTAGGTGCTCGGCGCGGCACTTGTATATAATTACGTATCATTGTTATGCAAATAGTCAGCCAGAATTCAAAATAAATATCATTTTCAAGGTGTGTTTTAGCAACTTGTACACGTTAGCTCAGTGGTAAAGAACGGACAAGTAATCCAGAGGTTTACAGTGGGTCGGAGTTCAAGGCAAGCTGCGAGTGACATATCATGGGATAAAATGGCAGAAAAAGCCGAGAGGGATCAGGAAATAAGAACAAGACGAAGGGATAGAAAGGGAAAAGCTGGGATAAAAACGAGTAACGGTGTGGGCGATGAAGGGAAAGGAGAGAGGGAGGGAGAGAAAAAATAAGATCCGTTTTTATTCATCCCGTAAGTACAAATTACCCATGTATATATTCGGTTCTCTTGGGTTTACGTATTGTTCTATAAAACAATAGCGCGAATGACTAATTGATTTATTCTGCATGCATAATGAAGTAGGGACCTGTACGGAAATCATTCCGTTGCTTGTACAGAACATACACTATCACAAAAAAATACACCGCACACTACGTTTGCTTGATAAAATGTCTCATTTTAACGGCGCTAAAACTATACTTCACAATGTGTGTTATAAATTACGCCCGTTTTAAACGTCGCATATTGCACAATGTACATTGCCAAATCTAATGCAAATGAGCGAAAACAATTGATTTCAATCCAATTTTTCTCATTTGCATTAGATTCGGCACATGTAAAAAATGCAACGTTTAAAACGGGCCTTAAACACTAAATCCCGGTGTGCAGTTGGGAAATTATAACAGCGACAATAAATAGAAATAGAAATAAGTCAAAAGTGTCTACTCGCTGTACAGGCTTGCGAGTTAGAGATCACTTTGTTGAACATTCGAAAGAAAAACGAAAATCAAAGAACAAAATAACATGCCTGCACCATTAGTTTGAGGTAGACAGGTGACATAAACATATGACATCGACTGATCGATCGCCGAACATGTTTGTTTCCCAAGTATTAACGTTTCGCTTGCTTTCTTTTCTTGAAACGTGTTAGTATCCTTCGTTGTTACTCAATTCGACTTCTCACTTGAGCTTGTTCAAGTATTAAAGTTTGAATCCGGACCTTCTCACGGGCATACAAAAATCCCGAACGACGCGAGTATATTTTCTGTTGCGTCCGATCGATTTGACAACTTTTTGCCTGTTACGTCGAATTGCATTTGTAGTACGTTCAATACCTTGCCGTGAAACGTTTTGTCGATGGTCGTCTGGCCACAAAATCAAGTGCGTTGTGATTCTTTTTCTCGTAATGATGACAAGGCTAACATGTACACTGCCTCCCCTCCCCTAATACACATTTTAGAAATCTCCCAGATTTTGGAAGACACGTAACCAGCCCCAACCAGGGTCTCTTCTCAACGACAGTGGAGACCCTGGGAACGAGGTTGGGTATTACAAAGGAAGCAATTTCTCCTCAGTTATTTAAAGTGCTACTATGACCAAAAAAATCAATTTTTATTTTTGCTTGGATTTCAAAACTGTTTACTAAACATTAAGTAACCCAAGTTTAAGCCTTGATTTAAAAGACACCTGTTTATCTTAACTGGAATTTTACTATTTTATGGACGGCCAATAACTAACTTTAAAGTCTTGAGGGAGCTGATCGAGGAGAAAATGACGTCAAAGACTCAATCGTTTAAGAATGCAATGCGTGTGTACGCGGCTGAATAGGCCATTTCCGTGTTCATGTCTGCCTCCTCTTCAAAGCGAGTCTTAGTGCGAAGTCTTTCTTATGAAAATTAGTTTTCATTCATATGTAAAGTAGAACTAATTACCATCACAAAAACTTCGCACTTAAACTCGCTTTGAAGAGGAGGCAGACATGAACTCGGAAATGGCCTATTAAGTAATGGTCCGGCTAAGAAGCAGGCAGCCCAGCGGCAAAAGTACTTAGAAGCTGCGAAATATTAATTTTTAACTTCACTCCAATCGAGGCATCTGATTGGCTAATATCGGAAAATGTCGAAAAAAGATGAGAAAAAAATGAAAAAAAAGCCTTTTTTGGATTTCTTCTTCCCCATGCCCTTGATCTCTGTCTCTCGGCCAAATTTGGGCATTGTTCTATGCGCCATTCGCCAATCGGCAAATGGCGCATAGAATCTTGACGATATTTACAAACATAGTTTTTGAAGGCATAATGATTTGTTCTACGAAACAGAATCTAATTTTTTAGACGGCAAGTCGATTACATTTTTCATTGAAATTCAAATTTCGCGCTTTTAGCTGCTTACACCAATGGGAACAGCCGAACTTAATTTGATTAAAAATGTTGGCACATTTTAACTAACCGACGCTATTGCCGCGGGCTATTGTTTTTCTGCCTGCTTCTTAGCCGGACCATTACTTAATACGCAGCCCGGGAGTTTCGGGCTTTCAGACTTGTTTTGCATATATAATGAATCTGGTATCAGGTTTGTCCCCATCGGCGTCAGAAAAGTGTCTATTTTTAAACGAAGTTTTGCGGGGAAATAAACAGACCAAATGTTGTACCCAAATCAAATCTCCCGGGGTTAAGATTCTTTGTGTCTCGTATTTGCAGGATAATGTAGCATTCACATTTATATGATGTGGAAATACCTGGAACAAAACGGGTTAGCCGATTTGATGTATAGTTTTTTTTTTCCCGCAAAACTTGGTTTAAAAATAGAGACGTTTCTGACGCTGATGGGAACGAGGCCAATTGGTCGTTTGCAACAAACTGGTCACATGACTGATAATTGATGAACTTAAAGCTCTGACTTAATAAATTCCAGAAATGGAAAGGTCGTTCTTGACTTAGCCAGAATACAAATGTTCAGAGAAATACCACTAAGATTAAGATTGTATGACCATTTCAACAACGAAACGCTTTTGCCCTCCAGTGTAATTTTTCATAATTACGCGCCACAAACAGAGTTCAGATTCCTATTTTTGCCACGGGTCAAATAAGCAAGAATAAATGTGTGAAAGCGTTTTGAATTTGTATGAAAATCATTGAAGCGTGTCTGGGTGGCAAAGAGTCCTTTCCCTATACAATCCTTATAATTTCTTTGAACTGTAACAACACCAGTTTAAACAATATACGTTTTAAGAATCGGCATGGTGGCATACTTTAAGCTGCTCTTTTTATTTCTGGGAAAATAATTTCATGAATTCAGCAAAATCATCGTGAAACTATGAAACAAAGGTCACGTGGCAAATTGTTGCAAAAGACCTATTTCGGTAAATCTTACTCTTGGCTGATCAAACAGCAAAAAACATGACTGCATGTTACAGTCAACGCAGAGTTTTCTCACATCGTATTGAGCGAATCGTATGTTTTTCTTGCGAGTCGGAAATGACCTTCTTAAGCTTTTTTTGGAGGCCCAAACACCGAACTTCTTTGGTACGAGCTCTAAAACACACTGAAAGCGAGAAAGACCAGCTGCTATTTGACCATAACTTCACGAAGCCGCAAACATACCGCAACCAGGACTGGGTTGTTGTTGTTGTTGTTGTTTCTTTTTTCTTTTGTATGTACGTGTCTTTTGTCCGTTCCCTTGATAGGTAAGTTAACGTAGGCAGTTGTTAATGGCAACAAAACTACGCCATTATTTTTTGGTCTTGATTGATGGCTTTGGTGGTATCGTGGTGGAGGATATTTGAAAGTCGTATATTGGAACTGCGGATAGTAAACGGTTTTCTGTGTTAATTCAGACCAAACTGACTCATCTTCATCACAATATTGGGACTTGCTCTGTGCCATCATGCAACCACGAACCTCCGCTTAGTAATAAGAAGTTTAAGAAACAACGACGGCTACGGCAACGACAACGCTAAAAAGCAGTAATATTATTGTTTAAAAGAACCAAAATGATCGTGCTGCACGTGCAACACGTATTTTTGAACATTTCTCTCCCGCACTCGTCAAAACTACTTCGTGAAATGACCAAATTTGAGCTTTTGACGACACCGTGGACAAACTACAGTGAATCTTTCAGTCTCAGTGTTTACTTCAAATCCGTCCGTACCAATCCAGGTGAAGGACGCTACGCCCATAATTTGTAATATAAACAAGATGGAATAATCATGAAATACTTAGAACAGCTCAACCATGACGGTCGTGGTTTCTTAAACTCCCTAATGCATGCATGCATAACATTTGTCTTTTTTTTTTTTTTTTTTTTTTTTTTTTCAGATTCTCAACTGTCGTGTGTGAAGTGTCCCCTCTCCTTTCATATGCTGGAGAGGTGTGTAAGCCATTATCTGCCACTTTTCGTTAGTTTTAATAATGATAATGAAAGTGACAATTATCTTAGTATACTTGAGAACAACGAATTTCAGTGCAAAGAAAGGAAGGAGAGGTAAACAAAGGAATTTTACGGCATACAAGAAATTTCTTGCAACCTAAGATCGACAGGGGGATTGTCATCCATGGCATTAACACGTGGGTAGTCTAGATTCTGATATACTCGGCAAACTTCCTAGACTGGACGCTCTTCACCCACGAGATAGTGTAGCGAGGCTGTACCTACCAAGAAAATGCGGTGGCAGAGGGCTAATCTCCATAGAGGATTTTGTGGATCAAGAATAATAACAATGAACTTTATTAAAGTGTCAACTGTAGTTGGCGCTGGGACATTGTACAGAAATCATGTCAATTTGAGTAGAGGAGAAAACCGGAGTACCCGGAGAAAAACCTTTTGGAGCAGAGTGGACAACCAACAAACTCAATCTACATATGACGCCGAGTCTGGGAATCGAACCCGGGCCACATTGGTGAGAAACGAGTGCTCTCCACAATACGCCATCTCTTGCACCTTAAAAACAGCAAGATTTCCATGTATGAAATGATATGAAAATGGATCATATGTGAACTGCGGATATGAAATCAAGTGAAGCTGTGATCCTCGCAGTTATGAACGCAATTTTTTTCGAGAACCCAAGTTCGACTTCCTTTTGCCAAACTGGGTTGCTTTTGTCCAGTTTCTGAGCTATTCCTTTTCTTTTGCTTTAGGGACTGGAAGATGAAGTGAAAGGCCGCCAGTTCTCAGGCACTGATGAGGTTTATTTCAAGGCTGAAAATGAAGGCAAGATTGAAGAACCTGCCCTCAAGAGGAGCAGAACCTGTTGAATACGTCATGGTTAATGATTGACTTTGCTACTAAGATTTGTTGAACATCGATGACGTTGAAGACTAGAGTTTGAATTTATCTTACGTAGTAACATTTTAGCGCGATTCTTAGAGTTTCGGAATGACGTAGAACCTCGAGATCCTTTTATTGTGACTTTCGTTAGGATTATATTGGTGGTTTTATTGTGAGGATGACGTTAATGTCAGTGTCAGATGATGGTGGTAATGGTAGTGGTTGTGATTATGATGGTAACGACGACGATACTGATGATTATGTTTATGATCAATTATAGTAATGGCGATGGTGGTGGAAGTAGGGATGAGGGGTGGGGTGGGAAGAGGCCTCATTTGAAATACAGTAATATAATTTGGTGAAGATATATAGAGGGGATATTACATGGCCGCGCGCGGATACGAATTCTAACTTCTTGTACAGAGAGGAGGGAACTTAAGCATCGGCGATGGCAACGAGAATGTCATCTCAAAATATAAATTAGCGTTGTTGTAATCACTTCGTGACTATTTCAACCTTTTTAATAGGACAAGGGTGTGGTAGTTCCTAAAAAATTACCCTGGTCAACGGCGCTTAATTAGGGGGGTGGGGGGGGGATGAAAACTTATCCTCAAGTGCTGACGTTCCTCATAAAACCTCAAATTTGGCTATTTCACGTTGTTGTTTTGCAGGCGACGGCAAAGAAATGGGCAAAAGTGAAAAACGCACGTGTAGGGCGTGCAAAGCTATTGCTTTTGCAAACTAAATATGCAAATTTGTGACGTTCTCGTTGTTATTGCTTAAGTTCCCTGTTATCTCTATCAGCACGAGAAGATAAAATTCGTATCCTCAAG
>OX421447.1:18874289-18876789 GCA_949126865.1 Montipora capitata
TTGTGAGTATCACGTCAGTGAATACCGTAGGCTATATTAAACTAATGTCATTTTGTCCGCTAGCTAGAGTTGCAGGTGATCTGAGCTAATCTAAAAGGAAGAATCTTCCTCTTCCAATTCAAAAATTGACACCCAAATTCACGCCTGCGGATCGTTGGAGTTTTCTTTTTCCCGAGGAAAAATAAATGTCTGCGGGTATTATATGTCAAATCGTTGAATAAAGCTTTAATTTTTTCTACAAAAAAGAAACAGTAGCCTGAGTGCAGGCGGTTGTTGGGAAGTATCATTTCTCAGTCGAGATCAGTTTCTCCCTTTTGGATTAGCACAACTCTAGCCAGTGGACAAAATGGTCATCGCGCAGGAGGCCCACACAATCTGTTTGTAATTTTATAATAAATGTATTGGATTCACGTACCGTGAGCTTCTTCTGTAACGAAGTACCGATAAATATGTGCATGGACCAATGCCAAATAAACGTTGTATTACCTTACCTGCGGTGTACTGTAGTTCTTTTGCCTCAGAAGTGGTAGTTTGAGCGATTTTGAAGATTTCGAGTTCGGTGTTTACTCCGCCTTTAATAGAAGGATTAGGGTGCAAGGAAATTTTTTGAACGACTCCATCGCTGGGGCGATTTTTCCTCAGAAAATCGCATCGCTCTGCTTTCAAACTTCGCAGGAGAATGGTCGAAAGATTCACGCTACTTCTCGTACTTCTCGATCGAAAGTCCATCCAATCGACACGGAGCTAGCCCTGGAAGAAAATCAAAATCCCATACCTTTCAAGCGGTCGAAATGCGGACCGCGATTCTCTCGTGCTAGCCTCAAACCGTCCTGCTTATTGCCCCTTTCTGATTAGACGTTGTTAATCTTAAAAATTGCTCAAAATACCACTTCTGAGACAAAAGAACGACAGTACACCGCAAGGAAGGTATTACAACGTTTATCTAGCAATGCTCAGTGCACATAAAAATTTATCGATATATCGCTACAGAAGAAGCAAACGGTGAATCCAACACATTTATTATACAATTACAAACGGTTACACAAACAGATTGTGTGGACTCCTTGTGGTCATCATCGTACCGACAGTACTTTGAGGGTACGGCATTCAACGCCGAATTCGTCAACCTCATTGCCAGGTCTTCTCGGCTTAGCTTTCAAAAGGGCGGCTGGTCGTCCGTATCTTCCCTCTTGTTAACCGATTGAGTTTTTATAATTGTCCACCTTCTCTCTTACTTTTCTTCCAACCTAAAACCATGCTAAATTTTGCTACAGGAAAAATTATTGTTTCACGTCGTGAAGGACATTGTTCATTGTGAAGTGGGATGATTATCAAGTATTCTCGTTTTCAAGAATTCTCTTCACTCAAAAATTTGCCATTTTCATGCTGGGTTGTCCTGTTTTATGTATGAATCACAGCAGTGTTGCTATAATACCGGGTGTCTTGTAAGTTAAGGTGTTATAACAAAGTTACAAACAGCTTGAATTGCATTATTTTTTGTCCTTTCTTCCTTTTAGAAGTGACCCACTTAAGGATCAAGTATCACGTGTTGACATGGTCGCAACACATTTTTTTTTTTTCATAATCACGCGGTGAATTAAGTGCACTTACGGATAACTGGACAAGGAAATACATTCCTAAGTTTCTGAAAAGGAAGTAAACTCAATAGATTACCGAGCGCTGAAGTAAGGGCACTCTTCAAACCTATAGTCACAGTTGTATTGGTTCAACTTATTGTGCATAGATAGAATTTTTGAGCGTACGGTTTCCGTCAAATTTCTACTACAGTTTCGAGCCTTTTCGGATTCCCGTCAATATCTGACTGTCAATGGAAACATATGCCCCCAGCAAATTGACCGGCTCCCAAACAATTGCAAGTGGCTTTATAGCATTGCACCGGCATCTCAGAGGTCATGGCATGGGTGCGAATTCCGCAAGTTGAGGCAAACTTAATTTTTCAGGTGTCTCTAAGAGACAAGTGCTTAAATTGTTCAGATAGGTGCGATGATCAATTCTTCCTTTCAGTATCTGTCAATGTAACAATAGAGTTCAAGGAAATTATAATTTATCTTCAGTCTAAAAGACGACCATTCAAATATTCAGATATCGGGAGAGTCTTTAATTTCAGTGGATAACTACATGATGCAGTTCCTTTGGGTTTGATGTTAGGGCCAATCAGGTTCATTTATGCCCAGTGTTTTTTAACCAATTCCGAGAGCAGCTGTAATAGCTGCTTTCTGACCAATGTGAGCGACCTTGATTGCGGAAACAATATTTATTACTGTGATAGCTGAAGGGAGTTCATTTTCCAGGGGGCACCCAAAGTCAATTTTCGGAACTTTTGAAATATCTGTTCGGAAGACGATTTGAGATCTAGAATTTTCGGAACATTTGTTGTAAAATTCCTTGCTTGCCTGCCTGTCCTAGGATTTTCGAACATCTAAAACATGGTATAATTGCCCATTTTAAACGGATCGTTACCCTAAAAAGGTCACCTAGA
>OX421447.1:18886789-18914289 GCA_949126865.1 Montipora capitata
AAAAGCTATGAAAGCAAGACGTCCAAGACGCTTGGAAATGCTATTTTCGAAGTTCTCTACAAAAAAAATAATAAACAAATAATGAAATAATCATTCGCATTTTTATTTAAGCATGACAAAGAGGGCAGGGTGTTAAACTCCCAGTCAGATTCCACCATCCCTGCGGCGGAACGTAAAAGAGATGTCAATTTTGATCCTACGGACACGGCAAATATAGCAAATCATGAAAAAGAAAAGTACTGTTGGCTCCAAATTATAGAAATAATCAGTCAGTTTTGAACGACTACGGCCGGTAGTACGTCGACAAATTTCAGTTCATTAGAAATCTGTGGAAAATTGCAAAATATGTTTTTTCCTTAACGTTTGAAAGTGGCGTCAGGATGTTTATTCTTCGCGAGGGAAGAGAGAAAAAGAGGAGGGACTTTCCTCCTACCGGCGAGAGATCTCACAGGCGAAAGGACATCGTCAGGTTCGTACCTCATCAAATGCGACAAATTCAATTCACGCAGCCAAATAAGCAAGAACAAGGAATATTTATGTAATGCAATATAAATGTTCTTGCTTCTTTTATCTTTGATGGTCACTCTTATAAGGAAGTGTCTCTTGACATTTGCAGTATTATCCATGAAGGGTTCATGCAAGCTCCAGCTCGTATGCATGGCGGTCCACAAACATTGGTATGGCCATTTGATATAACCTGTCAATCCAAAACAACCGAAATATTTCTTTGTGTATTTACTAAACAAAAGGTTCTAAAACGTACTTCCATTTCGTATATTGAAAACACTATTCTCAAACACACATTGAACACATCCTTTTTCGGAGAATGAGGAATGTCGCTCTTGGCTTTTATACTCGAGAATAGTTTTATCGACTTCCCGATAACAAGAATAACAAGATAAAAACCGGATGTCGGAGGTCTAGAATGAATGACCTCTCATTTCTCTGTCATCCAATACTCAATTTGTTCTATTTCTCCCTCAATGGAATGATTGACAAGTTAACATATGTCTGCCTCTTCCGTGCCAGCCTTTTTTGGCCCTGAGAACGATTTGCTAAGTCATTGCATTCTGCATCAAACAGAGCAGTTCTGCAGATTCTTGATGTAGCACAGTCACCTTAGGACTGTTGGACATCCTAAAAGGTATGATTTTTAAAGTGTCAGATTGAAAATTACTTCACGCCTCGCCGAGTGGGGCACTCGACCGCTTGTGAAATGATTTGATTTATTTTTCCAATCTGCGCAACTGCAAGCAAAACGATTTTCTGAAAAAGTTGTCTAAACTCGAGGAATCGCATCTTTCTTTCCGTGCATCAGACTCAAATCACGTTTCAATACCATGTTTGCGTGCATCCTGAATCTTGCCCTGTATTACAACATTTCGTCTTAGTATCGTGAGTTCCAGTGGTAACACAACGTAAGATGGGGGAGGGATGAAAACTGGGATCTCTCATGCCCAAAAATTTGATTCAGCATAAATTTCTTCCTCGATCAAATTATACTCTCTTTGATTCAGAGAGAGAGAGAGAGAGAGAGAGAGTTCAAGAGTGATTGTTCAATAGAAAAGACAATGTCATAGAACTCCGAACACCATCCTCCAACTGGTACAAGGAAGAATATGGCATTATGCAATACTGAAATTAAAACTTCACTAATCGTCCCGAAAATTGAAATAAGAAAAATTCACTCGGCTTAGTGTAATATAGGCAGCTACTGTTAAAACCAACACGCTTTTGTATTTCCGCTTGTCTGTCAGTCTATCTTCATATCCAATTGCGCGCAGTTTTCAATGCTGCTGAGAGCGTTTGTATCAATAAATATTCTCGTTTAAATTAGATTTGTTTAATAGCATGGTATAGAGTTATGAGAAGTTTCGGCGATGTGTGATAAATTATTTGCGTGCTGTTTTGAGTTGGTAATAATAAAAAAAATGGAGCTATAAGCCCCCCTAGGCTGAAGAAACATATATAGTTCCGTGAGGGACACTATTTTCGTCCACACGAAATATTGAAGCGGGGTTTTGAAAAGAGTTAAATATTGTCGTAGCTTTTTGATCTGAAATGCAAATGGCATTCTTGTTCTAGGAGGTGCTTCTCGTGATTTGCGATTATTTCACTGCTTTCCATCAGTTTTGAACACCAGGAGGTGACGTCTTTGGCAGACCTCGATCGGCGAGCCTTACCGCTCCGCGACAATGGGTGGGACACTGGTTCTGGCTTTACTTGCATTAATTACGGGTAAGTTTTCTTCCCGTTATTGTATTATTTGCTGTTATTTCCAGATGTTTACGTGATTGTTTGTATGTAAGTCGGTTCACTAGCAGGGTATACTGTATTTAAAGGACGGTTGGTAATCGCAAAAAAAAAAAAAAAAAAAAAGCCAACGGATCATTTCTTCAGTTTGATCGTAATAACATATGGAGACGATAAATATCAGACTCCGACGACAATTTGTTTTTATCAACATCGTCACTTCAAACTTGTCCCCAGCGAATCGAGTCTTTCCGCGTTTAGTTTCTGCCTTGCTTTTCTTGTTAGAGCGACCTCCTAACCTCTGATTATTTGTTTACGTGATGTTAGAACAAATGCGAGTAAAATCGGATTGCAACATGCTCTGGGGCGCTTGGTACGAATTTTCCCAAATTCAGGAACCGGATAATTATTTGATAGACAGTCCTTCTTAAATTTCTATAGCTATTGGTTTTCAAAATACAGTTGACATCTCTGTCACCGAATGCACCGTTCTCCGGAACGAAAAAGTACGATCTTTGACGAATTTTAGAAGGCTTCCGACCTCTGAGGAATCTACTAGCTTTCTCTGCGGCGCACTTCTCTCTGAAGTTTCCTTTGTTTTTCATTCTCTTACTTCTCTCTATTGATCGCCTATTTGGCGGAAAACTATAGAAATAAAAGATCGAAAAATAGTGTCACTTTCTAATACTGTTGAGGTTAATTTCTTAAGAAACTTTGGTGCTGCTTTGGGGATTGAAACACAATAAATATGGTCTTACAAAATGAATTAGCCACCATGAGAAAGATTTGCGAACGCTCTAAAAGTCATCTTACAAATCTTTCCCAAGCGGTGCTTATATAAGCTTTATTTACTTTATTAACTTTCTAATGTTGGTTTGAAGAAGCAGGCCGGTGAACACTTCTTAAGTCCTGAGATTTTTGGTTATGACTGTTTTAATTTACTGTTATATTTTTAACCTCTTTAGTTTGCATTCACCATACGACATTGAACAACTACTCAGGTTCTAAACTTTTTTGACGTCAGGTTTGCTGATCGGGAGGCCTTCACGCTTTAACCTTGGAATATAGAAATGTTTGCGCCCTGCGTTCGTAGAGTGTTTATTTGAAAGTCTCGAATTTCGCTAGTTTAAGCTAATCTAATAAGATATAGCATTCAAGAAGCATTTGCAGTTTTGTGTGTTAATTATAAGATTTTCATTTCGCTTGAAAACTCAAGTTTTGCGGGTTGACCTTGGTTTGATCCCAAGTCCATTCGTAGCGGATTTGCGTGACAAACTATCACTCGCTTGAGCGGGGTGAGGATGGACTATTATTTGAGAATTTAAGAGTCCTTGAAGTGCACATATCTAGCAAACAAATATCTCTATACTGTCTGTAACCTCAATATTTCGAATTTAGTTTCATTTGCTTGTTACTTAAGCCCGGTTTACACTACAGAAATTTTTTTGGCACGGCTCGGGTGAAATTGGCACGGGTCCCAAAAAAAAAGGTTCGGCTCGGATAAAATTTGCAGTGTAAACAACCTGTCAGTACCAAATTTCATCCGTGCCGAACCAAAATTCTTACCCGTGCTGGGACCTTCGGCGAGGTAGTCCGAGCACGGGTAAAATCGGTACGGGTGCTGAAAAAATAGGCACGGTTCGGATAGAACAAGTAGTGTAAACACTTTTAAAGGGCCAAATTTGAGCCCTAGAGGTTTTTTTTGCGTATATTTCAAGATGGCTGCTCATTCTCCACCAATTCTTGATTATAATTGAACTGCGCATGTCTACAAGAGAACTTACCCGGGCCCAAAAAGTTTGGCACGGTATTTTTGATACGGTAAAAATGGTGTAGTGTAAACAAAGTTTGTCAATTTCACACGAGCCGTGCTGAAAATTTTCTGTGGTGTAAACCGGGCTTTAGTCACTGAATGCCATTGAGAAGTAGAAATCGAGGGTGGGGCTGGGACCAGTCAAAATGTTATCGATCGCCACCATGGTCATCAGATAACGCAGAGTTAGCGAACTGTGTTACATGGTGAGAACGTTTAAAGTGGATTCAATGGTAGTCATCAAGTTTGAGTCACGCCTTTCTGTGGTGAATGCGAATGCACAATTATCAGTGTTTTGTTGTGAGTTGTAAGGTTAATTGTTAATTCCACATTTAAGGTTAAGGTTAACTTTATGGTCCACACTTTTATATGTTTGTCAAAAATGAACTTTTTGCTGTAATATTTTGAACATTACAAACCTCGACAAAGTACATCTCTGCCAATTAGTGTCGCGATCTTTTAGCTTTTCAAACCGTGACACTGTGTCCAAACGTTGCTATTAAAGAAAATTCCATGTTGTGGAAAAGAAAGATCCTGGTCTTTTAGAAAATAATTTTAAACTTTCAGCCTCGAGTGAGAATCAAGCTTTCTAGAACTATTATTGCATAATGTACGAGGAACCAACACTGAATGTTTAGAGGTTGTTGTTTGAATGTGATAACTTTGTAGTTGCAGGTAGGTAATCTGGAAGGTGTCTACATTTTCGAGGATATCAATTAATGCAGACTAAGGTAGTTCTTAACAAAATGTAATCAAGTGAGCTTTCACGTGAAAACATGATATCTTCACACATGAAGATAACATGTTATTTTCACATGTGAAAAGATCATTGTTGCTATGGTTACATATGAAAACTGCACCTTTGCATGCCTTTCATGAAATGATTCAGTATTTCATTGGTGTTTATATAATAAATAGAATATTACATGGCCGCTTGGAGATACAAAATTTCTCTTCTTGTGTTGAAAAATATTTCACTCGTTCTCTGTGCTCACTCGTGAAATATTTTTCAACACTTGAAGAGAAATTTCGTACCTCCGCGCGGCCATGTAATATCCTCTCTATTTAACAATTATTCCATGAGTGCGCATTGGATATGAGATGATAGATAGCCAGCGAGGCGCGTAGCGCCGAGTTGGGTATAATCATCTCATATCCAACAAGCAAGAGTGGAATAATAATTATTGCTTTATTAAAAACGGCCCAAAAATATAGAAAACTAGACTACAATAAAAATAAAAAAGCCCAAAAAATCACACATATGCTTGCCGTGTTTGTAGATCATGGTATAATGGCTCATAACCCATGATGGCTTAGCCAATCAAAACTCTCAAATTGCATTATCCAATGATCCAGTTTTTAATAAATAATAATGTTATATGCATTGATAGCTTGCATGAATAAGTTTTAGAGTGGTCAATAGAGAGCTTAAGCACGCAACAGTTTTTGACACTGTGACATTTCTATTGTTATGGTAAGTATCTTTTTTACTTCCAATAATGATTAGTTTAAAAATCTGGAAGTGACCACTGCCCTGGCATGTGAAATGTTCTCTTCTGATTTCTGTCCATGGCTTAAAGTTGTTAAATAGTTAATGTAATGTTTAAAAAACGAGCAGCAGTGTTTTATCAGGGTTTATAGAAAACGAGGCGTAGCCGATTGTTTTTAGACCCAATAGAAAAAAAGCTGCGAGTTTTTTGAATAACTTCAAAAACATTCAACAAAAAGCATGTTTCTCTGGACTCAAAACAATGGTTCAAATTGTGAGAGGAGAATATTTTAGCATATACCAGAAAAACAAGCTATGCCTTTTTAGTATTATTTGTATAAAGAACACTAACAAGGAGTGCTTCATCAGGATGTAAAGCTCACGCAGGTGACATTTTATCGGTGTTTTGATAGGCTGTTAAGGCTCATGAATTATGAATGAGTTTTTGAATAACCCTTCTCCACCTGAGAGTTCTTACGCAGTGCTGGAAATAACAGTCGGTCATCAGACATTGTCCGACCAAATTTTGATAATGTCCGGCCAATTTCACATTATGATCGGACACGATGACCGAACATGTCACCAGCACATCTTGAGTTCTCTTCTTCAAGGTGTTGTCAGTCAATAAATTATGTCCGGTCCAATTTGTCAAATGTCCGACCAAAAGGAAGATTTGAAAGGACATATGTCCTCTGAATAAAGAAAAATTATTTCCAGCACTGCTACGGGTCATGGAAAACCTGGGAAGGCATGGAATTTAAGAATTTCGTTTTCCAGGCCTGGAAAGTCATGGAAAATTGTATAAATGGTACTAAGATTAATTAATCATATTGCAGTCGTCAAAGCAAGTATGAAATGAAATAAAGATGAGTTTCAATCAAACAATCAGAAGTTTGGTGGACAGAGGTCGTTAGTTTAAATTCAAATTTGAACGTGTAGATGCTTTAAACAGTCAAACTTCTGAAAATGCAAGCTAGTGAAATTTCTCCCTAATTTTACGAGAACTCATTGTGCATGATTACGTGATTATAACTTAAGGGCAAAATGTTCTTGTCACTGTCGAGGCACATCCAAAACCAGTCAGGCAAACAGATTAAAAAGCACTTGTATAATTGCATTTTAGAGCAAAGCATACAAAGAAATCAACTTTTTATGTCAAAAAGAGTACAGATAATTGTTATTTAATTCCAGTTGACGATAAAAATTCGATTTTCTTTCCTGAACAAAGGAAAAACCGATTAAATCACTTTTTGAAAATAAGGGCAACCCTAAAACCAAGAATCCGGAATCCGGAATCACAGGTCATTGTTTTACCAATACAGAGAGTAAGAACTATCCATAAAAGCCCTGAAGATAATAAACAGTTTAGTACCCAAGGAAAGAATTTGTGAAGTAACTTCTTGCACTATGTATGAGCTATTACTGGTATTCTGTTTCGGCGTTGTCATTCTCTTTCGCTCTTCTTTCGTTTCTGTTCTAGTCATTGGTCCTCCAGGCATCATGTGACCTTATCAGAGCTTCTAAAGATATTATGCCAAAAATTGCAATACAGGGAAAGAAGTAGCTCTAAGCAAATTTAGAATAAGCACTCAGCTTTAAGTTTACACCCCTCCGTTGCTTGACTTGAATAACTGCATAGTTGCCAGTGTGGACCACAACTATCCTGATATGTCAAACTTGATTGAAACCAGCGAAAAACGCAGAAAGAAAACGTTTTCCAAACTGTTTTCCACCTTAACACAAAAAGCGTTGACTGAGTATGAACTATAGTTGACATAGTATGGCCATGTAGCCACTTCGAGCCACAGAAAGTGCTTATGTTTAGGTGAGTTAACCTGGGTTGAGCCTGCATTCCAATCGAAAACCAGTACCTGGTCAGCAGTCAACTTAAAAAAAAAACAGCTGACCTCGGTGAGCTCTACACTTGACCCCGTGATATGGTCACGTGATACTGTTCAGCGGATACCTTGTTTTGAGAGGTGTCGATTGATCAAAACATGGACGTCCAATATCAAAGATGTATGCTGTAAACTAGCATGATACTGGTCTCATTGGCATACATGGAGGGCTGGATGTACGGTACGGTATGTACTTATGTACGGACGGTCGTGACGTCATAGCTATAAAACCAAAATTTCTCGCATCGATGGGTCTCAACTATGGTGCTCCACGCACACATGCCAAAGCTCCGCTAAGATTTTAAATCCTGTGTAACAACAACTCTTAAATATCCACTCGTAACATGGTAATGACGATCTTCCTTGCTTTGCGAATTCCCTTTTACAACAACAACATGCTTTCCTGTCCGTGTGGGAACTGGAGTGGTCCTATTATAAAGCCATAGCAATGTCACACCTGTTTGAAGAATGGCTGGAAATGAAGATTGCAAATCAACCACATGGGTACTTTACGTATAAATTTTACAGGAGGTGGCAGAATTGATTTAAGAACCATGCAGACCACAAGTCCAGCCAGTGAGGCTGAGCATCCTCATGTAAACCCAATTAATTTTGTTCTTAGCACTGGACATCACTGTACCTCTGGCATCAGAGGCTGAGGTCACTAATGTCTTTTGAGAGGGTTTTCCTGTTTTCCTTCCCCATCAAAAAGCAAACTTCCAAATTACAACTTGCTCTTGATCAACCAAATTAATTAGTATCAGCTGAGTTGACAGTTGGTAAAATGTGTCATTTTTAATGGTGTTGCAGCTGTAGGTCATCGTGTAACAGTAGAGAGGATAACTTTGTTTGATTTGTTCACTTTTAGGCGTCCTTGCTCAAAACTGTGACTTTGAGAAAAGCCTCTGTAATTACAGACAGGACACTTCGGACAACTTTGACTGGAGATGGAGTAGTAATGGGGGATCTTCCGCAGCTGGGGGTGGGCCCTCATCAGATCATACTCCAAAGGATAATAAAAGTGAGATAAAGTGACTTAAGGTGGCTCAAACCAGTTGCAACACTTTCAAGAGACCTTGATATTAGAAGGATTGACACTACAGCATTTTATGATGTAACAGCAATGTCATGAAAGCATGTGAAACATCAATTATTGCTGAACAAGATGCAGTGATTTTTGTGACATAACAAGTTACCATGACAACAGAAAAGCCTTGCAAAAACACCCTATATTTTGGCTTTAGTCGCTCATATCTGAAAAACAAACTCAGTGAGCCCAATTTTTTATTGCACAAATGTAATCAGCAAGCCAAGATGAAACTCTCTGCAAAGTTTAAAAAAATTCTGTGGAGTGGATTGAGAGCTACCTTAAATTGTCAATTATTTAAGGTGGCTCTGAATCCACTTATTTTGGCATGCTGATTAAATATCAGAAATAAAAAATGGGGGTCACCAACTTCGTTTTTGAAATATTGAGCAGCTAAAGCCAATATATGGGGTATTTTTGCAGGGCTCTCCTGTTGCCATGGTAACTTTCTGTGTCACAAAAATTACTGCATCTTGTTCAGCAATAATTGCTGTCAAGTGATAAAGTGTTGTAGTGTCAAGCCTTCCAATAAGAACATTTCTTCCAAGTGTTGAAACTGGTTTGAGCCACCTTAAAATGCTGTTCTTTGTGGTTTTTAAATACTGGAGGAGACATTCTAATTTTGTAATCAAATTTGCATAAGGTTCTTCCAGGTCTTCTTGGAAAGGAAAGGAAAGTACTTAGTGCTTAGTGTTTTGAGCAGGACTGTCGGTCTCGTCAACCAACCAACCAAACGGGACTGGAGCCAAAAGTGTTGCCATGGTTACATCATACTCTGCATTGTCTTGCACCTTTGTTAAGGGTTATTACTCATGCCAAATTTTATAAGTATCACTGTTACATTTTCAGAGATATTCTTGATTTTGTGAGCCATCTTCCAGTGGAATTAGTGATGACATCATCAATTTGCTAATTTGCATAACACAAAAAACTCAAGTATTTCTGAAAAGAAAAAGGATACTTCAAAACAACAAAGGCCATTCTTCATTATTTTGAAAACCCTTTCAAAAAGGCATTAATTATTTTTTACTTAATGGGCACTTAAAGGATTTTCAAAATCCTGAAAGGTTTTGTTGGTTTTCTGTTCACCCAAGGAGTGCTTCTTGCTTCTCCATGGTTAAACACTGATTGAGTCAGTTGTACTAGTTGTTGCAATGAAGTTGTTGAGCTAATTAAATGTTGACATTGAAACTTACCTGTCTTTGATTCAATTATGTCATAGTCATTGAATGGTTGATATTTTTTTTACATCTTTCAGCTTATACAATTGGCGGTAATTCCAATGGTGCACCTTGTGTGTTTCCATTCACTTATCGGTTTAAGAGCTACAATGAATGTACAGGTGTAAATCATAACGTGCTTTGGTGCTCAACAACTAGCATTTATAGCGGTCAATGGGGAAACTGTGTGCCAAACAGTAAGTGGATCTGACTGTACACTTTTTTTGTACTAGTTACCTTTAGCTTTTAAATGTGTTACAAGACTTCGTATACCTTATAGGTATTGAATATAGCCAACAGAATGATGAAATAATAATAACATATTAAAAGAGCAGTACAATGTAGGTTGCTTTTGGTGAACACTTTGTCACTGTCCACGGCAATCTCACTGCATGCTCCTTTGCTAATACGATTGGACCTGTGAACTTGACGGATCGACAAGCATAGGCAGCCATTTTTACGTGTTACTGGTCACATTGGCATACATGGAGAGGTGGATGTATGTATGTATGGATGGTTGCTAATGACGTCATAGCAAAGACCAAAATTTCTTGCATCGATGGGTTACCATATTTTCATAACTATGGTCCTCCGCATGCGTGCCAGAGCAGGCCATCTGATAGGGTAGATTATGTGACTAGAAAGGCCAATTCTGCGTAAATAATGCAAATTATGCGATTTTTTTCTGATCAATTTTTAAGCTTATTTTATAAGGTTTTAGGATAAGAAAAACACTTTTTTGCTGCCCTAAAGACATTTCAAACTCAAAGGAACAGTAATTATGCATCTTGATCGACGTTAGTCGGGTTAAATAAAAAAAATGAGGGCTTCTGCACGATACTTCCAACGTGAATAGAGAAGGCAATTGTGTCACCATTTTTGTGATGTGTAAATATCAGCCGTTCAGATTGGCTAATCTGAACAAAGGACGTGTTTGTGTTACACCAATAGCTGTGCAGGGATTCCTAAGAAACTTGTTGATTTATGTTTTATTTTATGAATGTTATGTGTTCTTTTGTGGATTATGTAATTTTTCATGAATTGTGCGATCGGATACAATTTGAGTGAGGTCGATTGTGCGAAATCGCACCATCACGTAATATAAGATTTAAGGCCTGTAAGAGGGATCAGTTACGGTATATGGCATAACAGCATTATAAATACAGTATGTAGGATAGCGGTGCCTGCGATATGTTAGATCAGGGGTGCCAAAACTGCTTAATTAAATAAACATAAAAATTAGTATTTTTTTAAATGTTGGAATTGTGCTCAAATAATAATTTGGACAATTTTGTGGTAATTAATACAAAAAAGAGAGGTGATCTCTGAAGTACATGTTCAGTAATTAGCATCATTGTTTATATTAAACTTTCTTCTTTACAGGTGTGTATTCCTTTGGCTGTTATCAAATTACAAGCAACACTTTTAGAACAACCCTTTCAACAAATCTGAGGGGAAAGAATATTATACAACAGTGTGCAAACTTGGCCAAAGGCTACCAGGGATTTGGTGTGAGGAAACTTCAGGCAACTCCTTATGAACTCTTTGGTTGCTATTCTGCAAACAATGCAGAGCAGAGCTACAACACGTATGGACAAGCACAGATCTGTGGCACAGAACGTTTAGGCCTTCCTAACTCCAACGCAACTGCTGTCTTCCTCTTTTCAGGTGATCTGTTGATTTTTACCATTTTTGAGCTTGAGTACGTATGTACATGTAACTAGTACAAGACATCATGGGTTTGAGTTTTCAATCTCAAGCTCATAATAGAATCCCCCGTCATGAATACAATGCAAATGAATACATGTATGTAGATCTTCAAATTTCTTTACAAATCTCTTCATATCCCTATATTAATTCTCCAGAAAATGCCAGTTATCATGTCAGCTTAAGTTAACTCCTCCTCCAGGGACTTCACCACTTACATGTAGAATGAGAAACATCACTTTTAGACCATCAGATTGCATGCAGTTATCAACATTCTATTGTTAATTATATAGTAAACAATAAAATGAAGTTTACATGCACTGGTGATAGTTTTTTCAGAATTGATAAAAAATGAGGAAAGGAGAGTACCATAAAAACTTGTCTATAAGCCGCAACCTTTTTGGTCATATTTTGAGCCATGAATCAGGGGTGCATCTTATCTATGGGACAACTCTTTTGGAGGTCATAAATAGCATGGTTTGGGATCTGAAATTTTAAACTTGCACCCGAAATGATTCAAAATGAAGCATTTTTTTCAATACCGTACCTGTGGTTGTTAATTATTGCTTTTATGAAATGTGATGGCTCCTAAAGGAGCTGTTTTTCTTTGTCGGGGTCTAATCATGAATCTTGCCCTACAATGGTTCATTCAAGTGATTGATTTTCACTTTACGTGAGAAAATGAATTCCAACTCGCATGGAATCTCCATGCCTCCACAAATTTGATTGCAATGTTGTCTCTGGTCGGTAACTTTCACTGAGATCTTCCCACCACATGCAAGAAAATGCCAAGCGACTTGGTAGAACTCATGAGGCAAGTCAGTACTTGTGCTTTCCCTTGATAGATATTGCTTGGTTGCTAAGTTCTATTGCATCTTATCTCTGTCTCGTTTGATGATACACAATTTCTAGTCTTGGGTATTCTGTGCACAGGGAGAGCTTCAGCAGGTTTTCATTTTTCCTTTGTCTGCTTTTTCAGCGCCATCTTGAATTACGTCATGCGTTTATGTGCATCATGGCTTGATATGTCATACGCGCAAAATAATGACAATCGGATACATCGTGACTTTTTGTATGGAGTCAATTTGCTCCAACACGCTGATTTTTGGCAAGGGACATTTTTAGTAATAATAATTTCTCTGACAATGTTAACAAATCCTGGACTTTCATAAATTTAGTTTTTTGGAGGTCAACATAATGTCACCTCTTGACTCCAAACTTTTGATTTTTGGCCACATTCCGCAAGCCTCAAATATTTTCATGATAATAATAATAATAATACCTTTCCTGGGCATGCTTTACACAAATGCATCATCTTCATGGCATCTCGGCTCATCTGGTGATTCCAACCTCTGAATTTCTCCGTTTATTACTCTCATCTATAGGTTTATGTCTGCTCAAGTGATGAATGGTCTGGATTGGGCTGCTAGGTTTAAAATACAAGTCACATTCCACAGGTCATTACAGGTCATTGTTTTACCTATACTGAAACAGCCCAAAACCTTCAAATTGGCTAACCTTAGGCCTAAACATCGCCTTTAGGCTTACAAGGCCTAATGAGGCCTAAGCTAGTTTAGCATTAGTAAAGATGTTGTTAACGAGTGACCTGTGAAAAGTGACCTGTACGTTAAACCTTATATCTACATGCAAATCCTACTTTTTCTTAAATTATGATCCCACAAAATTTCTGACCCTCTTACAAAATTTAAATATTGTAACAAAAAATCAGGGCCCGGTTGTTCAAAAGCCGATTAACGCTAATCCCAGATTAAAAATTAACCACTACTAAATGCTGTTCAATGTTGATATTTGGCAAAACTTTACATTAGAAGAAGTCAATCTTGAAAAACAAAAATAAGCAAAACAACCTTTCACCAAAAAGTTGAAAACATGAAACAAAAGTTTACGCTAATCCTGGATTAAGGTAATCGGCTTTCGAACAACCGGGCCCAGGTGTATATTATATGATCCCAGCAAACCATGCAGCTGCAGCAGAAGTGTTCCAGAGACCCTGGAAACGAAGCTGTTGCAAACTATGGGAAATTTCAGGCATTTGAGTTGACTTTAAATTTGTGTTAAACGAAGTTCTGTGGTTGATGAAATTCTCAAAAGTGAAGTAATCAACGTTGAGTTTGTTTTCATTAATGTCATTAACCTTAGCAGTAAGTCTTACCTGTTCTTGCTGGTAGTCATTTACATTAGAACATATTGGCGGATTGACTTAAGTGTGACAGTAAGGAACTGTGGGAAAAACAGCTGTAATTTTGCACAAACTATCCGAATTTGCTCTAGGATAGTAGTAGGTGATTCTCTAGAATTTCTCAGAGAGTTTACAATGTCACCGCAGTTAAAAAAAGGAAACGTTACTCAATTAGCATGATTTCTTTTTCGGTTTTAACAGTATTGTAATTTTGATTCACATTTGATGCGTTGACAAGAGTGTCATTTTGTCATTTAAATTTGCAAACAATCCTGTAGCTGTCGGACTTTGATCAAAATTTATGCCAATCTTATTGCTTCAGTGATTCTGGCGAGACGAGACTTTTGTCTCGCGAGAAAAACAAGATGACATTGGTAACTTTCTTTTTATTTTGGGTTCATAAAAGTTACTTTAAATCTGAAACAAACTTAAAGAAATTTAATATTCTCTCATCTTTGTATTCAACATTGTTCTGTCTATAGGACGGTATGCGTATGTTGGTGCTAAACCTACAAATCCTCAAGTAGCTCGACTTGTGAGCCCAGTGATTTCTGCGTCTCCAGGCAGTACCAAGTGCCTGACATTTTGGTACAACATGTATGGTCCTAGCATAGGCTCACTGAATGTCTACGCAAAGACCACCTCTCTTGGGTCGCCAATATGGTCAAGAAATGGCACACAAGGAAATCAGTGGAATCTAGCTAGTGACATAGAGATCCAAATTAACCAATCGTATTCGGTAAGTTTCAGGGAAGAACGAAAATGATGATGTATGTAAACAATAATAAATGCGGTTAAATGTAATTTAACAGAAGTTAACAACAAAGAGTGGTGCAGATTGGCAGCACAATAATATCTTCTAAGAGCAGTAGCGGTCAGCAGTGCTTGGCCTAGGCACATGCTCACATGGTTCTTCAGTCACATGGCTCCACTGGTTGGAGATCTTGCAGGATTTTCCAGCATGCAGTGAAAGCCCTTGGACATCCCAGGCACCCAACGTCCATTTCGCGATGTAGTTGTTAATAATTATTATTGGTATATACCCACCAAGCAAGTGAATAGTGCTGATTGGCTAACTCGGAGGTGATTATCCGAGTACTATTCACCTCTGAGTATAGCCAGCATGCCAGATTTGAAATTTCTGTCATGCACATTTTACAATAGTAAAGTAGTTTTTGGTTTGCCTTTTATTCAACTTGAGTGGTTATTCACCTGAGAATTGGTGAAAGAGGTGGATATTTCCCTCCACTGAATAGTTGTTAACTAATATGACCTCAAAGAAAACAAGGTTAAATTCTCAAACTTATTCAGACTGGCAAATGCTCCACTTATTTGGAAGACTGCTGATTGCAATCAAATCAGGACATAATTATACAAAAGATGGACCCCAGGTTGATGGACCAGCCCTGTGGACCTGGTCCATGGACTCCTTTATGGACCGGGTCCATGGACGACCCCTGTGGACCACCCGTCAATAATCTTAAGATGAAAGAGAGAAGTGATCTTCGCACTTATCTGGACAATATCTAACCAGGAACCCATGACTAGGAGCAAACAACTTCCGTACTAACCCATGTCATGGCATTTTTGCAGACCGTTCTATTTTTAGACTACCTTTTCCTCAAAAAAAGAAAAACAAAGACAGTTCTAGTTCAGTGATGTTATCGACATGACGTCAAAGTTAGTTTCTTGTGATTGGTCATTGGTCTCCTGCTGGAGTCTCATTTGCGGGAAATTCAATCCAAAGATAAATTGTGGTCTGTGAAAATGCCGTGACAGGAATATAGTGCTGTTGTTCACTCTTAGTTATGGGCAACTGATTTGAGCAATTACGGGGAAGGGTTACGTTTTTACAAATGTTGGCCGTGTAGCAATTATTATATTTCAACAGATTTAACTGCATGATTAGAGTGTAATGTGAAGTGCTAGTTTTGTACCCCATATGAACCATGTGAGCGTTAGCCCTACTTAGTCTAATGGAAATGGGCCCACACAAAGACAGAGAAAAACTCTGACGAGGGTGGGCATTGAACCCACGACCTTTGGGTTAGATCACCGCTGCTCTACTGACTGAGCTATAAGGTCAGACGGGAGTAGGCCGTGGGTAACTGAAGATGTAAAAGTAAAAGTCTAGCACTTCACATTACACTCTAATCAGTTACACTGTAAGTCTGATTTGAGCAATGTCTGTTATATACACCTTTACCATCTATTTGGTGGCTCCAAGGGATTCATCCATAACCTGTACTTCAAATAATTTAATAATATACATTTATTTCATCGAGTCCTTCACCAGAACAAATGAGCCTGACAATTTGACCTGCTCTTCATAGCTTAGGTGGTAGAGCATTGCAAGTGGTATCATAGAGGTCATAGGTTCGAATCCTGTTCATGTTGGAGCCACCAAGAGAGACCCTGGCAAATAATCGGCCAGATAACTGTGAGGATTACTTCTTGCCTTCATCTAAAGGTTTTCCTGATTGTAACTTACAAAATGAGGGCTGGTCCACAGGGGTAGTCCATGGACCAGGTCCACAGCACTGGCAGGGGACCAGTCAGTGAACCTGGGATCCATGTTTTGCATACGTCCATCAAATCAAGTGAAGGCAGATCAAAGCAAGTGCTTAGTACCCCATGCAATATACTCCACTTTCATTCAATACATGTCCTTTGTCTGACCACCCCAACAAAACAAACCTTCGTACCGTAAATTCTGCTTAAAATGGCTCCATAGCGATACTCATCTTTTCGTCACCTACTTGTTGTATTGTCATTAATGTGCCAATCAGAGATATATTGGCTGTTGAAACAAAGGTTCTTTTGTTCTCTGATTGGCAAAATTTATTTATCAAAAGAATTGTTTATAAACAGTGAATATCACTAAAATATTAATTGCGCAATATTCATGTACATGTAGTCAATGGTAATTTACTGCACATATGGCACATACAGTCTCGTGTCAGTCTCAGGCCTGGGTTACAGTGTCCTAAATAAAGTAAATTCTAAGTAACTTTCTTCCAATTACTGTGATTGGTTTATTTCCCAAAATGAGCGTTCCTGATTGGCTATTACGTTGCCTGACAAATTGACGCAAGCATGATGTGAGCGGCGTTGTCTACACTCTTATCGACAGCGGCAAATTATCCAATCAGATTGTGAGATTACAAGCAATTGTGGTAAAATTATACATTGATTTACACCTCTCTGTTTTAGCTGGTTTTTGAGGTAGATAAGAACGGTGGTCGTCTCAAAGGGCACATTGCTCTAGATGATATCAAGTTGAAAGATGGTGCTTGCTCCACGCCAGGTACATGTAATTACGTAAACATAAGATGGTTATGAAGTAACTTCAAAACCATTGAAAAAATTATTTATGTCTAGAATTACAAGTGATCTGATGCTTGGTTAATTTGATAATCATCACAAAGTGTCAAGTCTAAGCACTGTACAGTTGACCAATTAGGTCGATGTGCACTATTTGTGTATTATTTTTTCACAATTACACCATTTTACCATATTTCGTCAAGAGAACGTGCAAAATGTGAGATGGTAATACATTGTCAGGTGTCCTGGCTTGATGGGTTTAGAACAGAGCAATACGGACAGAACAATAATAAGAAAAGACATTTCACTATGCTTTTGTGCTGTTTATATTGTTCACGCAAACCCTGAAGGACAGACTGATGATGCCTTTTTTTTGAAAAAACCAGCCTTGCCAAACAAAATTGATGGTTTAACATACCGTACAATACTGGTGGACATTTTGCTCATTGCCTGTATTTTTACTTGCCCCTGCAGGGCTCCGAAAAATATGGAAATCAGAAAGTATAATATGCGCGGATATTTTGCTGGTTGCACAGAAGAAATGTCCACATGAACAGTATTAATATAATTGTGTGAAACTATTCAATAAGGGATTTATTATTCCACTATTACACCATTTTCTAGTATTTTGGCTTCTTCCTGCACTGATGGAGAATTGTATCGATTGCATAATAAGGCTCATGTGAATGATGAAAACAATGCAGGTGAAACCATGACTGGATAAATGAAGTGACATTATAGCAATGACAAGCTAAATTCTCAGGCTTTGCATTGTGTTACATGTAATTGAAAACAATTTCTCTCATTGAAAAACTCTTTTTTCTGTCAGTATTTGTTCTATTCTAAACTGGTCAAACCAGGACACTATACAGTGTATTACCGTTTCATACATTATTTTGCGCATTCTCTTGACCAAATATGGTAAAATGGTGTAATAGTGGAATAATAATTAACAATTATTATTCATGGAAGTGCAGGTGAATAATTGTTTTAGTATATACCACACAGGTTGAATTAAAAACGAACTAAAAAAACTTTATTTTTGTAAAATACAGTGGAGAATTTCGAATTTTGTGTGCCGTGCAGCTACTTGGAAGTGAATAGCACCACCACCTCCGAGTTAACCAATCAGCTCATGTGGAGAGCACTATTCACCTGTGTGATATATACTAATATATGTATGTTACACCATCGAATAAGATGTATATATCACATCAAATGATGAGAACTTTTAATGTCCCCTTTAACCCTTTCATTCCTGACAGTGAGATTTATGGATTTTCGGATAGTACGCACACTCTCATTGGTCAATAGCTGTGTCAAGATAGGACTATGTAAACACGGCTGTGATATCACGTGAATTTTGATTGGTTATGTGTTGTCAGACGTTTTGATTGGCTGGTAGGAAATATGAGCACGTATCAAAAAAATCTGTTTCAATCAAGAAGTACAATGTAAAATTTTTCTTTATTTGTTGAATTATTTTTGAGAAATATTTTATAAAAGCAACAGGAGAGTTGTCTGTTGTTCTTCGGGAGTTGGGAGAATTGTCCCAACTCCTCCTCATGTTTAGATGAGGCTACAGCTGTATGTGGACACGGAAAAAGTCTCCTATTGCTTAAATGTCTTATGCCAGATGATTTACTTGCAAATGGGGGCCTCTTCAGGGATGAATGGGTTAAAAGAGTGAAATATTGCAGAAAGCAGACAGTATCTTCAGTATCAACACATGTGTCAATCTTTACCCAACAGGAGGGCTTTGTGACTTTGAAAAGGATTTCTGCAGTTTTACACAACACTCATCAGATGACCTTGACTGGACTCGCTATAAAGGTTTCACACCCACTCCAGGGACGGGACCAAGTGTTGACCACACCTTAGGCTCACAATCAGGTAATATAATATATTAATGACCATTAATAAATTTATGGTATAAATTCTGATTAACAAGGACTTCCTCTCTCTTGAGGAGAGTTGAGAAATCAATTTAACTTCTGACAGCTCGTGGGTTGTTCATAATTTTTTTAAAATGTAATTATACCCTTTTTCATGCTATGGAAACGGGAGATAAGTGCCTGCCTGGTGGGCCTTCTGGCTCGTAAGCAGTGACTTTACCTATACTCTATTTTGAGGTATTTGAACTGCTGATGGAATGCGTTCACAGGCTAGTTAATCTGAAAGGTCATTTTTAGGAGTGGATGCATGCATGCACAGGAACGAGTATTGTGATGGGGGGAAAGAGCGTTGAACCATTCCTGTTCGCAAAATGAATAATTGTGTAATGTTTGGAAAAGATGAAAAGGAAGGGTACGAGTATAATTAGTGATGTTTGGAAGAGAAGAAAAGGAATGTGCAAGTTTTACTGGAGTATGATGGAGTGCAGAGAAGTGTTATACACATTACTGACGTTTTATGGTACAAAGTGAGTATGGGGGAATGCGGAGTGATGGACTTGCTTTAATACAGTACCCTGGTATCATGGCTGGTAGTTCAAATTCTGCTAATAATAATATTATGGTTTAACGCTTTTCTTTCGGGTTTTGCATCATTATCACTTTGCTCTTCATCAACGAACTACATGTATATATGGTGAGTGCTAGCTTTTAAATTCTCAAAAAAACTTTAGTAAGCTTAAGCTACTTTGGCTCTTAAATTTGTATGTTACCTTCGTGAATTAGTTTTAGGTTATTCATGAAAGTTTTCTAAATGAATAATTTTGTTCTTCATAAATCCTACGTCAGATTTTCCAGATGAGCTATAGAATAATGAGGCTATAACTTAGTGTAACTTTTTGCTGATCTGAGAGTCAATCCACCATTGATGTTTAGTTCTGAGGTTTGATCCACAACCAAAGTAATAATAGTGAGGAAGCTTAATTTGCGGTCAATCACAGAGACATTGGTGAACTGACCCGACATGTCTGCGAACTGACCGTTGGCAAAAGGAGTCATTGGTGAGAAGAAGGGATGTTGGATATGTTTGCAACGGCATAAATTCCACCAAGGAAACTACATGTAGTAAGACTGTATAATAAGACTAAAGCTGTTAGAAAGAATGTTACATGTAGATCGTACTTAAGAAATTGTCTCTCAATATTCATTCTTAACAGTTAAATTAAGAACTGTATTCATTTCATCGAAGTTTATATCTCTTTGATCGTCAAACAAATGTACCAGCTTAATTTCAAAATAGTGTCAAACATTCATACAGGTGTACATGTACAATGTATGTGTGATACTGGTGTCTATTTTTTCGGTGATCGGAAGCTCTAAGCCATAATAATAAGAAATCACCAGTTTGTATGTTTGTTATGCTAACAATATTCGAAGTATGGTAAGGGCTCAGCATAAATAACAAAGCACAGATGTTATCTGCTGTGAAGATAATTTGATGTCCTGAATTTAGAATTAAGCCCAGGTCCCTCAAATGAGTCCTTGGACATCATTACAATGTCTAATGAAGGTTAATTAGCTCAACATGGAATGAGGCCATAATTTTATTATTTTGATGTTTGTGGCAGAGGTGACTGTTTTCTTTTGGGTTAGTCTAATCACACCAATGAATTATTCCAAAATGGATACATAGAAACTCAACAAAACTGGCTTGAAATTTTGAAAAATAAATGAAAATGGAGAATGGTCTGAAAGAGTCTCAAAGACTGCCAACCTGTCAGAGAAAGTACGAAATTAATAATCTACTTGTTGTGAATAAAGAACAGACAGCAAATGCCTGGGTGCTGAAAACAATGATAATATAATAATGATGTGGATGATTGGTGTGAAATACATGTAGAGGAAAGACCATCGGTGAAATGATAATTGACGGAACATGGTAAGTGTTGCACTAGGAGAACTGGTCTATTTCTGTTTGTTCGTGATAATATTTTGAATAGTGATGCAGTGCCTATTGAGGAAGTAGTAGTCAACTTTTTACTGTATATACACATAGAGTTGAATTCCAGCAAAGAGGATCTCCTCACATTCATGCATTATTCTGGGTTATGAATGCACCCCAGTATGAAAAACACTCCAATGATAACATTGTTATCATGTATGTATCACATGCCAAAACTGATAAATCTATTGAAATAGAAGACTGCGTGTTTACACTGTTATTGCACGAAGGATACTAGCATGAATCTCTTGTATAATAAAAACATGACCTATATGAGGAAAACAAGACTGGAGAAAAAACTCTAACTGCATTTTAGTTTATACACATTAAATTTACTTAGATACAATATTAAATTCGCTTCGATTCACTACCCTTATCTATCATCTCCATTCTTTAAAACAGCATCATCACCTTTGCACGACTATCAATTTCAAATTGACGCATACCATATCCACGGGTTAGCCATTGGCTCCTCATGTTTATGTTCTCTTAGAACCTTAATTTATTGTTTTTGAACTTTTATTTGTGTAGGCTATTACCTGCTATTTGAAGCCTCTGGGTCAAGTCCTGGTGCAATGGCAAGAGTAATGAAAAGTTATCCACAAAGACCCTCCATGTGCCTCACCTTCTGGTATATGATGTATGGCAGGACCTTGGGAACTCTCAATATTTATAAAAAAGTTGGAAGCAGCCTTGGAAATGCAAGTTGGAGTATTTCTGGAGACCAAGGTCTCATGCGGACATGGCTCAAGGGGCAAGTGACCATGGACAGTTTGGTGCCTTTCAGTGTAAGTCCATAGAATGATAAAACAGTAGTAATCACCTTGTCACCTTGATTGAGCATTTAATTTGTGGTCTAAAGAAGACCCAAATATGCCATTTTTGGTAATTGTGAAGAAGATCTCCCCAAAAAACCTGTCGGGCGACTGTTGGTCGACTGTTGGCCTTCTGTCGGTTGACTGTTGGCCAACTGTTGGCCGTCTGTTGGCCGACTGTCGGTCGTCTGTTGGCCAACAGACGGCCGACAGATTTTGCCACATACACAGTCTACCAGTTGGCCGACAGTTGGTGATGTGTCGGTAACATGTCGGTAACCTGTCGGTAACATGTCGGTACAATGCTAACACTATAACCTAGCTAATTTTTCTCTTTTTTTCGCTGATACACTGATAAGAATAAACAACTCGAAAAGAAATCCTTCTATAACCATCCATCGGTAGCCTGCTGGTAACTTGTTGGTAACCTGTCGGTAGTCTGTTGGCCGACAGTTGACTGACAGTCGGCCGACAGGTTTTTGGGGGAGCTCTTCTTCACAATTACCCCATTTTTAAAAACCCAGGGCCTCCAAATTGTATATATACCCTGTAAGCTTAAAGAATAATAATGTCAACTTGTTTGGAAACAAAAGTGGTTTTCTTGTTGAACTAATGTTAACAGCTTGTTGTACATACATGTAACTTAAAATGCTTAGTAATCAGGCAAAGCATACTGCAATGGAGGTTCTAGAGATTCCTTTAGCTGTTCTTGGCTACCATTTGTAGAGGGACATTTGGAAGCTGTCCATCCGCAATAAACTCGCTTGTAAATAATTTATTTGACAAAATAATTTCCATCAAATTAATTTGTAAGCAACGAAGCAACAGTGGGCTATTTATCTTGCAAGTTCTCTAAAATTGCGCTGTCTTTTCTCGCACATGGAGGATCGATTTCTGTGAAAACTTAGTGACCAGTTATCCTAATGTTTACACAGTATCTGTTTTAATGTTTAGTTCAAACAAACTTATTTTGGGTTTTGAGGGTGATTATGGAAATTTACATGTACATGCAGATTTCTTCTGGGATGTTCTCTTGATAAGCCACAATACACCTGCAATGTTGGACAACATTTTACTTGAAAGAGATGTGGCTTTCAAATCCAATGGTGTTTCTGTAGTAATAACAGTCATTGTCAGTGGATGCAGGAATTTTGCCTAGAGAGAGTATTGGAAGGGCCTTGACAAGGTGGCCCTGTGGGTACACTGGGGGCTATGCAGAAAGTATGCAATAAAGTGGTGTGACCATCAACCCTTTGCCATTTGTAGAGAATGGAGAAGTTACATGTAGGATAACATGGGACATGACTATCTACCCAGACAAGTGGCTGAAGCACAATTGGCCAGGTATCACAGGAGTAGAAACTTATCAACATTGCTGTGCTAGGGGACCACAGCATCGTTATGATGTACAGCTGTAAGTCACCAACTTTTAGTCCAAAAATCTTGTTAGCATCCACAAGGATATGGCCAAGGCATATACAAACATCATTGAAAACCTTGCAGATGTATCTGGTCTACTGAGGGCCTCACATACCTGCTACCAAAGAGAAAAGAAGCTAAAACCTCAAAGAATTACAGGCCTGCATTATAACTTACCTTCCGATGTGGTATAAGATCCTCACATCCATTCTTACTGATAGAAAGAGCAAGATTATTTCGTGATTTTGGTTACCATAGTAACTGTAATTTTCACATGTAGGTATTTCAAATTAGGCTGAAATACCTCTCCTCTCAGCCAATCAAATTGCAGAAATTTCTCAGGTAGTAGTATTAAGGGTAGTAACACCCTAGCAGTACTAGTGATCACATGCAGTCTTAACTTCATACAGTGGATAATGAGTGAGATAAAAAAGCTACAATAATTGTAGATACAAAAACATGAAAGCGCCTCACAACTTAACTAATACATTGCCCTTAAGACACCATAGATCACCTCTACCTCCCTAGAAATGTTGATGGACAGGCCGTACAAATTGGAAACATCCTTTAAAACAATAATGATAAGATTGAATATTTATCTAAAAGACTTGGAAGATGCATTGCTTCAATTAGTGAGAGAGCCTGACAGAAAGAAACTTTTCTTCTTCCAAAAAGACGCTCAAAAGTTGACTGAAGATCTGAATTTGCTTAACCTGGACAAAACAATGGATGAACCAGCAACCAAATTTGCGAAAACAAAAAGAGTAAATCAAAAGGCACTACACCAGGCCAAAGATTTTATAGAAAAGCAGTGGAAAGATAAGGCACACCATGTCAAGTACCCAAACAGAGTAAGGGAAGTTGATGTTGGCCACCAAAAGACCAACCAGTGTCTAAACAGAATTGCAGCCCAAGACCTGAAAGCCTAGCCAGTCAATCATACCATGCTAGGATTATCAAGGATAACACTGAGCCCTTGTGTAGGAGGTGCAACAAGTTTTTTTTTTTTTTTAATTCCTCTTCGTTCCTGGTGGAACATAGGTCCTCAACTAGAGCGCGCCACCTAACCCTATTTGGTGCAGTGCACTTTGCCCCATACCACGTGAGATGTTTCTTCTCCAACTCTGCCATTCTTGTACGCCACCAGGTGTGCCGGGGTCTCCCTCTCTTTCGCTTCCCCTGTGGGTTCCACTCCAGTGCCCTCTTTACTACCTGCCCATCTGGTCTCCTCAACGTGTGGCCGATCCATCCCCAAGCTCTCTGTCTTATCTCTTGCTCTATCGGACGCTGCCCTGTTTTTCTCCAAAACTCCTTGTTGCTGATTTTTCTAGGCCACCAAATCCGCAAGATGTTCCTCAGGCTCTTATTGATGAACACCGGCAACTTTTGGTGCAACATGTACGTAGAGACAATTGACCAATTGAAATTGTGTCTGGCTGCCCTACTCTCGCTAAAGTGGAATAGTTCCAGAGACACGATAGAGCAACAGTATACACACAAGCATACAGTGCAAAACTGTAATATAACAACATCTTAAAAATGGTACGACCACACCCCGGAAACTGTAACAGAAAGTGAAAATGTCTACATCCTATGGAATGTACTGATACTCACAGATCAGGAAAAAGCTGCTAACAAGCCTGACACAGTAATTAAAGACCTTAAAAAAAAAAAATTAAAAAAAATATAATAATAATAATAATAATAATAATGATGATTATTATTATTGTTATTATTATGTCCTAATACTCTCAGATAAAAGGTGTTAATTCCAGTTTTTATTGGCTCCGGGCAACAACCAGTTGCCTAGGGTAACCAAGAAGCATCCTTCATTTTTCTTTCCTTTTCTGTCTACATCTCCAGCACTTTTCTTACAATTCTTGCTGCCCCCAAATGTGCAGATCTCTGAATCAGTTCAATGGATGTGTCCACACCAATTGTCCTCAGATTTTCTTTTAACCTCAGTGGTATTGTCCCCAATTCCCCCACCACTATGAGTACTACATGTACCTTTATCCTTACGCCCAATATCGTTCAAATTTATCTCGAGCAAGGTCTTGGTATTTCTCTACTTTTTCGTCTTCTTTTACTCTCACCCTTCTATCTTACGGCATTGCTACGTCTAAAACTTGGCAGTTGTTCCTTCTTTTGTCTATGATTAATAAATCCGGTCTCCTAGCCTCAATCTCATGGTCTGTTCTTACACTGAAGTCCCACAACATCAAGTGCAATCTTTATTTTGAAGTATACACTGTTAGGAATATGTTCATACCACCTCTCATTTTCCTCAAACCCATATTTTCCTGCCAGGTTACAATGAATTGCCCGAGCTACGTTGTCATGTCTCTTTTTGTAATCTTTTTGTGCCAGTTTCAGGCACGCCCTCACAATGTTGCTTATTGTCTTGTTGCTTTGTTTGCCTTATTATTATTATTATTATTATTATTACTTTTAATACTGCTGGTATTATTATTAGTATTATAGTGATATTGGTGATGATGATGATGATGATTATTATAATGACCACCATGACTATCACGGAGACAAAGAAGATAACAGTCAGTGCACCAGGCAATTAAAAAAAGATTGATGTAAAAAATATAAGCGTAATGCTCTCTTCCTAAATCAGCTTGTGCAAATAATTCATTCACTTTAAACATTTTTTTTTCATTTTGCATACATTCACTGCTTACGTTTGGTATCTTTTTTCTCGTAACATTGTTGTAACTTCTTGCAGGTGGTCTTTGAGGGAGTCAGAGGCAGGGGAGCGCAAAGTGACATTGCTGTTGATGATATATCAACAACAACAGGCCAATGTGTTGCTCCTGGTCAGTAGTTTAGCATTATTTTAATTCTTAGTTTTTGTCTTTTTTTTCTGTTTTAATTAATAATATACCTGGACAAATTTCTCTATTGTGATTGGCTTAAGAGAGATGCAATTTCCAGGTAACACAGTACAGAAAAGAGGTAATCCCATGCAAAAAGAAACAAATCAAGCATTCTGATTGGTCAATGATCAAAGGAACTTTCAGAGGGGCAATCAAATGCAATCCCCATATGGTGCAATTTTTGTGTTGCACGCATTTCTTCTGATTAAGTATGATTATATCATCTCAAAATTTTTTCGTATATACTAGTGATAAGTAATCACATGATTTTTCTTGTGCAATTTGGAATAAACTTATAAGCACTTGTCTTGAAAAAAATTACTCTTGGTTATTTATTCCAAATTACACTCAAACTCATGTGATTACCTCTACTGGTCTACTGGTCTACTTTGGAGTATGGACTACGGACCACAGACTATTAGGTATAAAACGCAGACTATGAACTATATGGACTGAGTATAAAATATGGACTATGGTATCAAATGCGGAATAGGGTAGCAAATGTAGACTAACGACTATAAACAGCATATAACCTGTAAATAATGCATAAAGTTTAATAATTGTGAATCACCTTGCCAAAATATCTTGCATTCAAAACAGCTCAAGCGTTCTTCCCATCAGTAAAAATTTTGAAAACCAAAAATCTGGTTTTGCTGCTTCAAAAAATGAAAATTATCCAGATGAGTGCCAGGATCACTTAGCTTCTTTCTTTCGTCTGGCACTTCAAATAAATGGTGTGACTACGAAAACTATGGAACATCTCGATTGGAGTAGTTCATGGAATGCAAATTGCGAAATGTACATGTACCACCCCAGAAATGTATATTAATTTAAAGTAATATTCAGTGATGCTTGTTATTTGCATTTTGTAGAAGATGACGTGATTTTGAAAAAAACATTTTGTTATGAAAAATTAAGATGAAATGTTTCTAAACATCATACTAAAGTTTAAAACGTTTAAAGAAACGATGATGTTCCGACGTTATCAAGTCATGAAAGTAAATTTAGAATGGAAATTGATTATAAAATAATACTAACAAATGGCTATCAAATGTCTTAAATTGGATGTTCTGTCTGTCAAACGTATTTCTTTTGCTTCCATAAGGTCCTAATCATCCTACCTCTTTCCCATGATGTGTTAATATTCAGTCAATCTGTTGTGATATTTGAGAAATAAAGAGTACATGCATGTTTTGTTAAGAGCTTTGGTAGAGAGTTGTTGCAGGCTGCATGTCAAGACCACGAATTATGTTTATTTGGCCTTTTCTCATTGAATTTCATTCTTTTTTTGAGTACAACACGTTACTGTTCTTAGCAGAAGTTGCATGTACTCGTACATACCATTTGCAAATTAATAAATATTTGGGGTTTTAAAATAACAACATTGACAGAACTCTGCACTATCTCAGTTGCAAGTGGTTGTTCAATGTTATTTTTATGAAAAATTCTGATATTTCATTGATAATTATCTGAGAGTGTATGATAAGGTGATT
>OX421447.1:18919289-18941789 GCA_949126865.1 Montipora capitata
ATGAACTGGAAACCAGCCAAAGTAACTTTCAACTGTAGGCGAGAAGTAGGTGCCTGTCAGTGTGGCATGCCCTTTGCATGAGTGAATGTATATTTTTAACCTCTCAGTATTTTGCGGTTTACTGGTTATCCAGTCACATGTGTTATGTACCACTATAATTGAACTTATCCTTCGTCAGCATTCTCGTCTTGAAGGAATATGCCAGGAGGTAATAATTACTTATCAATTCCCTGCTCAAAGATAACAAAGTGATTGTTCCTTTCAGCAAATGTTGGCATTAACTGCAACTTTGAGACTGATCTTTGTACATGGCAACAAGACACAAATGACCAATTTGACTGGAGAAGAAATAGAGGTTCAACATGGTCATCCTCGACTGGACCATCTGCAGATCACACGACAGGTAGTCCAAAGTGTCCATAAGCCAATTTCGATAAACCCATGGGCACGTCGGGATAAAAACAAGCATACTTCTAAAATACCAAGGATTTTGAATGCAAATCCTTGCAGTATTTTCGATAACAAAGGGAAAAATTATGTTCTAATTGTTTTTATTTTGACGTACGTGGTTTTTTAAAAATTGTGAACGAACTTACAGTCAATGTTTAAACAGTCTTAATATAACAAAACCCTTGCGGCTTGCAAGACTGTTTTACTCTGGGCAAACAGGGGCGAAAGTCCTGAATTGCAGGTTTGGGAATACAACTTGCATTCCAACTTGCATTGACAGCCAAACTGACTTTCTGTTATTTCACCCGCCAGCACAAGTTTGAAACTTGTGATGACGCAGTTGTAAATCTGTTTGCCTAGGGCTTAAAGTGCTTAAATAAAATTATTATTAGAAACAAACTGAGAAGTCTCCATAGAGAAAAACTGAGCGTTAATGGGAAGCATCAAGCAAACGGGCGTCATGTTTAAGTAATGCCACCAATTGAAAGCCGATAGATGGTAATTTTGCATACTGGTGTTTTTATTCATTCACAGGTAAAGGTTGGTATATATACATTGAGTCATCGTCGCCTAGAAGGCGAAATGACACGGCCAGGTTAATAAGTGCCCAAGTTCCTGCTACCACTGGCAGTAATGGGAGATGTCTGTCGTTTTGGTATCACATGTATGGCGCTGACATCAATACTCTTAGTGTGTATGTTAGGACTGGCGCTCATGATACACAGTTGTGGTCCAAGACAGGAACTCGTGGGGACAAATGGCTCCATGCGTTAGTGACTGTCACCAGCAGGACTCACTTCCAGGTGCGTGTACAAGCAAATAACTGTTACACGGGGTAATTCCTGTTTTCGAGAGTCTTTTTTGGAGTCCTTGAAAAGTCCTTGACGTCCATTTATCGTTGAAAACGCATTTAATTTCATGCAACTTTATACTTTATCCGTTTTGTTTTCTTTTCTTTTATCAAGTGTCTGCCAGACAACCAGGGTAGTGCCTGTTGGTTGAGGATATACGTTTTGTCCAACTCGCGAGCGAGAAAAACAAATTATAAAAGACCACTTCCAGCCTATTCGGCACAACTGCTATGAAATTGTACACAAAACACTGCAACTCTCTTGTTCCATCTTTTCCCCTCTTCTGCATCAGGCTATAACTAGGGCTCACTAGCTTAAAATTTCAGCGTGTGAATGTAACTTCTTATATATGCAAAACGCGAGTTTAAAGTCTGAGAGCCCAAAATTCCCGTGCTGCTTATTAATTCTGCGGCCTACACACGCATTGCATTCTTAAACTAGTAAGCCTTTGATTTCATTTTATCCTTGATCCAGCTCTCGCAAGATCTTAAAGTTAGTAATGGTGGACTGTTCAATAGGACAATTCCAGTTAAGATAACAGGTGTCTCTTTTAAATCATGGCTTAAAACTTTGGTCGCTTAGTGTTTAGTTAACATAGTTTTGAAATGCAAAATAAAATAAGAATTGGTCACAGTGGCACTTTAAAGTGATAACAACAATTGCTTAACATAAGTTTCAACTACATGTATAGATTGTTATGGTTGGATCTGTGGGGAGCAGTTATCAAGGAGACATTGCACTGGATGACATTTCAATGTCATCAGGACCCTGTCAAGTGTCATCAAGTAAGTAGTGCAGTGAATGAACGTGGTAACCAAACGCAACGCAAAGCAAGAGCGTACAAGCAAGTTACAGCTCGGATTGCTGGTGTCTTTAAAGGGGACTGGTCACGTTATTTTAGAGTTTTAAATCTGGTGATGTAATTTGGAGGACTGGGAAGACACATTTTAACGCCGTATCCCACAACCGCGCGCGCGGCCTTAGGTGTTGTTTCCAAACTCCCTGCAGTATTGCCATCGCCAAAAATCAACAGATCATTACGTGTCTACCACATTTCCTGTTACTGAATGAACATTCAAGTAGACCCGACAAAATCTAACCTCGCCCCTGCCATGTTAAATTCGAAAATAAGGCCGCGCTCGGTTGTGGTATACGGCGTTAAAATTTTTCTCCCTAGTCCTCCGAATTACGTCACCAGATCACCTGGTCACGAGTGTAAAACTCGAAAAGGGTAAAGTGGAATTCCTTTTCTGCCGAGTAAATTATCGTAGAATCAAAAACAAGGTGACTCTGAGCAAAAACGACCTATATCCAGGCGATTTCCCATAAATTTGAAAAACGTCGGGCCGATTTTTTTTCAAGATTACCCAAATTCAATCCATTCAATTCGTCTTATTTTGTCCATCCATGCTCCTCTTTCATTCCTTTCTTTTATGTTGTTCAAAAGTCTTAGAGTGGTTTTCAGTTGCGTGTCGAAAGTAATTGGAGAATTGCTTTGTATAGGTAATCACATGAGGCCGAGTACTATTAAGGATTAATTGCACGAGTGTTTTGGAAAATTTCCAAAACACAAGTGCAATTAATCCTTAATAGTACGAGGACTCATGCGATTACTTGTTTATCAATAAAGGGCAAAATTTATACATTGCTATGCAACAGATTAACCAATCATTGACAGGGAATCAAGTCCTCTCTTGATTACCAAAAATGCCCTCGATTAAGAAAAAGTGCCCTCTGTCTCAGCCAATCAGCGCTCAGTAATTTTGCCCTTTATTGATAAGATTTATAATTACTTCACTCAGTGATTGGTTCAAAGTTCTTGCGCCAATTTTTCAATTTTTCAAGTGAAACCAAAACCAATCATGGCTCGCGCGTGCACATTTTCCCGCGCTTTGTGTCGGCTACGTGTAATTCCTTCGAGTTTTGATTGGTTTACTGGATTGTCTCCGTCCTTTTTGATTGGCCAAAGTAATTACTTTGGTTTTGGTTTTACGACACTCATTTGAAAACCGCTCTAAGTGGTTATTAATTGCAATGTTTCATTCTACTTTTTGGGCATTTTGGGTGGTTACATCATTTTGCGTGACATAGCCCCTTTAAAAAGAGAGATTAGGGAGCTTAAGCACGCGCGTTTTTGAGACGCGGACGGCAACCGGAAGAGACCAATTCGCGTTCCCGGACAGTTGTGCCTCCCAGATTTTTATACTAATCATCTCTAATGGAGAAACAAAACTTGACAATGAAATGTGCTTGTGTGAAGACAAGTTAAAAGGGAAAACAGGTCACTTCCGGTTGCCGTCCGCTTCTCAAAAACGCGCCTGCTTAAGCTCTCTATTATCATCGTGTTTACGGACGGTGCAAGGGTGAAAAAAAGTCAAAGCGACTTACTTGATTTCACCTCATTCTTGCCTTAGAAAAATCATTATTTCCTTCAATTTAACAGACGTGTTTCAGTAGATGCATGTGCCACCTTTAGTGTGAAGTAGTGAAGGATTTGCAATAATATTGACGGGAATTACGGAACGTTGTAATGGTAATGGACAAATACACCTTCCTGTGTTTAAAATTAATTTGCTTGACTTGATCTTTGGGTTGAGTGTTGTTTTTTTTACCTGGTGCGGTTCTTTGATCTCATGAGAGAACTGGCCCGTAGAGTGACATTATTTTGAGTAGGGTACGGTATTGGTCTGCCTGGGAGGGACGTACAACCTGAAGCAGGCAGCGCGGCTTGCACACGAAAAGTGCACATTGTGTTAATTTGAGCATGTATGATTTCTTGTAAAAAACCAGTTTGTAGAGCAAAGTAGAGTTAGTTTTTTCGTTTAAATCAAGGCGAATTTGTTACCTACGTCCATAAATTCGCAGACTGATCATGCATGACTGACTGTTTAATCATGGCCTTTATAATCTCCGTTTTAGCAACTTGCACTTTTGAAGAAAGTCACATGTGTGGGTACACACAAGATACAAAAGATAATTTTAACTGGGATCGTGCCAGTGGGGCATCCATCACTCCAAACACTGGCCCAGCCGCAGATCATACATTGGGGTCACCTGCAGGTAAGCCTTTGCGGTCGCTTGTCATGCTTTACACTCCATGGCAAAAGGTCAAATTTGAAATGTGCATTGGAAGCAAACATTTCACCTTAGCAAAATTGCCTGCCTCCCATGTCTGTAATTTGAACGTCTTTCTTTCAAATCTAACACTTTAATCACCGTTTTTAAAGGATTTTACATGTACATCGAGAGCAGTTCAAGAACGAGAGGAGACAGGGCCAGGTTACTTTCCCCACAGATGCCTAAGACCAATGCCATGTGTCTCCAGTTCTGGTACCACATGAATGGCTCGACAGTAGGTTCTTTGGCTGTGTATAAACTGGTTACATCAAGTGGGGGTCCTCAAATTTGGATATTGTCTGGAAATCAAGGAGATGAGTGGCTTATTGCGCAGGTGTCTGTGTGGAGCCCGCGGAGAGCTTTCCGTATTGCATTTCAAGGGACTGTTGGCAATGGAGATAAAGGAGATATTGCCATAGATGATGTTTCTGTCTTCAAGGGCACATGTGCCAGACCAGGTGGGTGACACAAAATCAATCGTGTTTTTAATTTGTCCTTTACAATGCCGGAACTGGATATGTAGCTCAAAGTCCTTCTTGCACGATAAAGAATCAACAGATAAGTGTAAAGTTTAATTCATAATTGTCTTTATGTTGTCAACCTTGGAAGGCAATTCCCTAACATCTCTGCAACAATGGATCTGTGGAAGCAATGAATCTGTGTTAAGGGTTCATGCTAGAGATGTAATGGAAGAACACCTAAGCGCAAGTCAGTTTGCGTATAGAGAAGGGGTTAGTTGTACGAATGCACTCCTCTTAATCCAGCATAAAGTTAATAAGTATCTTGATACCCAAGAGTGCAGGGGCATTACGTTTATTTGCAATGTACTTTAGTAAGGCTTTTGACTGTGTGAAACACGACCTTTTGTCACAGAAACTAAAATAGCTTCCGCTCACTCCTTATATACTGGACTGGTATCTCAGCTTTCTAAAGGGCAGACAGCAAAGAGTTAAGAGTCTTACCTGTAAGATTTGGAAGTTTTGTTTATCTCTCGAATGAAAAAAAAGGAGCTCAAGGTCAACTGTGGTTGGGTTTGAGCGCCTTGTTTTTCTCTCATTAAACTGATGTTATGTATGAGTGGGTTGAGTGAACTAGATCCGTTTCGTTTGCACTCTAGGCAATTGTGACTTCGAGAGGGGAACGTGCACGTGGAGGAACACTCGCAAGGAAGATGACTTTAACTGGCTGGAGGGCAAAGGAAATACACTATCTTCTTCAACAGGTCCCAGTACGGATCACACAACGAATTCAGCAAATGGAACATACATGTACATCGAAGCTTCCTCACCGAGACGGCAAAACGAGACTGCACGACTTGTTAGTCAGCAGTTTTCACCCGTTCCTTTTCGTGGGAGGTGTTTGAAGTTTTGGTACCACATGTTGGGTGCGGAGATAGGCACTCTCAACGTTATACAAAAAACCGGACCAGGAAGTCGGTCTGAAACTCTCCTCTGGAGTGTGAGTGGTCAACAGGGAAGCAACTGGTTGAATGGAAGGGTCTCTCTTCGGAAGAGTCCTAGCAGAAATTACTGGATTGTCTTTGAGGGAGTGCGTGGCAATGGTTTTCGTGGTGACATAGCAATTGATGACATTCTATTTACAAATAGAGATTGTACAATACGTCCAGCTAAAGCCAATCCAAACAAGCCAACATCCACTACTCCAGCACCAACAACACGATTCACTCTTCCACCAACTGTCCCACCCTCCATCTATAACTGTGACTTCGAAAGTAACCTGTGTAATTACACACAGGAGGTTATAACGGATGTCTTTAACTGGACACGACACCAAGGAGGAACGGGTTCTGGTGGGACCGGACCAGTTATGGATCACACTAAACAGCAAGGTGTGGTGGTTGGTCCAAATGGACCTGGTTCTCTTCAACATCTTCTCAGTGGAAAATGTGTACATGTTTTTCTCGGGGGCCTTACCAAGCCTACTCCTGGGCATTCTGTTGTGTTTTATGATGGCTGTGGCGAAGCACGATTGGAATTCCAGCTAACTTCAGATGGCTATATGAACTATACCAAGCATAACATGTGTTGGAGCCGAAGAGGGGGACCGGGACCAAATGCAGATGATGTTGTTTTGGTTGACACATGCACTGACAAATGGAGGTTTACATCGGGAAAATCTATTCAGCACGTTGCGACAAGCAAGTGTGTTGCTCCGAATCTTGGATCTGCTACGAATGACAGAAAACTTATCTTGGTAGCCTCTTGTGACCAGGGAAACCAGATATTCAGGTGGCAACCAAGTAAGTTACACGTAAAATATTGTTTACGCCGCGTTTGTCGCAACTGTCGCTTAACTTTCTTGTGGGTAAGCCAAGTTTCGTTGACACAAATTGACTTTATTTGGAAAGTAAATGAGATATTACTTTAAATTAGCTTGGTGGAATGATAAGTTAAAAAGTGTAAACCACCAGTAAGCCAGTTCATATAGAACTTGTTTGTTTTTATCCCGACTCGCATGACAGGTTTTGCTAAAAGCAGGCCCGCGGCCCAGCGGCCCGCGGCCCACGGTCCGCCACGGCCCAGCGGCCCTGCGGCCCGAAGGCCCAGCGGCCCGCGGCCCACGGCCCGCGACGGCCCGGCTGCCCGGCGGCCCGGCGGCCCGGCGGTCCGGAGGCCCGGAGGCCCGGTAGCCCACTCCTCATTTTCCACGGTTTTTCTGTCCAGCGGTAAATCCAGGCGCATGCACAGATCTGCATCGGGTTTGGGCGTGCAAAATGGACGACGGTGAGTTTGAATTCGTTTACCATTTTAATCATTTGAATCCTTGTTTCTGTTTGTTGTTGTAAACAGACGAAAACAACAGAGAATGACAACATTTTTCACTTAGCAACATGCAACGAAAGAAAGGATCGAAAAGGATTGAAATGATTATTAAAATGGTAAACGAATTCAAACTCACCGTCTTTCATTTGCGCGCCCAAACCCGATGCAAATCTGAGCATGCGCGTGGATTTACCGTTAGACAACAAAACTGTGTGGGCCTCCCGGCCACCGGGCCGCCGGGCCGCCGGGCCGCCGGGCCGTCGCGGGCCGTGGGCCGCGGGCCGCTGGGCCTTCGGGCCGCCGGGCCGCTGGGCCGAGGAGGGCCGTGGGCCGCGGGCCGCTGGACCGCGGGCCTGCTTTTAGCAAAACCCCTCGCATGACTTTGTGTTTTGACTCTCAAAATAGTCTTTATGTACATGAACATTTAGGGAAAATTGAGGCATCGCTTTCAAACGCTGCTAACACCAAGAAAACAAAAACTGGTTTCATTGGTAACTGAATATAGGCCATTTCCGAGTTCATGCCTGCGTCCTCTTCAAAGCGAGTCGAAGTCCGAAGTTTTTGTGATGGTAATTAGTTCTGCTTCTAAAGTGCCCCTGTGACCAAAAAATCAATTCATATTTTTCTTTGGATTTGAAAACTATGTTAACGAAACACTACGTGCCCCACGTTTTATGCCTTGATTTCAAAAGACACCTCTTTATTTTAACTGTAATTTTCCTATTTAATGGTCCGCCATTACTAACATTATGTTCTTGAGAGAGCTGGATCGAGGAGAAAATGACGTCAAAGGCTGACTAGTTTAAGAATGCAATACGTGTGTACGCCGCAGAATTAATATGCAGCACGGGGATTTTGGGCTTTCAGACTTTTAAACTCACGCTTTGCATATATAATAAGCTGCGTTCACACGCTGAAATTTTAAGCTAGTGAGCCTCTGACGTCACTTTTCCCTGGATCCAATCCTCTGAGGTCCAATCGGTCAGTTTTGAACGTGAGTAATGGCGGACCGTGAAATCCAAAACTTACACTCAAAGTAAACGGCCTTTGGATAAAACTCAAAGCTCAAAATTTTGCCAGTCAGGTGTTAAGCAAACACACTTTCAAAATCTGAAGGAAAATAGGAAGTGGTTTTTTTTTATCACAGGGGCACTTTAACATATGAATGAAAACAAATTTTCATAAGAAAAACTTCGCAATTAGATTCGCTTTGAAGGGGAGGCAGACATGAACTCGGAATGGCCTATTCTTTCATCTTCTGCCAAAATGACCACTATTGTAGAATCTAGTAGTTGTGGGGTGCTTCCTAGCTCCTTTAAAAACAATATTTTTTTGACTTGCGTTGTGCAACAGTTTGACGCAATTACCAGTATTGACGCTTTGGATCGACCTTGCCGTGCAATAGAAGACACATCGCGTATAAGTCTGGCAGATTCCCTCATTCTCTACAGTAAAGTGCTTGTGAGCGTATTCCATACGGAAATTGTGCCATTTAAAAACCGTACTTCCCAGCTCCAACTGATACCAGTCTATTGAACTTGACACTCAGGTTAAACACAAATACGTATTACAAAAATTACTTGTTCCCTTGTTCTAGAATCAGCTTATTGACCTGTCTATCAAGAAGTAGTATAGATAATTGTATAATTTAACTCGTAGTTAAGTTAACGACGAGGACCCTAGTTGGTCATTTCACTGCAGTCCAGTCTGGCGTTCCAGACACCCCTTTCAAGTGACTCCCACTGAAACAGACTCTTGAGGGTGATGATTCCGAGGGCTATAGTTAAATTTCATTGTAGTTGAGACGTTTTTTTTCTTTTTAGCTCGGGGATGGTATATATACATTGAAGCATCATGGCCCAGAAAGCCCAATGACACTGCAAGGATTCACTCACCTGCCATCACATCTAATCCATCGCAGCCAAAGTGTCTGTCATTTTGGTATCATATGTATGGACCACACATTTCAAGCCTTAACGTTTACACTAAAGTTGGAAACCAGTTTAATGGTCCTGTGTGGTCGAAATCTGGCACACAAGGTAACAAATGGTGGAATGGGCTAGTGCAAGTATCAAACAACAATACCTACCAGATCGTTTTTGAGGGCGTCAGAGGCTCGGGCTACCAAGGAGATATAGCCCTGGATGATGTTGAACTTCAGAACACAGCGTGTCGGGCCACAGTGAACTGCGATTTTGAAAGTCCTGTTGCTCAGTTGAAGAAGTGTGGTTGGACTGATCTCGTGGGTGATGACTTTGATTGGAGAATTGGACAGGGTGCTACTTCTTCAAGAAACACTGGTCCATCTAATGACCACACGCTTGGAGACCAAAGAGGTATTTTCTATAATAAATTACAGCCTTTGAAAGATGCGCATCAAAACAAAGTTCCAGAGTTTCACCAAAGCCAAATGAGATTAGAAAAACACTGTTGGAAAACAACTACAACAACGACAATAGTAACAACAATAATAAAAGCAAATTAACAACAATAATAAAAACAAAAGCAAAGCGAAAAGAAAAGAAAAACACTGTCGCAAACCAACGTCACATTTTGCCAATTGATTGGACTAGCTACGTTTTGAGTTTTGAGTGTTGAGTTCCCCAAGACCACTGCAGATTTCAAAAACTGAACGTACATCTTTTCGCAGTTCAAATATATCTTTGATACTTAAATTATAGCATCTTCGTATTTGCCAGGACTGGCGCCCAGTTGCCTTGAAAGCTCATTTGGTAGAATACCGAGAACCTAGGTTCAAATTCCGTTCAGTCAAGCTTGAAAAATTCAGGCTACCCATTCGTTACTGCTTTAAGTGCGGCTATGACCAAAAAATCAATTCTCCTTTTGCATTGGATTTCAAAACTATGTGACTAAACATTAAGTGACTTAAAGTTTAAGCCTTGATTTTAAAAAAGGCACCTGTTTATTTGAACTGGTTATGTTCCTATTTAATGATCCGCCATTACTAACTTTAAGATCTTGAGAGAGCTGGATCGAGGAGAAAATGACGTCAAAGGCCCACTAGTTTAAGACCACAATGCGTGTGTATGTACTCGGCTGAATTAATATGCTGCAAGGGAGTTTCACGCTTTAAGACTTTGAAACTCGTATTTTGCATGTCTAATAAGCCGCATTTACACGCTGCGATTTTAAGCCAGTGAGTAAATGTTGCCATAATCGATCGGTTTTGAACGTACATGAGTAATGACGGACCTTAAAATCCAAAACGTAACTCCAAATAAACAGCCTTTGGATAAAAATCAAAGTTCAAAATTTTGCCAGTGAGGTGTTAGGCAAACACACTTTCAAAGTCGGAAGAAAAGAGGAAGTTATTTTTTATCAAAGTAGCACTTTAAGTGATATTCATAACTGCGATGATGTTAAACTATGAAAGTACTTGTTTCCGTAGTTCAACTATATTGTCTCTTTACAGGACAAAAATCTGCCTCGGTAACGACAGTATTACTTTATTAGCCTTGTACTTTCTTTATTTTGTCTTGTACCTGGTATTCAGCGGTGGTTAAATATTAATACAGTTTTATTATTCTGTTTCAATTTATTATATTTGTTAGGAAACGTTGTAGGGTCCACCTCGTGTTTACCTTTTCATGATGCATTTATTAATATATATTTGTTATTTGCCAGCTGGGAGGTCCGTATAGCGAAAAACTGTGACCGATGTCACAGTTTTTCACTGTACGGCCCGACCCTTAGCTGGTAAATAACTTATTTATTGTTTTCCTCCCTCTCTCTCTTCCTCTCTGAAATCACTTTTTTAATTGTTGACTCGCACCGCTTTTGATAGCGAATTCAGTAAGCGACTTAAAACGTTTCAAACAGAAGTATTTTTGTTTGAATTCTATTTCCGCGCCTCTTGTCTAATAAAAATCTGTTTTGAAACACTTACTTCTGTATGGAAACGACAAACAATTGGTCGAATCCATCTGGCTTCTCCTCTACAGTGACTGCGGCCAATACTTATCGAACAACTTTATACTCGGCAGCAGACTCGGGACTAAGAGTGGTTACGTGTCGCCACTCCTTAATTTGGTGCTCTTTAATCTTCTTGACGCGGTTAGCCACGAACTGTCGATATTCACCACTTCCCCGAATCCAATGTAGTGCTACCGTACTGTCCAACCAGCAGCAGGCAAAAGTCACAGGAAAACCATCTAGAGCACGACGAACGTTTTGCACCATGACCATGACCATGTTTGACCATGTGTCCAGCCACCAGCTCCAGGCGTGGTATGGTCATGCGCTGCTTCGCAAGACGTGCCTTTGCTGCTACTAAGCGTTGTGTAATACCAGAATCTTGGTGAACAACAGCATAAACCGCCGCCGCAACACCGTGCCCACTAGCGTCTCCGAAGGCGTGGAGCTCTACTTCGTTGGTGGGTTCTTGATACGGAGCCAACGTTCTCTTTTTAGTTACTACCTTTCCAGGCAGAGAATTCTCCCAGCGCTTCCACTTCGCAGCAAGCTCATCTGACAATGAGGCATCCCAAGCAACCTTCTGCTCACATGCATCTCGATAGATAACCTTTCCTTGTAGGGTTGTGGGAGAAACCAGTCCAAGTGGGTCATAGATACGTGCGAGCTTCCCTAGAATCGCTCTTTTAGTTGGCTTTGTGTCTAGCTCAGGAAATGCTATGGCAATAGTGTCTGCTGTCTTATCCCATTCTAGACCGAGCAGTTTTGTTCCACAATTAGAAGATTCGGTTCCCAAATTCTGCTTGGCGTAGGTGACTTCACTGAGGTCCACATTCTCTTGACAGCTTTCCTCTAACTCTGGTGAGTTTGAGTGCCACTTGTGTAGTTGGAACCCACCGTCGGAAAAGATGGTTACCGCATCAGCTTTGAGTTTATTTGCGCGGGTAACAGTCGGTCCACCAGAGAGCAGGTCGTCAACGTACAAACTGCGCAAAATCTCAGCCACGCTCTGGGGCAATCGCTTGCTCCACGACTCCAGGTGTTGTTCCATCACTCCACCCTAGAAGAAACGGAGAAGGGGCTAGACCAAAAAGAGCTCTTGTAAACTTCAGAGTGGTCAGCTCAGAGGAATTAAGATCACGTAGCCAGTGAAACCGAAGAGCGTCACGATCACTTTCGCGTATGCGAACTTGAAGGAATGCTTTTCTCATGTCAGCTGCAAAAGCTATGGAGTGAAATCTTCCACGTACTAGCACGTCATAGACGTTGTTTTTCAAGGGAGGGCCTGGCTCAAGACAGTCGTTCAATGAAGGTGCTCCTTTCTGTCCTCTCGCTGAGCAGTCGTACACAATACGTAGCTTTGTCTTCTCCGCGTTCTCCCTAATCACGGCTCAATGGGGCCTGTAGAATTGTCTACCAGAAGAATTCGAGGGAGCTGGCTTGACCACACCTTCTTTCAGCTGATCTTGAATTATCTCATTATATTCCTTTAGCTGATCCATACGTGGCAGCCTGGATACCTGACTGTGCAACCGACGCAAACTGCCCTCTCGATTATCAGGAAGAGGTGGATGATCTCCTTTCCACGGTAGTGCTGTTTCATACCAGCGTTCGTCTGGATCTCGTGTGAGCTGTTCACGAAACTCCTTGTACACTTCTTGTTGATCTCCAGCTGGAGTATTTGCTAGAACGAGCACGTCCAGAGCACATAATCTTTCATAGTCGCCCACCGCATCGATCGCTAAAAAACCTGCGCCGACATCAGTCTCTATTCCTGGAGCCATGAGTGCCCATCCAAAACGGGTGAACTCTGCTACAGGTTCTCCACGATGTCCCTCGCGTGGTTGTGTACGTGTGCGAATTTGGGCGTACTCGTTCGCGCCGAGGATCATATGAACAGGTAAGAGTTCATCTTGTGACTGATCGTCAAGCTCGATTCCATATAGATGAGAGTGGTGGGCAATCCGCTCAGCGTATCGGGGATTATCCAGCATCATCATCCCTTTTGTCTATTCGCGTGACGCGCGTGTACAACGAGAAGTCCCCTTTCGCTGCTCGTAGACACAAATCGTATTCTGATAGCTTTGTGGTTGTCACACCCAGCAACGTGGCGACACGACGCGTTCCATTCTTCACGGCACGTGCGCGAATAAGATCTATCAGCGTGGAAGATACATAAGAATGACTAGCTCCGCTATCAAGGAGTGCGTGGAATTTGTGACCATTAACTTTAACCACAAACCCAGGAGGTATTACTGATGATCCGACTACGTTAGTTGTACATGTCAGACTTAAACCGGAAATTCCTCCCTCGCAAATCGATGTACGATGTTGTTTATGACAAATACGGCATGAGAATTTGCTGGGACATTTCATGGCACTATGTTGACCAGCAGCACAATTAAAACAAAGTTTTTTGTTTACTAGAAATGTCTTCCGTTCGGCTGGCGTGGAAATCTTATCACATCTTGAAGATACATGATTACTACTATCACAATAGACGCAATTGTTGATGTGACAATCCTGAGAGTGAAAGGCACGTTCGCTTGAGACATTAGGACGTTTGGGTAAGGGGTTGCCCTTTGTCGGGTTGCCTTTCTCAGACCCTTTTACGATTGCGTTTATGGCCGTCCACTTGCGCAAGGCCTCTAGTAATTCCTTAAAGGACCACGAACGCCAATCACCGCCCACGTGCGTCACCCAACTCGCTTCGAAGAAACATTAACTTTTTCACAATAACATAATAAGTTACGCCTTGGACAGATTCGAGTTTTCCTAACGTTTCCAGGCTTTCAATTGTGAACAAACGTTTTTAATAAAACTGCTGGACCTTGGCAATATTTCTCTCTATTATAGCTGGCAATTCGAGTAAATTAATGACATATGCTCCCGCTATTTCTTCTGGCTGCACATATTTTTCGCGACGATATTTCAGAGCTCACTGATAGCCTTCTTCATTGAATGGTAAGCCATCTATAGCCCCTCGTACTCTTGAAACCAATAGATCCTTAAGGTATGAGAACTTTGTCACGGAAGGAACGTTCTGTCTACCATTGCTACAAATTGGTTTTCAAAACGCACTCAGTCGATTACGGTCCCATTAAAAGGGGTAATAGAGAGTTTGGGAAGCTTTACAACTGACCTTTTCTCTTCCAGTTCCTTTTGCTTGAGGGCTGCTTCAAGCTTCTGGTCGAGTAGCTGTTTTTCATAAGCCAGGTCTTTCCCATGCGGTTCTTCACGTTCAAGGTCATGCTTCTCCTTTAAAATTGCATCAAGGCATTCAGAGAGCTTTTCCACGATTGCACCGGTCATATTTAATTCCTTTTCAATCCCATCAGACCAAACCTCTACTGTTTCTTCAGACTCACCCTCAGAAAACTTGCTCTCCACGATAGATCCTGTGAATTGATCGATTTCACCAGCCAAAGATATGATAGACGCACGTTGCCGATCGATGGCTTGCTTTTCACGACTTGCAATGATTTCATCACACTCTTTATCCTAAGATGAAGAGCCTTCAGTTTTGCCTGTAATTCACTAAGCTGTTTCTTCAGAGACATCTTTACTCGGAGACTGTCCCGGCGGAGGTGCCAGTAATGTGGGAAACACGAGAAAGAAGCCCACACTTGTCACAGTGTCACAAGATTTATTACACCAGAGAGATGGAAGATCTCTCACAATCACAATTCCTTCAAAACCCAAATATGAAACTATAGAAGGCTTATACTAATTAGAGCTTAGACAAAAGACTATTCTTGGCTGCCAGACCACAAAACCGCCGATAATTCTCATTGGCTAAACTAAACTTACGTGGTTTTACATATTAACCAAGAGAAATGAAACCTAATTCCGACTCTCACTAAATCGCGTTTACATAATCAGCCTAATGCCCCATTCACATCAAACCTTAAACATGTTTTAAACACGGTTTCAAAGTGTTTTCTTTTTAAATCATGTTTACTGACTTTTGTTGACTACGAATTTAGCACAGGTCAAACCATGTGTTGAAACAAACCTGAATCTCATGGAAAAGCCAGTCCTACATTTTTCTGTGACTTATTTTATAAACCCAGTTTAATCAAACTTGTCTTGTTGGTGTGAATGGGTTATAAGTCTATTAAAAAAAAGAGGTCGCTAAAAAGGATCAACAAAATACTCGTGCATGTACAGTTTTCGACAAACGGATTCAATGTCAAAAAAAAAAAAAAGGAAATTTAAGGTCATTACACACGCTCACGCAACCAGGGGTAGGATTCCGCACGGGTTGGCGGGCAAGAAGGGCAAGATAGAAAAATTCCACCCGCTCCTAGAGCCAATCAGATCGGAGGATTCGTAGAATTCCGACCGCTCGCAAACTGAGAAAAAAAAAGAAATAGAAGTATTTGTTTTTGCATCATGAATAAACCAGTATTGTATAGTATTGTATTGTATTGTACAGGCGATACTGGTGCAATGCTATATGTTCATGCAATGTGAATGCACTTTCTCAATCCGCAATGAAAAGCTAATTGATTAGACAGAATTCTGTTTAAGAGTTAGCTGCTCTGTGGCCAAGCAAATAAATGCCTGATTTCATACAAACTTTACTTCTTTTGGTTATAAAAACCTTAAGTTACAAGTTCTAATGCCAACAAGTGAGAGAACTAAGACTAGTAGTAAAGTTTGCGTCGAAACGATGTCGCTTCCAGCCTCGCTTTCTCTCTAAGGTCTTTTCACTCAACTATTCTATCATGTCCACAGGTCATTATCTTTTTATTGAAACATCCGTTGTACCAACAAATTCTAAGGCGTGGTTTGAAAGTCCTTCAATTTCCTCTCAAGCTGGCAAATGCTTCCAGTTTTGGTATCACATGTATGGAAGCAGCATTGGTGAACTGAATGTCTACCTATTGACTTCTAATACAATTCCAAGTATCCCAGTTTGGTCAAGGCAGAAAGATCAAGGCAACTCTTGGTACGTCGCTCAGATATCGATGCCACAAGCAAGCTATGTGAAAGTGAGTTCTTGTTCCCTGTCTTCTTAGATGAACAGAGTTTCTCTATGGGCTTCTTTTTGAGAATAGGCTTAATTTGATTGATTCAATCAAAGATTTCATTGATGGTGTCTGCGTAATAGTTAAAGTGCCCCTAACCCCAAAATATTTTTTTCAGTAAAATGAATCTTTGCACCTGTTCGAAACGCGTTGCGGCCATTTTTTCATTTTTCTAACAAATCCTGCCATTTTATTGGCTTCGAAAGTTGCAAAAATCCACGCATCTTCTGTCCACGACCGAGTCAGAAGGGGAGTGGGTCTATTCCTGTGTTGACGTCACAAACTGATTTACATTGCATTAACTCTTTGTAAACATGCATGCAAAGTAGATTGTGACGTCATATCAGGAATAGACCCACTCCCCTGCTGACTCTGTCGTGAACAAAAGATGCTTGGATTTTCGCAACTTTCGAAGCCTATAAAATGGCAGGATTTGTTAGAAAAAGGAAAAAATTGCCGTAGTGCGTTTCGAACAGGTGCAAAGATTCATTTTAGCGAAAAAAACATCTTGGGGTTAGGGGCACTTTAAGGCGTTCGCCTTCCACTGAAGTGCTCTTGGCTTGATTCCCAAATTCGCCATCCATGTGGTTTGAGTTTGTTTGTTCTTCCCTTGCATAAAACCAAATTTCAGCTTTGCACTTTATTAGTTCCGGCTTCAATGGTAGAGTAGACTCGATGCGGATCGAGCTGTCTCTACTACTTCAAATTCTTCAATTTTATAACAATCAATGGACATTATGCCAAAATTGCGGTAGGGAGTTCATTTTATTGTGTAGTGTGTCTTCTCTTATTTTGTTCAAGCCATAGTTAATGCATGGAGATGGTTATGAAACTGGACAATTTCCTTTGTTTCTTGTTTTTGTCCGTATTTTTGGCCTTGACCGTGCACAAAACACACCTTTTTTCGAGAAGATAACCAATCAAATCCTTCGATTAAATTATGCGCAACTAATTCGCGAACCCTTGCGAAGCGAAAACAAAAGATTGTGCAGGGTCACGGTCAATTTAACATCGATTGCAACTCGATTGCAACAACATTGTTCTCGCTTTTGAAAGTTCCAAGGTTTCATAACCAGTCCCTCGATTAACTATGTTCAAGCGTTTCCCAGTTTTGAGCGAAAGATTAACTCTCCTTCTTTATTGGCCAGGGGGTTTGAAGAGCGTATGCAGAAAGAAAAAAAAAGGGGGGGGGGGGGGAGGGCAAAAAAGGGGAAACCAACCCGAACCTGTAGGAAATAAATGCATATTTGGAGTTCGCGATGTAAACGAAAGACAGAAGTGATTCTCGCACTTATCTGAACAATTTGAGCAATTGTCGCTTATAGACACCTGAAAAATTCGGGCGACTTCAACTTCTATTTGTTGGGCCCATTCGATCTTTCTTGTGAACAAGGTGATCTGGTGACGTAATTCGGAAGATTGGGGAGAAAAATTTTAACGCCGTATCCCACAACCGCGCGCGGCCTTATTTTCGAATTCAACATGGCAGAGGCAAGGTTAGATCTCGTCGGGTCTACTTGAATGTTCATTCAGTAACAGGAAATGTGGTAGACACGGAATAATTTGTTGAGTTTTGGCGATGGATATACTGCAGGGAGTTTGGAAACAACGCCTAAGGCCGTGCGCGGTTGTGGGATACGGCGTTAAAATTGTTCTTCCCAGTCCTCCAAATTACGTCACCAGATCACCTGGAAAGGACTAATGAATGAAATAAATGCATGTTTGAAGTGCGGGTTTTTGACGATAGAAGTGATCCTCGCGCCGAGAATCTATGATTTAGTTAAAAGTCAAAGATGCTTGAGATAATGCTATCCGACCTACAGTTTTTGTAGCAAGGAAGCAGACATGTCTGCTAGTCCTTTCACGGAAAAGATCGAATGGGCCCAACAAATTGGCTCTGGAAACAATGGGCACAAAAAGATATACAATTTTGAAGGGTCGCGTGGTATGTGGTTCATTGCGTGAAGTTCAAATCTCAATACAAGGCTTTTACGAATTTGTAACGGTATCGCCTTTGTTGTATTGGTTCAGTGCATCAGCTCCTTTCTATATCACAAGAAATTTGTGGGCAGACTTAGAATTCCTTGGCTTTTGTAGACTTGTATACCTTTAAATAATACTGAACTTCCTTTTATAATCAACAGGTCTTATTTGAAGGTGTGCGTGGTGCAAGTTATACTGGTGACATAGCTATTGATGATTTCAAACTGATGGATGGAACTTGTAATCAGCCGGGGTACTGTGACTTTGAAAAAGATGACTGGTGCACATGGACGAATTCTGACAAAGAGGACGTTTTTGATTGGTTAGTTGGCAGCGGTTCCACTCCTTCTACATACACCGGGCCGAGTTCTGACCACACTACAGGTTTGTTTTCACTATGGTTGCATAAATGAACGATAATGACTGCTACGATAACTCTTCTTCCACCGTTGTGGCCTGATTTTGATTCGTTTTTTGATTCTGTATGAATCTGAATTTGGTACTCCGGCAACAGCGAATTTAATTTGGCTTGCAGTCACTCCAGTCAGTGGTTTACTATCCATTTTCAAGATTAAGCAATGTAGCGATGCTGGTAGACTAACAAAAGGAGTTAATTAACCCTAACACTACTACTAACACTACTACTACTACTACTACTACTACTACCACCACCACCACCACTGCCACTGCCACTGCCACTGCCGTTTCCCCGTTTTTAGTTGCTTTTTCAGTAATTGAACCAAAGCAATAAAATCAAGCAGTCTGCAACAATTTTTAGTTACAATATTAACTTTTTTTTCCTTTTTGTTGGAAGGTCTGGGAATTGGCAAATACATGTTTGTAGAGACTTCTTCCCCAAGAGTAAAAGGCGATAAAGCAAGATTGTATAGTGAACGTTTCTTACCGACAAGTCAGCGTGGGAGATGTATAAAGTTTTGGTACCACATGTATGGGAATTCTATAGGCACTCTTAATGTCTTTGTAAAAACAGGAGCAGGAAATAGTTCAGAGACTCTTGTATGGACCTTGTCTGGAAACCAGCTAGATAAGTGGAATTTTGGACAAGCTGCTGTGACAAGCGATAAAAGCGCTTATCAGGTAATAAAATAAAGTAAAATAAAAGGTAAAAAGAAAATAAAATTAATAAGAGAGAAAACTGAGGATATATGTGAAATTTGTGTCTCGCTACAGATGTGCACAATAGACACATTTATGTGTACGTTGTGTACAATGTGTATGCGTCAATGTCATAGTCATTTTACAATCTCGACCCCAGAGTTCACCTCTTGACTGAGGGATAGGAGAGCTCTAGGGAACCCTGAAACGAAGTGTCTTCTCATTGGTTTTCGTGAAGAATAATCAAAAGCGTCTCTAATTGGTGCATTCATTTTAGCACGAAGAGTGAGCAGGCGCTGTAAGGTTCAAATAGCTAATTTTTGGCTGTAAGAACCTTACGGCGCATGCTCTCCTACAAAGAGTGTCCCAGAGCCTTGGGTCTATCCGAGGCTCTGGTGTCGAGAATGAGTCGTTTTAATGACTTTTGAATAATTTAATTATTCTTGTCTGCATGGCTGCTTCCTTTTAGTCATATATCATCGACTTGAGTCTGTGTCGTGCTTTCTCTTTAATATCTTTTGGTAGCAGGAGACGATTTGAGCTTCGATCCCACTGCTGGTATCGGCTTGTTTATACATTACGAAACCATGAAGCGGCGAAACGAAACACCGAAACAAGACTTAAATTTGTATCCAGGTTGCGATTTGAGAGACCAACTACTGGAGACCGAGCCTACCCTCTTTGCAGATGCCATAAAATTCTCAACAGGACCAACATCTGCTGACTTTGTTTCCTTGTGAGTTTCGGCTTTCGCGAAAAAAAAAAAAAAGAAAAAAATAGCATTTTCGCTGTTTCGTGGTTTAGTTATGCCTCTTGCTTGTGTGTCGCCTTAATAGCTGGCGGTCGTTTCCGCCCTTTACCTCTCCGCGTCGTCTCCGCTTGTCTTGGCGGCTTCACCACTCAAAGCGTTTAGGAGCTTTAGCATCGATAACGGCAGTGCCTACAAACGCACCCAATTCGTATTGTGCAGTGTTGATGAAGTACGCTTTAATGGCATTGACAAGAATGCCTTTGAAGTTAAATGTAGAGAATAAAAGATTGATTAAATGAAAGGGGGAAGTTTAAATGGCGCTTAAATGGGGTAAGAGTGTAGCCTGCGTAAGGGAAGAATACTTCGAAACGTTCGCGTTACCATTCAACCAATATTGTGTTCGAACAATATCCACGTGTTTTGAGTTGGTTTTCACCAGGGACGCAATCACAAGCACAAGCAACATAATAATCAGACGCGTTGATTTGCCGTTAATTTGTTCCTTAAATATTAACAAAGGTTACTAATTGACAAAGCGCTACCGTTTTCATATGACGCTTTCGCTTATGGTTGAACCGATAGTCAAGACCTCTGACAATAAAATAAAAAAATGCAAAGCAACCATAAATGCCACAGCTCATTCGCAACACGAAGAGCTTCATCACAGCTTTCTCTGCCGGTCCTTAGTTTGATTCTTACCAATGTCATCCTCTCTTAGATTGTATTTGAAGGCGTAAGAGGGAGTAGTTATCGAGGAGACATCGCCATTGATGATATCACATACACAGTCGGCTCTTGTGCAACTCTTCCACATAACGCTGCACCCACAGTACCTCCCACTACTGCAGCGCCAACGTCTGCACCTACAGTACCCCCCAAGGGCTCTTTAGACTGTGACTTTGAAAGAGACTGGTGTAATTGGAAACAAGATTCTAGTCATAAGTTCAACTGGACAAGGCATCGTGGAAAGACCTTCTCAGATAGTACTGGGCCAACGGTTGATCACACTTTGAAAACAGGTATATATATAGTTGAAGATATTCACTCTCTTTGAACATTTCTAACCCCCGTCGTGCTAGTTGAATTTCTGGACGGTCTCTTGACCCATGGAATACCAAAAGACTGGAAGTAATTTTTTATCAGCAATGCTGACACAAAGAGCTTTTGCAAAATAACAATGGAGCAACCGTATAAAGTCACAATTATTTAAGATGGTGGCGCCTGGAAAGTTGAAAACAAAAACACGCGATTGGGAAATTTATTTATTTTGGATACAAAGGCTTCCTTTGGAAAACATGTAAACGCATTTGAATGTAAATCTTATTTCCAGTGTTTTGAGGTTATTTTGTTGTTTGAGTGGATGTTCACGTTAACTGAAACAAGTACAAATCAGGGTTTTCGACAGTTTTGTAAAGTAGCGCCTTGCGAGTGCCGAAGGCGCGAGCTACCTAGGGGCTTCGGGGGGGGGGGGGGAGGGGGGAAGGGGGAGGGATTCTCCCCCAGGAAATGTTTAAAATAGAACACTCAGAAACGCTGTTTGTAGTGTTTCTGGAACCCAAGAAACAGTTTCCCAGGCAAGGCTGCAGCTCACTCAAATTTTCTTCAAAACGTAAGTTAAAAACTTACGATAAAAATGATTTAAAAGCAATTCCTTTAAATATTGGCATCAGAGTACCGGGCATGGAATGGGAAACTACCGGACTAAAGGGCCTGCCTCCGGCCTCAAACGAAAGCGTGGTAAATAGAATTTAATTTCTGCAAGGAAATTTGGGCCAACGTCCTTTTTTGCCGCCGTGAAGTCATGTGCATATGCTTCATTACGTTGTCTCCTTGCAGCAAATGGTACCTATGCATACATCGAGGCGTCTCCTCAAAAGGCTAACGACACTGCTCGACTCATCAGTTCCCTAATCCCTCCCAATTCAAGACCTGGTATGTGTATTTCCTTTTGGTATCACATGTACGGTTCTGACATTGGTGCACTGAACGTGTACACAAAGAGCGGGGTCTCTCTGGGGTCCGTCATTTGGAAAAAAACTGGAAATCAAGGCGATCGATGGAAGTATGGACAAGTGTTTATTAGACGGGTATTAAACTTTCAGGTCAGTAAAGCGGAGTATTTTTTTTGTCGTATTTCTGCTCTATATCTATCCATCCATCCATCCATCCTTCCATCCATCCATCCATCCATAATACCGGAAAGGACTTAAACGACTCGAGATTCACTAGAAACGTAATATTAACGAAATTATCTCTTGGAAAGTCTGGACCTTTGCCTCGCCGAGAAATTAAGAAGCTAGTTATGTAAGATTATTCGGTGTTATGCATAAAACTTGAAATAGATACTTGTACCTATTCATCTTGACCACGATGGGTTCTTTATCCCGGTATTTTACATCGAGGTTGGTGTCTCATGTGACTCGAATCTTCAAGAATGAGTTAAAATGCAGGCATTGCATGCGAGTTTAAATGAAGTTGAAAAA
>OX421447.1:18946789-18969289 GCA_949126865.1 Montipora capitata
GAGGGAAAATAAAAGCCATTCAATTTGTAAACACTCACGTGATTGTTCAGACTGTTTTGTTGTCTTTTTTGTTTTGTTTTTTAAGTTTTTATTTTCTCAATGCCCTCCAAAGTGATAATAATAGTAATACAGTTTATGTTCTTGGGCATAAATGTGTTTTGGGCCCTTCTCAGAGTTCATTTTAACTCTCGCCTAACGGCCCGTCTTAAAATGAGTCTGACTCGGCCCACAACATATCTATGCCCGCGAACATTATTTCTATAGTTTTATCCTCGTGCTTTAGCTTTCATATTGTCAAACTTGGATCATTCAAAAGTTATGAATTTTATTTAACAAGCTGCAATCACACAGTGTAATTGTCAGTGACACAGCTCAGCGAGTTATTTTTTGCGGTTACCAGTTACCCTTCGGAAGTCGTGTCAATTAGAACAAAAGTTTTGTTGTTTTATCCAACGCACGAACCAGCGAATTCATTAAACAAATCCAATGGTTTTCTTTGTTTTTATCTGCTGGCAGGTGACCATCCGATCAGTTACTAACTTCCAGATAGTATTTGAAGGAATAAGAGGCCTTGGTTTTCGTGGTGATATAGCAATCGATGACGTGGAGTTGATGGATAACGTGTGCCCACCTCCAGGTGACTGCAATTTTGAGGCAGGCTCATGCACTTGGACTAATGTACAAAGCACAGATGACTTTGATTGGCTGCGAGGGAGTGGCTCAACACAAAGTTTCAACACTGGTCCGTCTGTGGACCATACGACTAATACAACTGGCGGTAAGATAATGTCGCATGTTATACATCTGATAGAAGTCAACTCTTTTTGTGGACACCTCTGTTTTAACGTGTTTCAAGACTGGCGGACATCTTAAAATTCCTCAGTTTAATTGGAAATGCGGTGACGGGTTAATGCAGATCAATGCTGCTCCAGGGTCGCTGTCTACCTGTTGCAATGCTTAAAGTTCGCTTAAAGAGGCTATTTCATGCAAAATAATGTAATTTCATAACGCCCAAAATGCCCAAAAAGTAGAACTAAACATTGCAATAACAACTTAAAACTGTTGAAGAACATAAAAGAAAAACAGCAAAAGGAAAGATAGGCATGGATGGACAAATGGACAAGATTGACGCGGATAGCATTTGCCAATGGGTAATCTTGAAAAAAATCGTCCCGACGTTTTTCACGTTTATGGCAAATCGCCTCAATTAAGGTCGTATTTGCTCAGGGTCATTTTGTTTGTGATGTAACGATAATCTTATCAGTAGACGAATTCCACATTTCTATTTTCGAGTTAGAGTGGTTTTCAATGGAGTGTCGAAAGTAATTAGCGAATCGCTTTGGTTTTGCATTACTTCACTCAGTGATTGGTTCAAGGTTCCCGTGCCACTTTTTAAACCAATTAGAAGTGAAACCCAAACCAGTCGTGGCTCGCGCGTGCATATTTTCCCGCGCTTTTTGTCGACTACGTGTAATTACTTCAAGTTTTGATTGGTTTACTGGATGTCTCCGTCCTTTTTGATTGGCCAAAGTAATTACTTTGGTTTTGGTTTTACGACACTCATTTCAAAACCGCTCTATAAACTCGTGATTTACTAAACATTTCCCCTAGACACCTTAATCTTAACCTACCTTTTGCGGTAAGAGCAACCGAGGAGAGAGTTTTTGTTGTCTATAGTTGTATTAGCTCGAAACGTGGTATCTGTGCAATGGCGATATTGATGCCCTCTTTACTCCATTCCTTTGGTCAGAGTTCCGTTTTACACGTATTCAAAGCTTAGAGGAAAGTAGAAACAAGTGTTTTAGAGACAGAAGATCTGACAGCGCACTAACGGCTTGAGCTTTGCTTGTTTTGTCAAGTTAGTACGCAGCTATTTCGAAGGCCCATGGGATGATGGGATGTCTCGAGGACAAAGATAATAAAATGAAAGCCCTGCATGAAAACCGTCGCGAATCGTCCCCTCACGCTCGCAATCAAAAAGTGTACCTCTCTCTTAACTTCCCAAGTAGACGTAACCTTAACCTTTTCACCGCCATAAATGCCATTGACACTTAAAGACTTAACTCGGTATAATGCCAGACGATTTTACTCGTCAATGGGGAAGCCCTCGGCGGTGAAAAGGTTAAATCCTAAATCTAAGCTATTAGTTGCCCTAACTCTAGTGCTAAACAAATTGTTTTTAATAGGTAGTCTAGGCTTGTATTTATTTAAAAACTTCATTAAGCAGGAGAAATTTGTCATACTACAGTCCTGGCTCCATTTGTTCATATACCGGGTAACTTTATCCAGTGGATAAGTCACTACCCAGAGTGTAAACTATACTCCACGTTTAACGTTGCGAGGGGTTTTCGTACATGCCTTTACTCAAATGTGGTAAGAGTGCGCACGTCCACGATCATGTGAGCGAATACAAAAATCTTTGCACCAATGGAAACTGTCGGATAGGGTCTTATCCACCGGATAAATTTACGTGACCTTTGAACAACTGCTCCCTGGACATAATAGAGCCTTCTCTAAAATGGTAGCCGAAAATTTAAATAAGTTAAAATAAAAAACTAATACCAGAAATAGAAAGAGCACCTTTACTTTAGTGACCCTGCAAAGTTTCGGCTTATCAGGTGCAACATCAGCTGAGAAAATATAAGATTTACAAACGTTTGTATGACTGGGGGTATGGCGTATACCCACGTCTGTGCATTTTCTCAGCGGATGTAACGCCTAATACGCTGAAACTTTGCAGGGTTACTAAAGTCAAGGTGCTCTTTCTATTTCTGACATGAGTTTCTCATTCAGTTCAATTTTTAACTCATTCAAATCCGTTGCCGCCATTTTGGACAAGGGTCTATTGCAAGGGAGTGGTTCGCGAAAAACAAGGCTTAGCGCAATTCAAAACACATCACGTTGGAAACGTTGGAATCTAACCCTTAGCACAATGGAGCATGATCCCATACGGATCCACTCGAAGGAACGATTGTATTGTAAAGGACTACGTGATAAATCGGGTTTTACGACCATAATGTTTCCCTTTTTTTTTCTTAGGATACTACATGTTTATTGAAACATCAAGTCCCCGCCTGCCTAATGACAAAGCTCGTCTCGAGTCTGAAGAGTTCCAGCCCACGGGTTCCTCAGGTCGCTGCTTAAAATTCTGGTATCACATGTATGGTACCTCCATTGGAAACTTAAATGTTTGGATGAGCAGCAATGGTTCAACAGGAATGATCTGGACCCTGGCTGGCAATCAATACAACGGATGGAGGTATGCACAGGCGCCTGTCGGAAGCAGCAGTGTGTATCAGGTAAGAAGGAAAACTGCCTAAAGCACACCCAACCCCTAGCTCGCTCCTTTCTTGCTTAAAAAGTATTTAACAGCTAAACTTAATCTGAGAAAAAAAATTGGCTCAGCGAAATCGTAGATTTTTGGTTTCGTGACCGATAGTTGGCCAATGACAACGCACGTCCCGTGTGAAAGATGTATGAGGCTTCGTATCAACGAAGGGAATCTTGCATATCGAGGAGTGTGTCATCTGAGTGTCGAAACACGAACAACGAGCAGCCTGTCACAAAGCCATTTACATCCTCATTTAACATATTTTGTTGTCTAATCCGTTCTGCAGTGAAATGACAACGAAATTAATAATTTCGAACAAGCATCAGGGAAGAAGCGGCGCAAGTGTTCGGAAGCGGGCATCTCGGTAATGGACTCACTCGGAGGACGACAATAATAAATTTTGTTACAGTACGTGTGAAAGGGGATGCTATCGAATGCCAACTCATGGCAGAGAACCTTCAGATACGTCTTAGAAAACCTAGGAGTGGCGTTAGTGCATCCAAAAATAGTGGACAAGCCGATTAGCGGACCGTCGCCAACAGCGCTTCTTTCTGGAGTCTTAGGGCACTTTTCTTTTGGCAGAAGTGTCCAGCCAAACTCTTCAGTTTGCAAAGAAAATAAAACAATTTGAAGGACCACTTGCATGACAATCTCTTGCACTCTTTTGGAGGAGTATATGTCATCCTCAAAGAGTGTTAATTTGAAGGCGTTGTACAGTTAGACCTTCCAAATGCCTTGTATGGCCGGTCAGTTCTGCCAAATGGAAAGCGTTCCTAGTTCACGCTGCGATCACAGCTGCCTATTCCGCCATCGCTAGTCACTTATGGAAAACGTCATTGAAACCCTTGTGAAATCCTCAAGACGATAGCACTTCACATGCATTACACTTTCGTGACTGCGCCAGATATTTGCAGTTGACATTACACACTGAATGAAATTGATTTTTTCCCAAACGCCTGATGCTCACCCTCTGCTGTTAACGTTGTTTAAATTTCCACTATGTAAAACAAACGGAAGCACTTTCATCCAAAAGCCTTTTGTTTTTCTTATTTTGTCCCTAAGGTCATTTTTGAAGGAGTCCGTGGTCAAGGCTACTTAGGAGATATTGCCATCGATGACGTTCAGTTCACTGTGGGTAATTGTCCAGTTCTCCCACAAAATGCAAAACCTTTGAATCCCTGGACACCGCCTGCAGTTTCAACTGTGGCACCTACCACTGTGATAACAAGAGGTATGTATCAACATTTTGTGGCGGAAGACCGCTATTCTTGCGTTTTTCGGTGGTCCGCATGATTTCTAGTGTATTTTTTTTAGTCTTTGAAAAAAACTAATATATGCTTATTTATTCCAAATTGCACGAGAAAAATCATGCGAATACTTATTAGTAATATTCTTGTTTTGCACCCACGTGACACGGCGGTAATGTTGGTTTAGTTCCTTGCAAAGAGACAGGTTATTGTTCTTGCAGCGTGAAGTCAGGTGCAAGCCATCAATACATGAAAAAATCGAGATGGTTAAGCAGAAGCAACGCACGCATATCCCGCAATCACGGAAAAATTGCGCCATGAATTGCGCCTTCCACGGCTTGCATTTGATTGGCTATCAATACAAAAATGCCACCTTTATCTCACTAATTTCACCTTTCTGGACTATGTAAGGGATTAATTGACGTGCTCTCAGCCAATCTACGCGCCGAGATTTTTTCATGTATAGTATTAACGGAATAATGGAATAAAGTACTCTCGTTTGTCTCACGGTTTGGTCACTTGTGATGTAGATCGCGACGTTTCGACTGCGTACTGCTAGTCTTCATCAGGCGATGAGGTCGACTGGTTACGCGTCACCTTTTAAACAGGATGCTCCGCTCTGATTGGTGCATTTTCAATCCAAACATCACTTATTATTATTGTACTTCACCACGATGAATATCAGCAACCTTTTTTACGACATTAGTGGAATAACGTTTACCCTTTTCTTCACCTCAGTAGTGCAAGAAGCTTCTATCGTTTTTTTGAGTCTAAGGCTTGAGCCTGCGATTCAATCAAAACCCAGTACACCTAGCTGACCTCGGTGAGCTCTAAACTTGAGCCCTAGGTGTGGTCACATAATACTGGTCACACTGGCATACCTGGAGGGGTGAACGTACTTACGGTCAAAACCAAATTTTCTGGCACAGATGGGTTACCATATTTTCTTACCCATGGTGTTCCGCGCGCGCGCCGGAGGACCAATTTTCCATCAGCTTTCATTGGCGTGTGATTCCATTACGTTTTCATGATTCAAAAGGGCTGAAATTCATCACAGTTGTTGTCTTAATCCTTAGCTCCGTCCATATATGACTGCACATTCGAGAAGAACATGTGCACGTGGACTCAAGCACTGGATGACAAATTCAACTGGACAAGAAAACAAGGAACAACATCGTCTCGAAATACTGGACCTACTGCAGACCATACAACTGGTGGCTCTGCTGGGTACTATGTGTATATTGAGACATCATCTCCTCGCCAAGCAAACGACACAGCACGCATCGAGAGTGCCACGATACCTGCCACCCAACAGAAGTGCTTACAGTTTTGGTACCACATGTATGGGGCGGATGTTGACACCCTGAACGTTTACACCAAGATCAACAACCAACTTGGTGCCCCCGTGTGGACATTGAGTGGTACTCAGGGCGACAAGTGGTGGCATGCGGTTGTTCAGCTGACCGTGTCGTCCAAATTTAAGGTAACGAGGTTGTAGAATATATGAAAGTCATATATTTGAACTGCGGAGAGAATGCATTTTAAGTCTTGAAAATGAGTGATTCTTAACCAGAAGAGAAAGGAAAGTCTAAAAAACTCAGACCTTATCAGAATTTGAACCTATGACCGTTGCGTTACCTTTGCAGCTATAAAGCCAGCTGGCCGCAGGGAGCTGGTTACTTTGTGAGTTTATGATAAACACGGAGAAGGTGGATATTTATGAAGTATATAAGAATAAACCATATATTTGAAATCGCCATCGCAGTTACGAAACAGTACTCGTAACTGGCTCATCTGGTTGCAGGGATGGCGCAGTGCAGAGAGCACTCGCCTCCCACCAATGTGGCTCAGGTTCGATTCCCAGACTAGGCGTCATGTGTGGCTTGAGTTTGTTGGTTCTCTACTCTCTGCACCGAGAGGTTATTCTCCGGGTACTCCGGTTCCCCTCTCTCCTCAAAAACCAACGTTTGACTTGATTTGCTTTCATTGTCAATTTCAGTTTACAGTGTCCCCAATTAGTGCTCCAGCGCTAGAACGACTAGACACTTTCCTTTCCTTTTCCTTTCCTTTTAGTTCATTTCCATCCTCTCCAATTTTTTGCTGCAAGCAACAAAGAATAGCTTCAGTGCACTTCAGTGGTTATTGGCAACAAAACTATAGCATTATTTTTTGGTCTTCGTTGACGCAAAGACGTCTTTTAGTGTTTTGAAGTTTTACTAAAATAGCGTGACACTGCCCCTTTAAAGTGCACCTAAACTCAAGTATTTTTCGTTCCTAATATAAATCTACCCGCCCAAAGCAAACATATATCACCATTGTCGCCCAGAATTTTGCTTTTTCTGTGCCCTGCAAGCCACGTAAGCTTGGCAAAACTAGCAGTAATTTGGACCCACGACTGTGATGTGAGAGGCATGGGTCTATTCTCGATTTTACGTCACAAACTGCATTGCATTCCTGTTTTCAAAGAAATTTTGCATTGCAAAGCAGTTTGTGACGTAAAATCGAGAATAGACTCATGCCTCTCACATCACGGTCGTGGTTCCAAATTTCTGTTAGTTTTGATAACTTTGCGCGTCTTGCCCGGCAGATAAAATGCGAATTTTTGAGGTTAGATGCATGTTTGCTTTTGTTGGGGAGATTAATATTGTAAACGAAAATAGTTGCATTTATGTACCCTTAACGAGTTATAGACACAGACAGTTTAAAAGCATATATACGAAACAAATTCCTTTATGCGAATCAGAAACGGCTGTAATATTTGCCCCTGAGCATTGTGATTCGTGTTGTTCACGTAATTCGAGGGAAACACACGAATTCAGGCCAAGTCAGAACCAGAGTGTAATAAATTGACCGGGAATCTAACTCGGTCAAACCCATTTCATCAGACAGTGCGTGAGGGGAAGGCGAACTGTCATTATAAAAGCAACCTTGGTGAAAACTTCTGAATAAGTTAGGGTTGCGTTTAATGCCAAATCAATGAAAGATTTGGGTATATTCGTTATTTCTTTGACATAGTATGGGCTAGCCTATTTTCCATGTGGAAACAGACCATGAGCTGTGATCTGATCTGATTTTGTAAATTCACAACTGCATTTTTTCACTCCTGTTTTTTTCCACAGGTTGTTTTTGAAGGTCGAAGAGGTGTTAACTGGGCTGGTGATATTGCACTCGATGACATTTCTCTTCAAGATGGACAATGCCCCGACCAACTCCTGTGTTCATTTGAGAATCCTAGGATCTGTGGCTGGACGAACGTTCATGGAGACAACTTTGACTGGACAAGGTCTAATGGATATACAAGCAGCATCGGCACTGGACCATCTTTTGACCATACCACAGGAACACGAAATGGTGGGTTCTGTTCGCTGACCTGATTTGAAAAGGCAAACGTAATTTTGACTTTTTACCTCTTAAGTCTTATCATGTTGCCGCACATATAGACAAGCGTACATGATGTAGCTGTTTGCGATCCAAAGAGATTTAGACAAAAACGATCGCGTTTGCCTCCTGTTAGACGGTCACTGTTTTTTTCTCTAGTTAAAGTTTGAGCAGTCGTGTATAGAAGAGAATACAAATGATCAGAACAATGTTAAGAAACCTAAGTGGCAGGGGCATACACTGACTTGCGTGCTAGAGTTGACTTCGCGACCATTGAAGACTTACTTTGTAGCGAGGAAGACTTGAATATGTAACATCCACATCCAACCAAGGCTTAAACACGTGATATTTGCTTGCAGGCTACTACATGTACATCGAGACTTCTTCACCTCGCAGCAAAGGTCACAAGGCTTGGCTAGTCAGCCCTCAGTATAAATCAACTAATGGAAGATGCCTTCAGTTCTGGTACCACATGTACGGTACTACCATCGGTGGCCTCAATGTTCTTTTTCTGCAGAACGGAACTAGGACGTCGCCCATTTGGAGTCTCTCTGGTAACCAAGGAAACTTGTGGAGAATGGCTCAAGTTACTCTAAAGAATCTCGTTGACTTCAAAGTGAGTGTTCAATTCAGCTTCCATAATAACTATTTAAATCATGTTTCTCGTGCTGGTGTAGTCAAAGCAAGTTGTTTATTGGATGATGAATTTATTTTTGATTATGCCTTGTTACAGGTCATCTTTGAAGGTGTCACTGGGACGAGCTACTCCGGAGACATTGCAATTGATGATGTAGAGATCATGGATGGAGCCTGCCCACGTCCAGGTATGCAAACAAATTAGCTTTGCGGTAGACGATAGGAAAACGCATGGTAATCTGCGGATGTAACTGCTTGTTTTGCTGAGGGTCCTATGACCTGTCCCTAGCAAATCATCAAAATTCTGTATTCTTTTGAGCATCTTTCCGGCCTCGTTTTGAATGACGTCGCTAAATTCGGGAAATTCATGTACATCCTTAGTAATTTTGCTTAAGAAATACGTTCTCAGTAATAAAAGTATAATGATGTCTCTCAGGATGTAGTCACTCAGGCTTCAAATCGCGAAGTTTCGACCGCTTACTGTTGGTTTTGGCGATAAGGTCGACTGGCGGTTGCACGCTATTGTATGTATCTTCTCTCTTTTCTTGAAGGTGACTGCACTTTTGAGAAAGGAAAGTGTACATGGATCAATTCTCTGAACGTTGTTGATGATGAATTTGACTGGACAAGAAGAAGCGGTAGCACCCCAAGCTCATCTACGGGCCCCAGTACGGATCACACAACAGGAACACCGAATGGTTAGTATTTGAAGTACAATCATAGTTGAATAAGTTGCACGAGAGGCAGAGTTGCCTAACCTCAGGTTAGCGCTGACCAAAAATGGGTCGCTGTTTAGAGCGATTTTCAATTGAGTGTCGCAAGTAATCAGCGAATTGCTTTGGTTTTGCATTATTTCAGTGATTGGTTCAAAGTTTTCGCGCCACTTTTTCAACCAATCAGAATTGAAACCAAAACCAATCATGGCTCGCGCGTGCACATTTCCCCGCGCTTTGTGTCAGCTACGTGTAATTACTTAGAGTTTTGATTGGTTTACTGGATTGTCTCCGTCCTTTTTGATTTGCCAAAGTAATTACGGAGAAGCCATGTATTTGAGAGCTCAGTTTTGAACAAAAGGCTATACCAGATGCTGAAACACTGCCATTAACCTATCAACTTGATCGAGCTTGTTGGTCAGCTAATGAATTAAATCAATCGCTCACTGACGCCAAAAAAATCAAACTCCAAATTAAAAAAAAAATTGAGTATTTGTTTCAGGTGAAAGATAGAACAACTATTACTCTATATTAAAGATATCAACACATTTCATAGCAACAGCAGAGCCATTTACACCAGGCATGCCCAAACAATTGCATGCAAGTGAATCAGATACATAATTAGTATCACCCAACTAGTGGACTAATGCGAATCCTGCATTTTAATTGGCTACGCTACTAGAGGACTATTAGTAATAGTCCTCCAGTAGCGAAAAACGTGACGCCTTCTTTCGTTGTATTCCCAAATAAATATATTTTGAACTTGCATTTGCTAACTTTATTATTGCCTTTTCTGTCCGACTAGTTGGGTGATACTAAAACAATTAGACCCTTCGCCCTCAAGGTCCACGGGTCAATGGCCCATTCGGCTTCGCCTTAAGGTCTGTTGTTAAATAGAACTATCTCAGATTTCATGAAACATGTAATCATCATTTTCTGTTCTTTTTAAAATTTAATTATGTTGCACTATTCCCTTCCTGTCGCAACTCGTATACTGGTATCCGGAATGCATTTTAGCCACACTTTATCGTATCACATTTTAGAGATAAAAGTAACACTTGTAAATAATTTGATCGACATGTCACAGGTAATATGACATGTACTTAAACATTATAAAAACATTGAGAAAAAAAAAGAAAGAGAATGGTATGTTTGACGGTTAAGTTTGTGAAACGAAATTATAGATTGAGACTGTTTTCCAAGTACAATAGGTTGGACACTTTCCTTGCTATCCTTAGTATTCCTCATTCATTCATAGTCGGAAGTAACTTTCATTTCTTTCTTTTCTCGAGTATCCACGCAAGCCCTTGACTTGCCATTAGCAACTTCTAGTCTTAGTTGGAATAATGAGATCTTCTTTTTTCTTTTCTTTGGTTTTGTTTTTGTTGGGTAAAGACAACAAAGACTGCAGTTTGTTTCTTAGTGATAAGGCTTTGTTATTCAAATCAGCCAGCTGCAGTATCGAAGTGATGTAATAATGAGTGAGGCCCAAACCTAGGCAAATTCATTGGGACACAAACGCAATCTTCAAGCAATCATCTAAAACAAACTGTGTTGCACGTGAAAATGGGCTATTATTCCTTCCTCTATCCCTCCTCATTCAACACGGAGTTTGATTTACACGGAGTTTGAGCAAAGAACAATGAATCACTTATTTACTATATTTACTTTAAAACCGTTTCATACCTATCCAGTTACAGGATAGTTCGCCTGCATTGTACAACGTGAACAAGACGGAATAATCGTTCAACTCCCTAAGGTTGAATTTCCAAAACTTCATCATCTTGAGTGTCTTCAGTTTAGTTTGGGTTAACATTGTTTGAAGCAGAAGGGTTGATGTAAAGGTACGAGGTAGCGGGGAACGAGAGCCTTGTACGGGAGTATTTTGTTGAAGTCGTAGAAAAACAGTGCTGTATACCGTAGAAGAGTAGAGGACAATTCATTGCACAGTACTTTTACACAATGTTACGTATACTATGAGTTGGCAACTTTGTTTGAAGTATTGATTTCTTGAAAAAGTGTTGATTGTTCTATTGTTTCCTTGCATGATGAGCTTTTCTATGATACGGCATTAAAATCGTCATTAGACCACTCCCAGTGAGTCTTTTTAGTGATCCTGTATTATAGAAGCGGCCAGTTCCTCAAGTCCCGAGGGTGGCCGTTGTATACAGGTTCTACTGTAGTTTTCCACTGGTTTAATGCAGTTCAAGCAGGTCTCCTTTGAAGGAGTCTTAAACAATTGCCCCCGAGAAGATAATGAAAGACCATGTAAATGTTTGAATCGATAAGTAGGAAACACATGGTAATAGTACTGTCAGTCAATCAAGGTTATGTTTTTTACCTTTCTCCTTCAGGCAACTACATGTTTATAGAGACATCATCCCCTCGAAAGCGCGGTGATCGTGCACGGCTCGAAAGTGAAGTTTTTGCTCCTACTACTAGCACTGGAAGATGTTTGTCATTTTGGTATCACATGAAGGGTGGCCACATTGGTGCACTGAATGTGTACATGAAGATTTATGGGCAGTCAGATACAAAGTTATGGAGTTTAGCTGTCGATCAAGGAAACAGTTGGAACAGTGCAAGGGTGCCAGTTTTCAGCGGAAATCGATACTATCAGGTGGAACAGTGAATCCCATGTTTTTTCTCAGCAATAGTCATGCCCTTACAATGACCAACCCAAACTTTACCCACAACATACCGCAAAATTCATCAAATAATTCAGGGCTCTAAATTGGGACCAATACGGTCGCGAATGCGACTAAATTTTTCTCCTTGGCGACTAAAATTGTCGTTTAGTCGCCACTTTGGCGACCTGAATTTTGCATGATTTAGATGTACAATAAAGCATTAAAGTTAAAATAAACATCTTATCTTGTCTTGCTTTGCGTTCGTCGTAAAAGAATGGGCCAAATTGCATCTAAAAAGCCACATTCCTTCCAAACTTTTCCGACTTCTGTTCGCAATATTTCTGCGACTCCATTGCAGTTTCTCTGTTGGAACTGCAGGCGCAGTATTTTGCAAAAAGCCCGCTGAACGGAAGTGATTGACTTTCGCGTGGTTCCGCGCGAACACGTGCGATGGTCCGTGCGACGTATATCAGCATGGAGAATAAATTAGTAAGCGGGGAAGATTTAAAACATTTCCATACTTCTCTCTTGGGTAATGAAGAGGATGCCAAACGTTTGGCTCCCGTTATCTACAAAGATAGCGGCTTGAAACTTTTATTTACTGTACAAGTTTGGGCAAGATTGTTTTGTAGAAGTATGTATTTTTTTGTTTTTGCATTTTCGTACTTATTGTATGAATGTGTCCCACGCCCAACCGGACTATATAAAACACTTTCAACAAGCGGAACCCGAACATTATTTCGATTATACAAACTGGCGACTTAAAATTTGCATCTGGCGACTATATTTCTCCAGTTCGTCGCCAGAAGGCGACCTAGCAATTTTTTTTAATTGCGAGCTCTGTCAATGAAAACGAACCTGTATTACTTTTGTCCATAATTGTCATGATCCGCCTGTTTGTTTCCTTATAGATCATCTTCGAAGGCGTACGTGGAACGAGCTACCAAGGTGATATAGCCATTGATGACGTTTCGTTCGTTGCATCAGCGAAGAGGTGCAGTCTTTATCCTTACAACGCAGTACCATTCGACTGTAATTTCGAGTCTGGCATTTGTGCATGGACGCAGTCACTGACCGATCGTTTTGATTGGACAAGACATCAGGGTTCGACTGGCAGTTTTCTGACTGGCCCAAGTGTTGATCATACAACTGCAACGAGTGAGTTTAACTCTGACCTTTTCATAAGTTATTGTTTAAAAGGAGGGATTCATATTTAAGGGATATTGGTAAGGTGGTGTTACATACAAATTAATCTACTTGAAAAGATTAGTGATTTCTGATTGGCTAAAGAGACTGCAGTTTTCAAGTAACGCTGATGCAAATTTGTAACACGAATGCAAATTACAAATTCACGTTTGCAAGTTTACAATTGAATTACTTTTGAACGATATTCTTGTAAAAGTTTGAATGTGACGAACGTTGTTGGCCGTTTTAACGAATCTGTTGAATAAACCTAAAAGAGAATTAAAGGGTGCGCTGTCAGGATTTCATTTGTTTTGAACTATTAATAAGTAATGACCTGATCTCTGCTCGTGTAATTTGGTATAACTTGAATAAGCACTTTGAATTTTGTTTGTGTGGAAAATGTACTTGTGATCACCTGTTCTACATACAAAATCGAGAAATCCCCAAGGTGGGGCTTTTCAGGACCAATGAAACGAAATCAATGAAAGAACAGAACAGAACAAAAGTTGGCAATTTACAGGCAGCCAAGAATTTGACTACTTAAATCAAATTGAACGAGTGATCAAACGGGTCTTAAACCTGGGGTTCACCGCGTAACTGTTGCCGTGCTTACGTTCAAACTGGGTAAAACGCATAAGACACACAGCACACACGCTCTCACGTATGGAAACTTGGTGAGATAATATCCATTCATACTTACATAGACCTTTATATAGAAAAGCCCTTACTACGATTTATATTTAAGGGAATTAGTGAGATTATGTTTTTGTCTATTTCTTTTAAAGTTCGTAGCCGAACTTGAAGAACTAGCCGGTCTTATACACGATTACAAAAATGCCTGGACTGCACCCGTTCTGTGTGGTTTTTAGTTTGAGAGAAGGTAGCCTCTTTAAAGGGAATCTCCACTAAAACAACAAAATAATTTTAAGCCCCAAAACATAATGTTTGCAATGACAAATTTTCAAACTTTTTCCAATGAAAGCGTTCGTATACGAAAAAAGTGAATTTTTGTTGTCTTTTTTTGGCTTTCACATTTCCCGAGCGCCGCCATCTTGAATAATTGTGACGTGTCATGGTTGCCCTATTGTTCCAGAACAATCGCTCTTTGTGTCAGAACAATAGGACAACCACGACACCTCACAATTATTCAAGATGGCGGCCCCCGTGAAATTTGAAAGCCAAAACAAGCGTTTTTGAAATTCACTTTTTTCGGATACGAACGCTTTTATTGGAAAAAGTATGAAAATTTTTAATTGCAAACATTATGTTCTGTGGCTTAAAGTTATTTTGTTGTTTTAGTGGAGGTTCTTTTTAAAGGTTTCCTATCGTAAAGACCCGTGCTATGGTTGGTACTACGTTGATATGTTTCGTGGAATACAATGCATATTGTGCGAATGTGGGCCTTTAATATTACTGACGAATAAACCATTAAACAGGATTCCAAAGCAGCTTAACTTTTAATGTGGTACTTATTTTGCAATATGTCTGACGCCATTGTAAACTACATTAACTCAACAGATCAAGGCTGGTACATTTACATTGAGACATCCTTTCCACAACAACCAAATGATACTGCTCGCATCATAAGTCCAACGATACCCGGTAATAGTACTGTGAAAGCCATACACTGCGTGTCCTTCTGGTACCATATGTACGGACCTCATGTTGATGAGCTACGTTTGTACAAAAGAGAACGTTTCTCTCTGGGAAAACCTCAGTGGGTGAGGCAAGGTGACCAGGGTAACAATTGGATCAAAGGAGAGTACACTGTGGAACATAATAATGACATTCAGGTTGGCTATTAGAAATTCATAGCGAGTTCCAAGGGTCACTTAAGCCCGGTTTACACTACAGAAAATTGTTGTCACGGCTCGGGTGAAATTGGCAGGGGTCCCAAAAAAAAAAAGGTTCGGCTCTGATAAAATTTGCAGTTTAAACAACCTGTCCGTACCAAATTTCATCCGTGCCAAACCAAAATTTTTACCCGTGCTGGGACCTTCGGCGAGTTAGTCCGAGCACGGGTGGTCATGTCTACAAGAGAAGTTACGCGGGCCCAAAAAATTTTGCACGGTGTTTTTGGTACGGTAAAAATGGTGTAGTGTAAACAAAGTTTGCCGAGCTCTTTTTTGGCACCCGTGCCAATTTCACACGAGCCGTGCCAAATATTTTCTGTAGTGTAAACCGGGCTTAAGCCATTTCAAAAAGGGTAAACTAGCCCTTTTTGAGTTGGGCGCAAAAAAGGACAAAGAACAGATTACTTTGGTTATAATCGTTTAACTTATCATAACGCAAACAAAACACATTGGAAAAATTTCAGCCAGGACAGGAATAATATATTGTAATGCTTCCTCGCAACGTTTTTGGCCGTTGCAAGGTGTGTTGTATTGAGCAATATTTCGTGCAAATTGTCATCTCACCACTAGTAAGTTGTGGAAGACTAGAGAAATGATTGTCGAAAATCTTGGTTGGACAGGGAAGGCGCAGTGGTGAGAGCACTCGTCTCACACCAATGTGACCCGGATTTGATTCCCAGACTCGGCGTTATATGTGGGTTGAGTTTGTTGGTTCTCTACTCTTATGCGCCTAAGGGGTTTTTCTCCGGGTACTCCGGTTTTCACCTCTCCTCAAAAACCAACTTACGATTTGATATGAGTTGATCTCATTTGATTTCATTCCTCTACAGTTTTCCCAATCATTTCCCCAACGCTTAACACAGATAGCACTCAAATAAAGTTGACTTCATTATTGTTTAAAAAAGCGACACATCCGTTTTCGCTGAATGCAGAAAATTTCGTTCAGGCAATTGTTTTTTTCTTTCGCTTCTTACTGAGTCAGAATCGGATACGAAAGTGTTCAATTCGTCACGCGTAGAAATGCACTAATTACCTTTGTTCAATTGCTTATTTGACAAACTCGATAACGTTGTCACGTTGGTTTTTTTTTTCAAATCTTAGATCGTATTTGAAGGTGTAAGAGGAGCAAGTTACAGGGGAGACATAGCTCTTGATGACATTTCATTACGAGATGGCAACTGCCCTTCATCAGGTGAATGTATATCGATGAAATAGAAATTAGGGAACCCCCAAGTCTTTAGGATCAATAAACCATCCATTAAATTACGTTGAATTAGCCGTGTTCAATTAGTCCTTGTTTTCGGCAAAGCCTGAACACTGCTCCAGTTGTTAGAAGACAGAATATTCCCCGAGACTTGTACTATTCGTGTGCAACCACTGTTGTCATTGCCGGTTTGTCTTGAATATCTTTGGAAATAGAAGCAATATTTTATAAATGTAAATGCTATTTTTCATTTCAAAAGCCTTCCAGATGAACGTTGTAAGGATTTTTTTTACTTCATGGTATCTTCAAGCAAAAATGTTTCTGAGTTTCTGTTGGAAAATTGATTCTCGTAAATGGTTTGAACCCAAGATTCATATCATAATTAAGCGAAGTACGATCGCATGGGGGAGGGTAGCCCTAAGAAGTACTGTTTAGGATGACATTGACTGACGTTTTGACAAACTGAGCGGAAGTATTTTACAAAACGCGCACAGACCTTGGACCTGCAGACAGACCGAAACGCAGCGATCACTGTTTACAGTCTTCACAGCCAATGACGTGTAGGCTTAACTGACAGGCGACCAAAAACATCACGACTTATTTGACCAATCACATCAACGACCAGGTTGTTTATACCTTACGTTACACAAATCACTTGACTCTGAAGATGATTTCCGCTTATAGGGGTTGTCAAAACGTTAGTCAGGGGGCATCCTAAACGGTCCTTCCCAGTGTTACACTCACCCGGAGAACGCACTTTCATTCTAGTTTGTTGGTTCTCTACTCTGCACCGAGAGGTTTTTCTCCGGGTACTCCGTTTCCCCCTCTCCTCATTAATTTGCATTAATTGTCAATTTCATTTTACAGTGTCCACAATTAGTGCTCCAGTGCTAAAACGACTAGACAATTAAATAAAGTTCCTTAGGCTTTCCTTTCCTCTTCTTTCCATCTCTTCTTTATGCACTTAAGACGCATTCGGATTGAGGAAGCAATGTGGATGCAATTAGTTCCTTTCTGCCCATGCAATCTAAAGTTTGCTTGTGGCACTTTAAACGAAAATGCTCTTGAAGACGGGTTTGAATGTTGTGTTTCTCGCAAAGACGTCTTCGGTGAAATTGCGTTCAAGTTAGCATGATCAACACACGAAGCAGTTAACTGTGGTCTTACTTGTTCATTTGCCAGGGATGTGCAGCTTTGAGGGAGCAGATATTTGTGGATACACACAAGATTACGATCACGATCAGTTTGACTGGAGACGTAGTAATGGCCCAACTGCAAGTATAAGCACTGGACCAGCTGAAGACCACACTTATGGTACCTTGTTTGGTGAGTAATAATGGTATTATTTGTTTATTCTGTTTCGAGTCTCAAGATTATAAGGCCGAGCTCACGTACTCACTTATTTGAGGAGACTGAAAATTAAATCAAAGAGTGAATGTGAGTTGTGCTTCGTCCAAAATAACTGCTTTGAATGTCAAAGTGGTAAGTAGAACAATTGGGATTGGTGCATTGACGAGAGTCCTCTTTCCCACACTGGTCGATATCCTGGAAGTGGGTTTTAACTTTTTTATTCTCTCCACTGCTCTGAGAATGTTTCATCCGCTGAAAGAAACCTGTTTTCCACTCTTCCCAAAAAAATAACAATTGCTTGCTATGACTTGATTGGTTCGGAGGCAGACCTCAAGTTGGTCATTGCATTGGCAGTTTCTAGTGACTTAAAGACATTTTTCAGTAGTCTACAGAAGACAGTTGTCTTCAGAAATAGCTTGACATAAACCTATTAATATAAACGCGAAAATAGGTTCGAGAGATTCTTTCTCTTTTTCAAGTTATTATTGATGCTGTATCCTAGGTCATTTCATGTACATTGAGGTGTCACCTTTGGGCTTAAGACCAGGAGCGCTTGCGCGTCTGCTGAGTCCACGATATCCACCTACAAGAGGCTCGTGTCTGCAGTTCTGGTACCACATGTATGGACAAACAATTGGGACACTTAACGTTTATACCAGGCGAAGTTCCTGGTCCATGAACAAAGTCTGGAGCAAGACAGGAAATGATACCAACATTTGGAATGTTGCACAGGCCACCATACGCAGTCCTTTCAGATACCAGGTATGCCCGTAGTCATGTGCTTTTGTGATTATTTTGACATGTGCGTTGACAATTTATCATCGGAAGTTTACGTCCTCCGCCACCTCAAATTTCGTCATTTCACGCATAGTTAATAGAGGGAATGGTTTGGAAGCTCGGCAAACATCAAAGGAGCAAACAAAGATGCTAAGATTTAGGTTGGAAAGTCCACGACCGTGCGTAATATTTTGTTTTGCGCTCATACACTATGCATGAATTACGTAACCAACACGTTTCTATTGGTTAGTTCCTTAAGTACGGAGTAAATAACTATAGTGTTTTGTGCACGGTCAAGGCCAAAAAAGAGAACAAAAACATACAACAAAGAAATTTGTCGGGTTTGATAACCATTCCCCTCTATTATCTATGTTTCACATCATTGGCAGAACGAGGACGGCAAAGAAGTGAACCAGAATGTGAAACGGACTTCCAGGGCATGCAATATTATAGTTTTTGTTCTTTAAACCTGTTGTTTGTTCCCGTTGGCATTCTTGAAGCCATCTTCGTCGTTCTTGCTTAAGCTGTCTATTACGTCACATTTCAATGGAGTGACGATATTTTAAAACGACATTGCCTTTGCTGGTCAATATCGTTGTTAATTAGCTTAAGTTCCAAATGAAGTCTACAGCGTGGTTTTCACTGGCGACGCAAGTATAAGCGCAAGGATAAGAGCGGTTATTTCACCGCGAAAACGGTGTTGACGCAAGCATAAGCACAAGCACAAGCACAGGCACAGGCACAGGCACAGGCACAGGCACAGGCACAGGCACAGGCACAGGCACAGGCACAGGCACAGGCACAGGCACAGGCACAGGCACAGGCACAGGCACAGGCACAGGCACAAGCACAGGCACAAGGATCAAATTTTTTCCTTTTCCTTGTGCTTGCGCTTATGCTTGCGTTCGCTTGCGTCTTGTGAAAACGAAACGCAGCATAAGCACAAGGAAATTTGCTACGTCTGGCCAATTAAAGCGCTCGTTCCAGATTCCCCATGTTTGATTTTGATGCTTATGTCGACGTTCGTTTTCACCGGCACAAGCCACTTATTCCTGTGCTTGCGCTTTGTGCTTGCGTTGCTGGTGAAAACCAGGCTTAAGTTAGTGCTTGCAAATGCCCGATCTGGCCGGTCAGTTCTGTCAAATTGAAAGCGTCCTAAGACGCGGTAATGACATGTTTTAATTAAAGGTGCTTTTCATGTGACATCATCGTCGTCATGTTTGGGTTAGGCCGTTAGGGTAAGGGTTTAGTCTTAGGGTTAGGGAACAAATAGACCTTACTCGCTTGTACATTTTGTTCTCCCAATATAGATCATGTAATAATACCCAGGAGATTTGATCTTTTGTCTTGTTCATTCAAAAGAGTGCATGCAATTATGAGTATGTCTGCATGCACTCTTTTTAATGAACAAAACAAAGGACCAAAGTATATGATATGATCAGAATTGGGAAAACAAAATGTACAAGCGAATAAGGTCTATTGTACATTACATCATGATTGTTATCTGTGCCTCTAGATATTAGTTGCAAATCTCCTATTACCTGGTAGAATAATTCCATGGTTTGTTTACTTCTCTTTTTGTAAGGTTGTTTTTGAAGGCGTAAAAGGAACAAGTTACACTGGTGATATCGCCATTGATGACGTCAAAATAACGAATGGCAGCTGTCCTCCTCCAGGCGATTGCTCGTTTGAAACGGGTTTTTGCACCTATGTTAATACTCAGCAAGGTGACATTTTTGACTGGATAATTGGAAGTGGCAGTACGCCAAGCAGTTTCACTGGACCTTCAAATGATCATACAACGGGAAAAGGTAGGTTAATAGGTTAAAGAAAAATTCAGGGTGAATTATTTTAGGACAGTTTCGCCATAGGGATACGAGAAATAGTTCATTCACCCAGGTTTGTTTGGGGCCTATTTCCTTTTCGCAGGAAGGGTTAATACTCAGTTTGGGAGGCAATTTTTGTGTTTTATATTGCCTGTTGACAATAAAGTTGACAGTTTCTTTTGAAAATACATTGTTCGTGTTTAGTCTTACGAAGCTGGTTTCGTCCCGACCAAGGGACTCATCAGAGACCTTTCTGCTTGGCAAACTCGTTGGGCATGACGGCCAAAGTCCCGTTCGCTAACAAATTGATGACAGCAATCTCGCCTTATATCTCATTACTTTATTGTCAATTTTCACTCGTGAATTTGTGCCGTCTGGAATCCTTATGAGATGTAGAGGGCCTGTTGTCTGGAATAGTCTTGATAGCGAAGTGAGGAATATAGATGGTGAAGTAGATTTAAGTCGGCCTAAAGGAAGTGAAATTTAAATCTGATCAGTTTTATGAAAGGAATTTGTACAAACTTAAATAATAATTTGAACGATTTTGTTTACTTTATGTCTGTTTTACCTTTTATCATCATTTTGCCAATAATTTTTAATTGTAACCTGCATGTGTTATTGTGACTTGGAAGAGTGTTGTAATTTTTATATTGTCCGTCTGTGGCTACCACTTTTATTGACCTGTCAATGAAATATGAATGTCAACGGAATACCATTCTGTTTATTCTGCTTCCGATAACAGAGTGAACGCACTGAACAGAGCATTGCCGAGAGATCATCGACAAAATAATATCTGTTAATTTCTTCATTGACAGTTGTTCAAACGATGGATAGCGCTATCTGCCGGATAAATTACCATCCAGTGGATAAGTAATAGCGAAACCAATTGCACTACCCATTGGATAGTGATTTATCCGGTGCATGGATAGCGTTATCCACCTTTTGAACAACTGGGGCCTGATTTGCTAGAAGCTATTCTGGGTATTGGTTTCTTGGTCGCTTTTCCAAACACCGTTCCGTTTTTGGAATACGTGTCCTTTGAAAAACCTCTAGCAGCTCTTCAAGAGGTAGGTGACAGTCATCGTGAATTCGCCACTCATCTGCTCAGAGCCGGGGATTGGCGATAGCTTCGAGAGAGATTCCGGTTCCTTTTCGGTCTGTTGCCGCTGAAGGTTGAAGACAGCAGAGCGTCCTATTCATACTTGTAATTTGGTTTGCGAAAGTAATAGCAAGGCATTATCTGATCTTATCTCGACTAACTGAAATGTCTTTTATTCACGTGTATTATTTCACGTATACGGGTGTGCGATGTCAAAGTCTCATTTCAAAGTTTCGTATCTTGTAGGCCAGTACGTGTTCATCGAAACTTCATCTCCAAGGCGGCCGGGTGACAATGCATATCTTATTAGCCAGCCATTTGATCCAACAGCTAGCGGTGGAAGGTGCCTGAAATTCTGGCATCACATGTACGGGTCATCTATTGGTACCTTGAATATCTACATTTACACCGGTAACTTCTCCACGATGTATCTTCTGTGGCAAAGAAAGGGAAATAAGGGAAGCAGTTGGATTCTTGGACAAACTCCAATCAGGAGCAGTGTCAAGTACCAGGTATTAATGATGATGATGATGATGATGATGATGATGGTAGCAGGCAGTGCATTCCAGTGGTTAGGGCTCTTGCCTTGAGATCCGGGGGTCCCGAGGTCAAGACATGTTCTGGCTACTGGTTGAATTTGTTCCAGGAAGTCCCTGGTTCAACTTCTCAGCTGCATTTGTAAATAGCCAACTAGCTTGCCTCCGGCCAGTTAGGAATGTTCTGTCCTGTTTTGATTGTGTTTCATTGGCCCTGACAAGCCCCCATGGGGAGTGATCAATAAAGTATGTATTGCATTTTAGTATAATTACATAGGTGATTATTGAAAATTCTCTACGCTGATTGGTTGTAGTTGAGTTGATTATTACACGATAATCACCTAAGCGGTTTTTTCGAAATGGCCGCAAGCCGTTTTGTCTAGGTGACAAACGAAAAAATTAATTGCTTTAAAGAAAATTCATATTTTTGAAATAATCACCAATGTAATTATGCTAAAACAATTATTCTCCTCAGGCTCGGTAAATATGGATGAATGAAAACCTCGACTTTGTCTCGATTTTAATTCACCGACAATCACCTCGCCTTCGGCGAATAATAAGTACTTAATAACCGTGAGTGAGGTGGTTATAGACCACTTTCATAAATGGCGACCAACTTTACATTCTTTTGTCTTTATGTTAATTAGACCTACTGCCCTCGTTTTAAAACAAATATTCTTTTGAAATTTGCTCGTCGTAGCGAGGTTAGTAGGGCTTATTAGCATTAAAACAAAA
>OX421447.1:18971789-18984289 GCA_949126865.1 Montipora capitata
TACAAAATTAAATTGTGTGAAAGATGCGGACGGCGAAACATTTTACCGCCATTTGGCTTTGGGACTCTTAAAAAATGTTTGTCCAAATCTTCTCTGATCAGAAACTGTTAATTCTTGGGCAAACATCGCGGTGAAAACATATTTAGGGTGGTGCTGTTGGACGTGCTGCTAAATGTACCAACAATTTTGGCCAACGTTGTTCGAGTAGAAAAAATGTTGGGCCAATGTCATCCGATGTAAGATGCTAAACGCTTCAACATGTCGGCTGTGGTTCGTGTTCGTGTTCTGGGCTTAAAACCGCGACGAGAGCAACTCGACAATCGCTACCTTTACAAATGCCCCAAGAAACTTAAAGGAAAAAACAAGAGCTAGTAGTTCTTGATGATGCTGGGAGTGGGAAAGCGACATACGATTGTTTTCTTTCCGCAATAGTAAACAAGACTGCCAATTTTAACCCCGTTTTCTATGGCAGAGAGTACAGTCTTCTGCAAGGAAGGAAAGATACTCACACTTAATTAGATAATTGAAGACAATGCCCCTGAACTATCACAATTTTTAAAATTTGCTTAGTTAAGTGCCTTGATTATTTCTTCTTGTCATCTGTGATCCAAGCAAACGTCATATTCTTTGTTATACATCCACGCATTTCACTTTCAAGAGCCCAAATGGACCCATTTGGAACACTGTAACTTTTCCTCAACTGTTCTATAATAGGTTGTGTTTGAAGGAATCCGTGGAAATAGCTTCAGTGGAGATATTTCTTTAGATGACATTTCGTTCACTCTTGGTGCGTCGAACTGCCCACTGCAGCCCTCTGATGCCTATCCGCCAGGAATGACAACACCACCCCCTACCGCTGCAACGACATCTTCCGTCATTCCAACTACCATTGGTGGGTTTTTGTACTCGGGCATTCTCATTGCAGCTGGCGATCACATGGTAAAAAAACCGCCATACTGGAGAGCAAATTGCGCACTGAATTAAGTTGCTTTGCTTTCGTAGTTCCAGTGCGCAATTTGCTCTCCAGTATAGCGGTTTTTGTACCATGTGATCGCTAGCTGCAAAGGGCCCATTATTATAAAAAAGTCTTGGCAGCTCTTTGAGAGTATTTTGGGTATTGCGATTTGGGTATTTTAAGGGCGGGACAGGGGGGTGGGGGTATTATGCTCTTCGAAAGCCTCTTCCACTGTTCTCCGATTTTCAACCCGAAAATTGCACGTGTGTCCTTAACTGTTGGGAATGTCAGTTTTGTTGCTCAAAAAAAGTTTCATCCATTGCCATCAAATATCTCACATCTAGATTCGTTGCTTGGAGTCCCAGACTCTCTTCGTTTCACTGCAGCGGTGGAATGCTATTCCGTGCTGTTTGCAAAATGTCACTGCAATTGAAAGTTTTGCGAAGACCTTTATTGACTCCATAGACCGAATGCAAAAATGGCCGTTAGTAAATTATTCTTTTATCTGTGTTCAAATTAGCCTGCTAAGCCTCGTTTTACAGTCAAGTTTCTTTCAATTTTACACGTGCTACCGAGGCCAGTAAGGCCAATTAACTCAAAGACAAACGAATAATTTATTTGCGGCCATTTTTGCATTCGGTCAATGAAACACTCCCGTTTAAATTATAATGATTTACATATTTTAACTGAATTTGAATGATTTTCAAGTTGAAATCAAGGATGTAAATGAGATCCTCTGCAAAACGTGACTTGCACTGAAGGGTTTTATTGACAGGGTGTTTTTCTTATTCTCATTTCAGGTAACATAGGAAATGATTGCAACTTTGATGCTGGAATTTGCAGTTGGACCTATGCTTCATCTGGCCAATTTAACTGGACTCGTAGCCAGGGCTCCACATCTTCATTGGGTACTGGACCAAAGTATGATCACACACGTGGGAGTTCAGGTATGTACCTCTCAAAACATGTCGTATCCCTGCCTGCCTCCATCGTGAATACATGTGACGTGTTTTGTTTGCCCTTTTGTTACTGTGTAAAAGCTCTTTGTAATGTCGGAAACTTCGTGTTTAGTGTGTGACAGTTACTATATCATTAAGAGACAGTGTATCTTTTTAGTTAATAAATTCTGATTGACATGTGGTTTCAAGATAAATAGGCATAGATTTTATGATTTCCAGATAATCATCGCTCCATGATTGACACAACCTTGAATAACCTTAAGTGCTCGGCCAATCACATTGTCAGAAAATGCGATATATTAATTGGAACTTCGCTTAGAGTTTTCAGAGTAGCTCTTTATACACCGGTTGTAACTGAGTGAGTACGCAAGAAGAATAAAATAGTTAAGCTCGGTCGAGTTTATTGATTGAGTCTCGTTCGTTAGAGTGTTATCCACAGTAAACGGGGCAGAGTTTACAAAAGTAATAAGTAGGGAAAGTGCAATAAGTCATTCAAGATGGCAGGGCCCAGGAAATTTGAAAGAAAAAAAGCAACGATTCTAAACTTGTCTTTTTTCTGATAAAACTCTTTCTTAAAGAATAAAATGCAAAACGAGGATTTTGAACATTATTCCCTGCGGTTTGAAGCTATCTTGTTTGAGGGTTAAAGGTTCGTTTAAGGTTACCGTGTACCTTCAGGGTTGTCTCGCGTCCGAGCGATGTAGCGCGTCCGCTTTAAACTGTAGATACCTAAACCCCTCTATCAAATTAAAGCGGGTAATAGAGCTGGGTATTAAACTATATCAAGAATTTTGAAATTAAATGAATTTTCGACAGGCGACCTCTAAATGCGAGCGTCCGAATCACCTTTTCAAAGCTACAAGTCAAAGCAAATTTTGCTTTTTGCTATTTTATTTTGTTCCTCCGTTTCCCGACCCAAAGCGCATAAAAAACGTGTCTGCGTTTTGCCATACTCAGTTACACTGAAAAGTTATATAACGTTTTCGAAATAGTATTCGTCCAAAAATCGCTCTCAGAGAAAAAAACATTTTGAAATAAGAAATTCGCAGATATGTTTTGTTGTTTATATGTTAACCTAGCCACTGTCAAAAATTGGGGGCAATTGGACAAATTCCCTGTGAGTTTTAGCTCTTAAAGTGCCCGCTTCGAGTGAAAAAATTGATTCGAGAAAACAGCGCTAAAACTGTCAATCAGACAGTAATTAATTTACTTAATTACAGTCAATTTTACTTCCAGCCAAGACGTAAAACCGCCATTTCTCCGCCAATATTTAATCTTTTTGAATAATTTCTTTTTTACATTAGAGATCCCATTTCGATCATTACTTTAACCGAAAAATGAAAAAAGTGAAAAAATTGATTCGAGAAAACAGCGCTAAAACTGTCAATCAGACAGTAATTAATTTACTTAATTACAGTAAATTTACTTCCAGCCAAGACGTAAAACCGCCATTTCTCCACCAATATTTAATCTTTTTGAATAATTTCTTTTTTACATTAGAGATCCCATTTCGATCATTACTTTAACCGAAAAATCCAAATTTGAAGAAAATTGCCGATCTGAAGGTATATGGTAACCTTAAGCAGATATTTTTAGAATGCGATTGCCATGAGTTACATCTTTTATACATTCAGTGCCTTGCAAACTTATATTGTTTGAGTGTATTGCACGTAACACCTACAATAGTTTATTTACATTGATTTTTTGCCTTTTAATACTCACATCCGTACGTAACACTGTTTAGGGAGTGGTTGGTACATGTATATCGAGACGTCTTTTCCACGTCGACCCAACGACACGGCTGGGCTTGTCAGTCCGGCTATCCAGAGGGCAGGGTCACATGCCTGTGCGATATTCTGGTATCACATGTATGGACCAGACATTTATCAACTTAATGTTTACTTCAAGGTATGTGACAGTTGAATGCGCCATTCCTGGAAATATATTGGTCAAATCAGGAGCTCATGGGAGCCTGCTATTAAAAAAAAAAAGAAATTTGGTTTGAAGTTTCGATGATTCCATTTGCCAATGGAACGGTGCTTTCCAGTTGCGCAAACCTGGGGCCCGTTTCTCGAAAGTCCCGAAACTTTTCGGGGCATTTTCGGGTGCCACAGTTCCTTTTGTATCTCAAGAACGGAGAGGATTTAAGTCGTCAAACTTCACAGACATAGTTCCTTAAGTTAGCTTGAAAACACGTTAAAAGATCGGCTTTCCAAAACAAGCGGTTGGCAGTTTCACAAATGGCTTTTCGGGCTCGAAACGTTTTCGGCACTTTCGAGAAACGGGCCTCTGACCCGAGCCTTTGCGCGTTCGCTTGATTTTTGACTCAGCCGGAGAGTGTCACGTGAATTTGTGGTGACGATGTCCAAATAAGAGCATCACTTTCATTAACAGCATGGCAAAGCTTTCGTTCTCAATGGTGGGACCGGTCATTCGGGCCACCAATGCAAAGTCGCTTTCAAATAAAGGTGGTTTGTATTTTGAGTCATAGCTGCCAAGTTGGATGGCGCTAAAAAATTCGATTCTTCTTCTTCGTTATTGTCATCTCTAAGGATTGGTTGCAAACCACCTATTCCTGTCAGACCAAACTAAAATGTACCGTTACACCTGACTTCAATTTTGGGTTGAATGGAAAGCCTCCTTCCTGGGCTTGTAAACAACACTGGAGTGTTTTTGGAGCGGAACGAAACAGGCAGAAACAGTGATGCATTCGAACTATTAGGGAGCTTAAGCAATGAAAACGATAAGCGCTGCGAGAACGTTCTCTAAAACTTTAACTCCGTAATATTGTTGTTGAGACGACAGCAAAGGAACGGGCCGCATGCGCAGCAGAATTTTCACCGCGACTGCGATAAAAATGTTATCTAAAACTCCAAAAGCTGATTTTGTTTTGAAGGGGACGATAAAGAAACGGGCGCACTTGCAGCACGATTTCTTTTTCTCGTGGAAAAAAAAAAACCTTTTACGCCTTTGTCCATTCCTGTGCCCATAGCACAATGAACTCCTGTTTAAACTTGAATATTTAACTTGTATTCGCTTTAAAGAAATTGTTGGTGGCCATATCACATAGTGCCGGCGAGGAAGACAGAGAAAAGGCAGATACTTATGTTCTTTCTTAGAGTGATTTAGCAACGCGTTGACGGCAAGCGCTAAAAAAATGTTAAAAACCGCAAACGTTGAACGTTAGCATTGCGTAAAACGGCAAACGCTGTGCTGAGATTTTCGTGATTTTATGACAAGCACCAGCCTGCCGTTTGTCCTTTTTACGGAAACGCGATGCTAAATATAGCTATCAACCAGGCTTTCATTCCCAAGATGGAAACGTTCCTTCTCCTAACTTGTGCCATAGATTTCACTGTCGGGTAGTCATGAGAATTTGGCGTTATATCAAGATCTCACCTTTTAAACTGATAATAATCTCCATTCTCAATACCTATCTGACAGACATTTCATGGAAATTATGAGGAGAATTTACATACCGATGACTCGTTGGAGTCAAAGGTTTAACGCCTTTTAGTTGAATTTGTGGTCGTAGATCTGACCATCTGTGTGATCACAGGAAGCGCTAAGGGCCTTGTTTGAAAAATTAGATTCTTTGGCCTTTGAGGGACTTGCTTAAGGACGGTGCCTACTATTGTTATTGCGCATACGTTCTGCGCATCTCAAGATAGTCGGATTTCCTATGGGTAGTGCTTATTAATACAGGGATATTTTGCGCGGTTCAAAACCATGCTGAGAAAGCAGAATTTAGCAAGTGCTCTTGGTATCCAAAAAGAAAATTGGGGGTAACCATGCATTTTTCAGAGATAATTCAGTAACTTTCAACTTGGAAAAGAACGCCATACATTGCTTTGTATTTTAAAGCTTTTTACAAATGTTGTTGATTAATTATCTTCGAAAAACGCGTGGTTACCCCCAATTTTCTTTTTGGATTTCAATAACACTTGGGAGGATCTGCATTTCCCGCATATTCAGTAAACCGCGCAAAAATTATTTTGAATTAGTAGGCACCGTCCTTAAGTCTGTGAATTTACTTTACCGAGCATTAAAAATAGTTTAGTGAAAAAATGTTTTGTTCACACAATCCTTTTTAGGATGGGAACAGCGCAAAAGCATTAATGTGGCAAAAAGTTGGCTCCCAAGGAGACGAATGGAAACAAGGTTTTGTACAGTTATCACCACGTCAAAGTTCTTTCCAGGTAAAACTCATGGTGAATGTTTACTGAGTCCATATCCTTCACTTTCAGTGGCGATTTGGTTGTTTACCAAGCATGATAATCAGCTATAACGGACCAAACAACTAACGGACCAAAATGCTCACAGAAGGGACTGCGATCCAAAAGCCATTTCGGTTCTCTTCGGCTGTTAGCTGGCTAATCGCCTTTGTGTTAATTCTTCACAACTCGTGAACAGCATTTTCACTTGTGCGGAATATACAAATTATATTTGTAGAGGATGAAGTTCCCGGTGTTGTGGCTGTCCTCTGTGACTATATGGGTGGATGGGTATAGCAGGTCCACATCAGCTGAATAGCTGCCAAAACTTCGACCTGCTCAAACAAATAAATAAATAACAAACAAACAAACAAACAAAAATCCAAGTCAGTTTTCTCCAACATCAGTTACAATCAGCTTTTACTTACAGAGGAAAAAGTGACGCAAAAATCAAAAAAGCTTCTAGGAAGAAATTGGTAATTCTCGATTCGTTTTGTCATTGTATTGATTATCCAATCTCTTGACTTAAGGTCGTATTTGAGGGAGTGAGAGGCAACGGCTACCAAGGCGACATCTCGCTGGATGACATATCTTTCCAGAGCAACAAATGTCCCTCGTTACGTAAGTGTACAGTTGTATCTTTGAACCGTCATCTTTATTCTTCATTTTTTGCCAGATTACAACATTATGGTTTGCTAACCACTTCTGACGCTTCTGTCTCAGGTTTGGGATTTAATCTCTTTGTTTTGTTCTTAACTACCTGGTCTGCTTAAAGTCACCAACACTGTAGCATTTATGGTAGATTTTGCTTCATTTTCCTGGTTATTTTTAGCTGGGAGGGGTGGGGGGAAGTATCATGACTTTACATGACGATAAAGTTAAATGGTTCTGAACATTTAGTCGAGAGGTGAGTTAAGGATGGTGTCTACTAATTCAAAGGTATTTTTGCGCGGTTTCCGGAATATGCGGGAAAAGCAGATCTTAACAACTATTATTGAAATCCAAAAAGAAAATTGGGGATAACCACGCATTTTTCGAAGATAGTTAATCAACGACATTTGTAAAAAAGCTTTGGAATACAAAACAATGTATGGCGTTCTTTGCCAAATTGAAGCTTAATTATCTCTGAAAAATGCGTGGTTACCCCCACTTTTATTTTTGGATACCAAGAACACTTGCTAAGTTCTGCTTTTTCCGCATAGTTTTGAACCGCGCAAAAATATCCCTGTGTTAATAAGCACCACCCATAGGAAATCCGAGTACCTCGAGATGTGCAGACGGTACGCGCAATAACAATAGTAGGCACCGTCCTTAAAAGAACTCAAAATAGATCAGGACGCATTTTATCGCAAGTGCCAATCGTTTTGGTGAATGATGATGAACTTTATTTAAGTGTCAAGTGTATTTATTGCTGGGAAACTAATTGGAGACACCGCTGTACAGAAAGAGGAGCTCATCAAGGGGAGCCTGTAAATCCCATACTTCGTCAAGGAATCAACCCTTTCCTGAGTAGATTAGTTTATAGAACGCCTCCCTTGGGAGATTCAGCACGCTTATTGTTGTAAAAGCCAATCAAAACGGAGCTTTTGCGGTGTCAAGAGAAACATGATACTTACCAGTGTGGATTTCTTTAAAGAACGCCTCCATTGGGAGATTTATCACGCCTACTGTTGCAAAAGCCAATCAAAACAGAGCTATCTGGGCTTCAAGGGAAATATGATTGATTTCGAGGGAAAAACCTGTTCCTAAAAAATAAAATAAAGTAAAAGAAATTTACTCGGGAAAGGGTTGAATCAAGGAATTAGTGGAGATTGAGGCTCTCCTTGATGAGAATCTGACAGAAACGAAGTCAAATGAACTCATCAAATCGCATGTTGTTTCAGCCCATGTGCCTGTTCATGATCGCTTTGGCATTTTGCCTTTTTTAAGCTGCCCTACAGTTTTAAGTTGTCACTGTGACGTCCCATTTGATTTTGCGCACATTTGGTCAAAATGTTAGGTCGTGGCTGCGTAACGCCGGGTGTCTTAAGCACATCTCTGGTTTAACGATTTTCTTATTCCAACTTTTATTTTTAGTCATAGGCATTGCTCGATATCGGTATCTACCGGGCAAGAATTTGAGTTAAATCAGTCCGGCTTTTGCCGTTTTCCCTAAACTCCGGCAATGCTAAATGTCGCAAATATCTACTGACATGAACAGCGGTTTATCGCAATTTCGGAAACATCTATTGGTCAAATTGAAGCCCAGCTGAAGGACAATGAGGCCTCTAGTTCATTGCATTTGAATGTTACTTGAGTTTAAAAAAAAAAAAAAATCTTATTATTTTTTTTTGCAGGTGAGTGTACATTTGAGTTTTTCCTGGGAGCGAAATCGAACACTTGTGGCTATGGTCAGGATGGCTCTGATGACTTTGACTGGACTCGGACTAGTGGCAGTACTCCTAGCTTTGGCACAGGACCTTCAGCTGACCACACCTATGGAACACCTCAAGGTATTCAGAACAATGTCGCAACAAGAGGAACCACAGACGGGGAGGGGATGGTGGGGCAATAGCCCAATCCTTTTTTTGCGCTGATTGCTTTTATAGGGCACCGCATGGCTTGATAATACAGTGACTCCTAGCGCTGGTTTGTTCCTCCTATTGACCATATATGAGTATCTGTACTGTATTATATTATGCAAGAGTAGAAATATAAGGATTTGTACGGAGAAAACGGTTTTTCTTAAAATTCAAAAAATTTTTTACAATTTTTAAATAAATTAAAAATCAACTCTATCGTAGGCTATTACATGCATATTGAGACATCATATCCACGGAGACAAGGCGAGAAAGCAAGATTAATCAGTCCATCGTACGCTCCTGTAAAGGGCGGCCAGTGTTTCCAGTTCTGGTATCACATGTATGGAAGCGACATCAACACGTTAAACATCTTCATCAAAACTGGAAGCAGCATTGGCATTCCAGTGTGGAGCAGATCTGGGGATCGAGGAAATGTCTGGAAGATTGCTCAAGTTCCCGTGACAACCACCTCCAATTTCAATGTATGTGCCACAGAGACCTTTCGTCTCTTTTGTCTAGATGTAAATGGTTTTTTGTGTTTCTGTGAAGCAGATAGAATGATTCAGCTAAGTAACAAGGAATCGTCAAAATATATGTTTACATCATTGGTCTGAAAGAGATGTCAAAAGGACATCTTCGTGTCCCAAGAGAAATCGAAAACAATGATTATGCAAAAATTTGGGGGGTAAAAGAGGTGTATTATGGGATTTGTGTAAGTAGAAAATGATTGGTTCTTTTGAATTATTTGTATGTGTTTTGATTGGCCGAAGTAATTCCCGCTCTCTTTGTCTTAGGTTGTAATTGAAGGCGTTGCTGGGAGTAGTTTCCAAGGAGACATCGCGATTGATGACCTAAAGTTGATTAAGAGTCCTTGTCCTTCACCAGGTGAGTGTCACCGCTTTCGAAAACATAGAGTCCAAAGACAGCATCTTCTGTTGTGAGTAGGGAACGGAGAACGTAGAATTAACGTGATCGCAAGAAACGGTATGTATAGAAAAGAAAAGCACGTGCGTTTTCAATTTTTTTGTACATTTCGTTCCTGTTGTCCACCAATCTACAATGTAATGACTGTAAATGGATGGGTACGCCGTACGAACAGTTTTAAATTAAACATAGAAAATGAATGATTCCTTTGTCGTGTGCTCACGTTGTCGTCAAACCTAGAATTTGGTGATTTCACGTTGTTGATTGGTGGAGTACGGCCACGAAATGCACTGACATGGGTTACGCATGTTCAGCGAGATTATTTTCCCTTTTTAAACCAATCATAATCTTGCTTGTAACGTTGCCGTAGCCGTAGCCATTGCCGTCATCGTTTGTTAAACGCCCTCATGCTTCTATGGAAAACGTGAGATCACGACGGAAATTTTTGATTTCTCCACTCATCTTGAGCTCTGTTCCTACAGAGTAAGTTGATGAGAAATTCTGCTTGTTTGTAGAAGTTAAACGAACTAGAAAGGTTCCCCCCAAAATTTGAAAAAAACTTCACTGTACAAGTTTCTACAACTTGCCCTTCTAGTTCTTCAGGTCCCTTCTCACTGTTGCGAGACAGAGTCATATCTCGCTCTGTGGTTGGCGGATTTCAATCAATTCTGTCTGTTACTGTTTTTAAACGTGCAACTGTAGCCAGGAACCCGATTGACTGCAAGTAAGAAACAAACCGTTGGTTGAAATTTGAACTTCAAAATAAATGTGAAAAAAGGTGAGAATATAATGGCTGAACACCCTCTCAGTAAAATCTTGACATTTTGCGGGTCAGTCCCTCATCAGAACCGTTGATGATTTGGAAAGGTTCAACTGTCGGACTGAAGAATCTTGAATATCTTGACCATTACGCGTCTCTTGTGCCGTGAGTCCATGTCAAGAAATTTGCTCCCACTTTGCTTTAAGCGGTTCTTTTAAGGCCATTGGTCGTATTTCAGGATTGAAACAAAAATATACCCGCGATTTGCTAATTTAATGATTTAAGTCATCACCTTATGGCCCTGTTGAGGAAAGGTCTTGTATCATTTTCAGGAAATTGTGATTTTGAAAGTGGAATGTGTGCCTATGTGAACACCCAAGCTGAAGACCAATTTGATTGGCTAAGGAATGCAGGAAACACACCAAGCTGGCTGACAGGACCGAAGGTTGACCACACTCTTGGCACTGCCTTAGGTAATCTAAAATGTTACATTAAACAGAAGATCCTTCAAACTCTTTTAAAGCGCGCAGAATAAATGTGAAGCCGAAAGCACGAAATTGCTTTAAATCTCAGATCAGTGGCATTTTGGAACTGTTTGTTCAAAGTGGCTGGTCTGTTCTTTTTTGGATACAACTGTTGCATATCGTGCGCGAGCTCGTCATAGCTTATATTGTATGTTGTAGCTGACCATTTCTCGCAATATCTTTGGCATCATTAACCATCATTATTAACTTAAGAAGGGCATCTCAGTGGGAGCCTGTATCGTGACCATAAAGTTGTTTATCTTGCAGGTCACTACATGTACATTGAAACATCGGCTCCTCGCCAACAAGGCGACAAGGCTCGTCTTCTAAGCGAGGACTTAAATCCAACCATAGGCAGTGGTAGATGTGTTAGATTCTGGTACCACATGTTTGGTAGTACCATTGGCACACTCAGGGTTCTTGTAAAGACAGGCGCTGGAAACCAATCAGAAACTGCTATTTGGGAGCTCAGTGGGAACTTTGGCGACCAATGGTATAGTGCCCAGGCTCCAGTAGCTAGTAGAAAGGTGTACCAGGTGAGAACTGGTTACATTTATAATATTTCTTAGGTCATGCATTGTCTCATCTGATTACCAGTTCATGATCATATTCATTATGGTGGCCGTATGTACTTCGTGATGAGACAAGTGATAGATAAATATTAAGAGGTTTTGGATCCACGTAAGGATACCGGAAGTGGACATTTTGTATGCCAGGACAGTAGTCTCTCTGTGATTTTTAAACTAATCGTGTTTGTGAGTGAAAAAATAGTTAACAATACAAATGTGGTAGTGTCAAGACAAGCTAAGAAAAAGGAAACAGCTCACTTCCGGTTACCTTCAGTGCTTTAGCTTCCCAATAAGATACTACACTCTTGGTTTGCGCACACGTGATCAGCGATCGTCTCTATTAGTAAAAAACACTTAGCAATCAAAATGTGGTTGAGTCAAGACAAGTTAATACGAAGAAAACAGCTTAGTTCCGGTTGCCTTCCGTGACTAAAAAATCGTCTGGTGCATAATTAAGCTCCCTAAGATACCAGAACCCTTGGTTTTCGTTTACGTGACCAGCGAGGGAGTATTTAAAAAAAACGGAGCAAAAGAAAAATTTTCCAAAAGAATAAAGCTCAGTTAGCTACAATTTGTATAATTACCTTTCCTTAGCTAGGGGCTAAGTTGAAAAGTATAGTCTATTTAACCCCTAGACCCCTTTAAATTGTAATTGCTTAGCTTTTCTTTTGCCCTTTTATAGCTCTAAAACATGTAACGCTAACAGTACAAAAAGGGTGTAATAATAAAGATTGTTGTTGTTGTTGTTGTTGTTAGTCTGGAACAGAAACGTGGCCGTTGTTTCTTTGTTTAGGGGCACGAAGTTGGCCGTTGTGACCTTATCTTCCAAACCAAGAGTTGACTTTTCAGAACCAATGAAGAGTGATTATTGAAAAACGATCGGTACTTTTATGCTTCGCAATATTTCTCATGAACTGTCTTTGCCTCTGAAGTCGACGCCATTATTTTAAAACAGTTTTGGCAGAAATTTATTGGTTTTGTAAGCTGCTGCCAGGCAGTCTGAGGAGTTATTGTCTTATAGTGATTTATTTTCA
>OX421447.1:18991789-19014289 GCA_949126865.1 Montipora capitata
TCCCACGAGTGCAGCACTTAAACGTCGTTAGAAGAAGCCAGTGCGGCCTAGTAGTTGAGTATGTTGGGTGTAAGATTATTTTATTTGCTTAACTCCGTAGGAACATACGCATTTATTGAAACATCAAGTCCTCGCTTTGTCGGTGATATTGCTCGGCTCAGGAGCAAAACGTTTTCTGCCACAACTGGGAAATGCATGTCTTGGTGGTTCCACATGTATGGTGCGACTGTCTCAAGCCTTAACATCTACATAAAGAAGGCTGGTAGCCCAGAAACCTTGCTTTGGAATTTGAAAGGCAACCAGGTATAGCTGTTTTTTTCATTAATAGAGGGACACTTGAGTAGAAATCTATCTCTTTGGAGCTGTTCGATTTCAACTCAATCCTCCGACAAAACGTCACTGGATATTTATAAGTGCATTTTATAATAAGTTATTTGAACCTGGTTATGTATCGAAAGTACTTACGTTGGATGCTCAACAGGAGAAACTTTTCGGAGTAATTTCAGGAGGAAGACTGTTTATTTTAACTCCACGTTTTGTATTTAACGGTCCACCATTACTTGGTACGGTTCCAACCGATAAGCTTTCAGATCTGAATCGAGGAGAAAGTGACGTCATTTACTTTCTAGCTTAAAAATAAAGTGGATGAATGCGGCTTAATGAGTATGCAGCACGAGAGTTTTTCGGTTTTCAGATTGTCAAATTAGCGTTCTGTATACAAGTTAAGCCGCATTATGGAGCATTTAGTTATAGGGGGACACCTACATTCAGACAGGGTTATTGAAGATATGGGAGGGTTTTTCATTTTCGTTATATGTACTTTTTGTGCTTCTTTGTGTATGTTTATGCAACAAAACGTACCAGCATGAAGATACCCAATTGAAAGGGAGTATGGGCAAGAGTGAATTAGATAAGAGTGTTGATCTATCACGGCCTTTCCCCAGCACAGTCACAAATGGATATATTTTTAGATACACTTTGCGCGCAAAGCAAAGCAAAGGGCCGCCAGGTTTAACCAATCAGAAGAAGCCATGTCACGCGTGACTGCTTCTGGCATGTTTTTTTTTCAGGACATGACAGCTGATTTTCGCGGGAAGGGGGTATTCTAAGGGGCTGTTTACATGGAGGTAGGAAGATCCCAGCACTAGGAAGATCCTAGAAGGCGAAACAACTTTTCGTTTGGTTTACATGCAGAAATTTCTGTCTAGGTGGAAGTGGAGAATGACAGCTAGATGGCGGGCGAGAACAACAAACATGTAATTTGGGTCCTTCGTCGCCATGTTTGTTTTTTTGTCCCTAGTACCAGGAACTTCCGAGCGAAGGCAGTTTACATGGTGCTAGGATCTTCCTAGCTCACAGCTAGGAAAATCCTAGCACAAGGAAGATCCCAGCACTAGGGCCAAGTACGACCTCTTGCATGTAAACTGAATACAGAAAACACATGACGCTAGGATGATCCACCTTCTAGGATCTTCTTACCTCCATGTAAACAGCCCCTAAAAAAAGACTCATTTGTGTCTGTGCAGGGGAGCCCACCCATGCCGCGACAACACTCTTATGTAATTCACTCTTGGTATTGGCAGTTAGCTACAGTATCTACAAGGCCTGTTGAAGTACCGAAGACAAATCATTTTTGGTCATAGCGAGCACCAGGTGTTAGTTCGCCGCTTTAACCACCCTGCCAATCCTTTGCGAACAAGAAGCAGTGCTGGCCCAGTGGTGAGATTACATGTTTCCGACCAATGTGGCCCGAGTTCGATTCCCAGAGCCGGTGTCATAAGTGGTTTGAGTTTGCTGGTTCCTTACTGTTTTTTTTTTACCAGGCACTTCGGCTTTTTCCCTCTCTTCAAAAAGTAGAGTTTGATTTGAGTTAAAATTGATTTGATTTTTATGTTCGGTGTCCCCATTGGGCCACTTTCAAAAATACCATAATACTCTTTGTTTCCCCTCTCAGTTGGGCCCAAGAGAAAATAAAATAAAGCAAGCAATAAGCACTTAATGACTGGCCCCAAGGGAAAGAGTGAGTTTTGTTTCCTCGAGACCCTCAACATTGAGGGTCGAGGGGAAACAAAACTCACTGTTTCCCGCGGGGCAAGTCATTAAGTGTTTTGCTATGCCTCCCAACTCAAAATAGAACAATTCACGAATTTTTACACGGAATTTGCTGCTGTTTCAAAGGTGTACCTCCTGATCACGTGCGAGTCGAGTCGTGCGACCCCTGACACGTGACACGTTCTCCTCCAATCGGAAAACGTATTTGAGTTGGGAGGTGTAACAAAGAGTATTATGGTATTTTTGAAAGTGGCTTGTAAGTGCCCCCAGCGCTAAATCACTTGACACTTGACTTATGACGTCTCGTCCTATGTTCGATAATATGAAATTATGATGTTTTTTGCAGAAATTTAAACATTATGGCTTATAGTATCTATTTGTAAATAATCCGACCAATTTTCGAATGACCCCGAAGAAAGGACATTTACAGTGTCGCGGCAAAAACGTGACTTGACGATGACAACTTTGATTGGCGTTTTCTGGGCTTTAGAATATTGCCTAAGAGTCGCCCTTTTACGGAGCTACACTGAACTCAAAAGGATTTTTGTCCGATTCCGCTCAAATTTTCAAGACATTTTTAACACAGTTCGATTTACAAAACGGTGTCAGCGTTTTTCAATTCTTCCACATGTTTCGAATTCATACTACAGTTTGTCCAAATTCCCGGTCAAAAAACTATTTTCAACTTTCATGGAAGATAGCAAATGCCGCGAAAACGCAACTTGATTTATCTAAAGTCACTGACACCGTGTGGCTGAAAATGTATCTCAAAAATAAAAATAATAATAAAAAAAACCCGTTGTAGCTAAAATCTCTAGAATAGGACCACCTGTGTTTGCTTTGAGAATCTAACAGAAAAAATAACGTTCACACCATAGTTAACCTAGGGACTGGTTATGAAACCCTGGGAATTTCAAAAGCAGGAACAATACAGTCGCAATTAGATGTTGAACCGACCGTGACCCTGCACAATCTTTTGTTTTTGGTTCGCAAGTTAATTTCGAATAAACTAGTCGAAGCTTTTGATTGGTTATCCTGCCGAAAAAAGCGTGTTTCTGTCGGGTTTTGTCCAGGGTCAAGGCCAAAAAAGCGAAGAAAAACATGAAACAAAGAAACTTGTCGAGTTTCATAACCAGCCTACATCTATTAACTATGTTCACACAAAAGAATACTTCTTCGTATTCAAAACTTGAACTACATTCAAGGAGCATTAAAATAGCATAAATACTGACGAAATAAGAACATTTAAAGGAACCAACATCTCGAACATATGACGAGACCTTAAATAAAGTTCATTATTAAAAAAATATGTTCATTATAGGTGTCTTCGCAGGACAACAACAAACCTTCTGATTGTGTTTCAGGGCAATGTTTGGAAGAAAGCAGAAGTGACGATTACGAGCAAAAGCGATTTCCAAATAATCTTCGAAGGTGTGAGGGGAAATGACTATCAAAGTGATATTGCCATTGATGACATTAGCTTCGCTGACAAGTATTGTGTAGGCCTCTGTTCGTCTGTTAATCCACAACAACGCGTTGACTGTGCTGGTGGTATTGGTACAACAAGAGCAGCTTGTGTGGGTCTGCGCAGATGCTGTTGGGATGATTCTGTTCCAAACGTTCCTTTCTGTTTCTATCACCCCAGTGCATGTAAGAATGTCATTCCAGCTAACAGGTATGACTTTTTTTGGTACGGCCTTTATACTTTAAGCTTTTTGGCCATAAGTTATCTATTGTTTTCAGTATCATCTGATAGGAACGAACCTTCTGGTTCTCTGTGTTGCTTTTTTTTAAATCGCCAACCTTTATCTGCACAACAGGTTATCCTCCAAACCTTTACCCACATTTGGTGAGGATTTCATAACCTTGGAGTTCTTTCTCCTACATACTGCTTATTAATTTTCGATTGCGGTGCATACTTTTTGCGTTTTCGCCTATGGTCCACGCTATAATACTCGTTAACTTATGTTTTCGTAAACTGGTTTCAGAGAATGGTGAATTCAGCGAATAGATTCCCAAAGGACAGCTTTTTTAAAATGGATACGTTATAAGTTATCTTACGTGGAGTTTAATTTGTTTTAAATTGTGGTGTTCATATTAGAGTAAGAGGTTCTGTTGGGGCAGCGTACCTCTTTACTGAGTCCTTAAAATATACCATTTTACAGTTGTGTGCTTAGTTACCTGGCTTTTGAATGAAAGTGAGGCTGGAGTTGACCTTGTCGATAGAAACGTCACTGCTTTTCTTATGTTAATGATGTTGTTCTCATGCTAATTAGTAGGAATTTACCTAAGAAAAGCAATAAGGTTTCTATCAAAGCAAGGTCAACTGCAGCCTCACATTCATTCAAAGGCCACGTAAGTAAGCACACAACTGTAAAATGATCTGTTGAAATAACAAAACCCACCAAACTTTTGTTACCTCTTCAGACGAGACTGTGGCTTCCCTGGAATTACTTCCTCACAGTGCCAGTCTCGAGGATGTTGCTGGGACACCTCTGTGCCCAACGTCCCTTGGTGCTTCCATGGCCCTGCGAAGCCAACAGATTTCCCAACTCAACCACCACCGCCAACAACACTACCTCCGTCCAAATGGGACTGTACGTTTGAGTCTGGCTTCTGCAACTGGAATAACTCTGAAGAAGATGATTTCGATTGGACCAGGCAGTCAGGAAGTACTCCATCCCGCGGAACTGGGCCCACATCAGATCACACGACAGGAAGTCTAAAAGGTTAGATTGAATAAATTAACATTTTTTTAAAATCTTCCCTCGCTAAAATTTGTTCCTCGACATGAGTGTAGGCCCGAGAAGAACTGTTGGTTGTCGTTGACGTTTCGACAACCTAAGAGGGACTTATCGACTGAGTCAAATGGAAAACAAATTTTGAGTGAGAGATAAATTCGAAGAAAGGTGTTGTTTTAAGCCGTATTTCTTTCTTGATTTATACATAGTGCTAGAATATTCGAACTGATATTCGGAAGGCTAGGTGACAGGTTCGACCCCGGTTGCAAGTACTTGTTATTTGCCAGACTATATATGCTGGTGTCATGACGGACAAAATTCATTATTTTTTATGTCGAACTGCTTCCATTAACTGAAACTGCCTAAAGAAAACGTTTATTTTACCTTGACATACTCTCCTCCCATTTTTTTTTGAGGAAAAAACTATTTCTCGTAATGACTGCCGTAATGGGTGAGCCTGAAGCTAACGAACGAGGCAGCTCTCAAATCGGGAGAACCCAGTTTTCTTCGAAACGCTAGATATTGTGGTCAAAGACGCAAGGAATTGTGGTCATGCGCGAATGGAGGAATTAAGATGCGTGGTTTGATCAGTAGAGCCTGCTCTGTATTCATTTCGCTTCTCGTATCCTCAAACTATAGTTTACACTGTCACGCAACAAAGAAAATGAATTCTTAATCGTTCAATGAAAAGGCCAAGAACGTGGAATGTTGTAGGAAACAAATCTTTTGGCCACCTCTCCAATTCTCAGGTTTGTGTGGTACATAGTTTTTAAGTTATTTTGTCGAAGCATTTCTAGCCTGTGAAGGCATCCAGTTTTTTCGGCTCTAGTTTCACCCGGATGCTCTCGCAGGCTGAAGCATTCCACGCAACTTTTATATAGACTTGTATGAAGGCGTCATTTCGTCCACCAATATGGTGGTCGGTAATCAACCAAAAAACATCTGAATGCACTTTACGAAACCGCTTACGTTTCGCTCATGAGATAAAATACATGAGTATGAACACATCTTCTAATGTACTTTAAAGGCTCAAACTGGTGAGATTCGTCGGGATATAATTTTTTTCCAACCAAATAGCTTTGTATCATGGTGTCACGCAAGGTGACATTTCGGAAATTCCGAATGCTGTATTTTTGAAACGATAGGCGTCACGGAACTGGGCTTAAAAAAAGATTTATTTCTGGGTCATCTTCAACCTTCTTTAGATAATAATTCAGAGGACCTTGCGATTTCGGTTTTAGAATTTGTTGACGACACTGTGAAAGCTATTTATTGCTTTCTTTCTTCTCTCGAGTGGGGTCCAGTTTGGGAGGTCCAGTGGTGGTCCACGTTTCGTACCATCACTGCTCGAGACCTATTAAAATCCACTTCTGTCCAAGTTTGATCCTAATTAGATGCACGCCCAATTTTGACATCCAACACGAATTGTACCTTTAAGTCTAAGCATTTGCTACCTATTTTCAACAATAAGGTAAGCGTAAAGGTTAGCGTTAGTTTTAGCTTTGAGTAAATGCAGCAGTTAATCTTTACTTAAAGAGCAACATGTGGGGGACACTTTGTGACGTAAATTGTTTGTATTCCGAGACACGAGTGATGTTAGATTTGACGAGAAGAGCAAGGGGACACTTTGTGACGCGTATTGAAATCCGCTTGCATCTAATTTAGGGTCAAACCTGGACATATTAAAATCTCGAACCGTCGTTAAATTACCGCAAGCATAATTGAACATCTCCCTTCCCTTCGGCCGCATTTTTATCATTTAGGTAAACTAGTTTACAATCGAATTTTTGTGTCGTGGAAATGATTCTTTGTTAGACGAGTTAAACGCGAAGACTCTCGCGCTAGGGTGCGCTACTTTGGACAAAGCTTAAAGCTACTTTAAGCTACGTTGAAAGGAAAGAAGTCGAAACAAGGATGCGAGATCCGGGGATCGAACTCGGGAGCTCTTGCACCAAGGCCGCGCACTAACCGACTGTGCCATCCTTGCTCCTAATAAAGGAGTGGGGTGCGGCAACCTTCTTTATAATGCGGCTTCGTGTTAAGGTTGGTGAGGCTGCGCATTGCCACTTGAATCCAAAGACACGTTTTTGAAATGCTCCATGGACACGTCTTCTCTCCTCAGGCTATTACGTGTATATCGAGACGTCGTTTTCATCAGCTAATGAAACAGCAATCCTGGAAAGTGCGATGATTCCGGCAACGACTGGCAAACCCGATGGAATGATCTGCTTACAATTTTGGTATCATATGTATGGACTTCACGTTGACACTCTGAAGTTGTTCGTGCAGCCAGGAATGACGCTTCCATCATCACCAACCTGGACTAAGAGTGGTACCCAAGGTTTTCAGTGGAGACAAGGACAGGTTGCTGTATCAAGTAGAAGACCATTCAAGGTACAAAATTAGTATTCTTCGTACTTATTACTCGAAATACCTGAAAGGTATCCGAGTTATAATCTCGGTTGACTTTGTTCGGTGCAGCAATCTTGAGATCTAAAGACTTCGTCACACTGGTCACTGTGTCATCTCTTTAGTAAAATAAGTTATAAGGTTGTTCTTAATTATTTTTTAGTTTGTGTTCCAAGGCACGAGTGGACCTAGTTATAAAGGAGATATTGCTCTGGACGACCTTCGTGTCATCGATGGATCATGTCCTCCTTCACGTAAGTTTTGTATTAGTGAGGGATGTAGCATTGCGTTTACGTGAAACGTGAAATCTGTGCGTGAAACGAAAAACTTGTCTTGCTTCTTAAGTTGCTCGATATCTGGAGCTTTCAAGAAAGAAATGAGCTCAGGGATATAAAATGAGTTTCGTCCATTGTTGAAAGACTCAAATTTTAGTCTGACGTTTGCCGTAAACGTGACTCTAAATCTCTCCGTCGTTATTGGTATTAATACGCTCTCAAAGGGCTCCAACAAGTTAAGCGCGATCATTGAAGCCCCTATCAAGCGATTTCCAACTGGATGTCGTAAAACGAACAGCGAATTGAAAGTCACAACCCTGTCCAATCGCAACTGGCGCAAGCCAATCAAAATTCCAATCAGTTACATGTAACTTGCTCCAAGGGCAGTAATGCGCGGGGGCAAGTTAGTAGACATTGGGGGTGATTTCGTTTCTCATTGGTAGAAAAAGTGGCACGAGGTTTTTAAGTCAATCACGGCGAAGCGTGGCAATGGCAGTCACGTAGTTACTTTCGACTCTTCTTGCTCTAAGGGGCATATTGTCTAAAAAAGAAAATCAACTAACAAGTTAACACTCGCATTCAGTAGCTTTGCAAATTAGCACTTCCTTTGTTAGTGGCACGCATCCGTATTGCTCTCTTGAACACTGCCCAAAAAAGCCTGGTTTCTCCACCGCCCCAAGCATATGCACAAGCAAGATACGCAAATTCAACAATCACTTGTTCCTTTTTTTTAGAACAAGAGATACAAACTAACGACAAGTCAGTGGGCCTTCGTGTGTCGCCTACGGTTATGCTACATCGCGAGTGAAAAATGCCATATATCACAACCTTTCTGTCTTTAACGTCTTTTTCAGTTCGGCCTCCTGTATTGCTTATTACAAATAGCTTGTAATGATTTTGCGCGTGTTTATGTTGCTTTTTGTGCAACTTTTTGTTTGCTTTTTCTTCCAAAGGTGAATGTGGCTTTGAGTCTCCAAATATTTGTAATTTCACGCAAGATAAGGGAGACATCTTCGATTGGAGGAGAGGAAGCGGAAATACATCTTCTATCAGAACAGGGCCTCCGTTTGACCACACGTATAAAACTGCCTCTGGTAAGTTAACCAAGTCTCAGGAAAGCGACTTTCAGCTTTGAGATTTACCTCATTCATTCCCTTGCCTTCTTTGAATGGCGCAGTGGTGAGGGATGACGCAGTGGTGAGAGCACTCGCCTCCCACCAATGTGGCCCGGGTTCGATTCCCAGAGTTTGTTGGTCCTCTACTCTGCACCGAGAGGTTTTCTCCGAGTACTCCGGTTTTCCCCTCTCCTCAAAACCCAACATTTGACTTGAATTGCTTTTATTGTTAATTTCAGTTTATTTTGTCCCCAGTTAGTGCTCCAGCGCTGGAACGACCAGACACTTAAACAAAGTTCCTTTCCTTTTTCTTTCCTTTGAAAAGACTCCTTTCAAAACGAGGACCCCAAGGGCATCACCTAAAATAAACATTTGCGGCATCTTGACTTTATGTTTACTTGAGCATTTGGGCATCGTTGGCGAACTTTAAACTGGATTTGTTGGGACGCTGACCAAGTTTCGTAAAATCTAAAGCAACGACATTACTTCAACAAAAACAACAAAATGCCTTAGTATGAAAAAGTAATCTTTTTACAGGCGCAGTCGAGCATACATTTCGGTAAATTTCTCTACGGCAGTTTTCAAAAACCAATTACGTGAAAAACAGATCAAGTGAGCTATGATCCTCGCAGTTACGAAGGCAATTTTAGCAATTGCGTAGAGAAACCTGAAAAATTCAGGACTTCAACGGGGTTTGAACCTGTGACCTCGCGATGCCGGTGCGACGCTCTAACCAACTGAGCTACGGAACGTAGCTCCTGAATTTTACAGGTTTCTCTACGGAATTGCTAAAATTGCCTTCGTAAATGCGAAGATCATCATATCCGCAGTTCAGTATATGATTCATTTCATATAACATTACGCTCATTGAAATAACAGAGTTAACGATTTTGACGTCCATACTTGAGAACACCACTGAAATAAATGCTTTTTTTTCGTCACCTTAACGCCATTGAAGCGGTGGTTGACAAAGAGTTGGTGCTTCGACAAAATGACTTGGCTTAAAGTGAAACGACCTTTCTTGTCGTCACAGCGGTCAATGCCGCCATCTTCGTGGCCGTAGCCCCATGGAGTAGTTGGTGGCTTCAGGTTTCTTATGACTGTACTTCCCTTACTTTTACAGTCTCTCTTCTTTTTTTCTTAAATTAAATCTCCTGTCCTACAAATTACAGAAAATAATGTTTACAATCACATTTGTGTGATTTTTTTTTCGAAAAAAAAGCGTTTGCATCCGAAAGAAATGTATTTCAAATAGCTTATTTTGTCTTTTCTTTTTGTCATAAGAATAGGGAAATCATAACTCGTCACAATTATTCCAGATGGCGCCTGCCTGGAAATTGCAAAGTAAATATAAGCGATTCTGAAGAAAAAATTCGTAAATTTGATTCAAATCTTATTTCCTCTAGTTTAAAGTTATTCTTCTCTTTGAGTGGAAAAACGATGGGTGTTATCGGTACGCCGAACTCCCGACGCCAGAGTCGCGGGTTCGAGGCCAAGCCGGATCTGTGGTTATATTGTTTCCTTGGACATAAAAGTTTGCTCCTTCACCGCCTCTCTCCACCCAGTTATATGCATTAGTACGGTGACGTACAAGTGACATCGATGGGGTCAACCCTGCGCTAGACCATCCTGTCCTTAGGCAAGTAGCAATACTCACTTCATGCTACTTGAAGCCGGGCTGTGCTCCAGCCGTTTAATCAGTCAGTTGCTCGTCAGTCACTTAACATATCTTCCGTTGTAGAAGTGGCGGTTCCATTTAATAGTTATACAGATAATATGGAGCTTACGCAATGACGCTGACGATGCGAACGAGAACGTTGTCGAAAAATATTATTTCCCGTTATTGTAATAATTTCGCGATAACTCCAAGTCGTTCGGAATGGAAAGTGTTTATCATCATTGCGGGAATAAAATTGGCATGAACAGTGTGGTAGCTTGGGAAGAAAATTAAAAATATTTCTTCAGGTTCTCACGTCCTCTACACAACTTTAAAATTGGTCAATTCGCGTCGCTGTCAGGACGAAGACGGCAAAGAAATGTACCAAAATGCAAAACGCACGTGCAGGGCGTGCAGAGCCTTTGTTTTTGTTCATTACGTCCATTGTTTTGTGGCGGTTTCGTAGCCGTCGTCGTCGTCATCCTATCGTAAGGTCCCTAATGAACTTTATCATATGGCCCGTGCAGCCCCGCGCGCGCTTTCATCGGAAAACTATTGGGAAATCCCCGTATGAGGGCCGTACGCATTTGCGCGAGCAGGGCTGGAAAAAGCCGGACGGCCCGGCTACGAACACGTACTTCTCCGCACGATGCGATTTTATAGGATTTCGTCGCTTTAATACATCCAAGTTATTTACAGCCAGAAAAGCAAATGCAAACAACATATAAGATAATTGTCAGTGTAAATTTTTGTCACTTATTTTGTCCAGACTTCAAATTCTAAGTGCTCATGAATAGTTTAAAGAGCCCATATTATAAAATGCTTATTGACTGAGTTTAGGTCAGGCCGGACAGCAAAATATTTGGCCCTCGGTCTTGGCGCACGGACCGAGCGCAGCGAGATCCGTACGCAATGACCTCTGAGTAAATATTTTCCCGTCCGGCCCTCCCTCGCAGTCAATAAGTTGTATTTTCCACTGGCTGAAGAACGAAAGAAGTGGAAAATGTTTTCTCACACACCTCTGGGGCCTGGGCCCGAGGGTTTGTTTTTGAGTCACGTGTTCAGTGTTGTTTGTCAGTTGCTTTTTTGCTGTCCGCCATTGCTGACGTATATTTCAGAGCCCCGGTTCCCACTCAACCCTCTTTTGAGTTGATCACATACACTCTGTCAGCATAGACTCTTACTAAGCTTGTAACTGTCGTTTTAATATTACTGTATTTTGCCTACATTACGTATAATGTTAGGCTGTATTGGTTTGAGAAAAAAAAAGAGTCAGTTGGCGGCGGTCAGCTTGACAATGGCTCCCAGAGGTGTGCGAGAAGTACATATTATTTGAAAACGTGTCAAGTCATGTAGCGCTTGGGAGCAAATTGGGGACAATACATAGAAATAAAATCAAGGATTATTTTTTAGGGGAGGGGAAACCCGGAGTGCCCTAAAAAAGAAAAACCTCTCGGCGGGATTGAAACACAAGCCACATTAGTGGGAGGCGAATGCTATCAGCACTGCACCAGCCCTGCTCGTCCTTACGATCGTCGTAATCATTTCACTTGATCTTGTTGTAGGGCATTACATGTACATCGAAGCATCGGCTCCTCGCAGGACAGGAGACTTTGCTCGTATCGAGTCTATATCCTATAAAGCAACAGTGGGAAATGGACGGTGTGTTGTGTTTTGGTATCACATGTACGGCGGTGGCGTTGGTAGATTGAATGTTTACATCAAACGTGGAAGAACCCTTGGTTCCACCGTCTGGACAGAAAATGGTAACCATGGGAACAAGTGGTTTAGGGGCATGGTAACAGTGAAGAGTCCAAATCAGCAGTGGAAGGTATCGTAACTTCATTCTTTTTTAAAGATAATATATCCTCATTTCCTTATAAGTAAACTCTCTTGAATTTAGATTTGCCTACTTGATCAGGCAATCTTAAATAACGCGGGGGATGTCGGTTTAAGCTTTCGTTTACATTACCTAAGAACTATTAAACTTTGTGGACAAGTGAGTTAAAACTAAAAATTAGAATTAAAACTGGGATAACATATACCAAGCCTTTTGATTTTTTTTTTCAATATGAGGTGGTGATGGAAATATCTTTTAATGGTTTCGTTTCTGTTTGTTGATCTTCTCCACGGAACAGAAGAAGTCATTGTTTCAACAGCCAATTAGGTTTTGGTTAGCATATTAGTAACAATGGTTGACGTCACGAGAAACTTCGGCTACAGTGCGTCTTCGTGTTTAAACATTCTAAATTTCCACTTCTCAATAAATACTTGAGCATTTAGGCTTGTCTGTTGTCAGCGCACATAAAGTTCCTTCAATTTGTTGTTCACTGTTATCCTTTCCTTTAAAATAAATTCGAGAATACCATGTTTGGATATCGCAACTCTAGCAGTGTGCAGAACGTATTTACCCAGCGATCTCTTCATCGGTGACCGATTGTTCTGTACAAGGATATCAATCAAGTCGCCCGGTTGTTCAAAAGCCGATTAACGCTAATCCCAGATTAAAATTTGACCAAGGAGTTAATTTCTCTACTCTCAAATGCTGTTCAACGCTGATATTCGGCAAAACTTTACATTAGAAGAAGTCAATCTTGAACAGCAAAAATGAGCAAAAGAAACTTTCACCAAAAAGTTGAAAGCATGAAACAAAAGTTTACGCTAATCCTGGATTAAGTTAATCCGCTTTCGAACAACCGGGCGCAGACGACTAATGTTGATAATGTGCCCTTAACTTCGAATAAAGGCTCAGCTTCTAGGATTCTGCTCCGCGCTGTTAATCGAATGGACAGAGGGTCCCCTCCTTTGAGCGAAATATAACCTCAATACAATGTTTGTTTTTCATTGCTTAGATTGTATTTGAAGGCATCATAGGGCGTGGAGCTAGAGGAGATATTGCGATTGACGACGTTCTTGTCAAAGACTTGCCTTGTCCACCCCCGGGATCATGTGACTTTGAGAGGGGCTGGTGTGCATATCAGAATGATCTGACTGGTGATGACTTCGATTGGCAGAGAAACACAGGCCACACTTCGAGCATTGGTACTGGGCCCTCTGTTGACCACACAACTGGAACTTCGCTGGGTAAGATATATAGATTTATTTTCCGCCAGTTGCTCCACACTGAAACCTTAATATGATTCTTGAGTTGATAAGTTGTGATAAAAGATGCTGATGAGCTTACCCGATGAAACAAAAGGCTTACATAACGGACCAGCTTACCAGTCCCTGGGCACTTCGTTAAATCAAACGGTTTTCACGGAACGTAATAATAATAATAATAATAATAATAATAATAATAATAATAATAATAATAATAATAATAATAATAATAATAATAATAATAATAATAATAATAATAATAATAATAATAATAATAATAATAAGTTAGAGCAAATCGGATCGACGCGCGACTTGTCAGCCACGAGAGGAAAGAACTCTGCACAATTGAAATGAGCTGCCCATGGATTGAGAGTCGAGCCAAGACAGAAGAGAAAAAATACACTCAAGTATGGGCCCATGATGTGGGAGCTGAAGCAGAGATACAATGGTTACAGGGTGGAACAGTACAACGTAATAATTGACGTTCTGGGTGGATACTCTAAACACCTAGAGAGGTCGGTGAGGAAGCTACTTGGAGCGAGAGCACGGGGCGTACTTGAGCGGATGCAGAAGTCGGTCATCTCAAACACTTTAAACATTTCCAGAACATTTAAGATAAATACTAAGTCAGGGCGCTAAGGACACTAAGATTCTAGGTTTTCATTTTTCTCCAGAAATCCAAAAACGCAAGTGTCGCAAAACCTGTATTTTACTGATGTTTTTACATAGATTTTAACGTCTTTTCCTTTCGCCATATTAAGAACTTCCCATAAACCATTGCTTCCATCGCCTTTTTCCATTTCCCTTCGGTGATTAATTTGTCGATATGTTTCTGCAACCTGAATTTAGTTCGACTTGTTCGTCTGGACGATCGTCTTCGAAAAGTCAACTTCCAGGGTGGACAAATTTTAGACGACTGCAGGAAGTCGTCTAAACATCTGTTCGTCCCGTTTACACATCAGACAGGTTTGTCCGCCTGAGACAATTTGTTTTTCGAGACGACTTGTTTGTCCACACGATTTGTTCGTCTTCTAGTGTGAAAACGCCAATCACACAGGCCGTTAAAGTGAAATTTAAATTCTCTTGTGATGTTGCTGTTATGTTTTTCCCAATATTCAGGCCACTATGCGTACATTGAAACTTCATATCCGAGGGTGAAAGGCGACGTGGCTCGACTAACATCAGATCGGTTTAAAGTCAGTAAAGGCTACAGCTGGTGCTTAAACTTCTGGTACCACATGAATGGCAAAAGTGTTAGATCCCTGTCTGTGAAGATAAAAATCTATCCCTTCAAATCACATAAGCCTTACTACAGACCGTTATGGAAAAGGCAGCTCAATCATGGAGATGCATGGTTGGCAGACAATGTGCAGATCAACAGTCCCGACGATTTTGAGGTATTCATTGTGGGCTTCATTGCTCAAGTCAATATAGAAGAAGATACGTTGGGAGGAAGGTCAAATCACATCTCGTATGAGACACAATATAATTGTCTTCCATTTCACCAACATGGTGTATAGCGAACTTTATTCTACCTGGGTTTGTTATTTATGATTTTGGGGGTCAGAATATAAAAGATAGCTACCAAATTCCGATTCTCATTTCACGGAGAATGTTTGTCCAAAAATGTTACTCCCTGCCTTTACTGAACTCGTGTTTCGCGAGAAAAAAAAAGAGACTTTTCCACATTTCACGGGAAATGAAAAAGGCAATTTACTCTTTTCCATCCTTACGAAATTGACCTCCAAAATTGGGCCCTTTAGGGTTCGCATTTGAATGTCTATCTGTTAGTTTCTTGGAACATTCACCAACCAGAAGGCTTGGTTTTGTTGCCTCTTTTTCTACGACATCACCTCTTTTCTGCACCATGTTATCAGAAAACTGCATTTCTCTTGGTTAATCAGAGTGGAGAGATTCTTTTTGTGCACTGCTATTTACCTCATGTAATCATTTTGTTTTGTTCTACAGATTGTATTTGAAGCTTCTACAGGGGCTTCATTTGATGGAGATATTGCTATTGATGATATTGTTGTGACACCTGGAGTTTGTCCATGTAAGATAAACAAGAAAGCAGTGATTGATAGGAATTGAGACCTGTGAAGACTGTGATTTGCGATTTATAGATGTCGGTTTCCATTCATTCTGCAATGAAATGACAAGCAAGAAAATTGCCTCAGTATCGTTGACAAGCATTATAATTGATCAGACAGACACTTTATAACGTCAAAGCAAGAGAAAGCTTTTAACACAGCAGATGACAAGCGATGTTCCTAAATTGGCGTACATTTTGGCAGTTTCAAAAGGCACCTCGATTACCTGTTGTTCCAGAATATTGTCTACGTTCGTGTGATCTTTTGAACTTCATTTAACCATATTGCTGAATTCTGTTTGACTGGGCGTCTTTGCCAGCAATAAAACAGTGCTTATTCCATGAAGCCTGTTTTTCGCTAGCGACGCAAGCACCAGCACAAGAATAAACGCGAGCACAAGATCGCTCATTTCACCGTGCAAAACGGGCCTGACGCATGCATAAGCACGAGCGAAAGGGTTAAAAATGTTCCTTTTCCTTGTTAATTCTTGCGCTTATGCTTGCGTTCGCGTGCATTGTGTGAAAACGGGACATAACGCAAGCACTGCGCAAGCTGTGATGTTCATCGAATGAAAAAGATCCGTTCCAGATTCCTCTCTCAGCGCCGCGTTGTAAGAGAGAACATGGAATGAGTGAATCCTGGTCTCTGCGTCGTGTGCTTGTTCTTGCGTCAATGGTTCCTTTTCACTTGACAAGAATCTCTCGCGCTGGCGTTTATGCTTGCGTCGCTAGTGAAAACCACGCTTTACTTGACACATTTCCTCCCTAATAACTGCGTTTTGCTTTTTTTTTTTTCATGCGGAAGATAACCAAAACTCATAATGCCAATTAGAATCCAGAACCAAGTCCAAGTTAATAGGCCATTTCCCAGTTCATGTCTGCCTCATCATCAAAGCGAGTCTAAGTGCGAAGTCTTTGTGTTGGAAATTAGTTCTACTTTACATATGAATGAAGACTGATTTTCATAAGAAAAACTTCGCACTTAGACTCGCTTTGAAGAGGAGGCAGACATGAACTCGGAAATGGCCTATTTACATGACAGCCGTATTTGATCGAAGAAGCGTCCATCTCTTGATTAACCTTTCGATAAAGCGCCTGCTAAGACGTTATAGACATCACAAATCAAGGTTTAGAGCCAATTATTCTATTATTCATATTATTTAGCAGACCTGTTGATAAGCGTCAGTCCGCAAATAGGAGTAAAGGCAAATAGGAGTAAAGCAATTTTAAAATCACTGTTGAATACTAAATTTGCGCCCTTGGCACTTATCGATTAAACACGGTTCAGAAACGCTAGACCATACAAGTAAAAAACTCAATTCTCCTTTAATTGATTGACCCATCTTTTGTTCCTTTGGAAGCTCCAACGCCAACCACAACACCCAACCCATGTGCAGTAACGTGCAAGTCTAGCAAATGTATAAGTTCAACGCGATTGTGTGACTTTGTCAATGATTGTGGACCTGGAGACAACAGCGATGAGAAGAACTGTGGGGATTGCACATTTGAACAAGGTACGTTTTGAGAAGGGATACCTGACAAGTGTAGGCGAAGTATTAATATTTCTCTTGTCTCAACACCATAACGTTTCTCTGATCTCTCTGCACTTATGTCTTGAACTGAACCTAATGATATGCACGCCGAATTTTGAGAACCAACATGAAGTGAGCCTTTGCTTTGCCTTTTTACAACAATAAGGTAACAGTAAAGGTTAGCATTATTTTTAGCTTAGGATAAATGCAGCTGTTTATCCTCACTTGAAAAACAGCAGCACTCGGAGGACACTCTGTGACGTTGTCTGTATTCTGAGACACGGGTTATCATTTCAGGAGAGCAAGAAGCGCTCTTGATGACGCTTATAGAAATCTGCGTGCATTTAGTTCTGGACATATCTGAACATTTCTATTTAACAAATCGAAAGTGATTCAGCGTTTTCTGTACTCTTATCGACGACGATATTCGTCATGACAGTGGTCAAAATGTTGTGGACTCACGAGGCGGAGCCGAGCAAATTTTGACGCCAGCATGACGCGAGCAGATTTTTACGCGAACAGCGTTGTCTAGACTCTTATCGACAACGGCAAATTAGCCAATCAGATTGCAAGATTACAAGCAATTGCGGTAAAATTTTGTGTTAATGATAACCACTCTCAATCGCACTTAACTAAGAACATGTTGGAAGGGCTGTCAATCAAACCAAAGCTCAAGAAATATAAAGCAGATCCGATTTGGTGTTTTGAAGACAAGGGAAAACAGGAATAACCGGAGAAAAATCCCTGGAAGCTAAGTGTTAAACCAAAACACTCGATGGACGTATGCCGTGCTTCTAACATAGCTCCAACTAAAGTCGAGATGCTGCTAAAAGTTGAAGCATGCATGTTCTTCGAACGAGAAGCAGACGATATTTGATGTTAAATTTGGCCGTTAAGCCAGGGTTTCTTTCGGAGATAATTTGCTCCAAAACCGATTTGGTCAAAATTATTGCTCAAGAATATGGAACTGTCCTCGTCCAATAATATTATTGTCGTCAGTGCCAAACGTGCCTTTGTTTAAGCCTTACTGCCGTAACAAACCGTGGTCTATGGTGATTGCATGATTTTTTTTAATATAGCGATACTCACCGTTACGTCACCTACTGTCATTAATGTGCCAAGCAGACATCTATTGGCTATCGAAACAAAGGATTCTTTTGTTTTGTGGTTGGCAGAATTTAACTATCAAAAGAATTGTTTATAAACAGTGAATCTCGCTATACGAATTCATTACTCTACCATTCCATTTTTATTTACATCGAGTCAATGTTCGCATAAATTAACGAGTTTTTTATCTTGTTTAAAAATCATCACAATCATTGAAAACAACAAATCATATATAGTCCATCAGAGGTAACCCCCAGCCTCATGACATTTTCTGACTAGTTTTGGGATTTAATCATAGAAAAGCGTTTATATTTAGAAAAAAGTGTTATTTCAACACCTGAGCTATAAGAGGTTGATTTTCATCTTGCTTTTTTTCCTGATCTCAAGGCCTTTGTGGATGGAATGATAAAAGCAAGGGCTCATTTGATTGGAATAGAGATCGTGGTGGAACGCCTTCTTCTAATACCGGACCTACCATTGATCATACTCTTGGTAAGTAAATTGTTGATCTGTGCTCAAACTTGTGTTTATCTTATCATGGAGTCACGTGGCAAGTTTGGAGAGTGCTCGAGAAGGGGAAGAATTGCTGGAGACGTAGCTGAGAGGAACTCTGGCTTACTGAACGCTCTCTCTTCCAGGTTGCATCTTAAATTGATATAAGCACAGCTAAAACCATTTAACAAATTGTCTTATGGCATCGCCAGTGCAGTTTTAATATTGCGAGAAGTCTTCTCTGTCGTACGAACTCGGAAATGTCGATCTTCGAGCAGCAAAGCCGCGAGCAGCGAATTTCTTGGGCGCACTCGAAAATGAGGCTCGCAGCTTCGCAGATTATTTTCAGTGAATCTAGGGTACTGTCCCCATACTGTGACATGTAATTTTTATGGGGCTTTTTTCTTCAGGCACTGCTCTTGGATATTACATGTATGTGGAGGCCTCCCAAGGACAAACATGGGATCTGGCGAAACTGGAAAGTGTGTGGCTCAAGCAGGCTGCCTCAACTTGTGTTGTTAGTTTCTGGTATCACATGTACGGGAGAGGAATTGGAACTTTGTATGTGTACATCAAAGTTGGACTGACTTACACCTTAGTGTTTGAAGAGTATGGCAATAAAGGTAAGGCAAAGAGGAGCGCCGCGACAATTCTGTTTTTTCATAGTTCTTTCCGAAGGCGTCGCAGTGCCCCCTCAACCTCGCAAACTTCCTGTTTTACTGTTTGGTTAGGGTTAAGGGAACTCTGTGACGTTTATAGCTTGTTCATTTCATTAATTTTATGTGGCTTGAATGGACAACCCAATACCAACCATGGAATACAATATAATTTAAATGTGGACCCATTGTGGCCGGCTCTTTTTTATTTGAAACAGTGAAGAGAACAAGGAAGGGAAAGACTTTGTAAAATCCTTCTCTCAAAGAACGCCTTGGATTTAAAATTCATGTGAAAGCTATCCAACAGTCGACGTCATTTTGATAACCTCTTCGTGACTGAGGGTGACAGCACTAGGTCAGTCTAGTCTCGATAGAAAATCAAGATAACCGGGGCCATTTGAATAAGTTGGAATTTTGTCTTTTTCAACTAAATCTAATGGCTGTCTCTGGTCACTGCGCACGGATTTTGTAGCAAATGGTATGAACCCTTGATGTGGTAGGATCGTGTTTGTGAGAGCCATCTGCCGTTTCGACAACCAGAGCGGAATTCGTCACTCGACCCTGAAGATGATTTCCTCGTAGGTTGTCGAAACTGCAGGCAGTGTCACCAATAACAGTCGTTTTAAGGATTACTCTCAGTAATAATAGAATGAAACAGTACCGACGTAGCGTCAATAGTGCAACCCCAATAAAAATTTTCAAAGTTTAATTGTGCTAGTGTTGATGAAAAAAGTATCGTTCATTTGTGCGCAGGCAAGAACTGGCTGCAGGGTAAACTTCATTTGGGTCGGCGTTCAGCACCATTCAAGATCATTTTTGAGGCCGAGAGAAGCTACAGTGTGTTCGGAGACATTGCCGTGGATGATATCAGCTTTTCGAACTGTTCCTTGCCGCCAATTAACAGAAACTGTGGTCAGCAGCAACATCGATGCCACCGAGGATCTTGCATTGATGTTGGGCGCGTGTGTGACTTTACCGATGACTGTGGGGATAATAGCGATGAGAAAAATTGTCATTTCTTTAACTATAGGTAAGACTGTCATGGCATTGATTGAGAACCAATCTAGAACAGCAGTTTCAGTAATGCGCCCCTTAATGCTGGTTATACGTCAGGTAACCTCTGGCAAGTGCACGCAAAAAATATTCCTGTTAGCTGTTCCTATACAAGCGATTGTACCATGATTGTAACAATTACTAGTAATAGCTATCGCTAAGTGCCAACGAGACAGTCAGTATAATACATAGGAATATACAATAATTAAGTAGAATAAAACCAGTGCCATGTAAAAAATCGCCAAAACGTTTTCAGACTTTTCAGTGTGAAACATGTAATGGGGAATCAAACTCTGTCGCACATGAAAGTTGTTTCACTTGTAGAATTTTTATTTTGCAAGATGCAGCCATGAGTTATAAGTCAAATTGATCGTCGAATTGTGTGCTTAAATGCAGACAACACAGTTCCGTTAAAAATTAAATTGGTCACAACTCAGTGGTTACAAAACGAAAAACAAACTGTTCGATTCACGGGCCGAGGGCCGAAATTGACAACAGCGGCCGATAAAAACATGTACGCGCCGGTTTAGTTTTGAGCTCCTTCACTCAATATAGAACACGCTTGTTCAAAAATAAATATTAAAGAACACTCAAAGCAAGTGTACACAACACAATGGTCAGGGAAATGGAAAAAATGTGTTTTCACTCTCCTTCGAACACAGGATCATAAATAGTCGCGCGCGTCATGCAAGTTTGTCTAATGACATCACACATCAAAACACGCGCTTTTATTGTTCTTGAAGTCACATGATAAGTGGCCTTGGTCCCCTTACCTTATATTGCATTTTCTCTGGAGCGCTCGAATTTTTTTCTGCATCCACAACAATCTCGCGCTTCGGCTCTGTAAAGCTGCCGCCTCGTCAGCCTCGCGTCTTCGCCCGGCTGACTCGTTGGCAATAACTAATGATATTTACCCAGGAAGCTCCACTCACTCGAAAGTGGTTTTCAGGGAGGCCCTGCACCCGATTAGACTGCAAAACAGTCGTTTTCTTCCATTTTCGGAAGGCGCGAAGCGCCGTAAGCGTGATCCTCGCGTGTGAAGCGCGCGAGCCTCCCTCGCCGTTTCTACACTCGCTCCAGACCTTTCATTTGAATATTTATCGCGTTGCTTGCGTTCGCAAAAAATACGACTGTTTTGCAGTCTAGCACCCGATCGAATTGGAATTTAGAAATGTTGGTTTTGGAGAAGAGGAGAAAAACCTCTCGGAGTGGTCTGCCGAGTAAAGAACCAACGAGAAACTTAACCCATATATGGCTACGAGTCGGGCATCGAACCCAGGCCACCTTGGTCGGATGCGAGTGCAATCACCACTACGCCAGAGTGGCTACAAGCTAAATGACAGGGGTTAGCTAAGATGGAAGCTTAATACTCCTAAGGGGGAAAAAAAGTCTTGCGTAGGGCTCACATTTCTCCGCCTGCGTACATCCTCTTTTCCAAATGTGAACCAAGAAAACGTAATTTGCGTGTAAATTGTACCCGTTCGCAATTAAAAATTGTTACCTAGAGAGAACGAAGACCTTGCGCTCTGTCAACCTAGTACGGTTCTACACTGCTGCGAGGTGTGATGTGTATTTTCTTGCCTCCGTAAGCAATGAATTCAAATTATTTTGAGTTGTTCGTACAATCCATTGCAGATGTTCGTTTGAGACATCGCTGTGCCAGTGGAATCAGTTGACAGATGACGACTTTGATTGGACAAGGAATCGTGGCAGTACAGCTTCATTGGCTACTGGGCCATTGTTTGACCACACCCTGGGCACTTCAGCTGGTAATATAATCGTTTCTTACTCAGCATTTCAGTCTTGTCTCCTGGTCGAACTTACCACCACCATAGAGATCCTGTGAAACTGTCGCAGTGATTGAAAACCTTTGAACTCTAGAACCGTTCTACGGCTGCGAATGCTCTGCAAAAACCGTTTGATTATTTTAGACGTGTTGACTTTTGAACCAAGCTTGACTTATGATATCGTCAGCGAAATTTGGACTGTTAACGTTAAACTCAACTAATTTCACGTCTTCATTCCTATGGTGTTGTACTGTCTTTCTTTACTATTGTAATTGCAGAGAATAAGACCTTGGCTTGTCTGGTTTGGTTTTCCATTAGCAATTGCTGCAACGTCACTGTTTTTCAATCCGCTTGATAACCCTGCACCATTTCTGTTTTAGGGTATTACATGTATGCAGAAGCCTCCTATCCACGTAAGAAGGGTGACAAGGCT
>OX421447.1:19019289-19034289 GCA_949126865.1 Montipora capitata
AAATAGTTCAACAATCTTGAACCTCTTTCAGAGGTTTTCTCTTTCTTTACGTGAAGGATTTGGGCGGGCCACTGGGTTGGGAAATAAGCGCAGTGGATAGTTCCAAGAATATTACTAGGATTTGAAACAAATTCAACGCTTTCTCGATGTTTCCCTTGCCTCTACAAAATAACAAACGTTATTTTTTCCTGCATGGGACATAAATTATGAAATATATTTGATTGACAGGTTATCTCCTCATGGCCAGTCCGAATCTCTCGTCCGCTGGTGGACGAACTGTTCAAAATGCCCAAGAATTATAGCAGGCGGGATTTCAAAATTACTAGTCCACATGCCAATCGCGGCCCGCTCGAGGCCAAAACCATCGTACTCACGAGTGTTTAATAATGCAATCTTTCGTCTGCAAAAGAAAGCCCTCGGAATCATGACCCACTCTACCCCATGTGCACATACCTACCCTCTCCATACTCATAAATACTCTGTCTTTACGGGGGTACAGGGTCCCCGAATTTGGAATGATGTTCCTCTCTCACTACGCAATTCTCTCAATCTTTCAAACTCTTAACGTAAACTCAGAGATTTCCAGTCCTTTTAAACTATCATACAATTTTTCGTTTAACCATGAATCATTATTCCTCTCATGGTGCCTTCGAACTCTTTCTCATAAGACATAATGGTTAGCTTTTGGTGTAATTGTGTATCCTCTAAGTTGTATATTTATTTGTATAGTCGTTTTTTTTTTCTGTTTGCCATCTGGTAGTTCGCCTGATCTCATGCATGATCTTTGCCATTGTAAACCTTAATCTGAGTTTTCTTTCTTGAATTAAATAAATAAATAAAATAAATCCTGCGATAAAATATCCTGCCAGGTTTGAGGTTATTCGAAGGGCGGGTTAACCTGACGATAAATTTTCAATTTTCTCTCTAAATATCCACCCTGTTCTCAAGTATTTTATTCTTGGAATGGTGATGCACACTTTCCATACCTAGCGAATTGTCTGCAGTACACGCATTTTACAATCTGAAAGCCAAAAACTCTCGTGCTGTATACTAATTAAGCCGCGTTCACGCACTTGATTTTTAAGCTTGTGAGTAAATGACGTCATTTTCTCCTCGATCCAGATCGCTGAAGGATTATCGGTCGGGACCACGCCAAGTAATGGCGGACCGTTAAATGAAAAGAGTGGAGTTAAAATAATAGTCTTCCTCTTCCTCTTGAATTAAATTGCTACCAAAATTTGACCTGTTCACGACGCAAGCAGATTTTTTTTATTGCGGTAGCAATGTAATGGACCGTAGGTCGAAATCAGCCAATCACTGCGTTAAGTGTGACCCATTGATGTTAGCAAAAACAAAAGTCCGTCGATTGAAATTTGAACTTCAGTCCTCATGTTTATGAAAGATTCCGTAAATAGCACTAAACAACTAGCAAAAGTTTTTCGCGAGCACGGCTATGCGATGTATGACTCAAGTCCTGTTAGTTTGAGCCCTGCGAGACTTGACATCAACGCGAAAGATCTGTTGGTTTGTAGCCCAAAGTCGCATCAGAAGCACTAACATTACACCCTTACAGTTATCCAAAGGGCAATGAGAGAACCACCCATCCAAAATGAGACTGTCAAAACGTTTGTCTTATATCCCTGCACGTTGGCCAGTAAATTGTCTTTTTTTTCCTTAGGCTTTAGTCTCGAGTTCATCGCGTCCAAGTTCTTTGCTGCTGCAGACATGGCAGTGGATGACGTTACATTCCAAGGCTGCGCCTTACCATCCATCAGACCTTGCATAACTGGGGAGTACCGCTGTATCAGAGGCTCTTGTGTCAAACCCAATCAGGTTCGTTGTTTGCATTCGTTAAGAGAAATTAAAAAGACAGAAAGGGAAAGACAGGTATTCTCGGTGTTCACATGACGTCACGGCCGCCATGTTGGAGCCCCGACCAAATCCTCCGGGAATTTAACTCCATTGTTATGCAAAAGTTTTCTTTGGTTTTCGTTGAAAAACATGATTGTTGATCACGTGAGTGAAAACCATCAATAGGGCCGAGATCTGTGAATTGTTGTTAGAAAATGGAATTTCGGTTGTCCTTATCGTCGATGAGAACGTCATTTAACTCATCATTGCGCAGTGACGTGGCATTGTGTTAACACCCCCTTGAGTGAAACTCCATGTTAAACGTCGTATGATCGAGCGGTCCGGCTGGTGATATAAAGCGGAGCAATCAATTACATCATCGAGGCAGACGTTTTTTTAAAGTAATGCCTCTCGAGCAAAGCCGTGTCATTTAGTCGATCTTTGGTTTTCAGTTGTATTTGTTATCCCCAAGTAAACAAACGGTAAATAAGCAACATTGACAATGACTGCAAAATTCTCGCGCGCTCATTGGCTAATTTTTATTGTCAATAAGCGGACAGACACAATAATTTATAATTTATGTGCGTAGTCTGCGGATCCACGAGGCGATAGCCGAGTCTACTTTGACAATGTTATGACGAAATACATGATCAATAACAGGACAGACGCATGAAAAACTGAAATCAATTTGTTAAATATAAAATAAAAATCACAAAATGAAAACTTTTGCGACACGGTACTACTAATGGGGCCCTTTTTTTTCTTTTCTGTAAGGTGTGCGACTTTTCTGACGATTGTGGAGATAAGAGTGACGAGAGTCCAGCTGTTTGCACGACTTACAAGGAAAGGTGTAATTTTGACAATGACCTTTGTTCCTGGAATCAAGACACAGACGACGATTTTGATTGGACAAGACAAAGTGGTGGGACTTTCTCGTGGTCGACAGGCCCTGGAAGAGATCATACCACCGGTAATTGCGTGAGATAGTAGGGAATTCGCGGAATTTCCCGTGCTGTTGTGCTCTAGGAAACTGGCTTTATTAGGGAGCTTACACAGTAACGCTGTCACACTTTCCCTTAAAAGAGTTTTCTCATGAATTCTCTGTCTGCAGAACAGGTTTGATAAAAATGACTCATATAGATGTGTAGGTGTGTACGGTCGTGGAGTATTTTCACGAATTTTCAATGGATTTGATTCGCTCTACGTGGTCGTCATTCAAAACACAGACACTCGTAAAAATATAGCCTGCGAGCAAGCTCTCAAGTAGCAATACTCAGTCCGCGACAGAAAACGTGAAAGCATCTAATAAGATATACTTATTGAACGAAACGAGGACAGATGTCTCCAGAAGTGCCCTAAATTAGATGCACGCAGATTTCAATAAGCGTCACGAAGTGTGCTGCTTCTCAATTTACGGATAAACAGCAGCATTTACCCTAAGCTAACAATAACGCTAACCTTTACCCTCACGTTGTTGGTGGAAATAGTTAGCTTGCAATGGCTAAGACTTAAAGGGACACTTCGTGTTGGATTTAAAAATTCGTCGTGCATCTAATTAGGTGCATTTCTGAAATGTACCAAAATGTGAAACGCGCTGACGAGCGGCTCGTGCAGAACCATTGTCTTTGCTCATTAATCCTATTGTTTCATGGCTTTGTCGTAGCCGTCGTCGTCTTCGTTGGCTCAGCTCCCTTTACACAGGCCGACTTCCAACACGTTAGGCGGGGACAGCTATTCTTAGAGTTATTTTCATAGAGTTATGTCGTAGAGTTAGAGTTAAGTTGCCAAAATCCTGAATTCAAGATTTTGGAACCCAACATTCATAAAAAGCTAAACTTTTGTTTAGGCCTAATTAGGCCTAAGGTTAGCTTTTATGCATGTTTGGGATACTTTTTGTATTTCTAAATTCAGGATTTAGGCCTTCCAAAATCTTGAATTCAGGACTTTGGAAACTTAACTCTAAATCTACGACATAGCTCTATGAAAATAACTCTACTGCTAGTCAACTTCACTGTAGACATTTTGAGTTGTTTTTTTTTTTGTGAGATGTATATTTATATTTTGCTTTGCCGACATTTCAGGATCTTCAAAAGGATTTTACCTGTACATCGAGACATCGTTTCCAAGAAAGCGGAACGATTCGGCTCGCTTGAGCAGTATGACTTTCCGACCTTCTTCACGGAATGACAGCTGTTACATGCGTTTTTGGTATCACATGTATGGAACGGATGTGGACACGCTCAGTGTCCTACTAAGGACATCTGTGGTTGGACCATTGATCTCCATTTGGAACAGAACAGGTGAAACGTTTTAAGTTTCAGTTCCTATCTTTTATGGGAGCGCAAGATATCAAGTTTGGGTTTGTATAATCAGGGGCCTGTTTCTCGAAAGTCCCGAAAACGTTTCGGGTCCGAAAAGCCATCTGCGAAGCTGCCAACCGCTTGTTTTAGAAAGCCGATATTTTGACATGTTTTCAAGATAACAAAAACAAAAATGACTTAAATCCTATCCGTTCTTGAGATACAATGGGAATGATGACACCCGAAAATGACCCGTAAAGTTTCGGGACTTTCGAGAAACGGGCCCCTGGGCCTGGAGGACAGACCACAACACCAGGGCTCTCCCCCTGCTCTTCACAAGCAGTGTGTGGGTTTTTTTAACGTCCCACAGTGTTGATTAACAGGGAAGGGTGAGACGGGGCCTACGGCTTATAGTCCTTATCCTTGAACGTCTAACCATTTGCGGGTGTAATTTCAAAGGCAGCAATTTCACCTCAGTCGAGCTCACGACCTCCCGCATGGCAGCCCGGTGCTCAACCTACTGAGCCACCGGTGCGCCCTATTCGTTCTTACTTCCGGACTTGGAATAGTTTAGGGTTCTATTTTTTATTTTTTATTTTTGACAAACATGTGAGATTTGAAGGAACAATGTACTAAAGACATGTTTGAACTCCGGAAATGAAACAAGTTGTGTTTTGAGATCAACGCAGTGATAAACACTACTTTATCCGTAACGAAAGGAAAGCCTGAAAAAAAAAAAAAAATTCTGGTGGCTTAAATGGGATTCGAACCCATGTCTTCCGCGATACCGGTGTAGTGCTCTACAAATAGGAGGTTTTCACGTGACGTCATCGCCGCCATGTTGGTGGACGAAAACAAAAGATCTCCCATTAGCGTCTTTTGTTCGTCCACCAGAAGTCGCACATTTCTCTATTTTTATTGGTATCTCTAGAGGTTGGTTGAAAACGTCCTATTGAGCTATAAAGCCGACCTGGAGCTGGGGCCTGGTGGCCGTTTCTCGAAAGTCCCGAAACTTTTCGGGCGTATTTTGGGTGACATAAAACGCTTTGTGCCTTCAAAAGGAAAACGTTTCTCGTAATGAAACTCTGCGATTGTTTCGTTTTCACTGGTCTGGCAAACGTGTTCAAAGATCAATTTTTCATTAGTAGCAGATCATAGTTTCACGAATTGCTTTTCGGGCCCGAAAGGTTTTCGGGACTTTTGAGAAACGCACGCCTGTTTCTCGAAAGTCCCGAGACCTTTTGGGGGGCCGAAAAGCCAGTTGTCAAACTGCAATCCGCTTGTTTTGAAAAGCTGATCTTTTAGCATGCTATTCATGCAAGAAAAACCAAAAGGATTGCGAAGTTTCATGACTGAAAACCTCTGAGTTGCCAAGATATAATGGGAAATGTGGCACCCGAAATAGGCCCTGGGGTCTGTTTCTCAAAAGTCCCGAAACTTTTCGGGTGTCACAATTCCGTTTGTATCTCAAGAACGGAGAGGATTTAAGTCGTCAAACTTCGCAGTCATTTTTCTTTTTGTTACCTTGAAAACATGTTAAAAGATCGGCTTTCCCGAAACAAGCGGTTGGCAGTTTCACAGATGGCTTTTCGGACCCGAAAAGTTTTCGGGACTTTCGAGAAACGGGCCCCTGGTACCCAGGCCCCTGTCAATTATCATATTGACCTTCTCGTTGATGACTTGACAGCTGAGCCGTATGAATTGCACGAGCACGCGTTTCAGTCCAGTGCAAGCTTGGATTTTTTCCATGCTTCTTTACATTTGCTTAATGTCTTGAATTTTGCTCTGTATCCATGAAGGTGAACAAGGCGACATATGGAGGCGAGCTGAGATCCAATTAGCCAGTAACGTCAACTTTCAAGTGGTAATCGAGGGCCTCAGTGGCCCTAGTTTCTTGGGTGATATTGCGATAGATGATGTGTCATTCACACCAGATTGTCAGCCAGACAGCACTGCCACTATCTCTCCTACTTTACCAACTGGATCACCAATCCCTGGTTGTAATTCTGGTCAATTCAAGTATGTACATCCACTGATTTAAGCCTCCTTTTTTAATGTACTTTAAAAGGAAGCCGGGTATTAGCAATCCACTTTTCTAATTATTTTAAAATTAGGTGTGGAAATGGCGTGCAGTGTATTGATGCCAACAAGGTATGCAACTTCCGCAAGGATTGTTCCAGTGATAACTCGGACGAAATCAACTGTCCAGCTCGATGTAACTTCGAGAGCGGGTACTGCAAATGGCAAAATAACCAAACTGGCGACCATTATGACTGGATTCGTAACAAGGGCAAGACTCCATCTAAGTACACTGGACCATCTGTTGACCACACACTGAACACCTCGTCAGGTTAGTGGTGAATTTAAGAAACAAGTTTAAAGGTCGGCATTATTGGGACATGATGCAAGGGCACTTAATGTTCTTGTATGACATTTTCTGGAAAGCGTTTGTTCCTGTCCCCATGTAGAGTAACATACAGGTCGTCTGAATACGTACCTCGTTAAGAGGGGACAAAATGACTCATAAGTCTTAATTACTGTAAGGAACAAGATCATCAACAAATTTATCAAATGGTTTCAGTTTATTTTTGTCCTTGTCACCCATATCACCAAATTGCTATAAGGAGATTAGGTTATTAAAGAAGTTACCATTAACAATCCATTTGAGAGATTTATTTTCAATTCAGAATGCAGAAAGTATTGATTCCGTGACGGGATCATTATCAAGTGATAGAGAAGCGCCGATCTACGATAAATATGTGCTAAGCGAATTTACTCGTCTCTGGTTAGACAAAAGAAGTACATTCAATCTCAAATTTCCCGCTGTGGACCCCAATTAAGTTACTATGGCAAACCTGTGCTGACAGAGTCAAAGGCAAACCAAAGATAACGGAAAGCAGTGTCGCAATAAAAATCGTTTAATCTTCTTTTAAATACTCCGAATCATAGGTACTCGGGGTTTTTCAAAATTTCTCAGATTGGGCTCACCAAAGGGCTCTTGCAACTCTAAGGACTCTCCAAACGTCACTCGTATTTGTAAAGTCCAAATGGTTCTCGAGATCGTGCAGCTTCATTTACTAATTACAAGACAGTGCGTCTTTTTTTCAATCACTTGCCTAAGATATGTATTCAAAGTTCCTTGCTTCATTTTGAAATCTTGAAATAACGGTGATAGGTAAAGTTGGAAGTTTATGGGGACCTGTTAAGAAAATAGCAATTCGAATAAAGGGAACAATGTAAAGGAACAAAACTGGTAGGAGTTACCAGCTGGGCTATTTGAAAAAAAAGGCTGAGATGAAGTTGGTACCACAAAAAGCAAACTCGTTTGGTGCTCAGAACAGAATTTAAATCCGTATAAAGTCCACTTGAAAATTCAGCGCCGTTAAAAACTGCATCTTGTGCTTTACAGAACTTTCTTCCTCGGACTATTCCTTGTTGTTCTTGTTGTTGTCAGTTTGCAACGTGATAAAGCGGTGATGAAATGGCACGAGGTGTTGTCATGGAAACGATTGAAAAGTATACTCTTGTTTTTAAAGGATATTCCTGACTAGTTTTTTCTCTTTTTTTGTAATCTTGATTACAGGTTATTACATCTACACTGAGGTGTCTAACCGCACGGGTTTCCTTGCGACCGCTCACTTGGTCAGTCCATTCTTCAGACAGGCTGGAAAAACGTGCAAGTTTAAGTTCTGGTATCACATGTTTGGTCCCAACATCGGATTCCTTCAAATCGTTTACCGCAGAAATTCGCGCGACCAGCAACTCTTCAGCACCGTTGGTAACAAGGGGGACCGGTGGAACATGGGAATCGTGGACCTGCCGAAGTGTGCTAATGACTTCCAGGTTAATAAACGACTTATACCGTAAAAGAACTGTGATGGTCACCAATGATAGGCTTATATTAAGAGCATATTGAGATTTTTTTCTCGATAAATTTATTGTCTTTGCCATTTTTTGGTCTCGTCGAAGTGGTCGTCGTTTCTTAAGCTCACACAGGTGAGTGTGGAATGACATGGTAGTGGATTGTTTTTGCTTGACTTGACGACAAAGAAAAAAATGTTGGCTTCTGCAATTTTCCTTTTGTGTCGGTAAAATCAATATGGTTGCTGATCGTCTTAGCCAAAAAGTAGAAAAACTCAATTGCTTCCAAATTACAGGATGCTGGGTTTGTCTCCAAAACGAATTTAATGACCAAGTTCGTACCAGTTATTTGCAGTTCAGAGTTGGAGCATCGGAAAGATTATTCCAAACGCCAACGACTGTCTGAAAAGTGTTCAGTTTCTCCTTCTATTCAAAATCGATCTTTTCTTCTTCCCCATCTTTGTAGGTTGTGATTGTCGCAAGACATTTCTCTATAGGAAGCCTCGGCGACATTGCAGTTGATGATTTGAGTTTTGAAAACTGTGCTGAACCTCCACCGCCATCATCTGGGACATGCAGTGGTGGTAGTGCATTCCGATGTAAAAGTGGACATTGCATTGACCAGTCAGCGATGTGTGATTTTGAACCCGATTGCTGTGACGGATCAGAAGAGACGAATGTCACATGTGCCAGATATAACAGGTAGCAATGAAGCAGATTAGATTGACTTTCGTATGACCTTGAAAAAGTGTTCGCAATTTAATTTACGATGCTCAAGGACATCATCACATCAGAGTATCGACCCGTAATTGAGAGAGGGAAAAAAATAGACAATTTACTCTGCAAGGTTCGATATGTGAATCTAGGCGGAAAGAGTATGTGGTTTGGTGATCTTTGGATACAAATTGTTGATTAACGTTCCTCTTATAGACTTCGGTGTCGAATGATTCGTTTTGTTTTTGCAGATGCAACTTCGAGGCTGGACTCTGTGACTGGACGCAGTTGGCCAATGACACCTTTAACTGGAGGAGACAATCTGGAAGGACAGGTTCTTTTGGAACCGGTCCTTCATTTGACCATACCACATATTCAAGAAACGGTAGGACATTACTGGCGTCATATTATATAGTATTACCTTCCTTATTAAAAACCACACCAAAGTTTGTTGCGAGGTGGCCAACTTGATAACGCATTGACCGAATGCAAAAATGGCCTCCAACAAATTATTCTTTTGTCTTTGTGTTAATTAGCCTAACTAGCCTCGTTCACACGCGTAAAATTGAAAGAATTTGGGCTGTAAAACGAGGCTAGTTAGGCTAATTAACACAAAGACAAAAGAATAATTTGTTGGCTGCCATTTTTGCATTCGGTCAATGCAGGCAATGAAAAACACGTAAAGATCTTTTGTAGTAAGACGTGGCTTTCGTTTTGCCCTCTTCATCTGGCTATTCGGTAACGTTTCAGTAAAAGTACCGAACTCGAAAATGAATGTGAAACGAGCTGTTCGATATGTTCGGCAAGAGGTGATAACCCGAAAGCTGGAGCCGCGCATAATTGTTACATACCTGTATGTCAAGAAGCGGATGTGAGGCCCCCAACGCCTACTTCTAAAATGAAGGATCAAAAGTTGAAAACTCAAGTGGACCAGCTCGTGCATAGCCTCCTTCGCAGCCGTTTTCGGCTGCGAAGAAGGCTAGCTGGTGCTTTTTATTGCAATGTGTTGGAAAATTTACTTGCGCTATTCTCTGCAGACCATGTTTAGTATTTCCTTATAGCTTTTTGGTAACTATCACGGTTAGAACGCAGGACAAGGCGTTATTCTGACCCTCGCCATGCCCTTGTAAGCGATGATGTAGGAACCTACATTTATTTCTTATTTCCTCCGGGTCTTCGAAAATGCGGGTTTGACCATATTCAAATAGTGTTTTACAGATAAAAGTTTGAAGACTATCAGTATGAAATTTACATATTTTTTTGGAGTTGGGGGAGGGGTCAGTAAATTTGTTGTGCATTTTTTTAACGTTGACACCCATCTTGTTCTTACAGGTTACTACGTGTACATTGAGTCTTCCTCTCCACGCAAACTGGGCGACAGCGCCATCTTAGGAAGTGCCGTTTTCAAGCCCACAAGCACCTGCAAGCTAAGATTCTTCTATCACATGTATGGCTCACATATCGGATATCTGAATGTTTCCGTCCGAACAAGCGCTTATGGCCCCCCCTCAGTCATTTGGTCAAAGTCAGGAGACCAAGGTGACAAGTGGATCAAAGCGACAGTCAGTATTAGTGTATCTCAAAACTTCCAGGTTAGTTGTGAAGGGAGCCTGATACTAGTCTGCTAGGGTATTTTACATTTGTTTACGTCACATCATTTTCTGAGAAATTAAATTATTTTGCCGGGGAAATTTGGCCATTTATGACAAATACCAAGCGATAAGCGATTACCTTGAGACAAATTCTAGGTATAAAACGCGAAGGCGACGAAACTACAATCCTAGACAAAACTGTTGGGAAGGTTAGCACTTTTGAAGTCTTCATCGCTTCTCTCCCCTCCCCCCTCCTTCAATGTTGTGCAAAACTGAATGGTTTCAGTGTGAAATTGTTGAGTTACCTTCCAACATTGAATAGGGGGGAGGGGGGCTATGTAAGAGAAAGTGAAACTATTTCTTTTGAGCTTTAACAGAAGCGGGTTGAAATACAGCTCTGGTGTGGTTCATTTACATAACCTTCCCAACTACTTTTGTCTATGATTGTCTGAAAATTTTGGGTGTGGTCTTAAATTGGAAAGACGACTTTTTCGTTAGCGTTTACAGTTCCTTTGAAAAACAAGCACAATTAGTGTTTTCTTTAACATTTAACTGCTTTTTACCATGTTATCATGAATTTTAGGCGTTTATCTGGTTAAAAATGAGGCAAGTTTTCAACTTTCATTACATGTGTTAGGACGTCATGTTGCATTGGTGTCTCAATACGGTATTAAATTGTAGAGCAAATAAAATGATGAAAATTCCTTCGTAAATGAACAGAAAGGGGAGGAGACTAAATGATAGTTAATTAAAACCAAAGAGCTGGTCTTGAAAGGTCAAACGAGTTCACATACTAAACTCTTACAATGTCAGTTGCACTTTGCCAAGTTGAGAGCAGCGCCTTTTAAAAACATCATATGCATTTCAAACAGATCACGGAGTCACATTAAATAAGTAAATTAACAGTGATTACTTCTTTTGCACCAGTAGCGTGACTAGGATGGCTTGTCAATCATTGACCTATTTTGGGAACAGTAAATATGTATGTGAACATTACTCCATTACATTACTCCATAAGAAAATGCGAAATATATGCCCAATGAATGTGATATTTTGCAACAATAACGTAGTTATATGTAAAGCATACTGGAATACGTACAATGTGTTTCTATTTACGGACAAAAGCTATTGTATCTACTTATTTTCAACATTACTCCATTGAAACCATGTATACAGAAAGGTTAATTAGATATGTTATTTCAATTTAAGCTCTCTTTATGGAGTAATGTTGCAATTTACCTGAAATAAAGCTGAAATGACCATGAAAAGTCCTACTACTATTTCCTTTGCAACCCTTTACACTCCAGTTTCAATATTTTATCTGTAGCTGTGCTGTAAAGGCATTATTTTAGGCTTCGAAAATGGAGTAATGTTTGGAGTGATGTCGGGAGTGATGTAAGTGCTCTTGCACTGCTCGCACCATTTCTTGCTAAATCGATTGAAATAAATCAGTTTTTGGCATTCTTCCAACGTCCTCCAAATAAGAAAGCTTTCTTTTAACGAATATGAAACATCAAACAACAAAAATGTATTTTTATGGCATTCTTAGTAAACATTTTCCCAACAGAACGGATTTTGGAGTAACGTTATGAAGCGTCACGCAAGTCTGAAATCCAAATCATAAAACGATGATTTGAACCAAATTGCAGTATTGTGAGATTTTATTTATGCATTGGAAAGTACATTATAAGATCATGTCCAGAATAAGAAATGGAAGCCACATGTCAAATACTACGAGAGTTATAAGCGTTCAAAGCAGATTTCCTACTCTCATACAATCCTAGACAAAACTGTTGGGAAGGTTAGCACTTTTGAAGTCTTCAACGCTTCTCTCCCCTCCCCCCTCCTTCAATGTTGTGCAAAACTGAATGGTTTCAGTGTGAAATTGTTGAGTTACCTTCCAACATTGAATAGGGGGGAGGGGGGCTATGTAAGAGAAAGTGAAACTATTTCTTTTGAGCTTTAACAGAAGCGGGTTGAAATACAGCTCCGGTGTGGTTCATTTACATAACCTTCCCAACTACTTTTGTCTATGATTGTAGGTTTCTTTATTCGCTATTTTCACAAATCCCAGATACAGTTCATTTTGGGGCTTTATTTGCATCAAAACAATGGATATCCAGTTCACTGAAGCATGATACAGTCCCAAGAATAAATAACCTGTATTGTTTTTATATAAAGAACCCCCAAAACGCATTGCATTATGGGATTGGGAAAAGAGTCTATACTATCATTTTCAGTAGGTATTGAAGTGTTGCTCTGATTGAGCTGCATAAGAAAATTCGTTTGTAACAATAAATTGTCAATTTTTGCAGGTTTTAATCGAAGGTGTTGTTGGTTCATCGTATCGGGGAGATATTGCTATCGATGACATTTCATTCACACCAGACTGTGTTGCTGGTGGCACTATACCTGGTAAGAAAATTCTTATGATTTATTTCATAGAAAAGGGGACAGCACAACAGTGCGAACAAATAACTGACCTTCCAATTTCGTCTAGGGAAGGGTTGAAGTTCCTTTTTTTCCACAGTTTCTTTTGAGGAATGCTAGAGAGTTACACTGGCGCATTGAGCCATGCCTCCCACCGCTGCCGTAAATTGTGGGCAATTGTTATTGTTATTGTCATTATCATTATCATTATCATTATCATTATCATTATCATTATCATTATCATTATCATTATCATTATCATTATCATTATCATTATCATTATCATTATGTAACGCTTTAGCTCTGGCGGATGTTATGCCGACATTACCCCAAAGGAGCGAGCCATAGCCAATGGCCAAAGATCCATTTCTTCTCCTTCAGCTTTCCAACAGCTTCCTTAGAATCGCAGTTGTCCCTAACAAGGCTGTTTTCTGCAACAGTCCCGTTCTGATGGTAACACCTAGCTTCTCAAGCCATGCATCCAACTTTTTGCTTACTACTCCGAGTGTGCCAACGACTACCGATACCACTTCCAGATGCCTAATCCCCTATAGTCTTCCAATCTCTCTCTTCAGGTCTTGATATTTCTCAATCTTTTCACCTTCCTTTCCATACAGTCTGTGATCCCAGGGTGAAGCTATATCCACTATGATTGCCTTGTTATTTTCCTTCTCAACAACAACAATGTCTGGGTCTTCTGGCCTCGGTAACATGGTCACACTGGATGATCATGTCCCCCAAGATCTTACAATTTCCGTTTTCCACTACCCCTTCCGGTTGATGTTCATACCATTTCTCACTTCTGCTCATACAACAACAGAGTTTCCAGTGGACCAATCTGGCAATATTGTCGTGTCTTCTCTTGTACTCTTTCTGTGCCGACATCTTACACTCACTTAGAATGTGATTAATTGTTTCACCCTTTTGGTTACACAACCTACAAAGCGGGGAATCTACTGACTGGTCGATGTTGAACTTAATATAATTCGTTCCCAGTGCCTGTTCTTGATCTGCAAAGATAAGCGCTTCAGTTTCAACTTTCAAGTCACTTTTCCTAGTCCACTCCCAGGTCCTTTAATGTCTCTGGCATTTCCCGCAGGAATTGACCATACATTTTTTTTTCTTTCCATCTATTTAAGCTGGCATTCTGCCTGTCCCTTTTAAATTCGTTCTTTTCCTTTGCCCCCTCACTGTCCAAGATCTTTATCTTTCTTACTCCTGCCATCAATCTCTCATTTGACTTCCTAACGTACCATGCCAGATTATTTTCTTCAGCCTTCACACTCATTTCACAGCCAATAAGCCCTCTGCCTCCTTTCTGTCGTGCTACGTACACCCTGTCTACATCACTTTTGGGCTGTAGTGTTACAACAGTGGGAGTGTTGAATCTCCCAAGGGAGATTGCCGTTATTATTATTATTATTATTATTATTATTATTATTATTATTATTATTATTATTATTATTATTATTATTATTATTATTATTATGCAAGTTACCATCTTGTTTGCAGCCATTGCGAATTTTTCAGGGTTCTTTAGAGGAAATGGTACACAGCTGATGTATGACACTGCTGATAATTTAGTACACGAGTTTTTCCTTCTTCTGTTCTCTTGTATTACTCAAATTAGCGCTTGTTGCCCTATTCTTTTCAACGAATTTTTTTCCTCGAACAAAGAAGGGGCTAATTTAAACAAAAACAAGAGGATGTTTAAAAGGCGACCATTTTGGAATAGGGTGTATTAATTTACTGGGTTTGGTATTTATTTTTAAGGACTTCCAACTCCTTCTCCGACGCCCACCCAACCCTCCTGCTTTACTTGCAAGGATGGATCCAGTTGTATTCCATTTAGCAAGACGTGCGATTTCCACTACGACTGTGGCGACAATTCAGACGAGGGTGGAGATCTCTGTGGCTGGCCGTGTGACTTTCAAAGAGGCACGTGCTCTTGGACCAACTCGAATCAGGACAACTTTGACTGGAAAAGACATAGAGGCTGCACACCAAGCCTCAGCACAGGACCATGCAAGGATGCTGACAGTAAAACCAATGGTGAGGTCCTCGTTACAGTTTCTTATGTTTTTTTTTTTTAAATTAGGGACATTCTTTTTTGTTAGGGACATCTTTATACACTGGGACGAGAGCTCGAACCAGCTGGACGTATCTAAAATCGCTCTCGCATTTCTACTGCATTACCGGATTTTTTATCTTAATTATGACCGGGAGCAAGGAAAATCAGGCGCTAAGGAACG
>OX421447.1:19036789-19041789 GCA_949126865.1 Montipora capitata
TTTTCCTATGTACTACTATCTGCTGTTGTTCGTATATTCTGTTCCTTCCGTCGTTTGGTTATCTATTCTTTGACTTGTATCGTTCTTCCGGTTTTCCTTGTATTTATAACTCATCCATAAGTAAACGGTTAGTCTGACCCGTCTAGATTAGCTGACGCTACCTGCGGGTCAGTCATATTTTCTAAATTTTTGTATCAATAAAGTAAATGTTGTTGTTTTTGTTGTTAAATACACTTAGTGGTTTAGAACGGTTTAAACGTTTTCAAAAGCCCTCGATTTTTCACAAACAAACCAATCGAAGTAAACTTTTTTCAAAAGTCTTATCTATTATGTCACTTTTGATAGTTTATTCTGAAAGCGTTGCTAAGAGAACGCCTTTAAACAAAGTAGGCATATCTGCACCGAATGGTGGTGTTCGGTTTTGATTTACACATCTGTTGCTTAAGCCAACCTCTCTGGGAATATGTCATTTCCCTTTTCAGTGTTTTAAGTTGTTTATATTTAAATTAGCGCTTAATTTGGTATCTTGAACTTTTTTTTTGTATCTCCTCATATTAAAATGTTCAATGTTTCTTTTAAAGTATCAAAAAAATTAAATGTTTTATTTCTTTGGATTTCAAAATTATGGTAACTAAACACTAAGTGATCTAAGTTTTTAGCCTTTATTTCAAGAAGACCCTTGTTTATTTTAACTGGAATTTTCCTTAAGTGGTCTGCCATTAGTAACTTTAAAATCTTGAGAGAGCTGAATCGAGGAGAAATGACGTCAAAGACTCACTAGATTAAGAAAGCAATGCTTTTGTACGCGACTGAAATATTATGCATCACGGGAGTTTCGAGCTTTCAGATTTTTAAACTGCGTTTTCCATAGATAATAAACTACGTTTACACGCTGAAATTTTTAAGCTATTGAGTAAATGACGTCACTTTCCCTAGTTCTAACCCTCTGAGGTCCTATCGGTCGTGAGTGATGGCGGAGCGTGAAATCCGAAGTAAACTGCCTTTGGATAAAATTAAAAGCTCAAAGGCTCAGGCAGATATTAAGCAAACACACTTTCAAAATCTGAAGGAAAAAAGGAAGTGATTTTTATCACAGTACCGCTTTAAATATATTTTTAAAGTCTATAAAAAAGAACAATATAAATACGAAGTGCACTTCGAATAATATTCCTGAAATGAATTCTGTTAGTGGTATACCATGCTTTCTGCCGCAGTTCAAATATGTCTGTAACTTCTGCTGGTTTACTTGCGAGCTCACCAAATGGCCTTCTCTCAGTTGGCTTGATAGCTAAATTGGTAGCGCATTGCTATGCTATCACAGAGGTCATGGGTTGAAATCCCGTTTTCAATCTTTCCTTGAGTTGCTGCTTTAGAAACGTTCATGACTACGATGATCTGAGAATCTCAACAGTTTCTGCAATCTTAAAAATATTTTCTTGTTGGCAGGTTACTACATGTACATTGAGACCTCCACGGGACTGATTGGTCACAAAGCGGTTCTCGTCAGTCCACGGTTCCAACAGGCTTATAGCAATTCCAAACTTTCCTTCTTTTACCACATGTATGGACGTTCCATTGGCAGTCTATCCGTTTATCTGAACGATGGCAACAGGACACGACTGTGGACATTACAAGGTTTGTATCATTTCTGCGAACGTCCTAACCTCTGGTTGGATTTGTTTGCGGTTGTCCCGGATTCAGCTCTACCACGCTTTGTAATAGGCAACTGGTTGCCTTCTGCCGGTTGGTTTTCTTAATCATGTTTCTTTCAGATTATTAAAAGTGGGTTGCCTGTGAACTAGCTTGATAGTTAAGTGCAATTCCACTATAAACAAAGCATTTACAAGATCTCACAGGTAGAAGAATAAAAGGAGTTAGGCAAATCTACGAGGATTTTTCCTTGACATAGAAACGAAGTCATTCAACTTGTTTTGGAAAGAGATTTCGAAGTTTTACACCGGCTCTGAGTTTGTATCTATTTTTATTTGCTCACTTTTAAATGGATATCACGCACCACTATCCAGTCCCTAGCTCATAAATGGAACTATATATGAACAACACAATCGCACAACAATTGGTGCTGGTAACGTTGACCGCTTTCCACACAAAAATGTGTTTTCCAGTATATATTAATTCTCTCTTTGATTCATTTCCTTTAAGTCAATTTTATGTGCACGTGCCCACTTTGCCAAATGTGTGGGTTTTTTTTTTTAATTTCTTAAAGGCAATCAAGGAAACAAATGGCGCCAAACGTACATTTCTCTGGGACGAAGGAAAACGCCGTTTACTATCGAGTTTGAGGCGATGCGAGGAATTTCATTTAGGGGTGACATAGCAATCGATTCCATCTCCATGAACGACTATCAGCTGCCATCTTGTTCGAGTCCGGGAAAGCCACCACCACCAAAGAGAAGGTACATATATTTAAGCTTTAATACCGATGAAAAGTCTATTGAATATTTAGCAAATGTAATCACCACCGACACTGAGGTGAATAATTGTTTTAGTATGTACCACTCAAGTTAAATAATCAGCCGAGTTGAAAATGCTCGTCGGTAACCAAAGCGAAACGGGAAGCCATTTGGGTTTTTTCTGTTTGCTCAGAGGTGAATAATACTTGCTATTCACTTCCGATCTAGCCAATCAGAATTTGCGAACAGCATTATTCACTTGTGTGGTATTCAATAAATTGAATTTTTTTTCCCGTTTTTTTTGGTTTTCAATTTGATGGTTTGCCATTACTTGCGTTCAAATTTCATGCAGAGAGCTGGAGCAGTAAAACGAAGTTATTGAGTCATAAATTTAATTATGTGAATGTAGCTTTTTCTCTCTCTGTCTTTCTTTCTTCCTTTTTTTTTTTTTTTTGCAAAACACGCGTTTGAGGATTTAATCCCAAAGTCGTGTGCGTCTTATGATATCAACTCCATACACACAGTCTTAAACCAGTGAGCGGTGACGTATTTTTCACCTTGATTAAGCTCTTTTTTGATGTGAAAGTCAGTTGGTGTGAACCATTTAATCAGAAAATTCCATTTGAACTAGCGACTTTCTTCTACAATATATAAGGCTTGAAGTGTAGGCAATTTAGTGTTTATCATTTTGTAAGCTAAAAAAAGAAAACGAGAATCCAATTTGGTTCAAATTCAGCTATTTTGCGCTCCTTTACTAATCGAGAGAAAATTCATCTGATAAAATTTAACGCCATCTTAGTCACAAATCCTTTACAAAATCTTGATAATGGTTGGGAAAAAAACATTCTCCACTCTCCCTTTGCTGCTCCAATACGACCTTTACTTGTTTTGAACTTTAGCACCGAGTAAGCCTTATTTTAACCACATCTGTTCTGAGGCATTGCCTTAGCTCACTTGTACAACCTTTCACATTACCCATGAAAATAATAACATTATTTCCTGAAGGTGTTAAGCACCTATAAGGAATGGACATTTTTCTAAACGCTGTATTCAAAGCTGAAAAAGTTTACAATTGTTTTTCCGAATTTCTATTCCACATGCTCCATCACAAACTGTAAATGACATAAGTAATTAGTAATTAAAATAGGGCATCACCGTTGGTCTTTTTTGACAAAAAGACGGGACACACCTTGTTCTGGTCGTCAGTTAGACCACCTCTGAATGCTTGGTACGTTTTTTTCATTGGAGGTGTGGAAATGGTACTGCGTGTGTCGATGAGAGCAAATGGTGTGACTTTTCGGATGACTGTGGGAACAACGCCGATGAAGTTTCATGTAAATATTACTTGGCACGCTGCAACTTCGAAAAAGACCTTTGTGTATGGAGTCAAGGGACTGATGATGACATCGACTGGATCAGACACAAGGGCCGTACTCCATCGTTTTCCACTGGGCCATCCAGGGACCATACCCTTGGTACTGCAGCAGGTATGCATTTAAACTTCGGTCACTGCAACCTGTTTTTCAAAGAGAGTCCAAAGTAAGCTGAACTCCAATTGACTCACAGTGATTAGTTTGTTTTCCTCCCGGCTTGATGAAATAATTGGTTCTCTCTTGGCGTGCTTACGTAAACCAGTTGGTCCGACCATTACACCATGTGTGTTTTAGAATTTGCGCTTTGCTTTTTCAAACCATGAAAACAAGCGAAAATCCTCTAAAATGATCGGTGAACGGATTGGTACAGGAATTTTGGAACCTCCGTTTCAAATGAAAAATGGTAGGTTTTGTATAGATTCTTATCGATTTTTTTTTGGAAAAATAATTTTTACCGCATTTAAATTTTAACGAATCGCCCCCAGGAGAATTTTCTATCAAGTGACCAGAAGCCTGGAAATTGTTTGAGAGTGAGACGGAATCGAATTCGGAAATAGACTATTATCAGCTCGCGAAGCAAAACGTCGATCTCTTACTTCAGGAGTCCTCAAGGAATAAATCCAATCGAACAGGAGTCTTTTAAAAACAACTTCGCAAATAATCTCAAGTACTGAAGCTGAATGGTGACGTTTACATCCATCATGTGGCGTCTTACGGGAGCTGTCAACACTCGTTTTAATCATGCAACTGCAAATAAATCTATGTACACTTCATAGTGGACACGTTTTGATCAATCTATCCCTCCATCCCTCTCCCTTCTCGAACTGCCAGGCACTCATGTGTAAAAATAATAATAATAATAATAATAATAATAATAATAATAATAATAATAATAATAATAATAATAATAATAATAATATCTGATCTGCTAATCGCCCTTTTTCGCAGTCGGAGACTGAATTACTAAGGGCGCAGCTCAACGAGGTTGGGCCGAAGGAGCTGTGCTGCCGGCTAGGCGCTCGGCCCCTGAACACAACCCATGTATGACCTCGGAGCACAGCACCACAGCCTGATGGAATAGGCCGGGAGTCGATTTTGAGGAGGGAGGAAAACCGGAGTACCCGGAGAAAAACCCTCGGAGTCAGATCGCCCACATACGACCCGAGGCCAGAGTTGAACCTGGGTCACAGAGGTGGGAGGCACGGTTGATGACCAC
>OX421447.1:19049289-19056789 GCA_949126865.1 Montipora capitata
GAGGAAATCTGGTAACAAAGGTAACAGATGGCTGCAAGGAGTCGTTGGAATTGGAAAGAAGAGCCAACCGTTTCAAGTTCTTTTCCAGGGTAAGGGATTAATGTTGGAAACTAGAAGCGTTCCGTTACTTCTAGTGTATTGCTTTCTCAGAGCATCCATATTTAGAATGCCTTCTGTCGCAACTTATTGTCAATATAGCCAATCAATACGCGATGCCTCTTATTACGTCACAGGCGTATAAATTCAATTGGCAATTTACAAGGGAAATAGCAATTCAAAAATAACGAGCGATGAATAGGCCAAGTTCGATGTATTCAAGCATAGCTACGAGGCTTTATGGTCAAATTTCACGGCTCAGTTCTGTTTTCTTTGTCTCACAAGCCTCAAGGGAGATTTCCTAAACAAAACAATATTCAAATTTAACCGTAAAGTCTCATAGCCATGTGTGAATATTGATATATCGAACGTGGCCTATTAGTTATGTACTGTTTAAAAGACGAGCAGCAGTTTTTTGACCGGATAAAACACGTGCTGCGCGTTTTTTGAACGCCTTTAAAAACATTCACGGTTAGGACCGGTTTTTGAGGAGAATAGAACAGGTTGTTGTTGTTGTGATTTCGGTCTTATCGGAGTGTCAGATTCCCAGTACAGCAGTTGGGAGGGGCGGGGGGTATCAAAATAATATTGACTGAGGCGCCTCACCACGGAGAAAGATGTGTAAACTACCATGAGACTGCATGTGATATGTGCGGTGTATACCCATTACCATTACCATAAGTATCAGTTGTTTACTCGTAGTCATAAGTTCCTGATAACAGTCAGTGTCTTGATCATCTCTACTGAAGATACAACGCAGGAATGTCAAATCTTTGGATCATGATTGGTAACTTTGGAAGTAACGTTCATAAATCTTCTAACTTGAGTAACATCGAACTGTGTCCATACAGTAGCGTTTTGGTGAATCACGTAGTTCTTGTGAGATGTCTGTTCCAAGTACCATGCATCTCAAACTGTAGCTCTGTTGGATAATGCGCATGGTAAGGTCACAATTGTTCAGAAACTGTCTTCGATAGTTTGGCTTTTCTTTGTTCAAATTGGCTATTCACAGCTACATGTATGAAATCATGGCAAAGTACGTCCAATTTTCTTAATTTATGTGCCTTGATTGTGGATCGCTTTGTATTGATAGTTGAAATATTTCTCAGATTGTACGCTCGTCACGGATGGTCAATTTAATCGGGCCATCGACAGTATTCATAAATGTCCACCAAGAAATTACTCTTTTGTCTTTGTGCTAATTATCCTCACTAGCCTCGTTCGCACGAACAAAATCCAAAATAATTTTTACTCCAAAGTGAGGCTATGGAGGATGATTAGCACAAAAACAACAGAGTAATTTCTTGGTGGCCATTTATGAATACCACTCTTGCCTCCGTGCAATCAATATTTTTCTAAGTTCGTTTTCTCGCACCTTACTGCAACTTACGTCGCTTTGTTCTTTTCAGGGGGTTTTTTCCACTTCAATTTATGGCTCTCGTGCTTCCGGCTATAAATTGAACTTGAAAATGCGGGCCATAACTTTCAGTTATGCAACTTAAAGTGCTACTGTGACCGAAATATCAACTTTTCGTTTTCTTTGAATTTCAAAACTACGTTAACTACACACTAAGACATCTGTTTATTTTAACTGGAATTGTCCTATTTGATATTCCGTCATTACTAACTTTAAAATCTTGAGAGAACTGGATTGAGGAGGACATGACGTCAAAGACTCACCAGTTTAAGATTGCAATGCGTGTGTACGCGGCTGAATTGATATATGCAGCGCGGGAGTTTCGGGCTTTCAGACTTCTTAACTCGTTTTTTGCTTATATAAATAAGCTGCATTTACACGCTGAAATTTTAAGCCAGTGTGTAAATGACATCACTTTCCCCAAATCCAACCCTTTTGAGGTCCAATGGGTCAGTTGTGAACGTGAGTAATGGCGGACCGTGAAATCCAAAACTTACACTCGAAGTAAACAGCCTTTGCAATTGGATAAAAATCAAAGCTCAAAATTTTGCTAGTCAGGTGTTAAGCGAACGCACTTTCAAAATCTGAAGAAAAAAGAGAAAGCGATTTTTTATCATACTAGCACTTTAAAGCCAGGGCGCAATGTTATTTGTTTGGCGTAAATGACGAAAACCGAATTGGTTCCTTTGTAGGCAACCGTGGCCGATCGTTTAGAGGAGACATCGCTATTGATGACATCCAGTTTGTTGATTGTGCCCTCCCCCCTGTTGTTAGCAGTTGTCCTGCTCAATCCAAAACCTGTACACGGAAATCTTGTGTTAGCAATGATTATGTCTGTGATTACAACGATGACTGTGGTGATAATTCGGATGAAACTCAATGTGGTATGTAAAGTTCCTGTGTTTATCCTGTTTTGTTAAGTTTTGAAGTCCAGAAAAGATTGATGAAATGCACAATTTCTCCAGGTACCACGCACCGGTGGCTCAGTTGGTTGAGCATCGGGCTGCCACGCGGGAGGTTGTGAGTTCGACTCCCGTCGGAACAACACTCAGGGTCTTTAAATAACTGAGAAGAAAGTGCTGGCTTTGTAATGACATCTGATAATGGTTAGACTTTCTAGTCTTCTCGGATGAGGACGATAAACCGTAGGCCCCGTCTCACAACCCTTCATTGCTCATAAACCTGTGGGACGTAAAAGAATCCACACTCTATTCGCAAAGAGTAGGGCATAGAGAGATATGATGATGATGATGATGGATCTCTTTCCAAACACTAATGTTATTAGTACTGAACAGGGCGCCGCACCATAGTTCTTGTGCTTATTCTATCGTCGCTGGCTCAAACCGGTCTTAACGGTTACGGTACTTGCCTTGATTATTTTTCCGAGCCCTTTGCGAGTCCCTTTGTTTGCCTGTGTGTTGACTCTGCTTTCTTAAAATATTTGGAAGTAGACTTTTCTCTCGTGCAAGTGTCTCTTTATAACGATTATCATATGGCTTTGAATGTGTGTTGTTTACAAGAAAGATATACTGTCACGTTTTAACCGAAAACGATGTTTCAAAGCGGTCTTGCAAGTATTGCCACCTCCCTCTCTCCTCCCATTCTCTCTGAACTTGAGACAACTGTGGTGGGTTTCCTCTCATTTAATTTTTCTTATAGGTGCGTACGCAACGAGATGTGACTTTTCTCGAGGATATTGTGATTGGACACAGAGTAGTGAAGATAACTTTGACTGGCGGCGAAGGAAAGGTTGGTGCATCCTATTGATCCTCTTAATTGGTTATTAATAGCTTTTGAATTGTGAAAACGACGCCGGTCCGCGAGAGTTAGAGGCCCACGTTCACCCTACAGGCATTGCGTGCCGTGGAACAATTTTCATATTTAAAGGCCCAAATTCGCCCAAAAGTCATTGCGCACCGTGACTGAATTTCGTGTAACACGAAATTACCTAAATATCTGACATGTTGTTTCCCGCGTGATTCGCCTGAGTGCCTTTAGCCAATCACATCACGTATTTCGACAAGTCGTCATTTGAAAAACAAAAACAAACGACCGCAATGACTTTTGGGTGAAGGTGGGCCTTTAAAAATCCCGTCAAAGCTGAAAGTCATCCAATCAGATCGCTGCGATAAGCAATGCGAATTTCCATAACAAAAACAGACGGTCGAAAAGCCTCTCGGATCGCAGGTGGTCCTTTAATAAAAGTCTAGGAGCATTTCTTTCGGGACATTTTTAGTATTACTTTCAGTTTTCAAGCGAAGCTATGATCCTCGAAGTTATGAACGCAAAGTTTAACCTCTTAAGCGCAAGGCTATCGTTTTCTAATCAATCAGCCGGGAAAAAAAAGTACAGTTTTGAATTTGAAAGTGCATTGCATAAGCTCTGTCTGAAAATTTTAAGGCGATATTCCCGATAATCTCTGAGCAATGATGCTTTGAAAATTCGAAATTTTACCAAGAATGTATGGGGTGATTGGTGCTTTTGCCACCCCAGAATTTATTGCTGTTTGATGGCTAATAACTGGCTCGTTATGAAAGCTAAAAGATTTTGAGAGTTAACTAAGTCTAACAATTTAAGTTTTTTTACTTTTTGAAGTCAATTTGTATATTAGAATAATGCCTTTTGTGAACAAACTCAAATGTAAATAACGACGTCAGGAAAGATTCCCTGATATGATTGCAAGGTGATTGTAGCATGCTTGATTTCAAATACGATTTGAATATTGTATGGATGAATTCTACATTTCAATACAGTAAAACCCTGCAAGTAAGAACCTTGCATTTTAAAATTTAGCCTAAACCGATTCTTACATAAATGGTAATTAGCAAGAATTTAGTCCATCTATGTTCTTAAGTAGACCTAATCGGCTAACTCAGTGTTGTACCCAATTCAAATCTCCCGGGATTAAGATTCTTTGTGTATTGTATTTGCATGATAATGTAGCATTCATATTTAAATGATATGGAAATACCTGGAACAAAACGTTTTATTCCCAAAGGGTTTGAATTGGGTACAACATTGAGGAGTTAGCCGATTAGGTCTATCGGTTCTTATTTTCTGAAGGAAACAATGGCGTTGTAGAAAACAGAATTTAGTGGTATTCGGCCTTTATCCCCTATACAGCAGCCCGTTTTCCTCTTTCCCTTAGAAAATATGAACCTGTTTCAAATGTTGTTTAGAGGGCGTCTAACCGATAAATTTTAGGCTAACGTGTTCTTAAAAATACGTTGTTACTTCGGCGGTTTTACTGAATAGTAAGGGGCATCAATGGAGTTAATGTGAATCATGATCATATCTGGGTGACGAAAGAAAATGAAAAGAACATTCATTTGTCACTAACATCCAGTTACGTGTTTCCAAGCCTTTCAAGTCGAGCTATATGCGTCAAATGAAAACAGAGAAATGTGTTACTCCAACCGATTTTGTCGTAACGAACAGTCGTTTATAAAACATTGCATTAAGCGCGCCGGTTTCCAACATGGCGGAATCTCATGGTATTTATTCTCCAAACAGGTGCAACAGCCTCCTTCAACACTGGTCCGCCATCCGACCACACCACTCAGAATGGTTACTACATGTACATTGAAACATCTTGGCCGCGAAAATATGGTGACAAAGCATGGCTTGTCAGCCGGAACTTCCAGGGAATAGTCCCCGGTTCAAGTCCCTGCAAGCTCCGGTTCTTTTACCACATGTACGGTGACTCAGCGGAGAGCCTTAACGTGTACATTAGGACCTTCAGGAATGGATCGGCCCAACAAACAGTCTGGAGAAAAGTTGGCTCTCAGGGAGCCATTTGGAACAGGGCTGTTATTCAGCTGTCTTCAAACAAAGACTTTCAGGTTTTTGTTGTATTTTCTTATCAATTTTTGACAAATTTACCTTTTTTGCAGAAGCCAGGAATCCTTGCAGGAACGACAGAGTTTCGCCCACTTTCTTTGAGTGGGTCGACCCTCAAGTTAAATAAGACTAACTCCCAGATAGATTTCACCATCTCAAAGCACCCAAATAAGGCAAATGCCGTTTGAGACACTATTTAGCAAATGGGTTAAAACTAGAGTGCCTTGCGTGGAGTGTTTTCTTCATTCTGTCTTAGTTGCCGAGTTGTAACATCAAAAGGGACTCTGGTCACTCGGTAACATTTCTTTCCGATATCACTTTCCCACGCGAAAGTAGTTAATTGAAAATGTGAAACACAGACTTAAGACACAGAAAATATTGTTTGATTTTCCATCGGAAAAGGTATGCAGGTACTTTTGGAGAGTCAAAACAAGTGAATGTTTCGGGGTAGACTTTCATATACCGGACCAAAATGGCAGAAGACGAAAGAACCATTGTTATTCTGATTAGGTATTGTTGTGTTCGCTTTGTTCTTTTGTTTCATGGACGTTAATTATTCCGGATCCGGTATATGAAAGACAAGCCATGTTTTGGCGTTACAGTCTCTTTGTAGTGTTTAATTGTCGTGCACGTTTATCATGAATTAACCTGCTTTCTTGAGAGGCAATGAGTGTTTAGAGTGAAAGGAAAATCTGGTTGTAACACAGGATATGCATTTAAACATTGTTGTGGTTGGCATGGGTCGCTTGACTCTTGACTCAATCTGTGTTACTACTGATGATGGTTGAAGGTTCCTTCTGTAATGTACAGTTCAATCCGAGTTGCGTGGCAGACAAAAGCGAGTTAATGTTTGAAAAGAGATTGAGATGGCCGCTGCAGCCATCGGCAAACCACACGATTTTTCTTCGAAAAATAGAGTCGTAATCCTCGCACTTATTAAAAAATCAATTCATATTTTTCTTTGGATTTCAAAACTATGTTAACAAAACACTAACTGACCCACGTTTAAAGCCTTGATTTCAAAAAGACACCTCTTTATTTTAACTGTAATTTTCCTATTTAATGGTCCGCCATTACTAACATTATGTTCTTGAGAGAGCTGGATTGAGGAGAAAATGACGTCAAAGGCTCACTAGTTTAAGAATGCAATACGTGTGTACGCCGCAGAATTAATATGCAGCGCGGGGGTTTTGGGCTTTCAGACTTTTAAACTCACGCTTTGCATATATAATAAGCTGCGTTCACATGCTGAAATTTTAAGCTAGTGAGCCTCTGACATCACTTTTACCTGGATCCAACCGTCTGAGGTCCAATCGGTCAGTTTTGAAGGTGAGTAATGGCGCACCGTGAAATCCAAAACTTACACTCAAAGTAAACGGCCTTTGGATAAAAATCAAAGCTCAAAATTTTGCCAGTCAGGTGTTAAAGCAAACACACTTTCAAAATCTGAAGGAAAAAAGGAAGTGGTTTTTTTGATCACAGGGGCACTTTAACTGAACAATTTAAGCAATTGTCTCCTGTAGACACCTGAAAAATTCATGCGGCTTCAACGGGATTCGAACCCATGACCTCTGAGATTTCGCACTTGCCAGAACAATAACTTAAATTGTCCAGTTAAGTGCGAGAATCACTTCTATCTTTCGTCTATAATCCGCTCTTCAAATAAACATTTCTTTCACGCTGTTTCTTGTCATACATGTCCCAAAAACGTTCGTATTCCAGCTCTTTGACAGACACAAGTTAAGCCACATAAGTGTCATTTACATGGAAAAACTAACCTTTGTTTTTTCATGTCTTTATTTATTTACTTTTTAAAGTTGTTTTCCAAATTAAAGTTAAGGATGAAACTTTGGAACGCGGAAATGAATTTCTCCAATGGTAAACTGAATCGTGTTCTAATTTTCTTTCCCACAGGTGATCATTGAAGGTGTACGAGGCGATAGATACACTGGTGACATTGGAATTGACGATGTCTCTTTCACCCCAGGCTGTAATCAGTTCAATGGTCAATTGCCACTCGCTCCTGCACTCACACCAACTTCAAATCCAGCCACTACAAAACCTCACCAATGCAGTACCGCTGAATTTAACTGTGTTAATCAAGGCTCTGCAGCTTGCATCCCAAGCACACAGGTAATGTATTCTCC
>OX421447.1:19071789-19089289 GCA_949126865.1 Montipora capitata
TTCTTGATTGGTCAATGACTAATTTGGCCTCGCAACGACCAATTGTCAACCACTCAAAGATTTTCAAATTTTGTTTTTCACCAGGGATATTACATGTACATTGAAACATCAGGTGGAAGTCCAGGAGACAAAGCAGAGCTTTCATCTTACAGATACTTTGCTTCAAGTCCCAACTGCAGAATGACGCTTTGGTATCACATGTTTGGATCTGGTGTGGGAAGTCTACAGGTCAAGCTAAAGAAGTCAGATGGAAGTTATTCAGTGTTAGGCAATCCATTGTCTGGATCTCAGGTGAGGACAACCAAAACAACTCTTTGTTTCATCCCATACTTAAAGAAAGGAAAAGAAAAAAGAAAAAAAATACAGTGTTGAAGTGAATGATAGAGGTCCTGGCTACCCGAAATAACCTGAGAGTTAAAAATGCCAGGGAGCCAGCCCAAAGAAAATATATTTTGTATTTTCTTTAGGTCAGCGACACGAAAACACACAAAACTTGTACATATATATACACAAATTAACTTACTACCAGTAGACTAATATTCTTCTTGCTTTCGGAGGATGATAAGACTGTTTCACAGAAATGCTTGTATTATAGTTGTGGATCTGAGTTATTTTAGTGAAGAGAGAAATAAAAATAGATGGTAATAGTCGATTGTGATAGTTATACATAAAGATTGCTAAATACAAAATCGCTAGGTCGAAGAATTTTATAATTTCGAGATATTTAAACAAGGGACTAGAGTGCTCATCGAATCTAGAAAAAGTAATTATTCGGATTGTTTTTTTTTTTTTTGTTGTTTTTTTGCAAAATAAAAATTGGCTAAAGAGTAGTCTTGTAGATTTTGCCCCATATAATTATTCCAAAGGTCAAAAAAAGGACATCTATATACGGGCGTCATATAAGTTGATAGGATATCTAGACCTACATCATATGGTATAATGGAAGCGGTCAGGAAAGATGGCCGCGTATTTTCGTATCCACTTAATTAATTAGGTAATTTTTATATGTTTCCAACTGTTAGGGCAAGGTATTAGTTTAACTATTTTTGCCCTTTTCTTATTAAGTCTTCATTATACTTCTCTGTAAACCTGTTTATGTTTTAGAGAATAAACTGTCTGTCTGTCTGTCTGTCTGAAATTTAGAGAGAATACCAATGCTTCTTCTTCTTCTTCTTCTTCTTCTTCTTCTTCTTCTTCTTCTTCTTCTTGGAAAGAAATACAGCTTTTTTGAACAATGGCGTCCTGGATCCGTGTGATACATTGGTAATTTGAAAGGGAACTTTACAACTCGGTTTTCAATATAACTTTCGTTCGTTGCAGGGCAATGCTTGGAAAAAGTACACCCTTAACATAGGTGCACACAAGAACTTTGAAATCCTAATTGTAGCAACTCGCGGGTTAACCTGGCAAGGAGACATTGCGATCGATGATATCTCCTTCAGTGACACGTGTTTTGCAGATGTCAGCAGGAACTGTACTCAGAACGAGGTATTTATTTGACACGTTTCCGTGGAATAACCTGTAGCCACTCAGACTTGACACCTCATGCCCGTGTCGCGTGATTCGCACCACAAGCTGGTGTTTGTGTAGACTACAAACCTGTAGCCAACTCACTGGATCGCTTTCCAGTTGGTCCTTTCTGGTCTTCATTACGTTGATTTGTTTAAATGTTTGCTCGTGTTTGCTCATACCTGATAATACCGAGCTTACGCAAGAAACGTTTTTGAGCCATGGACGACAACCAGAAGTGAGCTGTTTTCCTTTTTAAATTATCTTGATATTACGACATTTATATTGCTAAGTACCTCATCACTAATAAAGACGATTATTTTAAAAATCTGGGAGACACTACTGTCCTGGCATGCGAGACATTCACTTCCGGTTTCGGGCCGTCCACAAAAACGTCACGTGTTTATGCTGTCCTACAAAAACGTATCATCTCGAGGCTCTGGATAATAAACGCCTACAAATTCTTATATTTATTCACCAGAGCCTCGAGATGATTCCTTTTGTTTAGGACTGAATTTTAGTATATCGAAATTGGGCTATTGACGCCGACTTTTTCCGTACTTTTTTATCTTAATATTTTTGTTTATGCTTTCACATCTACCTAAGATCTTTTGCACAAATGGGCACTGTTTGCAGCCTGCGGTATATTTAATTGGAATGTTTAAATACGTTTTTCTTTTGCTTTCGAGGTCAAATGTCGTTCCAGTGGCCACTGTGTTGCGGAGCAAAGAGTTTGTGATTTTGTCAAAGACTGTAGTGACGGAACAGATGAAGATGTATCGTTGTGTTCAAATCGAACTGCAAGTTGCGACTTTAGCGTCAACTGGTGCGGCTGGTACAACTACTGGACTGACGATTTTAATTGGTTACGGGCCAATGCCATTGGCACTCCTGGTACAGGTATGATTGTTGGTTGCCTGTGATGGTTAAATGCAGTCTAACATTTTATGGTGTTGTAAGCTTACTCACAATTCAGGCAGTAAAACGAGAAGCATTTTTTTCTTTTGTTTCTCTGACCTTTGTCTTACTCTTACGCTCGTATAGCTCATATACCATGATGGCTAAGCCAATCAAAACACTAAACTTGCCGATATTCATCGAGCCTGAGGTGAATAATTGTTTTAGTATAATTACGTAGGTGATTATTTGAAAAATAGGCATTTTTTTTTAAACAATTAATTTCTTGGTCTGTCGCCTCGACAAAACAGCTTTGCAGCCATTTTGATTTAAAAAAAAAAAGGGCTAATGTGATAATCGGGTAATATTCACATCAAGTGCAACCAATAAGCGTAGATAATTTTCAATTTTGTTTCGAAGCTTGAATTTTTTCCCTCAAAATTCCGTCCGAGTCTAGTTTGTAAGAATTATTGATAATACTACTAATAATGATTCGATTTTTACTTTTGGAATCACGTCCTCGTAACTATCATCTTCGTATTTGCTCAAGCTTCCCGGCACTAAGAACCTTAAAGTTGAGCAAACTGAAATTATGACGAAAATGTTTGAATATATTTGAAGTACATCGAATTCTGAAATGCACGTGCAGAGCGAGCAAAGCCACCGTTTTGCGGTGTGCGACATTTGCAAACTGGAGACCACAGACTTTAAGTTTATGACAGTGATGATATTCGAATAAGGGTGACATCATCAACAATAGACTGTTCCCCCATCCCATAATGCAACACGTTTTGGTGTTCTTTACGTGAAAAACAATACAAGTTAATTACTCTTGGGACTGTATCATGCTTCAGTGAACTGGATATCCATTGTTTTGATGCAAATAACCCCTCAAAATGAACTGTAGTAGGGTATTTGTGAAAATAACGAATATTCCCAGGCTTCTAAGAAAATGAGAAGGGTACGTGCATCGGCCTCGTTCCGATGATTCTGTTAATTTAGAGAGGGAGGGGAGGGATTACGGATATTTGACGCCTTTCGAATAAAGTGAAGACTTCATAAAACATCCTAGTTGCATTTGATGGTATTTAATAACGGAAGATACCATTGAATTATCAGTCAAACAACAATAATCTAGAAAGGGAAGATCCTACCTGGAAGCTGAGGCCATAGAGGTGAGCCGTCAGAGAACAGAATCTTTTGAACGAGGATGACGTTATTGCGCGGGAACTATGGTTGATGAAGACGTCTCTGTTTTTATTTTTTTTCGTATCATTGCTGTCTGCAGTGTGTAGTCTGCAGTCTAGAAATATCGTACGCTGTTTTGGCCATTAAACTATGCATATTTTTGGTATTTTGTACAATTTGTCTCCACAGCAATTACAGAAATGCGGGGAAGATTGTTTATCTTGTAACTGTTTTTGAAAATGAAGTTCCAGACACTTTTCGTTGTTGTATCGTTGAAACTATTTTCGCTTTTTTCGCAAGGCCCTAAAGCCGATCACACCACTGGCAAAGGATATTTCTTGTTCATTGATTCATCCAAACCGAGGCAGCTCTTTGACAAAGCGAGATTGCTTCATTTCAAAAGGTTTCCTTCTGGGCGTGGAGTGTGCACTCTGAGGTTCTACTACAACATGTATGGCTCACAAAACATGGGCTATCTAAAGGTCTATCTGATTAGTTATTGGTATTTTCCCTGGAGAGAAGTTTGGAAAACACGGGGTAAGTAGATTAGGCATCGGCTGACAGAAATACTCAGATCGCCGTGGTCAATAATGGCTTGCATGCTCTTGTCTGTGTAAGGAGACGAGAGATGTCAATAAGGAATTCAAATGACAAGCTTTGCCATCCAGTAGCTGTTTTCCTTATAATCTCAGTAAATTTTTGTAAGTGTTAAATCTGTAAAATCTCTCCCATAAATGTCAGTGGCCTCAAAATTGACATTCTTACTAATTTCATCACGCTCTTTCCGTTTGTGGCATCTATTTTGTACCACGACCATTTTTTTCTTATTGACAGGGTCACGTGTCATGCAAAGGGCCAATTTTCGCACATTTTAGTGGCAGAGTTGTCGCGCTGTATTGTGCTGCCAGCGGTTTAACAAATCAAAATACGAGCCTGCAATACTTGTGTGTATAGAGACCGCTGAAAATGGCGAATGATCGTTCAAAATACGTGTTGTGCATGTAACATTGCTAAATTACACTATAATCTTCAGATTGAAAGAAAATTACGGCGAGGAACAATATTGCTTTCATTTCTTTATTTACTTTAGCAAAAGTAGTTTCAAAGTGGCAACTGCTAACCCTTTTATTTCGAAAGGGCGAAGGAAGAAAACTACCGGTAGTCGCAAATTTGCGACTCCTCCAGATCTTTTAGTCACAAAAAGAAAAAAAATCAGTGGCAAATGCGACTGGATAATTGGTTGCAATTTCTAGCCCTACCCGAGTACTCTCGTTTTAACCCTCGTATTGCACTCCGGTTCTATAAACTAATACAATCGATCTTTACCAAAAGGGAAACGTTGATGATTTCTGTGTTATCAGGTGATCCAGCCAATCGCTTGTGGGTCCGTGCCGAGATTCCGTTGAATTCTGGGTCGTCATTCAGCGTGGGCTTTGAAGGAATTGTTGGTGGAGATGACAAAACAGACATTGCTATAGACGACATTAGCTTCTCCGCTGGCTGCTATAAGGTGTGCATATAGTATTACTAAGACAGGCTTGCTACAAAATGAACGAGGAATACGACAAATAGTAGGCAGCGGTCCTAGTGAAACCCTATTTCTTTGGTGGGGGACTGACGGGCATAGAGGGAGAGGAGAAAAAGCAAGGACTCAAACCAGTTTCAACAATTTGGAGGGAATGTCTTATTAGATTAAGGATTAGCTCTACAACACTGTTTCACTTGCAAAGACTTTTGTCCGATCCTGCTTTCCAGTGATAAAAATTGGGTGTGTCTGAGTTCGTTTTTGCTGCCATAGTCAGATATTACGTCACATCAACGAATGCATCTTGCTAAGCAATTATTGGTGTTTTTTGTGGTACCATTACTTTGCCTGTACGTGAAACAGTATTTTGAAAGTGTTGAAGCTGGTTTGAGCCTCCTTAATTATCTGGTGTTTCAACATGATTTTTGTTGTGGGGATAAATGTGTTAGGTAGCTCTGAATTCGCTCCCGTGAACTCTTTAAACCTTAGCCGAAAGCTTTATCTCAGATTACTAATTACTACTCTACAATAAAAAATGGGAGTCACCGAGTTCATTTTGAGATATGAGCAAGTAAAGACGAAGTGTAGGGTGTTTTTGGAGAGCTTTCATGTTGTCATGGTAATCTATTACGTCTTAATAGTGGGCATATTTTGTTAAGCAATATTTGGTGTTTCATATGGTACCATAACATTGCTTTTACGTGATACAGTGTTATAGTGACAACCTTTCAAATTGGGAGGTCTCTTAAAACTAGTGAAAAACTGGTTCCAGCCACCTTAAGCTCTCTATTGTATAGCTGCTTAGCTGCGCCAAACATTTGTATCAGTAAAGTGGACTGATAAAGGCAAATCTGAAAGAAGATCCTAAAGAGAGTTTTAGTATTACGTTTACATGAAACCGGAAACTGCAGGCTGCAGCTTGTTATGAGAGCATGAAAATTCTCTCATTCTGTGTTGTCTTTTCTTTTGAGAAGTTTCTGGATATCTGTAGCTAATTGTTAGTCTGCATACACGTGATGAGACGGCCATGTTGGTTTACAAGACGATAGGAAACTACTCCACAAGTTGTGCATAATAATAGAGTCAAATTACCTCCAAGAATTTTAAAGCATTGTTCTGTACACTAACATGGCCGCTGTGACGTCAGATGCAGACAATCAATAGGCAAGAAATGAGTTAAAATTTGAAGCACCATTATGACCAAATTTGGATTTCAAAATTATGTTAACAACGAAACACCAGGACCCCTGGAATTATGAAGGGGTAGTTTCTAAAGAAACTGTGGTGCTGCGTCGGTGGGGAAGTAGTATACAAAAATTTGGTTTTATCAACGGAGTTGATAATGTAATAGCGTAGCTCCTACTCTACTATAAAAACTACACGTAACCCATAATCCCTCGATTCGCTCTGATGAAGGGCTAACGCTCGAAACGTCAGCTTTTAGAATTTCTGTACGGTGGCCAATTTACATTATCAACTCCGTTGATAAAACCAAATTTTTGTATACCCTTGGAATTATACCTTGTTATTAAGCTTTTGACCTGGGATATTGAGTTTCCAGCTTTCTGATTGATTCATTCAATCTCGGTTATCAGCTCATATACCGCATGACCTAATATGTAAACTGATTGCATCAAGTAGCTGGAACCTGATTAGCTTGAATCTGCAAGTGTCCAAGCGTTCAGAATTTAATGACAGTTTTAATAAAACAATTATTCCATTCCCGCTTGTTGGATGCGAGACTGGTTACCATCTCATATCCAACGCGCGCTCGTGGAATAATTGTGACGTAAATAACTTTACGTTGAGAGAATAGTACTTTTTTGAAGAGTTTAATCGTGTACACAGTTTTGAATTTTGTGCAAACATCCCATTCATATCTTAAAAGGAAAGCAGTTTTGTTGTCAATCCATTTACCCCTGAAACGGACCCCGTTGACGAGTAAAATCGTCTTGCGTTTGAAGTCCCTCTCCCAAGAGGGATTTGGTTAAATTAATTTATTAAATTCTCAACCTCGGATAATGCAATTCTCGTGCTCTGATTGGTTCACTCAATCTCGGTTATCAGCTCATATACCTTAGTTTGACCTTATATGGTAAATGATTGCGCTTAGCATTGCTAAACTAAAAACGTTTACGCCAGAAAGCGAAATTTCTTTCGGTATAAAGCAAAAGAAAAACGTTTTTGTGGAAAGTTTGGATCACTTTCGTAGCTTAGAGATACGCGAAAAGGTAAGAATTGTTTTTGTGATGAGCCTGCGTCTGTCTGACCACGAGGTATTACACAACATCGCATCTTCATCAACTTTTTTCGATTTCGCTAGGATTTTCTCGCTTTTTTCGCTCATATTTCGTACTTCTAAACTTTTGGAGTTTAAGGAATTTAATAAAACAATTATTCCATTCGCGCTTGTTGGATATGAGAGTGGTTATAGCCAACTCAGCGCTACGCGCCTCGTTGGCTATTTACCATCTCATATCCAACGCGCGCTCATGGAATAATTGTTAAATATAGTCAATGGCTGCATTAAAATTTTAAACATGGCAAAGTGGAAGTGACTCTTAAAAACGTAAGTATGAATTAATCATTTTGACCTCATTTCAGGGCGGGTATCCCCCATTGCCCACAGGGTCTGCACGTTGCACCAGCAGTGAGTACTACTGCAAAGCTGATGACTTGTGTATTAACATGCACTGGAAATGTGATGGAGATAAAGACTGCACGGATGGCGCTGATGAATCAGGTTGCCCCTCTCCAACAAGCCAACCGACACCACCGCCCGGCTCGAGTCATCCTGCTGATTGCAACTTTGATAAGGACTTTTGTCTGTGGAAGTCTGCTAAATTTGCAGACATGAGTTGGCTGCGTAATATAGGCCAGACGCCCAGCTGGCAAACGGGTCCCAATGGTGATCACACGTCGGGTTTCGGTTAGTAAAACAGATGGAAAGTTTGCCTTATACTTGTTTACCTGTTTTGCCTCATTAGTACAAGGCTATCGTTTTCTAATCAGTCAGCCGAGATTAAATCACTGAATATTTAACGTGCATTGCATTATGAATTGTATATCTGATCTCTGAAAATTTGAACCCGATATACTGGGTAATGTTGAGGCAATGATACTTTGAATACTCGAAATTGTTCAAAGAATGCATGGCATCACTTAGCGTCTTTGCCACCCAAGAATTTATCAGGTTTTGGCGGACGATAACTGCTCGTTATCGAAGCTAAAAGGCTTAAAATTGGATATTTAACTGAGTTAAACGAGTTCTTTTACCTTTTGAAGTCAATTTGTAAATAGAGTGTTTTCACGTGACGTCAATGGCGGCCATCTTGGTGTACTCAAACAATGGACCGGCGGCCATGTTGTTGCACCCAACTAATCCTCCGGGAATTGAGCTCTATTATCATGCAAACGTTTTCTTTTGTTTCGGTGGAAAAACAAGGTTACTGATTATGTGAGTGAAAACTCTCTGTAGCATATGATGCAGACTCGTATGTGAATGAAACAAAGTGTAAACAATGACGTCAGCAAAGATTCCCAATTAAGGGTCAGATTCACTCAGGCTACAGTAATTTTTGTACAAATCCGTTCACTCTTAGAGACGCGGTTCCCAAGGCACATACGAATAGTTTGTCACAAGACCATCCCCATAACCCATGATAGTTTTTGTGAATTCTCTACTTGCACAATCCCATAATACACCGCTTTTACCCTTAAAATTTTGCATAATCATTGTTTACAATTTCTCCTGGGACATGAAGATGTCCCAAAAGAAATCGAAAACAATGCCTATGCAAATTTTTGGGGGTAAAAGAGGTGTATTGTGGGATTTTTTGCAATTAGAGAATCTATTTTAAGCTTCGCGCCATGCTGTGAAAGTTTTTTGGTCTCGTGCCCATGGTCGCGCAGCTAGCGATAACCAATCAGGTGTCTTCCTTAAAATAGCCGCGCATCATGACCATGGGCTAAATTAAGATTGAAAAAAATTTTTCATTGAAAACGACCCATATACGGTGGATGTGTTCTTTCCCCTCATCCATCATCCCCTTGTTTGTCAGCAGCCGTGGACACATCACAGAGTGTGGCCTGGTGGTTAGGGCGCTTGCCTTGAGGACCGGAGATCCCGGGTTCAAGACTCGCTCTGACCACTCGTTGAAGTCGATCCTGGTAGTCCCTGGTTCAATTTCCCAGTTGCACTTGTAAATAGCTAACTGGTTTGCCTCCCGCCAGTTCGGATTATTAACAGCTGTTGTTGTTGTTGTGTTCTGTCGTTTCGTTAATTGTGTTTCATTGGCCCTGAAAAGTCCCTATGGGGGGCGGTCAATTAAGTATGTGTTGTTGTATCTGGCTGAAATACTTTTTAAGATGTTGCTTGTCTTTCCTCCTTTCAAGATCCTCAGTCACTTTTGTCGCCATTCAAATATCCTTTAAGAATCTAATCTCTGACGACTGATCGCCATCTTGGATTGTGTCAGTAGTCGTGTGTGGATGAGTTCGAAGAAAAGCAAAGGGTCAAGCGACTCCTTTTACAGTGCATGTTTATTTGAATATTGTTTTGTACCGGTCGAACCTTGATGAAACCCGAGTATAAACAAGTATAAGCGGAAAGTTCGTTTGAATAAATACGAGGAGAGAAGGAGGGAACATATGCTGATGTTCTCACTACGTAGGCGAAATTTTGTTTGTCAGTTGTTAATTGACGTGCCACTGACACATTATATTGACAGGACGACCTTGGGAGACATAAAAAGCTATCCATTGGAACATAATTACTATAAGGACATGGTTAGGAAACTTGACATGTTCCTTTGTTTTATGTTTTTGCTCGCTGTTTTGACCCTGACCGTGCAAAAACCACACCTTTTTTCTAAAATACAGGCAATCAAGAGTTTCGATTAATTTACTCAAAATTCATTTGTTAGCCGAGGACAAAAGATTGTGCATGGTGACGGTCGAGTTAACACGAAGTGCGATAGTACTGTTCTTACGTCTAGCTTTTGAAGTTTTCGGGGTTTCAGAACCAGTCCATTTGTATGAACTATGATTAGAACTAGTTGTAGAGTCTAGAGTTGAAGTAAAGGCCTGTGTTAGGTAAAATAGAGAACAGCATTTAAGTAGTGAGCCAAAGAAGAGCGTTGAGGAGTCTCTAGTACCCCTAAGAGTTTCCTCTTTAAAAAGGTTTCTAGTCTATGCTTTGATATGCGCTCTTGAAGAGAAGTAAACGCTGTTTCTTTATGCTGCAGGGTATTATGTTTACGCCGAGGCTACGGGTCATTATGTGAATCAGTTTGGTGAACTTCTGGGACCCAACCTGATGCCCTCTTCTACCTGTCAAGTTTATTTCTGTTACTTTATGTATGGCCTAAGTATGGGAACCTTAAACGTCTACCAGCGCTTCACTGATGACCCTAAACCTGATCAGACGCAGAAAAAAATATGGACACAGAATTCGAACTTCGGAAAGAAATGGCGCTGTACATTTGTTCGTATCCCCAGCACTCGGCAGTTCTCGGTAGTGTTCGAATCTGTTCGTGGCAACAGTTATCAATCAGATATAGCCTTGGACGATCTGAAGTTTGTCAATTGCGCACAGTTAGGCCCGACGCCCAAACCAACGTCTCCACCAAAACCATCGCTCTTAGATGAAGACTTGGAAGATTGTATCAGCTGCTGGATCAATGAAAAATCTGGCCACGATCAGATGGATTGGATCATTGGACGTGGAGAAACTGCAAGCCTCAACACAGGGCCGTCCTATGACCACACAAAAAAGACAATCTATGGACGTTACCTGTATATTGATACATCCAGCACAAGCCATATCCAAGGATGGGTCCACGCTGATCTGGAAAGCAGGTTGATGGTGGTTCAGCGTCGATGCTACATGACTTTTTGGTACCACATGTATGGTGTCGGTGTTGGATCCCTGTGGATTTCAGCATATGTTTACGACGATCCCAAAAATTTGAATGGTAATTTTCATGGCGATGATGATGATGATGATGGTGATGATGATATAGATCGAAAGTAGTGTCATCCCACTTAATTCCAGAAATGTACCTAATTAGATGCACGCCCAAGTAGAGCGGTTTTCAAATGAGTCTCGTAAAACCAAAACCAAAGTATGTACTTTGGCCAATCAAAAAGGACGGAGACAATCCGGTAAACCAATCAAAACTCAAAGTAATTACACGTAGCCGACACAAAGCGCGGGAAAATGTGCACGCGCGAGCCACTATTGGTTTTGGTTTCACTTCTGATTGGTTGAAAAAATGGCGCGAAAACTTTGAACCAATCACTGAGTGGAGTAATCTTAAACCAAAGAAATTCGCTAATTACTTTCGACACTCGATTGAAAACCACTGTAACTCTAAGCCTTTGCTACCTAATTTCATTGAGCTCTAAGGTAAGGGTAAAGGTTAGTGTTAATTTTATCTGAGGGTAAATGCAGCTGCTTATCCTTACTTACGGAGCAGCACTGGGGGACACTTTGTGCGGTTAATTGTCTGTATTCCGAGAAACGAGTGATGTTGAAGTTGTGGAGAAGAACAAGGGCGCTTATTGAAATCTGCGTGAATCAACTTAGGGACATTTCTGCATATATCTGTGTTATTCGACGAAGCTAAAATTCGAGGCAAATAACAACCTACCATCATTAGATTTGAATAATGTTTCCTATCATAAGGAAGCTGAAAACACTAACTGTTTTATTATTAAATCAACGAATTATTTTCAGTGCCTAGAAAAGGAAGTGGCTTCATTGTGTTTTGGCGTTTGCTAAAGCCGCGGTAATACGAGTAACAAAAACGTCCAACTTGTCTTGCAACATTGCTGCGAAACTAGTCGAAAAGCGATGTTGCTCGTTTTACATCCCTCGCACATCCTATCTCGCAACAAAAACAAAAATGTGTTGCAAGTTACTGCAGCGTGTTGCAGAAAGTGGAGGTCCCTTCTACTTTCTACAACAAAATCAACTTTTTTTTTTGTTGCGAGACAGGTTATCCGAGGGAAGTAAAACGCGCAACATCGCTTTTCGACTATTTTCGCAGCAATGTTGTGAGATACGTCTGACGTTTTTGTTGCTCGTATTACCGTAGCTTAAGACACAGGCGTTCTACAGTATAAAAGTGTTTCGTGCGCAACATTATTCAGACGATTTTTTTTTGTGTTTGTTTGACTGGACTATTGAAATCGTCTTTATGCAAATAAACGCCATGCCCTAACCATGCAAGGGAGAAGACCTTTACAAATACGGTGATATTTAAAGCTTGAAGCTTTTTGGACTGTGTGGAGGAAGTGACAATGCCAATGAATGCACCGGAGTTAAGAATAGCCTCTCACAGAGGAGACAACTAGTAGGTTTTTTTTATTGTTGACTCATTAAATTCTTATTAACCGAGAGTTTGATGTCTCAACGGAAAATCTCAAACTGAGGCATCTCCAATTCGTTCAAGCGAAAGTGGGGACTTCGCATCTGGTAGTGTATCAGTTCATCCATCGTTTGAAACTGCCCTATCTCATTTTCCGTCCAGAAAGAGGTATTTAAAACTCTAGGCATCTGCGCTCCCACAACTGGGGCAAGCTGCCCTCTTTATTAAGAATATTTTGGACCTCTAAACCATTGGACCTCTATAGTTTGTTCGTTTTGTTTTCCATTTCAGACCACGCGATGTTACTCTAGGGAACGGTTTCTCTCATATTCCATATTTTGCACGTCCATATGTATGTATAACCTATGAAAACACAAAAGGAAAATTCCCTTGGGAACATCACGTGGTCTGAAATGGGAAAACGAAACGTACAAGCTAAAGAGGTCCATTTCGTATCCCCACGGTTAGATGGGCTGGAACAAGAGTGAAGCGGGCGAATCTTTTGTAGAGGTAAATGACACCAACGATCAGCTGAAAGTAATAAGAATTTAGGTAAATAATATTGACATCTTTGCAATTGTAGCAGGTGAAATAATTTAGTTTAATTTAATTAATTAATTAATTTTCATAAATAAGCCGAGATCTTTGGAACAACACTAGAATACTCAGGCTCAACTAGTCTTCCCAGATACAAGGATTTGAGATAAAGTTCAAGTTCAAGTTCAAGTTCAAGTTTATTCAAGCTTATTTACTACAAGTTTATAAATTTCGCTTCAATGGGTAAAGAAAATATAAACGGCTTTTAAAACTTACATACCACGTTAAAAAGACTGCAAAAGGGACCTTGCGGAGTGTAATGTTTCATGTTTTTACAGATTGGAGAGAGGTGACATTGTGGTATATGTACGGGAATCGTGGTAACAAATGGATGGAAGGAAAGGCAAACTTGTACAATCACCTTACAGCGAATAAAACTGCAAGAGTGGTTTTCAGTGGAATAAGAGGCTGGGATTACACGGGAGATATTGCAGTCGATGACATAAAGTTCCACAACTGTGATTTCAAAGACGTCATAACGCCATGCTCTGAGAATTTCGACAAGTGCAGTGATCAACCAATTACCAAACCAACCCTTGGTTAGTAAGAGCCCTTTACATGGTAGCGAGGCTTTTTGTTACTCCATACCTTGTTTCTTTTCTTGTGCAAATGCTATTAGTTTAGCATAAAGATACGCAAAACCCTTAGTGTAGGTCAAAGTCCAGTCTGGATAAGTCAGTAAATTTCTTTTTTGTCACAAAATATTTGTTACCAGTCAGCACTGTCAAAAAGGAACGATTCTTGAGTATTTGCGTGGCATCGGACTTTACTCTGGCGTTTTGCTCGCTTTTCTCACCTTAAGCTAAGCGTGATCATGTTCTCAAGCGAGTATTATCTGAACAGTCGGCACTAGACCCAGTACTGCAACAGTTTATCTCCCAAACGAATGAATAGTCATTGGTCTTTTCTAGACAATTTCAGAAGGGGTCATTAAACACAATCCCTGCCCTTCAACGAAATTCGAACCTCTAACCTCTTGAATGTTTGCGGGTCGCATTACTGAGCTACGGTACTAGATCTCTTTGAAGCAGGTTTGTTGATCCCTGTATTAGGATTTGTGAAATAAGAAATAAGATGAAACGAAAAGCAACTTCTTTCATTGTTGTTTGACAGGGCCTGCCACGGGAGCCTGCACATTTGAAAGCGGTCTCTGTCATTGGAACAATACAGCTGTCAATGATATGCCATGGATTTTAAGGGAAGGCAAAACCCACAGTCAAAATACCGGTCCAGCAGTTGATCATACCACTGGAACGTCAAGCGGTAATATACAAAGCAACCCTGCTTTTGGTTAAAAGAATAAACTGCCGTGTCGCACAGCCAAGTGTTGTGTTTCTCTCAAAAGAAATTACCTGGCGGCCTTATTCTCTTTCCAAAAGACAGCGTTGCATGCAATATTTCACTCTCGTTTGCATAATATTGTTTTTCAGCCTCTACTTCTTTCAATTGACTATTAACATGCAGTATTTTGTGTTAGTACAGGAAGAAATATTCGAATTCACATAAGAGACCCAATTGGCTCTTTCCAGAACGAAACGTGGTGTAGTTGTCACCACAAGTCCAGTTGGTGTTGGGATTTGAATCACATCATTTGCATTCTTATCACGTACCACTGGATCACGGCGCGTGCTTCCTTGTCGGTGGTTTACTTGGCGTGAATCAAATGTGTATCAATCAAATCAACCTTCTTTATTCATAGGATATTACGTGCACATTGAGGCCAGTTGGTACAACGAGGGGTCTGTGGCCATCTTGGAAGGACCTTATATGCTACCAACCTCAAACTGTAATATGACATTCTACTACCACATGTTTGGTAGGGACTCTGGCTCTCTGCTCGTGTACGTCAACAGTGGTGACAGTGTAAAACTGGTGTTCAATAAAACTGGAGAGCAAGGGAACAATTGGCTGGGAGCTACTATTCAGCTGAAGAGTGATTACGGATTCCGAATTCACATCACTGCTACACAAGGAAGCAGCTATAAGGGCGATATAGCCATTGATGACATATCATTCCAGGTAAAGCAAAACATTTGGATTTTAAGCTGCCGCCCTATGGAAAAAGAAGAACGTTAAACCACGACGTGTGCAGATCTTTGGAATTTCTTTACTGTCGCATCCAACCAAAATTGCTAGAAAAATGTCCCATGATAATTGTTGTCGGACTATCAGGCTGCACAAGCTCTGATAATCAACCAGTTTCCATATTTTATAAATAACATCAAAATATCAAGTCCTTTGGTGCAAGTTTATAGACGAACTCCCCTGGTGATACTTTCTCTTTGAAACGAATTATAATAATAATAGTAATAATAATTATTATTATTATTAAATATTATTATTATTATTATTATTATTATTATTATTATTATTATTATTATTATTACTATTATTATTACCATCATCATCATCTGAAGAAAAAGCATATTGCTCAGGCTGCCATTGCCGAATAAAATCAACGCTATTGGGCGGGCCATAACAAATGACTTAGGCCAATTTCGTTCTCTTATTGTTGTAAGACTGTCCTTAGGATACGCGCTGTTCGCAACAAGATAGTTTTCGATATTTCAACTTTCAAACTTTTTTTGTCACAGAACCAAGTGCACCAATCACAAGCGAAACCACATTTACTGATCTCATCTGCCAGATCCTACCAATTTCTCTTTTCAGGTCCTGATACTTCTCTACTTTTTCAATTTCCTTTCCGCTACGTGTAACATCTGCCGGTACTGCAATATCAATGTACAATGACAGATATTCTTGCTTCAATAATGTCACATTGAATGTTCATGTCCCAAAACAATTTCACATTCTCATTCTCAACTGTTCATACCATTTGTAACTCCTATCAAGATGGAACTTATCACATACCTTCCAGTGGCCAAACTTTTCTGCATTATCGTGTCGTCTTTTATATTCATGTTGCGCTTTTTGCATCCACTTACTATGTGCTTGACTGTCTCAACCTTTTCATTACACGTCCGACATAACGAGCTTTCAGCTGTCTTATCTATATGAAACTTCAAATAGCCTGTTCTTGTGCAGCACACAACAATGCTTCTGTACTGACCTTCAAATCTCCTTGACCTAGCCATCTCCAGGATTTCTCCTTGTCAACAGTGTCAGGCATTTCTTTTCATGCCACTTTCTCTTCCCTTCCTCTTTTCTAGCGCTCTTAAAGGCCCTTCGTTCAACAGCATTTTCTGTCTCCAGTGTTCCAGCCATCCTCACACCTTCCAGTAGTTTTCCCATGGAACATTTCGTGTTCCAGCTTAGACGATTCATCTCTCCTTTCATACGTTCCTCAGCACTAATTAGACCTCTCCCTCTTTTTTTTTCTTCTGTGTTATTTCACGTCTGGTGGTGGTGGTGGTATTGTTGTCATTATAAAAATTTTTAATCGTTGCATCCGAGGAAGACCTCTCTTATTTCATGAGGCCGCACTTTCCTGTTTTTGTTAGTGTCTTTTATGACTTACTTTTTCTTTACAATCCGCTAGGGTCAGTGTACCTTTACAAGCGACAGTGCCTTAAAGTACGGCGACAAAGCCCTGACTACCGGCTGCTCTGATGGAGGAAGAGAAGGTTTCTTTACCCATCCAAGTGTCGCAGGGTGCAAGGGATATTGGTGGGGACAAAAAAACCTGAGAGCGAGACCCACTGGAAGCGTCCCATGTGGGGACGATTATGGTAGGTGGGGCAGATCCTGCTCTCAGCCGGCTGAACTGTGCGCGCAAGGTTGGCACGTGTGCGGAACCTACGGAGATGTCTTTGAAATACAGAACCGGGTGAGGACTTAAGGTTTGCCACGGTTATGGAAAAAACAGCTTTTTTTCTAGGTCCGTGAATACTGCTGGACAAAAACACACTGGCGAAATGGTAGGAAATCGTGCTCTTTGGGCTAGTTGGTTTGTTGCTCTAAATGGCTTTTCGAATTAAATTTTCATTTGACTCAATGTGAACATCTTGACCTGGAGAAGGTCAGAAGTTGGGAGTCGAAACGAGGCATTGGAAATCAAAATTAAGAGCATAACGACGGAGAATTAATTGTCAAAGTAAAGTCGTGTCAAAACTGCAATCAGTGACAGTTTTCATCACTGAAGTTTAAATAACAGTTTTCCCAAGTTCTTAGTAAAACACCTAGTTATAAAAACGAGCGATGAAAAGAACGACGTTCTACGTTCAAGTTCATGGATAAAAATTCCGCATATACACAATTTCTCAAACAATGGAATAAAAGGTAATAAGCTAAATAATTACTTACGAACGATAAGAAATAACAGAACGTAAAAATGAAGTGCAAATTTCTTCGCGAACGATCGGTAATCGGCAACCATTTAAGGGAACAACATGAAACGAGCCACATGAAATCGTAAAGAACTTTGGGTTAAGTGCTCGAGCAAGTTCGATTG
>OX421447.1:19094289-19096789 GCA_949126865.1 Montipora capitata
TCATGTTGTGATAAACAACTAAAAGGAGATAATGAGAAATCGATTGTTTTCGTCGACCAATATGGCGCCGATCACGTAGTGTGGAAGACCTCGCTACTTGATTGATTGATTGATTGATTGATTGATTGATTGATTGATTAATCCACTGAACCATCAGTCGGTCGACCTTTGACATGCTGTGTCAGTAACTTCATGGAATTTTTTTTTTTTTCTATCCCTTCAGGCTGGTACCTCTACATAGAAGCATCATACGGACAGCCAAAAGACCTTGCTCGAGTGTCACATCATTTCTCTAACACTTCTCAATCATACTGTCAAATGAACTTCTTCTATCATATGTATGGTGCTGGTATGGGCATTTTGAGAATGCTTGTTGAGCCTGATGCTGGAGCAAGAACAAAGGTAGCGTATTGTTATGTTGTGATTAAGCGGAACGTTTTGATGATTGTATTAGTTTGCTTTGTTGTTTGTTAGTTAGCTGTCTTTATTTATCTTACCCGAGACTTGGCCGAAAATCTAATGCTTCTTGCACTCGCAATTGAACAATAGGACGAGCAAGACTAGTATAAAGGACAGGAGTATGTCTAATGGAAAATATTGATTAAAAGCCTACTGTTAGAGCCGTTTTTTTTTTTAAAACGAAAAGGTCCCTTGCCACGCCTTTCGTAATACAATTTGTAGTTGTCAAGCTGACTTTAACTGCAAGCAAACACTATCTGGACTCGTATCATAGTGGAACAACCACTCAGACTGAATACATGCGCAAAACGTGGCGTGAAAAACTTCTATTAGTTTCCACGTGCGATGGAAACATCAACAGAAGCAACCAACGTTGTGACTCCTGTAGTTGATCTGTATTTTTTAAAATTCTATAGTAAGATACTTATCCTTGTGCCAAACGTTCTCCTTAGGGATCGTCAGGAAAACAAATTATTCCTTTTTTGCGAATGAAAGAAGTGGTGTTTAAAACTGCTTACAGCACGAAAATGTAAGGTATTCGTGTACCGTTAGTTTGAGGACATATTCAGCAATATGCTTTTTTTCCACAGTGCTCTCTCTAGTTATCTAGTCAACGTAAAATGCCCAAATGCTCTCTCCCTTGCGCTTTTTCTTTGTGTAGGTTTGGGAGAAGGCTGGAAATCAGGGCGATGGCTGGTTCAGAGGAGTTTACAATTTTAGTGATCTTGTCAAGAACAAGACGTCATTTACTGTCATCTTTGAAGCTCAGCGAGGTCCAAGCGATTCTAGTGACATTGCGATTGATGACATCTCATTCACACCTTGCTCTCCTCCTGGTACGTTTTGCGTTGCGTGGTTGTGAGGCTGTAACTTTTGGAGATTTTAAAAATGTTAGCTTTCCGTTGTGGCATTGTTCCCTGTTATTCATGTGCTTTGTCTGTATCAGCAACCACAATTCAATTGTATTATTTTAATGCATGATTCCTCACAATGACAACTACTGACCGTAGAGACGTATAAAGTAATGCATAAACTTGTTAGCGGAATGTTTATTTTAAGCCTCAATATTAGACCGCATGCGTATGACGTCAGAGAGGCCATGCTGGTTTTCAAAAAGGAAGAAATCACGTCCATGTTAGTGTTTTGAACTATTCCTGCAGGAATCAAACTCCATTTTGTATACAAATGTAGTCGTTTATTTAGTTTGAAAAACATGGCGGCTGGTCACGTGGCTTATCTTTTTGTCTATATTCCGAGTTGGTTTCAGTTATCTCCTTTGATTTGCAGTGTTCAGCTTATCCCGTAGCTCCTCTTTTGCTTTTCTGTTACCATTTACCTTGATGACCCTGTGCTCATCTCCTGCGTCCTCTGCACATTTGTGCTCCTCGCAAAAATAAGGCCTTATTTGTGGGGGTTTGGTACTGTGGTGGGTGACTTCTTGAAATCCCGCGTTTCGTCTTCTTTTTTCCCTTGCTTTTTGTTTGTTTGTTTGTTTGTTGGTTGGTTGGTTTGTTTTATTTTATTCCTGCAGTTTATATATTTCTTTCCCTTCATTCCCGTTGGCATCACCTTTTTGTGACGACAGACGCGCAAACCCAGTGTCAGCATCCCACGGAAACACTTATTATGTGTCTTCTTGGCAATTTTATTTTGGGTGTATACACGATTTGTATCCCCTCCCGCATGCAATTCCTTCAAGTAGTCTTCAAGTGAGGTAATTTATGTGAACTTCCAAACGATATTCTTGTGTCTCACAGTGAACCCAGAGTTTTGTACCCGAGACCAGTACAGATGCTTGAATGGCCAATGCATTTCATCGAGCTTCCTTTGTGACCGAGTCCCTGATTGTGCCGATCACTCTGATGAAGGTTTTAGTGCAGACTGCCGTGAGTAATCTATTCTTTTGTTGTTTTTGTTGTTTTTAGGTTTGTTTTGTTTTGTTTTGTTTTGTTTTGTTTTATTTTTCATGGCTAGCCTGTGTCCATTCTTTTGTAATTTATTTTATTGCGATTCTGACGTTTTCGAGCCGAGGTACTAACTA
>OX421447.1:19099289-19121789 GCA_949126865.1 Montipora capitata
CGGAAAAGACCTTCCCGGAGAAGAGAAGAGAAGAGAACAAGCAAAATCAACCCCCGTATGTCGTCAATTCCGCGAATCAATTCCTGGACATCATTGTGGAAGGCGAACCCTGATCTCTGCTAACTGACTTTTGCGTTGCCTTAACCACTGAACTACGCAATGGAATTCTGGGTGATTGTGCTGTGGTTAAATTGTTGCATTTAGATCAGGTGTGAGGAGTATCTTTTCATTTGCAAGAAAGTTTGATCCTTGAGGCTTCGTATACCTATATAGATACACAGTAGAATCTTTAAGAATCTCAGGAGTGAAACCTAAATGACATTAGCAAGTCTTGGCCAGGGCCGGGAAATCTCGAAAGACAATCCCCCTCGCTTTTAGGTACTGAAGGTTACTTCAATTTCTGGTAAGAGAGTAGTGTCGAAGCTAATGCCTTGATTATATTTTTATTTCATTTTTTTCTTAATTATGCCAGATTGTACAGACAATTATTGTCTCAATGGAGGAACCTGCGTAAAGGATGGACAAGGAAATCCAGTTTGCAAGTAAGGCTTAGCTCCTCGATTTATAATGTTGCAACGGTGCCTTTGCGGAAAAATTATCATAAATATGAAAAAGGACGAAATACGGTCAACTTCGAAAAGTTAACGATAATATTCGCGAATACCGCTACAATAATTATTTGCCTTTCTCTAACGTACCGTGTTGCCTTAAAAGCATTTTTTCTTCGGAAAACTCGGCTTTCAAGAATGGAAAAACTGGCCTTAGTTTTGCTAACGGCCGAACGAGGACGGATAGTCAGTCGAGGTCAGCCCAAACAAAACGAACAAAGGAAATAAATTGTCCGTCAAGAGGTAAATATGTAGGAGGGTTGTGAAGTTACTGCTGCTTAAGAAAAAGACTTCACCGACCCTGAGCGCTATTGTTGTAACGACTTGGTCACGGAATCAGTGGCAACCACGCTCTGTTTCTCGAGAGTAACCAAACTTATCTATGGAAAGCCATACCTTTCTTATGTAATCTTTATTATTTTGGTCTTAAAGTTTTGTCTTGTGGTGTGGTTTTGTCATTAGGTGACGAGGTTCGATGACTATGTTGTGTTTAGAATTCTGATTAGGTATTGTTTCACGATTTTTGTTCTATTGTTTTACGTCATGTGTGTCTTCTACACGAAGTAAAAGCCGAAAGTTGTGGCTCTCCATACTAAACGACGAAAAGCACTGGTTTCATGGTCATGTTTTTGGTCTTGGCGCTCCACCGTTTTTGTCTCCGATTCATTTTCTTTAGACCCGTTTTAAACGTCGCATTTCACATTAGCCGAACCTAATGCAAATGAGCGAAAACAATATATTTTTCTCCTTTGCATTAGATTCGGCACATGTGAAATGCGACGTTTAAAACGGGCCTTACTGCTTATTGTAACACGGCATTGTTTGCATTTCAGATGTACATCGAAATTCACCGGCAAGCAATGCGAAAAGGTTGTGTGTCCTGAATTGCAAGTCGCATGTAACAAGAAATGTGAGCTTATAACAAAATTCTGTGACATGAAATATAGCTGTGGTTATAGCGCGCGTGAGGTCCAAAAGTATTGTGGAGGTTAGTTAATACCTGCTGTGTTTCCACTAACAAAGATTAGACGATTAGTTACATGGTTTGAACCTATGATTTTAGTTTGTGTTAATTTAAAAAAGAAAATGCTCAACAACGAGATTTCGACTGTCAGGACCAACAAAGGGAGTGTTTGGACTCGTAACGTACTGGCCTCAGTTGTTCGAAGGGTGGATAACGCTATCCACCGGATAAATCACAATCCAGCGGATAAACACTAGCAAAACCAATTGAGTTATCCAATAGATAGTCGGATTTATCCGGTAGATAGCGCTATCCACCCTTTCGAACAACTGGGGCCTGGAATCTTGGCATACTTAAGCAACTCTCAATGCGGACAATACTGATTAGCTTCCACTCCCTGAACATTACAACATTCGTACGTTTAGGACTGATTTGTATGTAATTTTACGGTACTTTTTCAAAATCTAAATATTTTTAAAGCACATCGAAAAAGATCTTCTCAATTGGTGAAATCCGCGATTTACAATGAATTTTTAAGGTATTAATTTTTCCCGATATTTTTGACGGATTTCGAAAACCGTGGTTCTATGAGAGGACTGGGTCGAGCCTATTGTGAGGGCTGCAAAGTGATATTGATCTAGCAGAACACATAGAAACTTCAACAAACTTGCGTTTTCAGAAGGAAAACGTTTGACGTCATGAAAACATGTCAAAAGAGCAGCTTTCCAGGATAAGCGGATCTTAGTTGCAGAATTGCTTTCCGGGAGAGTAAGGTTTTAGGGGCTTCTGAGAAACAGGCTTGATATCTCAGAGGTCATCTGTTCAAGTCCTGTTAACGTTCAAGCCAGATTTTCCTGTCGTTACTGCTGAAGGAACGTTTATATCTCCAATGATCGAAATTCTCCTTGTTGTTAAGTGGAAAACTTGTTTGATGTTTCTGAATTGGGTCCTCTTCTTAAAGTGGTACTGATTAAAAAAAATCAAATCTTTTTTTCCTTTGGATTTCAAAACTATGTTAACTAAACGCTAAGTGACCCAAGTTTTAAGCCTTAATTTCAGAAAGACACCTGGTTATTTTAACTGGAATTTTTCTTTTCAATGCGGGTCCGCCATTACTAACATTAAAATCTCGAGAGAGCTGGATCGAAGAGAAAGTGACGCCAAAGGCTCACTAGTTTAAGAATGCAATTCGTTTTTACGCGACTGAATTAATAGAGCGTTTTCAAATGACGTCACGACGGCCATGTTGGTGTTCCAAACCAAAGAAATGGCGGCCATATTGGTGTGCCAAACTAATCCTCCGGGAATTTATCTCTATTTTCATGCAAATAATCCAATATGGCTGCTGGTCACGTGAGCGAAAACGCTCTATATGCAGCACGGGAGTTCGGGCTTTCAGATTTTAAAACTCGTGTTTTGCATATATAATAACTTTAAATAACAATACTTGATACATCCTTAGCCTCACATTCATGAGAAAAATCCTTTGTCTTGAAACATAAACACGAGGCTAAGGATGTATACAGTATTGTTATTCAAATTTGGGCGCCATTTATCTAAATTACGTCACTTTTCCCTAGTTCTAACCCTCTGAGGTCCAGTCGGTTAGCCTTTTTGAACGTGCGTAAGGGCGGACCGTGAAATCTAAAACTTACACTCAAAGTAAACCGGCAGCCTTTGCATAAAAGTCAAAGCTCAAACACATGTACACTTACAAAATCTTGAGAAAAAATGAATTTTTTTTATCACAGTACCACTTCAAGGCTTTGAAATATATTGAATTTAATTTGAGAAAAAATAGGCTAGGGTGAAGTCTGAAATATCCCAGGCAAAAATTCACCTCGTACTCTACAACAATTCTAAGAATTGTTTTCTTCCCTTGAGAATTTTCTTTCCGGTAAAGAATTATTTTTGCGGTCTTCGGGACGAATTTCTCGTTTATCTAACTCTCACTAGAAAAATATGGTGGACCATTGAAATTAGTAATAGGATGGGTCATAGCTTCGACTGCTCTTCGTAAGCACTCGGATTTTTCCGGGTATGCATCGTAGTACGAGTAGGAATCGTGCCGGAAAACAGTTCACCACTTTCTTTATAGAACACAGAGAAAGTAGTCGATATTGGAACATTTCTTTACTTGTGATACATCTTGATTGAAAATAGGAAAGCTTTCTAGCTCGGGGCCTTAGAATTCATTCCAGTCATCACATTTGTTTTTGTTTGCAGATTGCACTACAAATGACTTCTGCGTCAATGGTGGCTTATGTACATTTGATAAGAATGGCTTCAGAGTTTGTCTGTAAGTGACCATCAGAACGAACTTGCATGTTTTTGACTGCATTTATTTAGTTAAAAATACTGAGCGATGCCGTTGAGGGTGCAGGAGTGCCCCCCCCCCCCCCCACCCCCGTTAGACTTGCGGCTTTCTAATACAGCAAAAAAACGTCACCAGTCAGCTACCACATTCCTTGGTGGTGCAGCCCCTCCGAAGAGAAATCCTGGATCCCCCCCCCCTCCCCCTGTATCATGCATCACCTTTCTAATTAACCAAAAGCGGTTAGAACTATTTTAGGGCTTAGCTACGCTTTTGAGTTTAGCAATTTCCTCAAACCAAAACTCTTTTACGGTAAAACAGCGGTGACAAACATCAGATATAAACGCATACTTGAAATCATCTTTTACTTGACATTTCATACGCTTCGTACGTTTCGTATCTGATGTTTGTCACCGCTGTTTGTGTGTTATTTCTGATAAAACTGAGATAGCCAAAGAAAAGGAGTTTTTACTTTTACGCTCAGTTTTGGAGCTAGAGAAAATTGCTTACAATCTTTTCAACCACGGTTTGAGCATCAACTCCCGTTGGCTATAGAAAAACGAAATTTAAAACAAAAATTGATAAAATAAGGAAAGAACGGACAAATGTTTAATTACCACTAGTTGAAGCAAGTTATTACATTTATCCCTGGGAAAAAAACTGTAAGTCAACGTCATCTGTATTTGATAACATGGTGATAATTTGTTTCCACAGTTGTCCATTTGCGTTTACGGGAAGGCAATGCAAGACGGGTAATGATCCAAACAACTGTACTGGCCAGAATCCCCCCCTGCAGCCGTGCTCTGGTTCATGTGCTAGTGAAGAAGTCATTTGTAATAGAAGTCGGTCCTGCGGTTACCCTGACGACCAGATTGACTTCAGTTGTGGAGGTAAGGAACTTTGATACTGCCAAAAAAAAAAAAAAAGCCTAATGACAACACAAACACAATTTAACAAAAATTTTATTTTATATAACACGGAAATCCAAAGCGGAAAGACAAGTAAATTAAGAAATAACATTCTACGGTATCAAGCCAGAAGGCAAAGCAATAAAACACTTGCCGAAAATTTTTAATTCTTTATAAGCAGCCATGGACAGCATATTTGTACCAGAAACGAAGGTCACCCTCAGCCAATATCACCTTCGAATATTTGAGTCCTGTCCACTAAGCTCAAAATTGTTAAGTTTTCAGTCAACCAATAGCTGAAGAAATGATGATATATCTTGGGATAGCACTTTCCACCATCACAACAATTTATGCCAGTTCCAGCCAGTTCCAGTTCAAGCAATTTATTTTTTAAAAAGTGTTAAACAATGGGCCATTTCCGAGTTGCTGTTTGCCTCGGTTTCGAAGCGAGTCTTGGTGCTCAGCTATTGTTAGGGAAATGAGTTTGATTTGCATAAGAATATGCAACTCATTTCCATTTGAATGGCTGTGCACCAGGACTCGCTTTGAAACTGAGGCATACAGCAACTCGGAAATGGCCTATTACATTGCCACAAATTTTCGCCACGAAACAAAAGCTCCAACTTTGAAATTCCGTAATTTCCTCTTATTCAGTTTTCCTCTTTTTAATCCCTAATATCTTTCTATGGCATTTCTGCCAGGGCGTTTTAGTAGTTCTTGTCCCCTTTTCAGCATGTTTTGACCAGTATTGCCTGCACGGAGGAAGCTGTTCCCAAAAGGAAGACGGCACAAAAGCCTGCAAGTACGTTCTGACATTTGCAATAATACTGACGTTAACGGCGATGATTTGTCATCATTATTGTGCGCATGAACTTAAATAATAAACTTGACTTAAGTGTCTAGTCTGCTAGTGCTGGAGCACTAATTGGGCACATTGCAATTGAAATCAACATAAATCAAATCAAATGTTGGTTTTTGAGGAGAGGGGAAACCCTCGACCCACTTATCACGTCGAGACTATGAATTGAATAGGACATTTGCATGATGACGCCATTTGACTATAAGAACCAGAATCCTATAGGTTTTGGTTTGCTCGTACTAATTAGAGCTATTGTTGTTTTACCCCATTGGGAATACAAAATTTAAATAAGAAAAGAAAAGCAAACTGAAATCTGGTAGTTGTAGTCAGTTGACGGTATCGTGAAAGTTGCTTATTCGGGCCACAAAAATGCTCTCACCACTGCGCCGGCGCTGCTCCCCGAAGGGCCGGCGACGGAATATCCGGCCCCTCAGACCGCCGAACGGTTGGTTCAGGTAGTAGAGCATTCGTTCGTGTAACTCAGATCCGCGTGAAGGATTTTTAACGAACTGAGTGCGGGCTTTGGAACGAGATCTGCGAATGATTAAGCATTCAAAACCTTTAGGAAACGATAAACCCCGTGACACAACATTGGTTTACAAAATTGTGTGCGGCGTTAAAGGAACTGCTCACTATTTTGGTCTGGCTTTGTAAAGGGAACACTGCAATTGCAGCTCAGCCGTGCTCTGTCGTGAAATTTGAAAAAACAAATAAAATGAAAGTTGCGAACAAATTTTAAACACGGTTTTTTTTTTCTACCCTCGGGCGTTGATACTTGCCGTGGTATGCAGACGTCAGTTTCAGAGGCTGGGATTTCTCAGTAATTTGAAGACCCTGATGGTTGCTGCCGGCGGCCGGTAGATCAGTGCTCTGCTGATCAGAGGAGAGCCAATCCCGCGGCAGATATTTCTCGCAAAATGAGTGGAGTGAATTAGTTTGTCCTGAATCATAATTGGTCTTGACAATCCGTGGGAAAAGTTTCAAAGGAGCCGGTTTAGGTTGATCTTGAATTGGCGTTGGACTTTGGGTACGATAAGAATTGATAGATTGTGTTTACTTTCGTGAAAGCATAGTCGGTAAAAAGTCAAGGCCATTTTTTTTATCATGAGAAGTTTGCACTTCCAATTTATGCGTTGACAATCACTGTTGTTTCAAATTTCTGAGCGTGCGTAGACGAGCTGTAAGTCCGTTATTTGCGGACTTCCTGCCTTGGAAGTGGCCAGAGTCCGTGTTTTTGGTGCTGAACAAAAGAAAAGCAGACTCTGGGGACGAGATTGGAGAAGGTGTGGATAATAGCAATCTTTTTCATTTTAGGTGTGTTGGTCATCGGAGCGGAGACCGCTGTCAGATTCGTAAGTACCTTACATTGCCTTGTTCCTTGGAATAAGACAGTGATGTTGTCGTTTTAGTGAGATTTTTGTCTGGTCGATGTAGCAAGTCTCGTACGATGTGGTTGAAAAGTTGCCCAATCCGGACAACAGAAACAAATGACGTAGACTTGAAAGCAACAGAAAGATGCTGCAATTCTTTATTCAGTTTTAGTATAATTACATAGGTAGTTATTGAAAATTCTCTGTGCTGATTGGTTGCATTTGAGGTGATTATTACCCGATAATCACCAAAGCATTTTTTCAAAATGGCCGTAAGCCGTTTTGTCGAGGTGACAGGCGAAGAAATCGATTGTTTAAAGAAAATACATATTTTTCAAATAATCACTTATGAAATTACACTTCATCTCGCCTTCAGCGAATAATTGCTAAATATACTCAACAGGATGTCGCGTTTCTGATTGGTCAACGATGTATGCATAAATAAGTTAAAGAGTGCAATACGGAAGTTGCTATGGAAACGCAGCGATGGAGTCATTTTGTTGAGTATATAATAAAAAAAAATATCGTATGAACGTGCTCGTGCCTTATGTGATTTGTGGTCACTGGTGATGTTTTTAAAGTTTTGAAATTGCATCGCTCTTGCCCATAAATCACTCGCGTTCATACGATTTCCTACAGAGTGTTTTCAGGTGATGTCACGGCGGCCATGTTGGTGATCCGAACTAATCCTCCGGGAAATTAAACTCAATTTTTATGGAAAGACTTTCTTTTTTTTCAATATTCCTATATGGCTCTGGTCACGTGAGTGAAAACGCTCCATACTTCTCTAAATCTCTTTTCAAATTGTATGAATAATGTATGAAGCCAGGAACCCATGACTAGGAGCCTCCCAATGCATTATATAATTGAGTCAACCTTTGTGCGTTTCTTTCTATTTTTAGAACTAATCCTTCAGCAGGAAACTCACATTTACAACAATTTACATCAATTTGCATACATTGTTTTTGCTATTTTTGTCTTTGTTCCACAATAACTTTATTCTGATTGGCCATTCTAACAGTGTGTGCAGAGCCGAAGAACACGTGGCGTTCTAAAAATAGAAAGATACGAGCAAAGGTTGACTCATAGGGTTTATATGGGAGAGGCAAGCTCCTACTCATGCGCTCCTGGTGAAGCATGGTAAAACAATGGCACAGGAGGGGAACATATAGCTTCCCAAAACAAGTGTCCACTTGTAGATTCTGAATAATGTTGTGAAAATGTATTGATAAATTACAGACCTTAAAGTGATTAGAAATTGACGTCCTAAAATTAAAAAGCATACATCTTGGGCAATTGTAGTGGACACGGCAATGAAATGAACTTCGAGCGGTTACGTACAAACGTGGTTATAAGCGATAGAAAACTAATTTAAAGAAGGGCAATGTTCCATGTATGTGCTCTTCATAAACAAGGTCAAGCTCCCTGTCGCTTTTGTTACACGGCTTGGGTGCATATGACTATAAAAGTTTTAAATGTTTGTTTGTGTTTTCTCGCAGAGCTATTGCCTACCCCTGGGAGACTGAATGCGACACCAGGCAAGAGCAAGTCATCAAGTAAGTGCTTGGACAGGCAAGATTCATTCACTTTAGAAATCGTTTAAGTGCCCTTGTGACCAAAAAATCAATTCTTATTTTTCTTTGGATTTCAAAACTTTGTTAACCAAACACTAAGCTACCAAAGTTTTAGGCGACACCTGTTTATTTTAACTGATCTCCCTTGGGAGATTCAGCGTGCCCACAAAAGGCTGTTGTAAAAGCCAATCAAAGCAGAGCTATCTCGGCTTCAAGGAAAATATGAATTTTTTTTCGCGGGAGAAATCTATTCCTAAAAATAAATTTACTCGGGATAGGGTTGACTCAACTTGATGAGCTTCTGTTTGTGCCCATTGTTTCCTGAACCGATCACGAGAGTCGTTTAAGGAGCTGCGCCCCGACCCTCGTACATACTTTTTGTAGGTTCTCATTTTAGTTTCCGTATTGTCAACAAATTGCATTTCATTGCTTTCAGTGTACATCGGTCTTGGCGTTGCCGCGGGCATTGTCTTAATCATCGTTGTTCTCGTGGTGGCGTACCTTGTTATGAAGAGTAAGAGGTGAGTCAAGAACTGATGAATAGTTACATGGGCTTTACCAAATTAGACGTGCTCCTTCAACTTCTTCCTCAGTTATGAAAGACAAAAATGCAACTAAGTGAGCGCTGAGTTATAGAGTTTTGGCTTGAACCTCTCTCCTCCAGTGCATTAAAACGAATAAGAAGCTTGTTAAACGTTGCGATTTCTAATCGAGCGATCTCACAGACGGAATTCATAAATGGCGGCCAAAAATGTATTCTTTTGTTTATGTGCTAATTAAACTGACTAGCCTCGTTTGCATGGACAAAATACAAAGGAAATGTTTCTTTAGAGCGAGGCTAGTCAGTCTAATTAGCGCATAAACAAAAGAATACATTTTTGGCCGCCATTTGTGCATTCCGTCTATTGTAAGTATTCTTTGATTGCACTCACGTGATAAGACGGCCATGTTGGTGCCAAAACAATAGAAAAATGTATCTCAAATTTTGCATAATGATAGAGTCAAATTCCCAAAAGGCTTTTTCGCTATTGTTCTTTCCATCATCATGGCCACCGTAACGTCAGGTTTAATCAAAGAATATACGCATAAACACATCCGTGCATATCCATTAGATTAATGGCCTGTAGGTTTTCGTCTAACATTTTTTAGTTGCACAACCAATGTTTAGTTACTTAGCTAACGTAACCCTGGCCAGTAACTCGCTTGAAAGGACAACAACCGCAATGGGGAAATTTCTTTTTGTGTCCGTCACTTGATTGTCCCACCGCTTGCAGGTTAAAACGCTCTTGGCGGTCACCTCTCTCTATGTTTGATTAGTATCACCCAGCTAGTAGACTAATGCAAATCCTGCGTTTTAATTGGCTACGCTACTAGAGGACTATTAGTAATAGTCCTCTGAGTAGCGAAAAGCGTGGAGCTTTCTTTTATTTTATTCCCAAATAAATATTTATTCGACTTGCATTTTCTAACTTTATTATTGCTTTTTTTTCTGACCGACTAGTTAGGTGACACGAAAACAATTAGGCCCTTCGCCCTCAAAGGCTACGTATACGGGCCTAATTGTTAATTAGTTATTACTTGCCGCAGAGCCATCCAATGTACAAGTCTAAGCATTTCCTATTTCTAACAATAAGGTTAGGATAAGGGTTAGCGTAACGGTTATTTTTAGGTCAGGGTAAATGCAGCAGTTTATCCTTACTTTAGGAGCAGCATTTTGGCAACACTTTGTGACGTTAATTAACAATTAGACCCGTGGCCCGCAAGGGCTACGGGTCAAAAGCCCATGAGGCGAAGCCGAATGGGCTATTGACCCGTGGCCCTTGAGGGCGAAGGGTCTAATTGTTTTAGTATCGCCCAACTAGTCGGACAGAAAAGGCAATAACAAAGTTAGCAAATGCAAGTCGAAGAAATATTTATTTGGGAATAAAACGAAAGAAAGCGTCACGCTTTTCGCTACTCAAGGACTATTACTAATAGTCCTAGTAGCGTAGCCAATCAAAATGCAGGATTTGCATTAGTCCACTAGTTGGGTGATACTGATTGTCATTATTAAATATTCGACCTCGGTTATTGCGTTTCTAGCTTTCTGATTGGTTCACTCAATCTCGGTTATCAGCTCATATACCGTATGACCTAATTTGGAAAATGATTGTCAAGTGTTGGCAAGATGAAAAATTTGTGCGGCAAGGGAAATCTCCCGGGACACAACATCTGATACGTTCAGAATTGGATGAAAATGTATTTAAACAATTATTCCATTTGCGTTTATTGGATATGAGACTGTTGTAGCCAACTCATATCCAACGCTTGTTCATGGAATCATTGTTAAGTATTCCGAGACACGAATGATGATGAAATTGGGGAGAAGAGCAAAAGGGGACACTTCGTGACGCTAATTGAAATCAGCGTGCATCTAATAGACTGTATTCGTATTCTCAGTATTATCATTACGCATGCAAAGGAGGCTGGTTTTTATCTTGCACACTTAAATTTTAAAATTTAAATAGTTTAAGCTGAAACTGTCAAATTAACTGAGGTTTGTCATTTTTCAGGAAAAAGCTTACACTCTTCTCAGTGTTTTACGATCCCACAACCAAAGATGCCTCAAAAATAAGGTACTACAGATAGTGCGAAGTATAACCTACCTATTAATTTTCGCGCAGTTTTATTGGCTACTTTACGCCACGTGGTTTAAAGTCACTGGAGGGTAATCACGGAATAACCCCCGTCTGCGTCCTGTTTGCCCCCCAAGCTTCACTTCTCGGCCAAGTAGCCATTTTTCGGACGATGCCGCAGACGTTATCAGCCAACCTGTTATCACCATTTCTTGGAAATAAATTGTTTCGTTAAGATGAAAATACTTATCTTTAGTTACATTTTTGTAAAATGACAAAGAGAAGAAAAAAGCTTTATTGTTGGTTTTCACTTACGTGATCAACAACCATGTTTTTTTTTAACGAAAACAAAAGAAAACATTTGCACAATAGTACAGTTCAATTCACGGAGGATTGGTTCGAGACACAAACATGGCCGCCTTTTCTTTGTTTAGGGGCACAGACATGGCGGCCGTGACGTCATGTGAAAACCGAGAATACATCTTCATTTAGTTACAACATATTCAAAACGTACTTAATTATCAGCGTATTTACAAACAACAATTTGAAATGTTCAGTATGAACTTTACGACAAGGAGGAATGTGTAGACAATGTTCATTACAGCCAAAGTGCTTTGTAAAAGTGAATAGCGAAGGCTCTTTCAAGTAGTTTTTTTGCTTTCCTGGTGTGACCCCAGCCCATACGAGAGAGAACGTTTGTAATGGCGTTTCCCTCGACTTAGTCTTTTCAAGGACAGTTATTTTTTACGTCGGCCCTTTGGTGTATTTATGACCGATTTTTTTCCCCTTTTTTTATCACAGGAAAACCAAGGGAGAAATAGAATTGGCAGAAGGAGTTGGAAACCCTGTGTACGACACGTTTAACGAGGGCCAGCCATTGGAAAATGTAAGCTTTCATGTAAAAATGTCAAGATACTGTGCTTTTGCTGCATTTACTTTAGACCAAGAAACCAAATTAAGATGTCAGACGTAACAGCTCAGAATAAGTAATTTGGTTTCATTGACGTTGAAAAGCATGGAGTAAAGCCTTTGACATGCTTAGATTGTTCAAGCTCTCCCAAATATGACCCGTTTATCAATAATCTCGCAGTGTCTTGCCGCTCGCCATAAAGGCGATATTTTCGTGCTGCCCAATTTTTTATTTTATTTTTTTGAAATGATGGACAAATTTTACGAAATTGTATATTTTTCACTAACGTGATTTTTTTTTTGTCAGTTCCACGTGAGTGATGTTGACACCAATATGTTTGCAACCGATGATGCGTTTGGAATATCGGTAAGACGGAATGCACCTTCATCAATTTAAATCAGATCTACTCTCTGGGACATTGTAGTCACGACCAAAAGGAATATTTAACTACAGCGAATGAAGCATTTCGTGAAAAGGAATTTTAAACAAATGACGACAGAAAGGGGAAGCATCTCAGCTGTGGATGTTGGAGGTGTCTTCCCAACGGGGGAAAAGTGATATGAGTTTTTCTTGGAAATTGAGTAGACGATGGCGTTTAGTTGGGCTTGAAGTTAAGTAGGAATGAGAATTGGCCACTTCCGAGTTCTTGCCTGGCTCCTCCTCAAAGCGAGGCTAAGTGCGAAGTTTTTGTTATGAAAATTAGTTTTCATTCTTACGTAAAGTAGAACTAATTACCATCACAAAACCTTCGCACTTAGACTCGCTTTGAAGAGGAGACATGATTTGGGAGGAGGCCTCTTGAGTGGATGCATTTCGTATTATTTTGCAGTACTTATGTTCTTGATGACATGTCTTGTTGATTTCATGTTCGGTTGTAAACGTTTTTCGTAATTTTTATCATGATCACGTTATACCGTATTTCAAATGATAACTGGCTTTTTGGTTAGAATGACTAGTACGCCGGACTCGAATTTCGCCTTGGATTCAAGACGTACTCTGAAATCGTTTACGCTATTACACTGTATTTGGTTCTACTTCTCGGCCCTTCCTGAAAATAGCCCTTCTTGAAAACAGCCCACTGTTCAAACAAACACTTTCGGGAGGGCGAAGTCAATCACCTGTTCCCGGGACCCTGTTGTCGGTCGCTAGTTTGTCTTTTGGGTGTTGCAATTCGTTTCTATGCGTTATTAATTTGTTTTAATTATATAAACACCAATGAAATATTCAGATGAGCTTTCGCGCGAAAACATGATAGCTTCACGCGTGAAAATAACATTATCTTCACTCGTGAAAATATCATGGTTGCCATGGGCACATAATAAAATCGCGCCGTTCTACGTTAGGACTACAAAAATATTAAAGTGGTTTGGTATTTCTTTGGTGTTTATGCAATAAACAGAAGATTACATGACCACTTGGAGAAACGAAATTTCTCTATTCTTGTTAAAAAAGATTTTTCAACACTTTCACACAAAATGTCCGTTCGGCCATGTAATATCCTCTATTTTTTATGCATTTGTTTTTCATTTTGTTTCAGTCTGATCAAGGTGGAGCGACTTCCATGGCCAATCCGCTGTACCAAGATCCTTATTTAGAAGAGGATTTGTAGACAAAGTAGTGATCCCAGAGGATCTATTATTGCCATCGCTGCTAAACAAATGTGCTATGATTAGATGAACGGACATTTTTTTACTATTTCGACGAAATAATTGCTGTGTAGCAAGTAGCTTTTTGTAGTTTAGTGTGAAAAGGTTCTTTTTCTGTGTTTTTGTATTGTGACCATGGTTATTAATTATAGCATTTTCTTCGTAACAGTAAATTGGTAAAGCAAAGTCTACTTTGTCACATATTCTTATGGATAGCTTTCTAGTAGCTATCAATTTCATGCGACGCTAGCCTTCCTTTCACCCACGATATGATCATGATCTCAGATGTCTATTTTTTGGAACATTTTTAAGCGAAAACAAAATCAAACGCAAGGGCTCAATAACCGTATGTCCTTAAGACACCATCATTTATCAATATCCCTTTCATTTGTTCATAAATGACTTTGCCTTCGCTATTGCATGCTTCTCGCTGCTTCTTGTGCGAAAAAAAATTCCTTGTTCAATATAAAATAATTGATCTGACCTGTTGTTTTAATCCATATCGTTTGTTATTGTGGTTAAAAAAAACCTGTCTCAAAGTTTTCACAGCAATAAAATTTATTTTTTAGTGGACTTATACTCGCCTATTTTGCTGATATGTCGTAGTGCATGCTTTTCGCGGCAAGAATGTTGTGACAAGAACGTTCCCAAGTGAAAAAAGCAACTGTTCAGCAACTTGGGAAATGAAATAGACGCTTTTTAGCAACGTTTACACACTTTTATGGGCAACTTCAGTCTCCGCGCGATTGGATTGAAGCATAGCGTAAAAAGAGGGGGACAAAGGGCGTCACGCTGTCGTATATATAGCCCTCCCTGAATCGTATAACATCCGACGTTTCTCGGCCTTCAGCGGTCGTGGCGACTATCTTCGTATTCCAACTCGCGGCTTGCCTCTGCATTACAACGCCAAACCACTCAGGGAATCTGTGAAGACTAAACATCTCCAGGAGCCAGCGGTGATCCACTGAATCATATGCCTTGGTCTCATATGCATCCACCCAAGCCATACTTAAATTTGTTTTACCTCTCAGTGCGTCCTGACAAACCATTTGATCGATAAGTAGATTATCAACAGTTCCACTTCAATGTTTTCCTTTTCTCCACTCTGTTCCCCCTGCATCAACCCGTACTCTCCCAGATGAGTATTTGCTCGAGTGAGGAAACACAATACAATACCCGTGCTTTCCTCCGCCCAGAAGTTAGTAATACCATCTGGACCGGGCGCGCTCCAATTTCTCTTTCTACCAATAATCCTGCCAGCGCCGCAGGTGTCCAGTTCGGAGGCTTCGCGCGGTGGCTCTGGAACAGCATCCGCCAACGCACCCCGAATCTCCTTAATCCAATCCGCGTCCACATTCCCATTACCTTCTTTTCCTTCCCAAAGCGCTTTTCATAAGCCGCATGCCGCTTCGATATTTGCAAACTTCCCCAGTGTTTTGCTCTCCCTGTAGCACCGTCCTATCATAGACTGGTCTCTCACTGCCAAGCTGCTATTATTATTATTATTATTATTATTATTATTATTATTATTATTATTATTATTATTATTATTATTATTGTAATATTAAATAAACATAAGTTACAGTTTAAGTAATGTGTGACTTTGACCGCGTGAATGGAGACACCACTGAAATAACAGGAACACCTTAATTAAGCTATAAAACCCATCCTTCTGTCTGTTCGACTGATCGAATAACTGCTCACTATAATTGCCTACAAGTTGCGTGCTTCTTGGAATCGCCTGTATGGGTTTTCTTTCTGGCGAAAATTATTGGCTGCCTTTTTTTTATGTCCCTCTCCCAAATGAACTGGTGTGAGTTAAAAACAACTAGCACATCCTCTACACTCCAGACTATTTCCAAGGTTCCGTGAGGTGGGTTCCGTCGGTGGAGCTACAGAGATACGAAAGTCGTGGAATCGATTTCCGCCCGGCGAAGTAATTTAGTTTTTTTCCTTTCTGAAAACGTCTATGATTCACTATATATATAGTAGTAATAGGCCTACATTAAACAGTCGTGTATCGTTAAAATGAATACCGTGACGTCAAGGAATAAGGAAAAAGTATGTTTTTTTAGATCAGACAAAAAATAAGCAGGATTTATTTTACAAACACCCCAGACCATTCCGTTCTTCAACATTTACAAAATGTCGTTGCCTCTGTATCTTTTTTGGTTTGATACCAAATTAAAGGCCAAGCCAAATGCTCGCAACATTTCAAAGCAACATCTTGCAACATTGTTGCTTAATGTTGCGACATGTGTTGAGCAGGCTGGCCAAACGCACCCGACATTTTCAACGCAACATGTCGGTGTTTATGTTCCCCAGTTCCCTGGCGCGCCACAAGTGGACCTAGCGCGCATGCCTTAGTGCAACAATGTTGCGTGAACGTGGCCAAACGAGTACAACATCATGCAATATCCAAAATGTTGCACAAAAAATTTGACCGTTTTCAAATTTGATCTAACATCATCCAACATGTTGCAACATATCGCAACAGGGTGGCCAAACGTATGCAACATGTTGTGCGCAACAAAGTTGCAAGATGTTGCATTGAAATGTTGCTAGCGTTTGGCCAGGCCTTTTAAAAAGAGTTTCACTCGTTCCCCTGAATTGCAAACCAACGGCCGAAGAAACCCGGTGAAATTTGACTGTACTGCCTACGGCAGCGAAAGAGATATAATTATATCAGAACTCTTCTAAAGTGTGGCATTCTGATCATATACAAGATAGGATTGAAAAGGGAGTTTACGTAAAATAATAAGATTAGCGGATAATCCAACCAAACAGATGTTGACTAAGAAATGGAGGCATAGAAATCAGTTAAAAACAATCTCACGGTGTTTGGCGGATACAATTGTCTCGATAAACAATGTCTTGGTCAGTTTTCGTTCTGTAAGGATCGCACCGTGCTGGTGCTGGTGGAGAATCCCATATGTTCTGCTGTAAATTCTGAAAAACAATGCTTGTGTAAGAAACACAGATAAAGGACAGAACGTATTGCATTAAAAGAATTCCATACATAATGACTTGTTTAACTTCTCCTAATTTAATGGGAAAAATAATTAACAACGAAAGAAGTGCCCAACCAGCAGCGATAGCTACTCCGTAAATCCGTTTTGTAATAACACGGTGCTTGAGTGGTCGATAGCTTGAGTGAACCCTCTCTAGGGAAATTGTGGCAAGATTTGCAAAGGACGCGATAGGAAACTGATGTTACAAACAACATTGTTTCTGTAATAAATGTTCTTATGCTTCAAAATATTGCAATATCCTCCTGTAAAATAGAAAAAAACATGATTACATGAAAATCCCTCATTTAACATACCTTTAAGTGCCAGATAGGCCATCCAGCACATGTAACGCTTTCGAAGAGATCGAGTTTTTGCAAAAACAAATTTTTCAATGATGAAATGGTATATTGTGACTTTGAAATTAATTTCACTAATTATCACAAAAAGGAACATGGTACACTGGGTCGAAGAATACTTCACTTCTTCTCTGTTTCTATCTGGCAAACATCATTAACTAGACTGAGCTAATAAACCTGGGCGAAGGAAAAAAGAAGATAATATAACAATTCTCTGCACTTGTCTACAAGGAATTCTTTTGTTCGCAAAAATCTCTCCTTCAATTCACTGTTTTAGAGGCTCCTAACAAGTGGAAAACCTAGTTGTAATTTACGACCTCGCAAGGAGACGAATGGGTTTAATAATACTGGGTTGATGTCACAGACGGCTTTGCATTCTCTACTCTACTCAAATCCCATAATACACCTCTTTCACCTCCCGCAAATTTGCATGGAAGTACACCAGATTCACAAATGGCAGCCAACCTGGGTCGAGGAGTTGAGGAGGGAAGGAGAAAAAGAACGTTCGACGTACGGAAAACTACATTCCTGGCCCCAGTTGTTCAAACGTTAAATAAATAAAAAATCCAGCGGTCATCCAGCGGATAAACACTAGCAAAACCAATTGAGTTATCCAGTGGATAGTGATTTATCCGTTGGATAGCGCTATCCATCGTTTGAACAACTGGGGCCTGGTTCTTCTTCAAGGTAATTCCCTTGAAATTGTTCTACTATCAAACTTTTTTGGAAACTTGGCATAATTAACATTCATGATATGAACATTAAAAAAATGCAATAAAAAAATGGGGTCACCGTGCTTGTTTACGCGTCAGCAGGCTCTTAAAATGAGGTTAAAAATTCGAATCACCTTCATACAGAATTAAGTCTTGGTTACTTCAAAGACACAAAATTTTATTTTGAAAATAAAGCTTCTTTTATTTACATAAGCAGTAATGCTTCATTTGCGCCGAATCTGATTCCCTGGTTGTGTGAATGGTGAACTTTTTGGGACAGTTCCGTGGTTAGCTTGAAGTCCTCGCCTTGCGTAAATTACACCCAGTACGGAACAGTTTTCCAAAAAAAATTCATGTTTTACTATCAAACTTTTTTTCTTCTTCAAATATGTTCTTTATTAGACTGTTCTTAGCAAATACCTGAAAAAAAAATCGGGGGTCACCGTGCTCGTTTGAGAGAAAAGGAGCATTTTTTTCGCTATCGAGTTTAGTTTGAGCGAAATCTCTTACGTTTTGTATGTGCACGTGCTCATGTGCGCGCGCTAATGACGCGAAAATCGCGCGCAGTAGGAATGCGCAATGCAATACTAAGGAATTTACCTAAAGGAGGCTCGAAAGGGTTTTCAGCTGAGCGCGCGCGCGTAAGCCACCGACGCCATTCTAAAGCTGCTCGCGTCAGCTCCATGATTCAAAATGTGTCACCAGAAATAAACAAATACCACTAATTTCGTTCACCTTTCTTCTCATTCCTATATATATGAGAACTGAGATGTTGATAGAACCCACTGGGAACTCGGCAAAAATCAAAACCCCAGATGGGATTCGAACCCACGACCCTCTAGATCACTAGAGGGTCGTGGCTTCGAATCCCATCTGGGGCTCGGATTTTTTCTGAGTTCCCAGTGGGTTCTATCAACATCTCAGTTCTCATGTGTATATATCATTCTCACATTCGCTCCTATATATATGGAATACAAATAGACATCTCCTATTCACGAAAACTACGAAAACTGTCCACAAACGGTCTAATGGTCACTAAAATCCGTTTGTGTTGGCTTGTAGCTCCACTCGCGCGTGTACTCGAATGCCGATCTTGTAACCCCCTCATTTTTCCTGATTTTGCAACTTTACTCTTTTATATCTCTGCTTCCGGACGGTGAATTTTTTTCATTTTTTGCCTATCAGCTTAGATTAATTTATAATGGTTGTCTTTCAAATTAAAAAATTCCTTTTTTTTCAAAGAAATGCCTCATATTTATATAAACATGGTAGCCCATCGATGCGAGAAATCTTGCTTTTATAGCCATAACCGTCCGTCCGTACGTACGTCCACCCATCTATGTATGCCAATGTGACCAGTATCATGCTAGTTTGTAGCATAAATATCCATGTTTTGATCAATTGACACCTGTCAGAACAAGGTATCCGCTGCATGACCAGCATCACCTGACCATATCGCGGGCTAGAGCTTAGAACAACAATAAAAGCAAGGTGACACACGCTAACACCAATCCTGTGTGGCCAGCACATCACGCATGCGCACAACGGTTGTTTAAAGTGGATTCGTATTTTTAAAAAGTGGTTTAAAATCGGTTTTTCCTTTGTTCAGGGATGAAACTTGAATTTTTATTGCCAACTGGAATTAAATAACAATTATCTGTTCTATTTTGGACACAAAGACAAAGTTGAATTGCTTGTTTGTTTGTTTGTTTTGCTTTAAAATGCGAGTGAACAAGTGTTTTTTTAATCCATTTGCCCAACTGGTTTTTGATGTGCCTCGACAGTGACAAGAAAATTTTGCCCTTATATTATAAACACGTAATCGCAATGAGTTCTCGTAAAATTAGGGGGAAATTTCACTAGCTTGTGTTTTCAGAAGTTTGTTTTAATCACCTAAAGGTAATCAAAAAAAATTCAGGGTACTCGAGTGGCGATTGTTTTGCTTCGAGAATATTTCAAAAAATGATTCCCTTATTACCTCTTACAGAGGATTTCCTAATTTGAAAATGATGAGGGATTTGTATGAATTTAATGTTTTACCAGATGATATCAATGTCAGACAACAAACAATATTTTGTTTGGAAAAATGAACCAGGGCACATGTACACAGTATTTAATTAAGCTTATTTGTGTTGAAATGGATATTAATTTGTGGGAGTTAAGTAAGTCTCCTATTGAAAGGAACATGGTGTACTCCATTTGATCGCGTCCACTTTTCACGTATTCCTCCACCCCGCAAAGCGCATTTTTTAAAAAAAGGGTAACTGATAAAACTTGAAAAACATCAACTGTTAAACGACTATTTAAAATCAAAGCCTTGTGATTACTGTTTTACAAGCAAAGGTTTCTTTTTTTCAAAGGAATCCCCACGACGCCGCATCGCGCAACCAAAACCGCAACTCTTCATTCTTTTGCGAAGGAAGAAGATGGAAATTTACCGGCAGCGGCCGCAGCACAGCCTGCTCAGTTAACAGCGGAAGAGAAACTGGAGGTGAATTTGAAGTTTAAACTTTTCTCGTATTTGCAAATATCTAGTTCGGGTCACCTTTATCCCCATTCTCTGGCAAGCTTAGCGGCCTTCCCTTGGCGGTTTTGTTGTGTTGTAGCATTTTAGTTTCTCTCTTTTTTTTTTTCCCCTTGTTGTTTGTTTCGGAACGTTTTGGGTGTTTTCTTTTCCCACAAGGGTATTCAATTGTTATGCTATTTTATTATTACTCCTCATGGAGTTGGCAGGTAAATTATGCATGAGCGTTATGCCCTTTGTTCCGCCCCTTTTCTTAACCGGGTGTGGTTATATAAATTATGCATTAGCGTCAGTGCATCGAATGCATGCCTGGGGAAATTGCTGTAATTATGTATTGGATCTTTGTGCACTTGGTTTATTATAACTGTCAGCGGTTATGAGCAATCATGACGTGATTCTTTCGGTGGGCTCTTCGATTGATGATCATGATTACGGAAGTGTTATGACCAATTAGTGAAATTGTTTGTCAGTTTCTGTCATGACATGATTCTCTCGGCGGGTTGTTCGACTGATGATCGTGACAGTGGAATGTTATGGTCAGTGAACATGAGACTGATTATCAGTTACTATCACGACGTGATTCTTTCGGCGGGTTGTTCGAAAGATGATCGTGACAGTAGAGCGTTATGGCCGGTGAATATGAAATTGTTTGTCAGTAACTGTCACGCCGTGATTCTTTCGGCGGGTTGTTCGGAAGGTGATCGTGACGGTGGACGCTTTATGGCCAATGGATCTGAGATTGTTTATTAGTTACTGTCTCGGCGTGATTCTTTCGGTGGGTTGTTCGATTGATGATCGTGACAGTGGAAGTCTGATGGCCTACGAATTTGGGATTTTTTATCAGTTACTGTCACGCCGTGATTCTTTCGGCGGGCTGTTCGGAAGATGATCGTGACGGTGGAAGCTCTCTGGCCAATGGATCTGAGATTGTTTATTAGTTACTGTCTCGACGTGATTCTTTCGGCGGGTTGTTCGATTGATGATCGTGACAGTGGAGTTTCATGGCCAACGGATACGAGATTGTTTATCAGGTACTGTCACGACAGGACTCTTTCGGCTGGTTGTTCGTTCTATGATCGTGACAGTGGAGTGTTATGGCCACTGAATATGAGATTGTTTATCAGTTTCTGTCACGTCGTGATTCTTTCGGCGGGTTGTTCGATTGGTGAACGTGACAGTGGAGTGTTCTGGCCAATGAAGATGAGTTTGTTTATCAGTTACTGTCACTACATGATCCTCTCGGCGGGTTGTTCGATTGAAGATCGTGACAGTGGAGTGTTAATGGCCAATTAATATGAGATTGTTTATTAGTTACTGTCATGACGTGATTCTTTCGGCGGGTTGCTCCATTGATGATCGAGACAGTGGAGGTGTTATGGTCAATGAATTTATTGTTTACCAGTTAATATCACGACATGATTATTTGGGCGGTTTGCTCGAATGATCATTATGGGTGATTTGTGTAGTTGTTAGTGCCAGTGAATATATAATTTGTTGTTGCCAGATACTGTCATGACATACGTGATTTCATGGGGTGAGCGATTTATTTCTGGAAGCCCTTACCTGTGCGGTAACATGCTTGGTTCAGTGGGTGCCTTTTACTGGGAATTTGATTATGAAATGTTTTGGTTTTTGCTGCTGAGGCTGTGTGAATTTTAAGAGTGTCTTGGGTAGTTGACACCACCTTATTTAGTGAGATTGCTTTCCTATTGTTTGTAGGCTTTACAGCTTAAGTATGAAGAGTTGAAAAAGTCGATGGATGAACTCACCACATCGTCTGTTGACGGCCTCCTGGAGAAGATACGTTTGTTGGCATCCCGTCCCATTCCTGAATTCAACCGATTTGAGGCACTGAATATGTTAGAGGCCCTGAAGAATGCAGCTCAAGATGCCAAACATGAGAAGGCGGGATACTATAAGTATACCTTCGAAACTCTGCGCGAGAAAGTTGCCATGGCAAATGACCAGTTCCGTAATTTCTTCCTCCCTTATTGGGGGATAAAGATCAAGAGCGAGTACTGGATGTTATCGCCAAGGTCGAAAAGAACAATCGCCGAAATCCAGTCAAGCAGGATTTCAGAGCGGCAGGAAGAGCCGTGTCAGCCCCTTATTATAGGCCTCTTCGTTG
>OX421447.1:19129289-19134289 GCA_949126865.1 Montipora capitata
GGGAATTTTTAATTTCAACTTAGTGCATAGATTTCACCATCCATTTCGGAGTTGGCAATTGAAAAGTTGTCACAGGCGTTACTAGAAAGGAAGAAATGTAATAGCAAAAATTTCCTTCGGTACTTTCATTATCTCAAAATTATATACTTTGCCCTTGCAATTAGGTTTGATCAGCAGCATGCCGACCTGCATTACTTGCATTATCATGCAACTTGTAATTAATTGCAGACTGTTCAGTTGCAACTGAAGGGCAATTAGCTTTACTCGAAACTCACTGGCAAACGCATTCCTAAAATGTCCGCCAGCAACTGACTCTCCATACCTGGAGGCTATCACAGAGACTAGAGTTCGCTCCAATAGTTTGTATCTTAGCCTGCAGTCCTCGCATTTATAGTTGCCAAACGGATTCCATTTTAACACTCACCTGTGATATAGTATACCTGATTGGCCCATGGTCCGCCCTCGCCTTCAGACCCACAGGTTGCAGATCTTCCGTATTTGTCAAAGGTCTGATCCGCTGTAGCACTGGATGCGCACCATCCTCCATTTTGAACTGCAAAGACGCTGAAATTTCGTGTTTTTGCTGCTTGGTAGCATTTTTCGATTGCATTTTGCCTTGCTTTATAAGATCCATCCAATATTGGATCCTGCCTTTCCAATGATGGTACGGCCCGATTAGATTGGTCTCGGAAGCAGCCGATTGTCTCATAACGAGGAAAAAGTGCTAGAGAAAAAAATATGGAGATTTCCAGTCGACTGGATATTGACTTGGATGATATACGTTGAATAATGATAGTAATAATTACTTTATTATATGAAGAGTCAATGCAACCATATTTCGGTGAGGACCAGTGCTTTACTAATTATGAGATTAGCCTTAAGAATGTGTATCAAGTCACTTGAAATTGAAGTGTACCAATCCGTTAAGTGTTGGCTCAAGATGAGAGGGGAAAACCGGAGTACCCAGAGAAAAACCTCAACCCCAACCTACGTACTTATGACGTTGAGTTCGGAAATTGAGCCCGCTACAGATTGGTGGAAAGCGGGTATTTTACGAAAGTCTGGTTACCATTGACCTTCCTTTCATTTAGGGTAGGGTCGTACCTCTTGTTAAACACTATATTCATTGGCCGTATAGTGTCCTACTTCCGATTGTTTTGAAGAAACAAGTATATTAATAAAGATATGTTTAAAATAGCATTTTAGCAGGTGTTTGACAATTTTAATATGAATCTCAGTAAAAACGAAGGATATCTAAACCTTCTATTTCACGTATTCCTATTCCGGAATACGGTCGATCGAATGCATTCCTTAATCCTCTTTTGTTTTCTCGTGTATAAATGCACAAAATATATCGTGTCTTGAGTCAAGCTAAAAATCGTCTAATTAATCAATTAATTTATTAATATAAAGAAAACTTGATAAAGCGTAGGCCCAGTCACGCTGTGTTTACGAAGCTGTGTGGGTCGATTGAGAAGTATCAATACCGGGTTACACCGTTAGCGTCTTTATCGCTCAAGTTACAATTGTCCCGTTGAGGCTTGTTCGTTGGCCATCTCCCCGTCTCGCAAAGATTGCGATCATTTGCTTTGCTCGAGCAAATTCATTGTTATTGTATTGTAAGGCTCTCAACTTGCCTTGTTCGCAGTCATGTCCAATGAACGAGAATGAACATAAACAACGATATCCCCTCTCTGTAAAACCGGTTTGACAGGTTCCACCGTTCTTGCAAGGGTTGTTTTCACAAGCACTCTGTAAAAGAGGAAAATAGGTTACTTGTGATCATTAAAGTAGCTGCTTGGGAACAAGGAAGAATTAATATACACATTAACACACCAAATTTGGAGAAATAGGAACCCGTGATCGTGAGCCTACAACTCCCACACTTTACAGACCGATCTACATTAGGCTACCTTTTCCGAAAAAAACAAAGACAGTTCCGGTTCAGTGACCCTATGACGTCAGGTATGTTTCTTGTAATTGGTCATAGGGCTCCTGTGGGAGTCTCATTCGCGGGAAATTCAATCTAAAAATAACTCGGTCGTTGAAAACGCCGGGACACGAACACAATGGAGTTGTAGGCTCCGAATCATGGGTTCCTGGAGAAAACCGGAAGTAGCAAATTTTTCGTGACGCTTTATTGCTTTATGGGTCTATATTGGACCCAAACGCCGCGCAGAAACCGGTAATGAGATTATTCTTACAATAAGTTAACCTTGCTTGAGCCTGCGATCCAATAGAAACCCAGTACCTGGTCAGTGGTCAACTTCCAAAAAAAAACCCGCTGACCTCGATAAACTCTAAACTTGAGCCTGGGATATGGTCATGTAATACTGGTCACATTGGCATACATGGAGGGTGGACGTACAGAAGGACGGTCGCATGTTGACGTCATAGCTAAAATCAAATTTCTGGTAGCGATGAGTTATTATAATGCGCTAGATAGTGACGTCGATTAAAAAGAGTGCTATTGCGAGGGTGAGGCTAGAGAATGTTGCAGGGAAATTTGGTATTTTTTCGAGATCGTTATTCACCTCTGCTCCATGATACTTATAGGTTATGTTTTTCACCAGTTCGTTCCCATGCCTCTCATGAGTGGAATTATTTAATTCGCAGATGAAGTTTCCGTTGGGACTTGGCACTATTCTGAAGTTGTAGCTGTCACAGTTGGGTTCAAAATAGCAACGCACTCTGCACGAGGATTCATTTGGAACTTGGACAACTTGGATCAGGTGATTTATCAGACGTCTGTTGTAAAGTTGTTTATCTTGATCAAAAGGCAGAATTCGACATTGTTCTAAAGAAAGAAAAGTTGATTGTTGCTGAAACTCACCTCGATCAGATATTTCTGAGATAAACTATCACCAGGAGGTGTGTTCGGAAATCTGCATTTAGACACCAAAATAAATATTAGATCTTCTCCAACGTGGATTTTAACTTAAGGACATCTGTAGCAAAATTTGTTTTCAAACTGTTCGATTGGAAGATAATCCGAAAATTCGAAGAAGATCTAAATCCAGATTTCTCAATCAAACACTCCCTTTTAAAACGTCTTCCCCACGAACTTCAAGGTCATTGAACCCATGTACTTTTAAAGTGAAAAATTCTTTCAAGGTGATAGGCAGATAAAAGGTAAAGAAGTTTTTTTATTCTCCTCGCATATGCATGCTCGATCTTGACCAATTTGTACTACGTTGTACCGTAGAAAAACATGACCTTGAATCGTTTAACCCTGGTTCAGAGCGGGTTTTGCTAAAAGAAGGCCCGCGGCCCAGCGGCCCGAAGGCCCAGCGGCCCACGACCTGCGACGGTCCGCCGGCTTGGTGGCCCAGTCCTAATTTTCCACAGTTTCTTTGTCCAGCGGTAAATCCACGCGCATGCACAGGCCTGCATCAGGTTTGGGCGTGCAAAATGGACGACGGTGAGTTTGAATTCGTTTAACATTTTAATCATTTGAATCCTTGTTGTTGCATGAATCCTTGTTGTTGTATGTAGTTCAGATAAAAACGTTTTCATTCTCTGTTCATTCGTCTCTTTACAGAAACCGATAGCACAGTCGAGGACTTTCATTATCGAACGATGTAAGTTATTTTCAAACCATACTTTCAAAGTGAAAATATCAAGTTTCAGAGTCACACAAAGAAAGCATGCAAACGCAAATCGACCGCCTTACAAAACCTTTCATAATTGTTGCCTGCCATTGCACAGAATTACCGTAAGATCATCTGATTACAAAGTGAGAATGTGATTGCCTGATAAACTGACAAACGCAACTCAGTTCACAGTTCACATATCTCATTATTTTGCTTTTGAAATTTTCAATCTCAAACTGTAGTTAGAAAACAACTTACATCGTTTGAGAATGGACTTCCTCATTATCGGGTTCTGACGAATAAAACATAGAATGACAACGCTCACTTAGCAACATGCAACGAAAAAAAAAATCGAAAAGGATTGAAATGATTATTAAAATGGTAAACGAGTTCAAACTCACCGTCTTTCATTTTGCATGCCCAAACCCGATGCAAATCTGTGCATGCGCATGAATTTACCGCTGGACAACAAAACTGTGGAAAATCAGGACTGGGCCACCAGGCCTCCGGGCCGCCGGGCCTCTGGGCCGTCGCTGGCCGAGGGCCGCGGGCCTGCTTTTAGCAAAACCGGGTTCAGAGCTGGGGTTTTTTGAGTTAAAATACTCCTTATTTGGTAGAAATACTAATTCTGTCCAAAATAAGTTACTGTGACATTGTTTTTGACAGTTCGCTATGGCTAGTTTCGTCACTTGTAAGTATGTCTACCATTTTGGATCTAGGCTGGCTACCTATCCTAGAGCTAAGAGACTACTCGCTATTTAAGACTATTTTTAAAGCACTATATTCTGATAACTGGCCCTCCTATTTAAACCTGCAAGTTGTTAAACCTATTAGGCATCTCCGTTCCAGCGTGGCTCCAAGGCTTTATGTTCCACTTGTACAAGGCACCTTTCAGCATTCCGCAGCCATAATTTTCAATGAATTGCCAGCAAGTATAAGGAATGGCAAAAATTTTAAAGAATACTGCAGGCTCTGCAAGGTGTTCTTAAAGGCGTGCGCTTTGTCTTCCTTGTAAAGATATAGAAACCACCAACCATTACATTCTACATATTTAAATTCAAGTATAGATATTATTATAGATTTTTTTATTACAACTTAGTTTTTAGTTTTTATTATACATATCATATTAAATAATTAGTATTGTAGGCCTTCACAGATGAAGAGCCACATCCTTTTATGTGGATATACTTTGAATAAACCGTTGTTTATTTATTTTATTTATTTATGTAACGTAGCTCGTACACTTTCCCACACACGCCGCTTCGATCTTATTTTTGTCCATATTTGGGCATAAAATATGTGTCCTAAAATCCCCAGCTTTGTTTCAAGGAAAAGAGTCGCAAGTTACACTCTTCAAGATCATGACTCATGAGCTTCTGATTGTACTCATTTTCGGGACGTTGTAAA
>OX421447.1:19139289-19144289 GCA_949126865.1 Montipora capitata
AAGGCCGTTCGCGCCTCTCGGATAATTGATTTAGGCTTTCACCGGCACCTAGCATATATAAAAGGGCATACGTTATATGCACCGCACGTTCCAATTTGTCGGCAAACTCTTCAGACATTTTTCTCTGTTTTTCTAAGTATTTTTTCCCATCTGAACTATATGGTCGGAGTATCGTAGCTTATGTGAGGAATGAATATTTGTTTGCCAAGTTATTAATAAACAAAGAGAAAAAGATACAATGATCGATAATTCAAAGTTAGGGTAATATTTCCAATACTAACCTTGGGAAGAGCTGCGGTATGGCGTGAGACAAAACACCAAGGGGAAAATCAAACAAAGCAACCTAGAAGATATCAGATATAGCCGATAACAGTACATTTTCTGCGTAAAAGAAACCATAACTGGTTGAAGCAACTATCAGCTGCTTACCCAACAGCTGCTTACCCAATAGTGATTGGCCGACAGTAAAAGGTGGCACAATAATAGTTCGGAGCGTTCATTAAAACAACGGCTACGAGATGCGACAAAAATGCATAATTATTTAGTGAGCAAAAACAAAATTAATGTGAGCGAATAAGTTAGCGAAATTTCTAGAGGCATGGAAAGTCGCCGAGTGTTTTGTGACCCTGCATTTTAATGTTATTCTCAATGTGTTCAGTATTCCAAGTTCTCACTTGAGATTGCTTTTTTTATAAACTCAGAAAACATAAAGTTTGTCGAGGAACGGGTTAACACCCGGCTCGGCTTGTCTATTTGGGACTTAGCATTCAGTTATACACCACGAAGGTGTCACGAAAATTCCCTTTACTTTACTTATATTTAAATCGTCGTCATTTCATAGTTATCAAATGTACATCGCAAGAGTTTAAAATTTATCGTTAGTATCATCGCTTGATATCTTGTAATTAACGTCATATTGCTATGCACAAAATTTAATTGTAATAGCAGGTCTCAGAAAAAAAACACAGAAAGGTATGTTTAAATTTTAATTTTGCAAAGCTAACGATACGTGAAAGGGCGTCGGCCCAGTTTATATATACCAGGGAAAACCGTTGGTTGAGGTGGTTGTTGACGTGTAGGAAGCGCACAAGCAAAGGTTGGAGAACGAAGGCCTGAGGGAAAAAGGGAAAGAGCTGATTGTATCACTGCTAAGAGAGATTGGCGAGAGCCGCCCGCCTCTTTTGGGCAAAGAACTTCTACCAACGGACTCCGTTTAGGACTTAGGAGTGATACTTGATCCTACTTTGTCCTTTGACTGTCATATCACAGGCCTCGCTGCTTCTTGTACAATCTCGTACCCAGAGTCCTCGGGTTTTTTGGTCAGCGGGAGAGCGCCCGGAAAGACTCTGGAAACGTAGGTTCCGGTCTTATTGCGCATGCTTGAGTTTAAACGGAAACAGAAAAAAAAACCAAAAAACCAGTAAACAGTGAAAATGGCGGGTTGAAAGTGTTCGAGAAACAAAAATTTTAGCCTTATACACCATAAAAGAAACTGGGGAAATGATCATTCGCTTGCAGTAAGAGCGAGTGAAGATGAAATTCCTGACGCTTTCGGTAAGTGTATTTTTAGTCTTTCAGCGTGTATTCCATCGTGCAAGCAACACGATCTACAACTTTTTGTGGATACGACACCAATGTCCTCTTCTACTACAATTTTATGTTTCCGTAATTCTGAATGGCTTCGACAAGACCGTCTTCCACGGATTTCTCCTCAAAGAGACTGATGCAATGTTTTCCCACGGTACTTTTGCATCAGCAACAGTAATCACTTTTTAGCGGCGTGGGAAAATTCCCGTGCGGTATTAGACATAATTCAAACCCCGTCGTTTTATTATTTTTGTGATTTATATATTTCTGAGGTAGAAAAAAACAAACAGCACTGAAAATAGTTTTAGATTTTGAATCTGCCTCCAAAATCTGGGGTTTCCGAATTACTTACCGACTTCCTGTCGGACTGCCGTTGTTATGCAAGCGGCCAATCAAAAAAAATAGTTCAAGGCCATTATCCCAGAGTCTTTCCGGGCGCTCACCCGCTCACCAAAATGCCCGTGGACTCTGGGTTCGAGATTTCTTCTTGTATCTCTAGGCTTGCTCAGATAAATCGTGCAAAACATGCTTTCAATCCCAATCTACTAGTAACTATAATTAACGCGCTTGTCTTCAGTAAACTTTTTTAATGTTCCAGGGTTTGGTCTAATACATCTGACAAAAATATACGTAAATTGCAACATGTGCAGAACTTCGCCCCTAGAATAATTAGCGGAAAGGGAAAATTCGATTACATTACTCCAGTGCTGCGGCACTTGCGCTGGTTATCCGTAAGACAGCAACTATATTTAAGAGACGCTGTTTTTGCCTTTAAATGTATGAGGGGCTGCGCCCCTGATTACCTTAGATCCAAGCTAGTTACTAGGGGCCAAACTTCTGGTCCCGTGACACGCAATTCACAACAGTTAAATATCCCCTTATTCAGAGCAGCCACCGGTCAGCGGTCATTCCAGTACAGAGCTGTTAGCTGATGGAATATCTTAGATAAAGATATTAAACTAAGTAAAAATCAAAAAGGTTTTAAACGTAAACTTAATCAAATGTTGTTAGACCTTTAGATATTAGATTTCTGATCATTAATTTTCTCCCTTTTATATATCGTTTTTATAAATATAGTAACTTATTTTGTCTTAGGCTTTTAACAGTATGTATTGATCACAGAAAAGCCCCTCAGGGAAGTGTTCAATAAAGTTTCATATCATATTTTCACATCAAATTCGAAGACAAAGCACTTTTGTCAGCGGCGGCAAGAAAAGCCAAAGCAGCGAAGAGATAACGGAACCAAGCTTAAGCAACGGGAGAAGAAACCGGGTTCTACTACTACTACTACTACTACTACTACTACTACTACTACTACTACTACTACTACTACTACTACTACTACTACTACTACTACTACTACTGCCTACTACTACCAATAATAATAATGATAATAATAATGATAATAATAATAATACTACTACTACTACTACTACTACTACTACTACTACTACTACTACTACTACTACTACTACTACTACTACTACTACTACTGCTACTACTAATAACTAGAAGCTCGACAAGCGTATACTGGGTTGCCTGAGGTACGTGTTACTCAAAAACAGAAAGGGCTCAGTTGGGTGGTATTGAACTGCAGCGTTCCAAGCAATTTTTTCAAGTAAGGGTTCATTAAGACCATTTACGGGGTCACCCAGTAGTCGTGCCAGCAGAGTCCCTTTGGCTCACAGGTTCATATGAAAAAAACAGATCTTTTTCTGAGGTTAAAAACTTGGCTACCAGCCTAATACTCATTTGTCAAAAAGAAAAAAATCCTGTCATCTTTAGAAAAAATAGGCACGCATTGGGTACGTGAGGTAGTGCAGTAACACAGTGCTTTATTCCATATTGTCAACTGTCTTCAAGGAGATTCAAGTTGTCTTTGCGTAATATGTAGCTCCAATAGAGATTTTGCACGGCAGCCATGTTGCATGGCAGAAACAATGAAAATGTTTTGCATAAGAAAGAACATTTGTTCCCATAGGGAAAAGAATATATTCCTGCCATGCAATATGGCTGATGTGCAACACCTCTATAGTACACGATATTGTTTTGGTATTGTATATCATTGTATTGCCATGGTAGAAGTCTTAGGTAAATAGCCTCTAAGAGGACGGGCGTTACTAAACACAGGAAAGGAACGGAATATACCGGAATATACCGGAATAAACCGGAATATGCCGGAATGAGGCGGAATGACACCAGAATGAGACGGAATGAACAAGAATGGTACCGGAATATACCGAAACGAGCTGGAATGACACCGGGATGAGGCGGAATGACACCCAAATAAAGCGGAATATACCGGAATGACCTGAAAATGCCAAAATTTGGTGTTTTAGTTAGCGCTGACCGATTTTCGGTTGTTTCAGTCAGTTTTGCTGTGTCACGTGATTCCCTAAGGGCATTGCATGTGTTTTTGCCTTTTGTAACATTTGGAACACTTCGATCATGAGAAAAATTTGGCAGGTATATTCGTCGCTAAATGAATAATTATCTCTTGTGGAAGTAACATTTTTTCGTGAACAAACACAGGAGCAAGAGAAACAGAATGTTATTCTAATTGTTTTTGTCTATGGATCTCGGAGGCGGCTTTCACTGTGCGAGTCAGAAAACCCGTGAACATTTTTATTTCATTCTGACAGGTCAATTGTGCATTGACCAATTACAATCAAGTTCAGCGCAAACGGCCGGAAGACTCTTTTTCTCTTCCTGATTGTTGGCAATAATGCCATCGAACCTGAACGTAGTGTTTCCTTGTTTGAAGAAGTCAGAAGCACAGAAAAAAGATCGATCGATCGCTTGCCTTGAGATCCGGAGATCCCGGGTTCAAGACCCGCTCTGACTACTCGTTGAATTTGTTCCTGGTAGTCCCTGGTTCAACTTCCCAGCTGTACTTGTAAATAGCCAACTGGTTTGCCTCCGACCAGTTGGGATTCTTAACAGTTGTTGTTGTGTTCTGTCGTTTCGTTGATTGTGTTTCATTGGCCCTGAAAAGCCCCTATGACCGGGAAGCGGTCAATTAAGTATGTATGTATGTATTCCGCCTCGTTCCGGTATATTCCAGTACCATTCTTGTTTATTCTGTCACATTCAAGAGTCATTCCGCCTTGTTCCGGCATATTCCTGTTTATTCCGTTATATACCGCTTTATTTGTGTGTCATTCCGCCTCATTCCGGTGTCATTCCGCCGGTTTATTCCGGTATATTCCGTTCCGTTCCTGTGTTTAGTAACACCCGACATGCTGATCATTTTCAAGTTCCCTCACAACTTCTTTACAGCATAAGGCCTGTTCCAAACGTCGTGCTACTGCCGTGCCGAACTCAAATGAATTTGGCTTGGCAGTGGCACGACGATGGCACGGCAGCGGTTTCAAACGTCGAACCTAATATGGTCGCGCCAAATTCAAAAGACA
>OX421447.1:19149289-19154289 GCA_949126865.1 Montipora capitata
AGCAAGACGGTGTCAGTGGTTGAGATGAGCTACCCTTGGGTGAAAAATAGAGAGGCGAAAACAGTAGAGGGGACACGCAAGTAAGGGCCACTCCGTTTGGAGCTGCAGCAGAGATACCCAGCTATCGCGTGACACAATACAACGTCATCATAGATATCCTCGGAGGGTACTCCCCGGATGTTAGCCAGGCACTGAAGCAACCACTTGGTGACAACAGCAAATCAATAAGATCACAAATGCAGAAGTCAATCATTACTAGCTCGCTCAACATGTTGCGCTCATTCAAGATCTTAAGCTAAGCGACATTCGAGTCTTTTCGGAATTTTCCTGTATTTTATTTCCAAAGTTGCCGAAAAGTTGCTGAATTTCGAAAAAGTTGCCGAACAGTTGTTTTTTTTTTTTTAGTTAAGGCCCCCAGCCTTTTAGCTTCCGCCATAGGATTAATCGGCCCTTCATCTGTACATTCTTCCTCAGCTGGAATCTGAATCACTGACAGTCGGTGTTGTCGCAATCTTGAAAGACGTGCCATGTGATACCGCTGATCTCTTGGACGGTCCTGGGGTCTACACACTCCGCTGAATTTAGCTGACTTTTCTTTCGAAAGCTAATGAGAGGTGCGAAAAAAGAAATAATAATTTTAAAAATGCTAAAAAAAACCACAAGTTGCCAAGGATTTTAAAAGTTACCGACTACGGTTGATTGATTACGTTATGCCGCCCAATCAGCGTTCTGGGCATCCATAAGTTTAGATACTTGCCATAATAATAATAATAATAATAATAATAATAATAATAATAATAATAATAATAATAAAGACAACTTTATTTATTTCACTTACTTACATTAAAAGAAATAGAGATGATTGATAATAAAAAATTCAAAATTCTATAAAATTACGAATTCCATGATGCAGAGATATTAAAATCATACAATCGAATTATACTAATGACGGCTAAACCAGTGTCTATAAAACGCCCCGAGTATAAAAACATATAGACCGTGTATCTCAAATATCCGCACTAGCTACATTTATTTTACAGTCTAATGATTTCTCTATCTTGCTAATAATAATAATAATAATAATAATAATAATAATAATAATAATAATAATAATAATCCTAATAAGCAGTTTCTTCGAAACACATTTTAAGATAAAAAATAGCGATAAAATTTACGACGTTTCGATCTCGCTGAGATCATTTTCAAGTTTTAAAAAAATGAATAAAACTTTGCATATAAGAAGTAAAATCACACGTGAGAATATTAAAAGCGATAAAAATGTGGAAACATGTACTAAGCGTTACAAAAGGTAAGTGATAAAAACTAAAAAGGCTAGCTAACAATAGGACAAATTTAAAAGCTTTACAAAAGAATATATGAAATACTCCGAGCTATAAAAATAACTTTGCACGGATGGAGTCAGACTGCGTGTTCAAAGTTGGCTTTAGTTCTTTTGTAAAAAGCATCTCATAAATTAAGCAGTCAAATTTGCTCTGGCACTTCTGTAAGATCTTGAAACTACGAGATATGTCCCTTGGGTCCCTCCCATGATCTCTGACGTGTTTCCCTTCCCTGTTCTTCAATGCGTTGATACAGGTGTCGGCATGTGTAGCCAACATAATCCGCATCGCACAGATCACACTTGAAATGGTAAACAACGCATTGTTGGTTAACAACAGGGGGTTTGCTTTCTTTTGGCTTAATGTTAGTTGTTGTTTGTCGTGATCATTTTCCGGTTCAATTTCACAGTCCAAGATTTCCCCAATATATACAGTTGTATTCATAAAATACGCATGGTACCCACGCATGCTTGCCTGGACATAAAATTCGTATCCACCTGCCATTTTAAAGCTTGATTTGCGTGAAATGTGGGTGACGTTTTTTTATACAAACAAACATGGAAGTCTCCATCAGCTAGAAATGTCTTTTTTAAAACCGCTGTACAGAAAAAGTTTTTAACTGCCTCGGTTTCGTGCCTGCGCCGTGAAAAGTTGTGGGATGCTTGGCGAGAATCTTTGCTTTCCTTCTCTGTTTGGAATCGATTTGCAAAAGATGTATCGTACTTTATTCGCCTGTGGTTTGCGAAAATCGATAGAGGTAAAAGATGGAAAGCTGTACGACATTACAGCAACATTGGAAAAGACAGTTGAACTCAATAGCGCCACAGTGGAATGCGAACACTGCGACAAGTCCTTCAAAGGTCAACAATACCTGGACAGCCACGTGCAGTTCAAGCATCCTACATTCGCCAAACACTGTAAACAGAACTCAAATAGGCTGAGCTCTGAATCGACAAATGGATCAACAGTGTTTTTGATGCCAACACAGGAAACACAGAGATGATGGATGGGAGTCTACAAATTGGAAATGCCCCGTGTGATTCGACAAATCAATCTCAAAGTCGCAACAACAATCGAAGGGGAACGAACACTCATAGGTCCTACACTGTTGAATTTAAGAAGAAAACTTTAGACCTGAAAATGAAAACATCATGACATAAGTACCGGACTGTGGCAAAGCAACAAGGAGTTAACAGGTCATTAGTGTTTAAGTGGGAAAAAAGCAGAAACAGTCGAATTCAAACTACGCAGAGCAGCAGGGAACAAAGAGTCCAAACTTTGGTTCAAGAAAATGAAGAGAAAATTGCTGCATGCTGTGGCCCAGAGGAAGTTGAAAAATTCAAAGGAAGCAGCAATTGGTTCCAAAGATTTAAGAGACGCCATCGCATTGTACTTAGGAGAAGGACCAATAAGAAAAAAGTATGTGCGGATGATGGGCGGGAAACAATCCAAAAATTCCACAGGGATTTAAGAAGATCACTGAAGACAAGCAGGAGACGAAACAAGTCCTCTACAATCGATCCAAAATATGGCAGATGGATGCCAAGAAATAGATACAATGTTGACCAAGTTCCTTTACCATTTGTAAATAAATGAGCAGGATAAGACTTACGAGACATTGGGTGCAACACAAGTGTTGGTGTCACAACCGTCAGCAGGTTTGGATAAACGACAAGCAACATTACAACTTTGCATCAGAGCTACTGGAGTGCAAAATGTCAAACCTGCTCTAGTCTTTAGAGGGACAGGGAATGTGTCCAATGAAGAAAAAGAAAAGTATGACAAAAGAGTTGATGTGTATTTTCAGCAAAATGCGTGGATGGACGAGGAAATAAATATGCAGTGGACGAATAACACACTTATTCCAGGAATTGGAGATGACAAAGAAGAAAAAGTTCTGTTTGCAGATAATGTTAGTTTCCAACAGCGCCAGACGTTTCATGAAACATGCAGAGATGAGATAAATACAACAGTTTACATGCTACCTGAGAACCATACGGACAAAATTCAGCCAGTTGATGCTGGTTGTGGGCGAATCATGAAAGTTAAAATAGGTGAAGCATTGGAAAGATGGTTGGAAGAGAAGGATAATCTAGAGAAATGGAATGATAGACTATCAGCAAAAGGAGCGGAGGATATTGATGACCCAGTGGACTGGAGAGGCGTGGTCACAGTGTTGTACAGATTATCACTTTTTTAAGAGATTGTTTGAGAAAACTGGCTGTTTGATAACAGCAGATGGTTCTGATGATGCAAATATCTCCCCCCAAGGATTGAAGGATTACAAGTTTTAAGTGTGGATTTAATACTTTATACAAAAACTGCCTGGTTGATAACAGATGGCTCTCATGATGTATAGATCTCATCCCAAGTGCACATTTAACAAAGTCTAATGTTGTCATTTCTTTTTTTAAAATAAGGCTTCAGATTTAAGAAATTATAGATACGTACACTTTGATTGGAATTAATTTTAATTAATAATTTTTTTATCATAAAAGATTTTATTAATCAAAACCTTGTGTTCCACACGATTCCATCTTCCGGTTACGAGTTGATCACAAACCTCCACGTGACCAAGCCTCCATAGTTCTAATCCCTGAGGAAGACTAGCGGATGCCAGTCGAAAGCTCGGTTGTGCAATTTATTTTCTAATGTTGTGTGTCTCAAGTTTAATTTTCTCGCAAAGTTATGTATTTCATCATAGTTAGTAAATCCCTTACATTTTTTTAGAAGTAAAAAATTAAGAACACTTAAGAACACTTTCAGGCTGATTTCACCTAAAATACCCGATTTATAAGAAGCCAATCAGCCTGACCCCCGAAAATGGGTGTTCTTGTATGCGAGTTTTTACTGTATGTGGACAACACGATGAAACTGTTCAACACCTTCTCGCAGGATGTGAACGATTGGCCGGAGCTGAATATCTCGGCAGACACAATAATGCATTCATGGTACTACCAGTCAACTGGGACATAGAGAAAGGAATTCTACCTGAAAGCACAGTGTTGTATGGAGAGAAGTGCAAGAAGGGATATGTACTCAAGGGGAATGAATTTAAACTCTGCTGGGACTTTGAATACAAAATGAGGAAAACGAGTACGGCACGTAGACCGGACATGGCCCTCAAGGATGTTTTGGTGGACATGTCGTGCCCACAGGAGAGGAGGTAACACAAACGAGACTGCCAAAGTATCAACAACTTACGTTCGAGATTAGGGAACGAGGGCCAGGATTTGCGATGGAAGTGGTGCCAGTTGTTTTTGGATGTTTGGGAGGGGGGGGGGGGGGGGGTGGTGGTATGTTGATGACTCGTGAAATGGTAACAAAAGTTATTTAGGGAGAATGGAACGTGACAGGAATTGCATGTGAGGACAATGCAACAGACGGTACTTTTGGACGGAGAGACAATGATAAGAAAAGTGTTAAGTGGACTAGCTCAATCTGAATAAGACTCGGTTAAGGACAGTGTCTACTATTGTTATTACGCATACGTTCTGCGCATCTCGACATACTCGGATTTCCTATTGCTAGTGCTTCTTAATACAGGTATATCTTTGCGCTGTTCAAAACTATGCGGAGAAAGAAGAACTTAGCAAGTGATCTTGGTATCCAAAAAAAAAATTGGGGGTAACCACGCATTTTTCAGAGGTAATTGAGCTT
>OX421447.1:19156789-19186789 GCA_949126865.1 Montipora capitata
CCGAAAAAGTGTGTGGCTCAAAAAATAGACTTAAGAATCAATTATTCACCACTTTCAAATTTCCCGCGCGCCGCCATCTTGAATAATTCTAACGTTTTACGTTTGCCCTTATTTTTTTCACACAAACACTTTTTGTTTTGAGACAATAGGGCAACCACGACATGCCCTAATTATTCAAGACGGAGGTGCCCGGAAAATTTGAAAACCAAAACTAGCGGTTTTGAATTCATTTATTTTGGATACAAAAGCTTTCATTGGAAAAAGTTCGGACAATTTTTATTGTAAGAATTATGTTTTGTGGTTTGAAGTTATTTTCTTGTCTTAGTGGAGGTTCCCTTTAAGGCTCGATCTTGCCTAGCTGACCACATTAATTAAGAGACGCATTAAATAGAAGAAAATCAAATCAAGTGTTGCAAGAGGGGAAAAAAAGGAGTACCCACCTACCCGACCGTCAAAAGCGATTTCATACCCTTGGACCTCTAGGGTGTTTGACTCGCTCCGTGTTTCGCCGATTAGAAAAAAAAGGTAAGAATCAATAAACTTGAACCTTGAATTATTAGAGGGCAACATGTGGAACTCAAAGCGATTCTCTATTGTCGGAAATTAAACTGTGGAAACTAGCTTGAGAAAATGACGTCTAAAGTGCGAAAACAGGTTACGTAAAGCACAGAATGCCTTTCCATGCGCGAACAACTGATCGATCGTCGTCCACTAATGGTTTTATTCCCACCCAAACGAAGCCAATTCGCCTTGCTTATTGAGCTGCCCTTGCATAGTGGTTTTTTTGACAAACTATGGATTGTTTAGGTTTCTATTCGAGATATGACCAAAAAGCATGACGAAGAGAATATCAGTACAAGAAGAATCACATAACGAACAGGCACCCTTATCTTTATCGTGCTCTTGTTTCTTGTTTCTTTATCTCTAACTTCTTGGCCTTTGTTTTACATGTACCTTTCATTTACGAGCTTAATTTACGAGCTTATTGCAGGGGGCCTTGTTACGCTCCCATTTTGTAACACGCTGCTTTTTCTTGTACATAAGTTTAGGCTTATATAGCCCATACTTGGATCATTTCAACTGACTTTGTCAGATAACTATTATTTCAATTGATACTTTTCTAAAACTTTTCAGAGTCTGAAAGAGCAAATACGCAGTATCAGGGTTTCCACAGCTTACAAAACAAAGAAATTCATTAGGAATTTTCTTGAATTCGGAAAATATAAACTGTCATTGGATGAGGGCGAAGAGATCCAACTTTGGACTAAAACTAAAAAGCAACTTTTGGTCTAAAAGTTGCTTTTTAAGCCTGTTGTTACAACCATTTATTATATAGACAGGAGCGTTTTACTGGAAATTGCACCACTCATAAAATTCATACCAAGCTACATCCGGGACCGAGTGGCGTAAAGTGAAAAATCGGCTTATTGGTCTCACTTTGGGTAATTGATTAACTTTGTCGATTTGTTCCACCAACACGGCCCATAGCACAACTTAAAAAAATAACCCGAAAATAAACACTCATCAAATCAAACTCGCTTCCAGGACTTTTCTCCCCAGAGAGTAGGGCCTATATCGCTGGCTCAAGTTTAAAGCATCGAATTCAGCTGTTGTTGTTTTTTTTTTAAGTACACCGCCAGGTTAACTTAATGTAAGAATAAATAACACGAGAGCTCCGCTTTTATATTTGGCTAAATCTTTGTATTATCTGAAGGATTCCTGAAACTAATCGGTAACCTGCGCTTACTTAGCAACTAACGAAGCCGAAAATGACCTAAAAAAAAAGGGTGCTGAACGCCAAAAAACAAAATTTATCAGGCTTCAGGTATTTAAAATGTAGATGACGGTATCCACCAGCATAGGCGTACGAGCCGCGGGGGGGGGGGGGGGGGGGGGGCCCAGTCTCAGAAATTTTCGGGCAAAACGCTCAACATTCGGGCAATAAAGAAACGATAAAAGATGGAATTAAAAATAATATAAATAAGGCAAAAATATAAAAAAGAGCACTTGGCTAAATTAGCGGGCCGTATTCTACAGTACGGCCCGCTGTACAGCCCGCTAAATTTAAAATTTCGACAAAACATCATCTATCGAGTTTTTCATGTCATTTCTGTTGCATAAACTTGTACTGAAAACTGTTAACAGCCAAGAAGATTCAGTTTTTGGGATTTTGGTACGGCATTCTTTGTGGAAGTTGAACCTTCGGCTTCACTTTGACTAGTTTCCTTGCCCGCGCACCGGTTAACCTCAGAGATATAATAAGTATCTTACTAACCTCGTTTTCTCGGTCCGTACTGTAAGTTACGGATCCTCGTTTTTCCCGTTGATTTATGGAGCGCTTGGGCCATAAATCAACGGGAAAAAACGGTTAGTAAGAGGTATTGAATTGGTTAGTAAGCTGATCGGTTGATCGCTGGCATTTGCTGCAGTTTGCGCCAAACTTTCGCGCCATTTTTAAGGCCGCGCGAGAGATCAAAGATGAAAGAAAGTTTTAGTTCGAAGTTTCTTCGTGGTCTGTATCATCGACTCTTTGGGTGACGCGGGCGTTCGAAACTTTTACAGATCAAAGGGACTTTTAAGGTGAGTTCAAGCAGCCTACGAGGCTTCAGGTAAATATTTAATTTAGCGTTAGCAATTTATTTTGCATAAAATATATGTGAGGTTCTAAAAACTCTATGTTTCGAATACGTACAGTTTAATGGCTTTTAAGGATTGTAAACGAATGTTTCTTTCGTACATTTTGAGAGAGTAAAAAAACGGATTTCAACAATCAAGCATTCGGGCACTGTGTGATTTTTTCGGGCAAAAAGGACACCGCCCCCCCAGGTCGGATCGTGCCCGTACGCCTATGTCTACCAGATAAATCACTATCCAGGGGATAAACACGAGCGAAACCGCTTGAATTATCCAGTGGATAGCGATTTATCCTCGCCCGAACAACTGGGGCCAGAATGTCTGCGCTACATAGCTCGATAGACAAATTGAAGATGCGTCATGTAGCGCCCATCAGCAACTTCCAGAGTAATTTGGATCTTAAGGATCAAGATCTACTGTGAATATCATGTGCGCAATGATGAATTTGATTACTTCATGAATGCATGCTAGGTTTGGAGGCTTCTTTCCCTTATCCGTTGAAGTCATCAGAATAAGGAATAAATATAGAACCAAATAAGAAATGAATTCGAAAAAAAACAAACAAACAAACAAAGGATCCACTAAGTCTTTTAACCAGTCTTTTCCCCCCGAAAGGCAAACCTTCGTCTTTTCATGCAAAAAGGAAGTTCTAGTAATTGTGCGACTTGATTCCTTAAACTCTTACTCTGTTGTATCTTTCCAATCTCCTTGCGGTGCTTGATGTAGCTAGCAGACAATCATATATCTTGTATTTTCCTGGAACTTGTTCTTCCAAGACTCTTCGTCTGAAGCCTGGACGTTCGCTGCTATTTAAAAATACGACTTTTCTTTCATTCTACAGGAAAAGTATTAAGAAGACTAATTTCGATATAAATCAAATGTAGGACACGATTCAACTTCTCATTTAAGCTTGAAATACCAGTTACCTTATAGAAAACGTTTGAGCTGTAGTGGTTGTATCGTTCAACCAGTGTGCTAACTGCTTGAAATATTAAAGTTGGCAGTATTTAACTTAACTTAACTTTAACTTTATTCATTTATATTGCGCAAAAAGAATAAGTGTTGTGTTTCGGGTCCCCAACCGAACTCGCATATGAAAGGGGTGGGGATGATAGTCGTCTCGCTTAAGAGTGTAAATTGCGGATTTTGGTCTCACTTAGGGTGTTCTTGGGAAAACACCATCATATTAAACCCATATGTAACCGTGAAGGTCTCAGTTAGGGTTTCACGCGAAGAAATATAAAAATATATTTAATATGTTAAAAATATGGTCTCTTTTAGGGGTCAAAAAATTTTGGGTAAAGCCCAGATTGGTCTCCTTTAGGGGTTTAATTCAGAATTTCCGACAAGCATCCCCCCCCCCCTTCATATGCAAAGTCTCTCCCCCCTTCCCCGGTGGAGCGGTTGATAAAGGTAAACTAATTTTACAGATCAGTGCACAAGATATGTAAGAATATTATTATCAGTTCTATGCAATCTGCTCTTAAAGGTCTTAAAAAATATAAACTTTTCTGCTTTATATTTTACTCAAATACTAACTTTTTTTACAAAAGGTCATACAATCCCATTTTCATTATAGACGTTTGTCTTTTCCCCAACTGTTTTAACAGTAAACCCACGTACAAGTATCTCGAATTTGATTCCAAACACAGTATTTGCCACAAAAAAGTGCAGATCTAGAATTTCAATTACCTTCAGTGCTGGGTACCTTCTGTGTTCGACGAACGGAATCATGTTGACGACGTTAGTGCAGGTTACCGAAATCTGCTCTGCAAAGTTAAAAAACAGGTGCTCCCTCTAGTCAGTCTGTAGGAGTCCTTTAAATCTATATTTTCCATAACATCTGATAAAACCGACGTTTTTAACTTAAGCAGCTAACATATGAAATTGTCAATGATCGTGCTTCACAAACCATATCAAGAAACTCAAATATATCACTGGACGGTAACGTCCTTCGTTCTTTGGCATAAGTCACGGAAGGCTATAAAAACCTCTTAAAAAGGGAATCATATCAGTAATAGACCCTTTGAGGCGTCTGATTTTTTTGCCGGAGAAATTAGATTTGCATCGTGAGGTGATGATTTCTTAAATGTGGGTGACTTTTGAAAGCGGTCAGTGTAAAACGCAGACTGCAGACCAGGGGTAAAATGCAGACTGAGGTTATAACGGAACTGTTGAAAAAGCCCAAACCCCTTAGAAATGCTAACCTTAGGCCTAATTAGGCCTAAAACAATATTTAGGCTTAACTGTTAGCATTTCTAATGAGTTTGGGCTTTTTCAACAGTTAAATTATAACCTCAGTCTGCATTTTACCCCCGGTCTGCAGTCTGCTTTTTACACTGACCGCTTTTGAAAGTGGGTTTTGAAGTTGCGAAGAATCGCAAACGAACGAGTAAGTTTGGGATTTTCCACGACGAGTGAATAAAAATCGTACAAGCGAACCAACCATGAAGTTATTTGTTTATTTTATAAGTCCTGAGATTTCTTTCAAGGAATAACGACAACAGAGATGTGACAATATGAAGTGAGTCTTATTCACTCCAAGGTTCTAAAAGTTCAACATCTTCTCTCAAAACTTGTACTCGATGAAATGAGTTTATTCACTCAAAAACGTAAAAGCGCGTCAACATTTTCTTTTCAAGATTTCACCAAAAGGACGGAAAATTACTGTCATCCAAAGGCCTTAGTCTCTTCCATCGAGGCAACAAGTATTCTTTCAACTTCGTTGTTGGAATGTCTTCAACATATCTTATTTCATTCTTAGTTTCTAAAAAAGACTTGCAAGCATCTCGTTGTGTTTTTTGCAAGGTGGCCTTGTTCTGTTGTTCAGCAGTGAAATTGTCAACCGACGGAACTTGCGTCCACAAACCTTTCCGATATCAGGCTTGAAAATAAAAGGGAAGCTTGCAAGTTTTCGCGCCAAGGATGACGTAGTTTCTCAAATCATCACTTTCGTTCAATCAGACACCGCAAACGATGATTTTTCACGAGTGAAATTTCATCGTTCGCGTTACTGACTGGCTGTGACTGAAATAAAACGATTTTTCATCACTCTTATTTCTGCAAGTAAATCTCAGTACTTATATGATAAGTAAATTTTTGTTATATTTCCAAAGAATACACTTGACTGGCCCAAGATCCGCCTTCGCCGTCGGGCAGACAAACATCCGATTTTTCATATATGTCAAACTGCGTCAGTGATGCTGTGGCACTTGATGCACACCGTCCTCCATCTTGAACGGCAAACATGTTGAAGCTCTTTCGCATTGTAGCTACAGCGCACTTAGCAATGGCATTCGTCCGCGAGGTATAAGAGCCATCTAAAGTGGAATTCATGTCTTCCAAGGAGGAGAATGATGAAGTTATGGAATCCCCGTAGCATCCAACGACTTTCACGATCAATAAAACACAGCAGTTTAGTCTGTGTTTTTCACAAAAAATGCTGAGTGTTGGATTGTAAAAGAACTGTACTTAAAGGCGTAATAGTCCCAAGAGAAAACAAAAGCAACGCTTATTCTAAAATTTGGGGGAACAAAACAAATAGTATTATGGTATATTCCGGTTCGGCCAATTGCCGCTGAGGCGAAAAATTCATGTATGATTTTGGTTTCTATTAAAAAGCGCGCTCAACAGCATGAGTTGAATTTGACTGTATCTTTTTTAATCAGGGGCAGGATTTTTAATTTCAACCTAGTACATTGGCTATGATTTCACCATCCATTTTGAGGTTGGCAATTGAAAAGTAGTCACAGGCGTTACTAGAAAGAAAGAAATGCAATGGCGAAAATTACCTTCGATACTTTGATTATCTCAAAATTAATATACTTTGCCTCAGGTATGATCAGTCGCATGCCGACCTCCATTACTTGCATTATCATGCAACTTGTAATTAATTGCAGACTGTTCAGTTTCGACTGAAGAGAAATGAGCTTTACTCGAAACTCACAAACGCATTCCCAAAATGTCCGCCAGCAACGACTCACCATACCTGCAGGCTATCACAGGGACTACAGTTCGCTCCAATAGTTTGTATCTTAGCTTGTAGTCCTCGCATTTATAGTTGCCAAACGGATTCCATTAACACTCACCTGTGATATAGTATACCTGATTGGCCCACGGCCCTCCTTCACCGTCAGACCAACAGTGTGTAGATGTGCCGTATTTGTCAAAGGTCTTGTACGCTGTAGCACTGGATGCGCACCATCCTCCATTCTGAACTGCAAAGACGCTGAAATTTCGTGTTTTTGCTGCTTGGTAGCATTTTTCGATTGCGTTTTGCCTTGCTGTATAATGAGATCCATCCAACATTGGATCCTGCTCTTCCAATGATGGTATGGCCCGGTCAGATTGGTCTCGGAAGCAACCGATTGTCTCATAACGAGGAAAAAGTGCTAAAGAAAAAATATGGTAATTTCCCATCGATTGCATATTGACTTGGAAAATAGAATAGTAATTTAACAAATCGAAAGTGGTTCAGCGTTGTCTGTACTCTTATCGACGATATAGACCGTATTCATAAATGGCGGTCACATTTATAATTCTTTTGTCCACGTGCAAATTAGCCTACCAAACCTCATTTTAGCGCAAGAAATCTTTTCAATTCACTGTATGGTATCGAGGCTTGGTAGGCTAATTTGCACTTCGACAAAAGAATTATAAATTGGCCGCCATTTATGAATAAGGTCTATTCGTCATCACAGTGGTCAAAATATTGTGGACTCACGAGGAGCAGTCGAGTGAGTCCACAACAAATTTTGACCAATGCGATGACGAATTTCTTTGTCGATAAGAGTACAGACAACGCTGAACCTCTTTCGATTTGTTTTTTACCACAATATCCAACGCTAAAGAAAGTGTTTATTTCAGAGCGTGACCAAAAAAGAGCAAGCGTTGTCTATAACTTTCTCGCAATATGATTGGTTTATTTCCCAAAATGGGCGTTCCTGATTGGCTATTACATTGCGTGACAAATTGACTCGATCATGCCACGTACAGCGTTGTGTAGACTCTTGATGCTCGACAACGGCAAATTAGCCAATCAGATTGCGAGATTACAAGCAATTGTGGTAAAAAAATACTTTATTATATTGTGTCGACCGTATTTTGGTGAGGACCAGTTTGCTAAGTAGGACTGAGATTAGCCCCGAAATTACACTTAAAATTGAAGTGTACCAATCCGTTAAGTGTTGGCTCTTGAAGACAGGGGAAAACTGGAGTACCCAGAAAAAACCCTTAACCTCAATCTACTTATGACGTTGAGTTCGGAAATCGAGCCCGCTACAGATTGGTGGAAAGTGGGTTCCCTCACCACTGCGTCAAAGTTTCTCCCCGAAAGCCTGTTTAACATTGACCTTCCTTTGACTGGGGTGCGTTCGATTCAGGCTATTTCGGATTAAGAGTACGTGAAGAAATGACTTAAAAGCCGGTATGTCTGGCGTTTTGAAGCAACAATGGTAATAAAGATATGTTTCAAATAGCTTTTTAGCAGGTGTTTGACAATTTTAATGTGGATCTCAGTAAAAACAAAAGATATCTAAAACTTCTATTACATGTATTCCTATTCCGGAATACGGTCAATCGAACGCACCTTTATTCCTCTTTGGTTTTCTTGAATATAAATGCACGAAATATTGCGTGTCTTGAGTTGAACTAAAAAATCGCTTGATATAAAGAACTCGATAAAGCCCAGTCACATTGTGTTTACGAAGGTGTGTGGGTGGTCTGAGAAGTATCAAAGTTGTCAGTCAAATCCGTTATCAGCTTGAATCCGTTTCTACCTGGCCGGGTTAAATTGGTGATCCTCATTCAGTTTCACCTAGGTTGAATATTTAAAGCAGCTATTAACCCCCCAATTAATCTTAGTACGTATTCAACCTAGGTAAAATGAGGATCACAAATTTAAGCTAGGTAAAAACGGATTTTACCGGCAACATCAATACCAGGTTACACCGTACGCATCACTATCGTTCAAATATGAAATGTCCTATTGAGGCTTATTCGTTGGCGTTCTTTCCCCGTCTTGCAAAGATTGCGTTCATTTGCTTTGCTCCAGCAAATTCATTGTCATTGCAATGTAAAACTCTCAACTTGCCTTGTTCACAGTCATGTCCAATGAACGGGAATGAACATAAACAACGATATCCCCTCTCTGTAAAACCGGTTTGACAGGTTCCACCGTTCTTGCAAGGGTTGTTTTCACAAGCACTCTGTAAAAAGGGAAAATAGGTTACTTGTGATCATTAAAGTAGCTGCTTGGGAACAAGGAAGAATAAAATATTTTTGGCAGTAATTGTACTTCAAAATCAATTCTGGGAACAATGGAAAACAAGGAACCAAGGAACTTAACCTGAATGGCTCTTAGGCCTCTTAGGCCTTGTATGGTAGCTACGCCGTGCTAATGAGGCCCAGTAAGGCCGAAACAGCTGTCCACGGTTGCTAATTGACCGGCTGAAATGGTTGTGCGCATGAGTTATGTGTTGGTCACACCGGGTTGATTTTAGCGTGTGTCACCTTGCTTTTTCGTTTTGTCTTTCACAGGAAAATTGAGCATTTTTTTCCAGAACGTGACTCACCTCTGCTCCATGATACTTATAGGTTATGTTTTTCACCAGTTCGTTTCCATGCCTCTCATAACTGGAATTATTTAATTTGCAGATGAAGTTTCCGTTGGGACTTGGCACTATTCTGAAGTTGTAGCTGTCACAGTTGGGTTCAAGATAGCAACGCACTCTGCACGAGGATTCATTTGGAACTTGGACAACTTGGATCAGGTGATTTATCAGACGTCTGTTGTAAAATGGTTTAGCTTGATCAAAAGGCAGAATTCGACATTGTTCTAAAGAAAGAAAAGTTGCTTGTTACTGAAACTCACCGCAGATATTTCTGTGATAAATTATCACAAGGAGGTGTGTTCGGAAATCAGGATTTAGACACCAAAATAAATATTAGATCTTCTTCAACGTGGACTTCAATTAAGAACATCTGTGGCAAAATTTGTTTTCATACTCTGTGTTCGATTGGAAAATAATCTGAAAATTCGAAGAAGGATTTAAATCCAGATTTCTCAATCAAACACTCCCTTTTAAAGGGTCTTGCCCACGAACTTCGAAGTCATTTGACCCATGATATCGTTAGCGTGTACTTTTGAAGATGAAAGATAAAAAGTGACCAATTTGTATTACGTTGTACCAGAAACACATGACGTTTCGACATTGTTGTTCAACAAAATCATTGCGTCGAACGGAAGTTGAAGCAAATGTTGAAGCCTTCAAGTTTGACCTGGCCTTAGTCATAGTGTCACCAGCCGTTAACTTCATCAGCTATCGTGTAATCGGAAGCAGAAAATGCTCATTTCCAGCCAAGTGCTTGGGGATTTTTGACGACGAAACATTCACCGAGGTTCGCAAATGATGTGGCTTTAGCTTTGCGTGAAAAAATCGCGGCAGGGATGGATTTTCGAGTCGCAAACCGCCTCTGAGCTGACAACGGTCGGAATCGTAGTGTGCAGCCTTGACTTCGTCTTAGAACATTAAAAAAACACGGAATTCCCGAAACGGTAAAATAAGCTCCAAAAGGCACAAAAATACACCAGAGGTAAGTCATTTTTATTCATTTTATTGAATGAACGTTAAATTGAGCGTTTTTTAGGCTTCATAATCTTCGGTATTTTATTTCCCATACAAAGTCTTACAACGCGTTTAAATTCCGAACGGCTGCCTGTAACGCAACACCGCTTTTACTCAAAGGTCATCTTCCACTAGTAATCAATTATTACACGCTCTCTAGTGACGCGAACTTGGGCTGCCTATGGCCAAACTTATTTTCAAAAGCAAAAAGCTTTCGTCCATCAAGACCAAGTTGCTCCTGTAGTTCCCGAGAACAACGAAGAATTTCGTTGCCAGTTCGCTGGTTTCTGTAAGATTTTTAAATAATCTGGGGGCAGACCAACACCCCATGTCAAGAAAATTCACAGTAGCCAAAACCAACAAAATGATACAAGAGGACGCATTGCTACTTGACATGCTGACATGCAGACTTGCGAAGTAATCAATCGTGTGTCCTCGACCGTTGATTTGGAATCGCTGAGTGTTCTCTCCGACCTTGAAAAAAAAAATTCCTCTGGCACCCAGGGTATCAGTCGTCTAACTTTCCACAAAATTTGACAAATGCTGGAGTGTTATTCTCCACTTCGGTCGATCACTGTCTCGATCACTTCGAATCTTTAGAGTTTGCGCAGGCGCAGTTACGCGAAAAAAGCCATTTTACGTCATTATTCTTTAGCCAATCAGCGGTTTTTGCGCTCTGTCATTCAGCTGTTTTTTTTTTTTTAAGTACACCGCTGACCAGGTACTGAACTTTTTGATTAAATCGCAGGCTCAAGCCAGGTTAACTTAATGCAAGAATAAATAACACGGGAGCTCCGCTTTTATATTTGGCTAAATCTTTGTATTATCTGAAGGATTCCTGAAACTAATCGGTAAACTGTGCTTACTTAGCAACTCAGTAACGAAGCCGAAAATGACCTAATAAAAAAGGGTGCTGAACGCCAAAAAACACAACGGTATCCACCAGATAAATCACTATCCAGGGGATAAACACTAGCGAAACCAATTGAATTATCCAGTGGATAGCGATTTATCCTCGCCCGAACACCTGGGGCCAGAATGTTTGCGCTACATACCTCGATAGACAAATTGAAGATGCGTCATGTAGCGCTCATCAGCAACTTCCAGAGTAATTTGGATCTTGAGGATCAAGATCTACTGTGAATATCATGTGCGCAGTGATGAATTTGAATTTGATTAGTTCAGCGTGAATGCATGTTAGGCTTGGAGGCTTCTTTCCCTTATCCGTTGAAGTCACCAGAATAAGGAATAAATATAGAACCAAATAAGAAATGAATTCAAAAAAAAACAAACAAAGAAAAGATCCACAAAGTCTTTTAACCAGTCTTTTCCCCCCGAAAGGCATACCTAAACTAATTTTGCAGATCAGTGCACAAGACCCAATATGTAAGAATATTATTATCAGTTCTATGCAATCTTCTTTAAAAAGTCTTAAAAAATATAAACTTTTCTGCTTTATATTTTACTCAAATACTAACCTTTTTTACAAAACGTCATACAATCCCATTTTCACACATAGACGTTTGTCTTTTTCCCCATGGATATAGAAAAAAACAGCCTGAGGGAATTTGAAGAATTGTGTTAACAGTAAACCCACGTACAAGTATCTCGAATTTGATTCCAATCACAGTTACTGTATTTGCCACAAAAAAAGTGCAGAATTAGAATTTCAATTACCGTCAGTGCTGGGTACCTTCTGTGTTCGAAGAACGGCATCATGTTGACGACGTTAGTGCAGGGTACCGAAATTTGCTCTGCAAAGTTAAAAACCAGGTGTTCCCTCTAGTCAGTCTGTAGGAGTCCTTTAAATCTATATTTTCTATAACATCTGATAAAAGCGACGTTTTTAACTTTAGCAGCTTACATATGAAATTTTCAATGATCGTTCTTCACAAACCATTTCAAGAAACTCAAATATATCACAGGACGGTAACGGACGGCTGTAACAACCTATTAAAAAGGGAATCATATCAGTAATAAACCCTTTGAGGCGTCTGATTTTCTGCCGGAGAAATTAGATTTGCATCGTGAGGTGATGGTTTCTCATATGTGGGTGACTTTTGAAAGTGGGTTTAGAAGTTGCGAAGAATCGCAAACGAACGAGTAAGTTTGGGATTCTCCACAGTGAGTGAATAAAAATGGTACCAGCGAACCAAGTTATTTGTTTATTTGATAAGTCCTGAGATTTCTTTCAAACAATAACGACAACAGAGATGTGACAACATGAAGCGAGTCTTATTCTCTCCAAGGTTCTAAAAGTTCAACATCTTCTTTCAAAATTTGTACTCGATGAAATGAGTTTATTCACTCAAAAACGTAAAAGCGCGTCAACATTTTCTTTTCAAGATTTCACCAAAAGGACGGAAAAGGAAATTATAAAACTGAAGACTAGTTTTATTTATTTCTTTGTTTTTCTTTTAAGGTCAAGCTTACTCATCATTACTGTCCTCCAAAAACCTTAATCTCTTCCATCGAGGCAACAAGTATTCGTTCAACTTCGTTGTTGAAATGTCTTCAACATATCTAATTTCATTCTTAGTTTCTAAAAAAGACTTGCAAGCATCTGGTTTTGTTTTTTTGCAAGGTGGCCTTGTGTTGTTCAGCAATGAAATTGTCAACAGACTGAACTTCCGTCCACAAACCTTTCCGATATCAGGCTTGAAAATAAAAGGGCAGCTTGCAAGTTTTCGCGCCAAGGATGACGTAGTTTCTCAAATCATCGCTTTCGTTCAATCAGACGCCGCAAACGATGATTTTTCACGAGTGAAATTTCATCGTTCGCGTTACTGACTGGCTGTGACTGAAATAAAACGATTTTTCATCACTCTTATTTCTGTAAGTAAATCTCAGTACTTATATGATAAGTAAAGTTTTGTTATATTTCCAAAGAATACACTTGACTGGCCCAAGATCCGCCTTCGCCGTCGGGCAGACAAACATCCGATTTTTCATACATGTCAAACTGCGTCAGTGATGCAGTAGCACTTGATGCACACCGTCCTCCATCTTGAACGGCAAACATGTTGAAGCTCTTTCGCATTGTAGCTACAGCGCACTTAGCAATGGCATTCGTCCGCGAAGTATAAGAGCCATTTAAAATGGAATCCATGCCGTCCAAGGAGGAGAATGGTGAAGTTATGGAATCCCCGTAGCATCCAACGACTTTATAACCTAATTTCACGATCAATAAAACACAGCAGTTTAGTCTCTGTTTTTTTTCACAAAATATGCTGAGTGTTGGATTGTAAAAGAACTGTACTTAAAGGCGTAATATAAACTCTTTTGTTTAACATTCGCGGTAATGGTCCCAAGAGAAAACAAAAGCAACGCTTATTCAAAATTTGGGGGAACAAAACAAATAGTATTATGGTATTTTCCGCTTCGGCCAATTGCCGCTGAGGCGAAAAATTCATGAATGATTTTGGTCAAATTTGTTTTCTATTAAAAAGCGCGCTCAACAGCATGAGTTGAATTTGACTGTATTTTTTTAAATCAGGGGCAGGAATTTTTAATTTCAACCTAGTACATTGGCTATGGGTTCACCATCCATTTCGGGGTTCGCAATTGAAAAGTAGTCACAGGCGTTACTAGAAAGAAAGAAATGTAATGACAAAAATTACCTTCGATACTTTGATTATCTCAAAAATAATATACTTTGCCCCAGGTTTGATCAGTCGCATGCCTACCTGCATTACTTGCATTATCATGCAACTTGTAATTAATTGCAGACTGTTCAGTTTCGACTGAAGAGAAATGAGCTTTACTCGAAACTCACAAACGCATTCCCAAAATGTCCGCCAGCAACGACTCACCATACCTGGAGGCTATTACAGGGACTACACTTCGCTCCAATAGTTTGTATCTTAGCGTGCAGTCCTCGCATTTATTTCATTTATCATTTACCACTATGCCAGCACGCCCTCTCTACGAGGCTTATGTGCTCGGGTCGGTCAGCGTTCTTACAAGATGTTATTGTTCAGTGTTCAATGTACATACCCCAGTCTTAAAGGCATTAAGACTTGGGGCAGTGACTAGAAAGGCGGGCAAAGCGTTCCATTGTTCTAGAGTTCTTGGTAAAAAGCTATATTTAAGATATGTTTTACAGTTGCCAAACGGATTCCATTAACACTCACCTGTGATATAGTATACCTGATTGGCCCATGGTCCGCCTTTACCGTCAGACCCACAGTCTGTCGATGTGCCGTATTTGTCAAAGGTCTTGTACGCTGTAGCATTGGATGCGCACCATCCTCCATCCTGAACTGCAAAGACGCTGAAATTTCGTGTTTTTGCTGCTTGGTAGCATTTTTCGATTGCGTTTTGCCTTGCTTTATAATGAGATCCATCCAACATTGGATCCTGCCCTTCCAATGATGGTATGGCCCGGTCAGGTCCGTCTTGGAAGCAACCGATTGTCTTATAACCAGGAAAAAGTGCTAAAGAAAAAATATGGTAATTTCCCATCGATTGCATATTGACTTGGAAAATAGAATAGTAATTTAACAAATCGAAAGTGCTTCAGCGTTGTCTGTACTCTTATCGACAACGATTTTATGTATGATTTTGGTCAAATTTGTAGGTAATTTGTTTTCTATTAAAAAGCGCGCTCAACAGCATGAGTTGAATTTGACTGTATTTTTTTAATCAGGGGCAGGAATTTTTAATTTCAACCTAGTACATTGGCTATGATTTCACCATCCATTTCGGGGTTGGCAATTGAAAAGTAGTCACAGGCGTTACTAGAAAGAAAGAAATGTAATGACAAAAATTACCTTCGATACTTTGATTATCTCAAAAATAATATACTTTGCCCCAGGTTTGATCAGTCGCATGCCTACCTGCATTACTTGCATTATCATGCAACTTGTAATTAATTGCAGACTGTTCAGTTTCGACTGAAGAGAAATGAGCTTTACTCGAAACTCACAAACGCATTCCCAAAATGTCCGCCAGCAACGACTCACCATACCTGGAGGCTATCACAGGGACTACACTTCGCTCCAATAGTTTGTATCTTAGCGTGCAGTCCTCGCATTTATAGTTGCCAAACGGATTCCATTAACACTCACCTGTGATATTGTATACCTGATTGGCCCATGGTCCGCCTTTACCGTCAGACCCACAGTCTGTAGATGTGCCGTATTTGTCAAAGGTCTTGTACGCTGTGGCACTGGATGCGCACCATCCTCCATCCTGAACTGCAAAGACGCTGAAATTTCGTGTTTTTGCTGCTTGGTAGCATTTTTCGATTGCGTTTTGCCTTGCTTTATAATGAGATCCATCCAACATTGGATCCTGCCCTTCCAATGATGGTATGACCCGGTCAGGTCCGTCTTGGAAGCAACCGATTGTCTCATAACGAGGAAAAAGTGCTAAAGAAAAAATATGGTAATTTCCCATCGATTGCATATTGACTTGGAAAATAGAATAGTAATTTAACAAATCGAAAGTGCTTCAGCGTTGTCTGTACTCTTATCGACAACGAAATTCGTCATCACAGTGGTCAAAATGTTGTGGCATAGTCGAGTGAGTCCACAACAAATTTTGACCATTGTGATGACGAATGTCGTTGTCGATAAGAGTACAGACAACGCTGAACCTCTTTCGATTTGTTTTTTACCACAATATGCAAAGGTAAAGAAAGTGTTTATTTCAGACCGTGACCAAAATCATGACACAAAGAAAGAGCAAGCGTTGTCTATAACTACCTATAACTATCTCGCAATATGATTGGTTTATTTCCCAAAATGGGCGTTCCTGATTGGCTATTACATTGCGTGACAAATTGACTCGAGCATGCCACGTACAGCGTTGTGTAGACTTATATCGACAACGGCAAATTAGCCAATCAGATTGCGAGATTGCAAGAAATTGTGGTAAAAAATTACTTTATTATATGAAGTGTCAACCGTATTTTGGTGAGGACCAGTTTGCTAAGGAGGACTGAGATTAGCCCCGAGACTGTGTATCAAATCACTTCAAATTGAAGTGTACCAATCCGTTAAGTGTTGGCTCTTGAAGAGAGGGGAAAACCAGAGTACCCAGAGAAAACCCTTAACCTCAACCTACTTATGACGTTGAGTTCGGAAATCGAGCCCGCCACAGATTGGTGGAAAGTGGGTTCCCTCACCACTGCGTCAAGTTTCTCCCCGAAAGCCTGGTTACCATTGACCTTCCTTTGACTGGCGTGCGTTCGATTCAGGCTATTCCGGATTAAGAGTACGTGAAGAGATGACTTAAAACCGGGTATGTCTGGCGTTTTGAAGCAACAATGGTAATAAAGATATGTTTAAAATAGCTTTTTAGCAGGTGTTTGACAATTTTAATGTGGATCTCAGTAAAAACAAAAGATATCTAAAACTTCTATTACATGTATTCCTATTCCGGAATACGGTCAATCGAACGCACCTTTATTCCTCTTTGGTTTTCTTGTATATAAATGCACGAAATATTTCGTGTCTTGAGTTGAACTAAAAATCGATTGATATAAAGAACTCGATAAAGCCCAGTCACGCTGTGTTTACGAAGGTGTGTGGGTGGACTGAGAAGTATCAATGTTGTCAGTCAAATCCGTAATCAGCTTGAATCCGTTTCTACCTAGCCGGGTTAAATTGGTGATCCTCATTCAGTTTTACCTAGGTTGAATATTTAAAGCAGCTATTAACCCCCCAATTAATCTTAGTACGTATTCAACCTAGGTAAAATGAGGATCACCAATTTAAGCTAGGTAAAAACGTATTTTACCGGCAACATCAATACCAGGTAATTACACCGTACGCATCACTATCGTTCAAGTATGAAATGTCCTATTGAGGCTTGTTCGTTGGCGTTCTTCCCCGTCTTGCAAAGATTGCGTTCATTTGCTTTGCTCCAGCAAATTCATTGTCATTGCAATGTAAAACTCTCAACTTGCCTTGTTCACAGTCATGTCCAATGAACGAGAATGAACATAAACAACGATATCCCTTCTCTGTAAAACCGGTTTGACAGGTTCCACCGTTCTTGCAAGGGTTGTTTTCACAAGCACTCTGTAAAGGAGGAAAATAGGTTTCTTGTCATCATTAAAGTAGCTGCTTGGGAATAAGGAAGAATAAAATATTTTTGGCAGTAATTGTACTTCAAAATCAATTCTGGGAACAATGGTAAACAACGAACCAAGGAACTTGACCTGAATGGCTCTTAGGCCTCTTAGGCCTTGTATGTTAGCTACGCCGTGCTAATGAGGCCCAGTAAGGCCGAAACAGCTGTCCACGGTTGCTAATTGACCGGCTGAAATGGTTGTGCGCATGAGTGATGTGTTGGTCACACCGCGTTGATGTTAGCATCTGTCACCTTGTTTTTTCGTTTTTTCTTTCACAGGAAAATTGGGCATTTTTTTTCCAGAACGTGACTCACCTCTGCTCCATGATACTTATAGGTTATGTTTTTCACCAGTTCGTTTCCATGCCTCTCATAACTGGAATTATTTAATTTGCAGATGAAGTTTCCGTTGGGACTTGGCACTATTCTGAAGTTGTAGCTGTCACAGTTGGGTTCAAGATAGCAACGCACTCTGCACGAGGATTCATTTGGAACTTGGACAACTTGGATCAGGTGATTTATCAGACGTCTGTTGTAAAATGGTTTAGCTTGATCAAAAGGCAGAATTCGACATTGTTCTAAAGAAAGAAAAGTTGCTTGTTACTGAAACTCACCGCAGATATTTCTGTGATAAATTATCACAAGGAGGTGTGTTCGGAAATCAGGATTTAGACACCAAAATAAATATTAGATCTTCTTCAACGTGGACTTCAATTAAGAACATCTGTGGCAAAATTTGTTTTCATACTCTGTGTTCGATTGGAAAATAATCTGAAAATTCGAAGAAGGATTTAAATCCAGATTTCTCAATCAAACACTCCCTTTTAAAGGGTCTTCCCCACGAACTTCGAAGTCATTTGACCAATGATATCGTTAGCGTGTACTTTTGAAGTGAAAAGTTGTTTCAGTACTGGAAGGTGATAGGGAGATAAAAAGTGACCAATTTGTATTACGTTGTACCAGAAACACATGACGTTTCGACATTGTTGTTCAACAAAATCATTGCGTCGAACGGAAGGTGAAGCAAATGTTGAAGCCTTAAAGTTTGACCTGGCCTTAAAAAAGAGCCTAACTCCAGAACATTCAGTATACGTTTACTTTGCCATAAAATACTTCAGATTTATGCATGCAATAATCACGAACTGAACTTAAATGCCCAAGATACAGTTGAAATCGGGAACGCTTTCCATTCGACCAAAAATTTCAAAAAAATCGGGTGAGGAATCAAATGAAACGGAAATATTCCGGAAAAACTCTCGGACATTGGGGTATAACTCACGAAGTGGTCCTGGAGTTCGGGAATATTCCGAAACAATCGAAAAATCGCGTATCATTGGTTCATTCCTCTCCGGGCGCAGTTCACGTTTACATTTTGGGGCAATACTCGTTAATGTGATTGGTTTTGAGCGACCAATCGGAAAATGCTATTCCATTCGCCACATGAAATCACTGAAAATTCTAACTTAACTTTCTGGTTGAATGTCACATTGCAACCCTTTTTAACTGTTTCAAACGGCTAGAATACACGGTTCGTTAATTAGCTTAAATTTCAATTTGACTTGCAATGAACACTGTATCTACGTCAATGAGGAATGGCACTGCGTGAGTTGACTTCTTGTGCCTGAAAATTTCAATTTTGAACGGTTGGTGTCATTTGTTCCCTGGATTGAGTTTATGTTGCGTACAAAAGAAGGAAATGGATTTTTGCAGGTTCTGGATTACAGAGTTTTGAGTATTTCCCTTCGTTTACAGCTTAGTTACAAATTTATAATTCGCTTTATTAAGACCAAATATATATATTTAGTATAAATACACAGGTGATTTTAGAAAATCGCGCGCTCTCATTGTTGGCTCGCTATCTTGGATTATCAGCCGATAATTACCTCGACGGACAAAATGGATCTGCCAGTAGTCGTTTTGCCACTGTATGTGAAGATGATTTTGAAATGTTTTTTTTTTTCTCTTTTTTGAAATAATCACCTGTGTATTTATACTAAAACAATTATTCGCCTCAGGCTCAGTGATTATCGGTTGAATATTCACCTCGACTTCGTCTCGGTGAATATTCACCGATAATCACTGAGCCTGAGGCGAATAATTGTTAAATATCACCTGCTTGGTAATATCAAATTGATGTTCATTGTTGTATCTCGTTGTTATTGAATTCGGCTCAAAAATGCGATTTACAGTGCGACGCGCCTTACCGTGGCCACCCAACAAACTTTCACATTTGACAACTACGTGTAAGTTTGTCAACTCAAACAACCCATTCAACGGTGTTCAACTTACAACCGTGCGAACTTTGCAAGGAGGGGTGACTGTCAATCATATTCGCTCACCCTGATTGGCGTATAAGTTTTAAAAGACTTTTGTGAGGTGGCCACGGTAAGGCGCGTCACACTGTAAAATCGACAGCAAGCAGAGCATATTCGCCGACTAATTTATGTAAAAAAAAATTGCTTAAATAAACGTGTCTTGATTATTCCTTACTTTCAGTAAGTATTTTATTGCTTAACGAGGTTTCACAAAATAACATGGAAGCGCTCATTACTATCACTAGAATCTGCCTTGTTGTCCGCAGGTGGCATTCGACATTTAGTTCATGATCGGAAAATAAAGCCTTTTTTTGCACAACCAATGCACTTTATGTGCTTTTAGTGCAAGCCGATCCGATCCGATTTGCAAAATTTTCTGGAAGGAGCATTCAATTATGTGTGCATATTTCTAATATAAAAAGCTGATTTACTGATGCTAAATAGTTTGTTCGACTTTTAGTAATTTTCGGCTGTTTCCACTCGACCCAGTCAAATGTCTTCTCTGGGTCTCCGACTGTTAAATTTCTATGGGAGGCAACCGTAACAGTAACGGTTGTTAAAGGCTGTTCGCGCCTCGGATAATTAATTCACGTTTTTACAGGCACCGAGCATATATAAAAGGGCATAGGTTATATGCACTGCACGTTCCAACTTGTCGGCAAACTGTTAAGATATTTTCGCCCTGTTTTTCTACACTTTTTCCCCGTATGAACTATATGGAGTATCATAGCTTATGTGAGGAATGTATGTTTGTTTGCCAAGTTAAACAAGAGGAAGACCTTTTACTATTCTATATTACATTTATCAGACCGCTCACAGAATATGCATACCAAGTTTATCTCAACGCCTTGCCTAATGATCTAAGCGAAGATGTCGAAAGATTATAACGACGCGCTCTACGTATTTTATACGCAGATATATCTTACGCACAGGCACTAGAGAAATCGGGTTTATTGAGGCTATCTGAGCGTAGTGAGGCCTTAACTGCACGCCTCTTGATGATATTTTTAACAATCCGAAGCACAAACTTCGTGCTCTTCTTCCCGCCACACGCGACTGCACGTATAATTCAGTCGAATGGCTGTAATTCATTTTGCAATAAACTATCTATCTTTTTTTTTTATTTAGTGATAATTTAAAGTTAGGGTAATATTTAAAATACTAACCTTGGGAAGAGCTGCCGTATGGCGTGAGACAAAACACCAAGAGAAAAAGCAAGCAAAACAACCCTGAAGATATCAGATATACCCGATAACAATCCATTTCCAACGTAGAAGAAACCTTGACTACTTGAAGGAACTATCAGCTGCTTACCCAACAGCTGCTTACCCAACAGCTACTTACTTAATACTGATTGGCCGACAGTAATTAAAAGGTGGCACAATAATAGTTCGGTTATCCCTTGAAAGGGAGCATTCATTAAACAACAGAACGAGAAGAGACAAAACTGTCTAATTATTTAATGAACAAAAACAAAATTAATATAAACGAATAAGTTTGAGCGGAAGTTCTAGAGGTATTAAGATTGTCGCAAAGAACTCCAGGGGGCTACCAGCTAAGCCCTAAAGTTCGCCATAGAAAGTCGCCGAGTTTTTTGCGACCTTGCATTTTCATTCTCAATGTGTTCAGTATTCCAAGTTCTCACTTCCGGTTTTTTTTTTTTGTAAACTCAGAAAACATAAGAATATGTCTGTCGAGAAACGGGTCAACGCCCGGCTCGGCCAGTCTATTTGGGACTTACACACCACGGGGGTGTCACGAAAATTCCCTCTACTTTAAATTTATATATATATATATTTTTCCTTTTACTTATATTTAAATCGTTGTCATTTCATAGTTGTCAAATGTAGATCGCAAGGGTTAATTATTTATCGTGAGTATCATCGCTTGATATCTTGTAATTTACGTCATATTAAAAACAGAAGAGTAACCAGGTGTTGGAAACATATTCATGTAAAAAAGCCTTCTCTGGTTAAGAAAAAACGTAAGCTTTCGGCTTCCAGCAGACTAAAGCCTTTAAAAACTAAGATGTAAATGCGCGAGATGGGAATATATACGAAATGGAAGTGTGAAAAAATATTTAAAACCGTAAAAGGGAAAAAATGCGCTAATCTAAAAGAATAGAGTATTGTTTTGGCAAAGGCTTGGAGTTATTATCTGCTTCATTAGTGTTAGCGGTGTGCCAAGATTCCAAAGTTTTTCGAATTCGGAAGTTTCCTTTGTCAATTACTCTAGCATTGTTGAAGTCAATAGAGTAATTATTACGCCAAGCGTGAGGTGCAATATTAGAGCCAGTTTTCCAGCTTTTTATACTTCGAATGTGTTACTTTTTCCTCTTTGAAAAATCCCTTCCAGTCTCACCAATGGAGCTCCAGGAACAATAGGCGCAGGGGATTTTATACACCACATTGGTTTGAAGTTTAATAGGAGGCCTAAACTTGGGGGAAGGGAATTCTTGTTGCAAGGTCTTGTGAGGTCCTGAGAGTCTAAGCAGAGGCCCACCCTCACCAGTCCACACGCATGAGGGAGCTCTAAAACGCTCTTTATGCAGAGAGCCTTATCAGTATAAGAGTTGTTGATTACTCTTTCTCTCCCATGTGGGAAGGATTTTCTTGGCTAGCACGAGGCGCAGCCTCGTTTCGGTGCTAAACTTGTTTTCATCCCATGATGTGATAAAATGACTTCTTTCATTTCTAATTCTGGCAGACTTATAAAACTCGTGGATTTCATGAGGTCTATTAGCTTGATGTCGGTTACCTCTCGGATTTCTTGTAAAAGTTTGTCTTAACGCGGTGGTACACCTGAAAGCCGTTTTCACGCCGCTTAAATCGGCTTAATGGAAATATCTCATTCGCGTTTCAAGCAATAAAAAAGCCCTCAGCTCATTTCACAAATCAATGTTTGAGGTGTTTTGTAAAATTTTTGGTGATTTTTATGTATATTTGAGCGGAGAGTTTTTCTCAAAAGAGAAGTAAAATTTGGAGAAATAAGAAATAGTTAAGATTTGATATAGTTTAAAAATTAGAATTTGAAGTTAAAATTTGATATATGGACAGCCAAACAGTCACCTACCAACCTGGTGTGCTCTTGTGATTGGGGGAAACTGTCAATTCCATTCAAACTCACGTGTACCCCCACCTTAAGGCCCCTATTGTTTTAGGGGCAGGGGGAGGGGAAGCCGTAGCATTTAACAATTATTCTATGAGGGCGCGCTGGATATGAAGTGATAGATAACGCACCGAGTTGGTTATAATCATTTTATATCCAGCAAGCCCGAGGGGTAGCTAGTATTGTCGACTAAAGCATCGATTTCTGCTTCTCGGTCTATTCCGGTCCAAAACGGCTTTTGTCGGCCATTTATTCTCAGAGTTCAGCTCGCTTTATTGCTTCCGTGTTCCTTGACCATATTAGGTACAGCAGGTATATGAACTGATAGCCTGTGTCTGGCGAGCCAATGAAAGTGCTGGAATTCTGATATCCGTAGATAAGATTTAGTTTAAATGAAAAAAATGCTCCCGTGGGTCTATTACATAAACTTCAAGTTTTAAACAATGATTACAGCATCTCTAATTTACTTATAGATGGTTCAAAGAATGGAACGATATTTTGTTGTTACCAATGCCGACACTGCGAAAAGCAAATCATTGACAGTGGCTTTAGTTGCTCCATGCCAGTCACTAACCAAATCTCAAGATTAATTTAATCGAGTCACAACGCAGGTGTAGATTTCGTATGTTGGATTCCATAACTTTCGGTAGTTGAATTACAATAGTGAACAAGATTGTTGAGACATGAGTAGACATGTGTAACCTCCTCTCTGATATCTAAAACTCTTGTTGCATGAAAAAAGGAGAAACAGTGACTCATGACAATGTGAGACGAGAACGTTTTACGTAATTAAGTGAAAAAAATTAGCATGCTTAACAAACAAAGCAACGGCTGTAAAGTGTTATCAACTAAAGCGCTGGCCACTGTCTGGTTTTCTTGTCACGATCATGATCAATATTTGTAGGACTGGAATATAAGGTCAGTTAAGGAAGATAAGAAGAGAGATCTTGCCATTGAAGACGTGAGGCTTCTCAGCTGGGCAAACAAAGAGTTACTAATTATGTTCAACTATTGCTGTAGTTAGATGTGAGAGTAATTAAAAAGTAAACTGAGTAATATTTGCAACGTAGCCTGAACTTCAGCCGTTTCCTCTGCTCGCTAAGTCACTCGGGGAGAAAGAAGTAGCGAGGGGAGGAGGCGGCTGAGAATCCAGCTTATTTGCGTCGTGGATTTGTTCTCGCTTGTGCCTTTATTCGTTGCTGGGTTACACCACTCGTTAGTTTTGATCAGAACTCCATAGCTTGTCAGTGTTTCTGTGAAAAGGTTATATCTATGCCTATAGACTGAAATGCTGTTTAGTGAACCTCTGAAACACATCATCATAATAGGTGATGATGATGATTAGTCATTATGATGATCATCATCATTACCTCTCAGAGCGCTTCAGCTTGGACTGTGGTGTCCCACAAGGGTCCTGTCTGGGCCCCTTGCTTTTTGTTATCTATGCATCCAAGCTATTCTCGGTTGTTGGGGATCGGCTTCCACACGCACACTGCTACGCTGACGACACGCAAATCTACCTGAGCTTCAAGCCTAACAGTAGGACGTCCCAGGAGGATGCAGTTCGTTCGATGGAATGTTGTATCGAGAAAATCAGGCGCTGGGTGATACAGGACAGACTCCTTATTAATGATGATAAGACCGAGTTTGTGATTATTGGAACTCGGCAGCAACTTTGTAAATTGCAGGATATGAACATTAAAGTAGGTAATTCAGAGATTAGACCTAGCTCGCGAGTTCGAAATCTAGGTTGCTGTCTCGACCCCAACCTGCATATGTGTGACCACATAACAAACGTATGTAAGACAGCTTTTTACCACTTACACAATATCAGAAGCATTAAGAAGTATTTATCGAGAGACAGCAAAAGATTAACAACGATTTAATAAACAGTTGCAAGAAAACGTGTTACAGCATAGGTGGACGCCATGATCGCTCTGTTCAATATATCCCATAGGTCCTAGCGAAAATCCGGTATCAACAACCTCCGGTTTATATGAACATTACATCTCTTTCCCCCTAGTGGGTAACTCTCTAGAGTAATATGGAAAGAAATAAAATAAACTTCAACTAATCAGTGTCCATGAAACTATGACTACTGACTGAAATCAAAGTCCAACAGAAACAAACGTTTTTGTACAGGCGACAGCATTGTTTACTTAACACACTATACTGTCATAGTTCAGAGCTCTTAGTTGACTAAGAATCAATGCCTACAAATCAAGAATCTGACGGGGAACTCGTCTCCTGGAGGATCTACGCAGTGCTGGTTGACAAACCGGGTGAGACGCACTAGCTTGGTTCTCTGGGATGGGGCTAGATGAACTTGTAGGATTAGCTTGCATGCCAGGGGAGCTCACAGGTTTTGATGCAGACGGGTCAGAAGCATGAGCACGTGTGCGTGCAGCAGGCAGCTCTTGTTGGTGTTTGATGTCAGCCGGAGAGTCGAGACCGCTCTCACGGCACTGATCATCATCATGGTTGATGACTGACTGGTCCAGAGTTTTAAAGAAAGAGGAATTTCTGGTAACCGTGCGAATCTCGTTCTGAGCAGTAATCATGCTGCCTTTCTTATCCACTACAGTCAAAGGGGTAGGGTCGTAAACAGTTGCACCTTTAGACGGAGTAAATGGTCTCTTCACTAGTACGGTTTCTCCAGGTGAGATAGTGCTGGGTTTCGCATAGACCTTGTTGTCAGCATGAGCCTTGAACTTGGATTTCTGCGAGAAATCGCGCTTGCGGACGATCTCCGACACAGGGTCAACGAAGTTGGTCTGTGGTAGCTTGTTACGCACAGGACGTTTCAGTAACAATACTGCTGGGGCCACTCCAGTGGTTTGATGAGGAGAGGTGCGATAGTTTCTCAGAATCGCTTGCAGTTCCTTTCTCCAGTTTCTTCCTTCCACTTTAGCGGCTTTAAGACACTTCTTCAGTGTTTTCACGAATCTCTCCACCTCACCATTGGCCCTAGGCCATAATGGGGTTACCTTGCGGTGCTTGAAACCGAGCGCATGAGCAAACTTGGCAAACTCTTCTCCGCTGAAAGGTGGACCATTGTCTGATCTAACAATCTTGGAAGTTCCGAATGTACCAAATAGCTGATCTAACTTAGGTATGACAGCACTAGCGGACGTTGACGACACTGGTTCTACGAACGGGAACCTTGAATAATCATCAACCAGTAGAAGTAGGGTTTCACCCTCAACATGCGCAAAGTCAATGCTTACTTCATCAAAAGGGCTGTCAGGAAAAGTTGATACTTGAACAGGCTCTCTAGCGTACACTGGGGTTACAACTTGGCACGGTAAACAGGCCTTGACCTAAGTTTCAACCATCTTGTCCATGCATGGGAACCACATCTTTTCTCGCAGGAGGGCCTTAGTTTTCACTATGCCCAAGTGACCTTCATGAGCGATGTCAACAATTCGTTCTTGTAGTGCAGCAGGAACTACTAAACGATCCGATTTTAACAGGACAGTGTCAGTGCAGGTTAACTGCTCCTTGACTTGCTCATAGCGGGATAGCTCAGATAATGATACACCAGGTGGCGCCTTATACCAGCAACCAGATTTCATTGCAGATATAACCGCTTGTAGCAATGGATCCGTTGCGGTTGCAGATTCTACCTCAGACAGTGTTACAGCTTTTGGTACCGCATTTCTTGTTATAAAAGAGACTTGGTCATCAGACTCAATTTCATAATTGTGAGATTCCAAGTCTCCCACTGGGTGTCTCGAAGCATAATCTGCTGGATTTGAGGCACCAGGGCGATATTCTACTGTGAATCGGTACTGCTGTAGCTCCACGAGCCAACGTTCTATCCTGGCGGACGGTTTAGAGGTGGGGTTGTTAAACAAGGAAACCAGAGGTTGATGGTCTGTGACTACTTTAAATTCCCCTCCATAGATGAACAAGTGAAAGCGCTTTACAGCCCAGTAAACTGACAAAGCTTCACGATCAATCTGTGGATATCTACAATCTTGGACAAAAAGGGTTGAGAATATTAAAAACTGGGGTTATTTTGCGCACTACGTCCTCAATATCGCACATTATTAGCGATCCCCCTCCCCCCTACAACCAATGTTGATAAGCCCAGGTTCGACATGCTTTGTTTCGTCTAGCAACATTGATCAGGGGGGGTGGGGGCAAAAAGAGAGCTTATTTTTCATATTCGTGATCGGAGTTTAGTCCAAAGGCAGAGTTTTCTCAACAATTTTGTCCAAGATTGTAGCTTGAGTTGGTGTCAGTGGAGAATGTCACTTCATTAGTCGAAACATCTTTCTGGGTCAGGACAGCACCTAAACCAATGGGACTACCATCGACAAAGATGGACGTAGGTTTCTTTGGATCAAAGTATCCAAGGGTAGTCTTGGTAGATAGTGCCGCTTTTAGGCGTTCGAATGATGACTGTTCTTCTTCAGTCCACTGCCACTTCACTCCATTACAGGTCAGCTGTCGAAGAGGCCTGGTGATTAGTGCAAAATTCTTGATGAACCTAGAGCAGAATGCAGCTGAGCTGAGGAGGCTTCGTACTTCAGATACATTGGTTGGTGGCACAACATTTTGAAGAGCTTCAACCTTTTTAGGGTCAGGTGACATGCCCTGTTCAGAGAACACATGGCCAAAGAAGAGCATAGTGGGAACTCGAAACTGACACTTAGGTAAGTTTATTGTCAGACCACTCTCCTCGAGTTGACGGAATACTTGTCTCAGATGTCGGTCATGAGTGTCTTGGTCTGCGCCCCCAACATAGATGTCATCACTGATGTTCTTGACGCAGGGTATGCCACGGATTGCAACACCCACCTTCTTTCGGAAGATTTCTGCTGCGCACGAGAGACCAAAATTGAGACGTTTGTTTTGGAACAGTCCAACGTGTGTAGAAAACGTGCTCAGTGCTCTCGAGTTGGGATGCAATGGGATCTGGTGGTACCCTTGATTTAAGTCGATCTTACTAAACTCTTTACAACCGTTCAAGTCCGACACTACGTCATCGATGGTGGGTATGATGTGTCGCTCCCTGATGATAGCTTTGTTTAATGACCGCATGTCCACACAAATTCTAATCTCGTTCGGTTTATTCGGCTTGGGCACAACAACAATTGGCGATACCCAAGGGGTGGGGCCTTCTACGCGTTCAATGATGTCATCATTTTCGAGCTGTTTGAGTTTTTCCTCCACTTGTTTTCTTACATGGAAAGGGACTCGGCGATGTGGCTGAGCCACGGGTTTGACAGATTCATCTACATGTATGCGTGCTGGTTCACCTTTGTACTTGCCCATTCCACTGGTTAGATTAGGAAATTCCTTAAGAAAATCTGGGGCTTCAGGTGGTAGGCTAACAGGAGGTTCGACCATACTAACTGCTTTAATAAGATTTAATGCTTGTGAGGTTGTCCAGCTAAGTATGGAGCTTAATGAACCCTTTGAGACATAGAATGTTTCCACGGATGAACAGCTATCACTGGTGACAGTGGCTCGGAACTTTCCACACAGGGTTAGTGGCTTATCAGACATGTACGGATACACTTTGGCACTTGTTTCAAGCAGTTGTGGCTTTGACTTAAGGCCATCAAAGTCTCTCTTGCTTAAGATATTTACAGTTGCTCCTGAATCTGCCATAATGCGGATTGGTGTGTTCATGATGGTGACCTGAAAGATAGGCTTGCCAGCTTCGTGTCCCTGTGCACCAAGTATACTTTTCACTGTTGTCACTATCAACACCGACTAGAGATGGCATTTCACTACTCGGAGACTCTTCAACATCTGCAGACCTGACATGGTATTTACCTCTTGACGTTTTCTTTGGGTACGAAGATTTGGACCGATTATTAGGTTTGCCGCGACAAACTTTGGAGAAATGGTTCATTTTGCCACAGTTCAAACACTTTTTACCTTGAGCAAGGCAAGTTCCTTGATGTGGGTAACTTCCAACACATAAACCACACCTATTGTTACGCAATCCAGACTTTCTGCTGAACGTCAGTTGCTTTATTTCTACCATAGCCCAGTGCATTGGATTGCTGTTTCTCCATCTCACTGGTCTGTTCGTCGGCGGTTTCCATGGCGCGAGCTACTTTCAACAAGTTCTCAAGATTGAGGCTCTGTTCGATTGCTTTACGTCTCAGGCGAAGCGATGAGGTTCCTTGAATAATCTGCCGCTTCATTTCCAGTTCGGGATCGGCGAATTGACACTTGCGTGCTAACAGCTGGAGACGTGTGTAAAACTCGATAATGCTTTCACCAGACTTTTGCGTTTCCTGACGAAAGACATAGACGTGATAATCCACACACTTTTGAGGCTCGAAATGGTCAGCAAGAGCCTTTACGGCAGTCTTGTATTCGTCACTTCCTTCCGGCGGTTCTGGAACAGTAAGGGTCTCAAACACATCACAGGTTTCTTCTCCCACGTAATGCAACAACATGGCTTTCTTTTGAGATGCTCGGGTAATGTTCACTGCTGTAAACATGTTGTCCAAACGCTTGACATACTTCTCAAAGCGAACGGGTACTGTATCTCTTTGTTGAAGATCAAACTCAGGAAAGGTCGGTAGGTTAACTGCCTTTGCAGAGGCTGCTGAAGGCTGCGAAGGCGCAGTGGTTGATGAAGAATCTGCAGGCATCGAAAACAAGGCTGATCGGTAGGATTTTCCGGTTGATTTAACACTTTAAACGTAAAGATTTCCCTTTTCGATTACTTGCATCCCATCCTCGTCGCCATTTGTGATGTTCTGAATGGATTTCAAAACAGGATGCAAAAGATTAACAACGATTTAATAAACAGTTGCAAGAAAACGTGTTACAGCATAGGTGGACGCCATGATCGCTCTGTTCAATATATCCCATAGGTCCTAGCGAACATCCGGTATCAATAACTTCCGGTTTATATGAACATTACAATCACGAGCAGATTAGACTACTGTAATGCTTTACTGTATGGCCTTCCCCAAAAAAAAAAAATAGCTAAGTTGCAACGGGTGCAAAATGCTGCCGCCAGAGTAATAATGGATGTTGGGAAGTATTCCCACATAACTCGTGTACTCTATGAGTTACACTGGCTACGAGTGCAAGCGCGCATTCAATTTAAGATTCTGCTATTAGCTTTCAAAGCCATTCATGGCCTCGCACCTAGTTACATCAACAATCTTTTATCTATTAAATGCAAGCCTCGTATAATCTTAGATCCAACTCAGGCATTCTGTTGAAGCCACCAAGTGGGAAGATGCTTGTAACCTTGG
>OX421447.1:19201789-19209289 GCA_949126865.1 Montipora capitata
ACCAAAGCAGGAGGTTCGACAAACTCAGAAGGGACTGCGAGCAGGCTATAACTTTTCTGGCCCGAAAAGCTTTTTACGAAGCTACCTTCCGCTTGTTTTCGTAAGCTGGTCTTTTAACATGTTTTCAAGATAACAAAAACCAAAATGATAGTGAAGTTTGTTGACCTGGGAGGGAATTATGACACTCGAAAAAGGCCCGAAAAGTTTCGGGACTCTCGAGAAACGGGCCCCTGGCTTTTACATACAAAACTCCAGTGCTACCCCTCCCCCCAGGAACAGATTGATCCGAGACGCTTTCTTCACTTTCTCTCCCTAAATGCCGCCAGGCCCTCAAGCGCCCTGTTTGCCGTTAGAGGCTGGTCACGAGATGTCACGCCAGTGCAGTTGATTATGACCAGCTCCCAACGTCATTGCCTTTATAGCTCAGTTGGTTAGAGCGTCGCACCGGTATCGCGAGGTCACGGGGTCAGACCCTGTTGAAGTCCTGAAGTTTTTCAGGCTTCTCTCCGCAATTCCTGTAATTTCGTTCATAACTGCGAGGATCATAAGTTCACTGGATTTCATGTCCGCAGTTCAATATAAGTTAATGCTTGTTTAATTTCTTTCTGACTGATAAAAATGTTCTTGTGAGTACCGAAACAAAGGCCAGCTATGAGTTTCGGAAAGGATACAATACCCAAAGTTCTCGTGAAGTAGACAAAAATGTCCTAGTAAATTATAAATTCGAAAAGCTTCAAGTTCCCCTAGAATAAACGAACAGATAAATGTTTTATACCTGTTACCTATCTTGTTTTAAGGCCTCAACACAATCCCGCCAACCATCTCTGTCAGCCGCTGCCATTTGTACCTCACTCCAGTTCTTTCATCCCGCTTTTTCTCTCTCTCTCTCTCCGCCGTCCTTCTCCATATTGTCCTTCCCCGTTTTCGCCGCCCCTCTGCGGCCCAGGTTAATGCAGTTCTGCAGTCATTGTTTGGAGCTTTCCTCATGATGTGACCTATGAATTTCTATCTTCTCCTTCGCACGTCCTCACTGAGTTTTTCTATATCAGCCATCTTCTGGACTTCTTTGTTTGTAATTCTTTCCTACCAAAGTATCTTAAATATCCGTCTAAGACATATGCTTTGGAAGACATCGATTTTATTTTCATCACATTTATTCATCTTCCACGTCTCGCAGCCATACATCAAAACTGGCTTCACTAGTGTCTTATATAGCGTGACTTTGGTTCGTCGACTGATGCTGTGGCTGCTCCAGATCTTTTTCAATCTCAAGAATACCCCTCTCGCTTTAACTAGTCTGTTATGGATGTCTTCAGTACCTCCACCTTCTTTGGAAACCGTAGCTCCCAAGTACACAAATCTATCAACATGCTCTATTCCTCGCCCATTTTCCTCTACCACATCGTTGTTCCGTGAATTTATTCGGAGCAGCTTACATTTGTCTACATTAACTTTCAGTCCCACCCTTCCTGCTTCCTGGGCCAGCTTATCGGTCTTAGTCTGAATGTGCTGCCTGGTCGATGACAAAAGGGCTATATCATCCGCAAAGTCGAGATCCTCGAGCTTTGTATTGAACTTCCATCTTATTCCAGTATTCCCTTCTTGCAATGTATTTCTCATTATCCAATCAACGACTGGCAGGAATATTAAACCTGACATGTTACAACCCTGTTTCACTCCAGTTTTGATCTTAAACTGGAGTGAAAGTTTTATAACGCAACCTAAAATGAACCTACAACGCTTTGAAAGCACTCCGAAGAGCTTAGAACTGCGTTTAAAAACACTTTAGAGAAAATTAAACCGACGCTGGGTGCCCCTGGTAATTGTTAGATATATATAATTGTGTTCATAATTGCGAGGATCATAGCTTCACTTGATTTTGTGTGGTTTTATAGGGATACTCACCGTTACTTCACCTATTGTCAGGGGACCCAACGTCAATTTTCGGAAAATATCTGTTCGGAAAACGATTTGAGATCTAGAATTTTCGGAACATTTGCTGTAAAATTTCTTGCTTGCCTGCCTCTCCTAGGATTTTCGAACATCTGAAGAATGGTATAATTGCCCATTTTTAACGAATTTTTACCCTAAAAAGGTCACCTAGAATTTTCGGGAGCCTTTTTTCCGGCTCGGTGAAATTTTCGAAAAAGTAAGTTTTGATCCCTATGATTTTCGGATCACTAGACTTTCAGCTACGAAATCCTACAAGATGAAAAATTGTTAGGGGATAAAAATATGCCTATATCTACCGTTTAAATACTAAAATAGTTTAACAATGCTATGTTTAAGTGGTTTGGAAGTATATTAGGGAGCTTAAGCACGCGCGTTTTTGAGACGCGGACGGCAACCGGAAGAGAACATTTCGAGTGCCAGGACAATGGTGTCTCCTGGACTTTTATACTTATTATCTCTAATGGAGAAAAGATACTTAGTAATGTAAATCTGGTTACGTAGAAATATTGAAGATCCGTTACCAGGATTCATGCTAAGAAAGAAGTAAAATCGTTCTCTGGTAAAAAGTTTTGAAAAATCTATGAGCTTTCGAAAGACTGAACTGCTGCCTTCAACGGATAAAAATGTGTGAAGCCTAAAAGCGAAAGAAATTGGAAAGAAATTGGAGTCATGGCACACGGCAAAAACTGTTGGGGCAGACAATAATTCGTGCCCGCTCCCAAGACAATATCACATTCTCTTAAAGAAACACTAATTTTCTTAGCATTTTTAACATTCTTTCTATTACATGCTTTTATCCTTTAATTTATGCCAATTTTTCGTTATATTTTAATTTCTTTCGCTTTTAGGCTTCACACATTTTTATCCGTTGAAGGCAGCAGTTCAGTCTGTCGAAAGCTCATAGATTTTTCAAAACTTTTTACCAGAGAACGATTTTACTTCTTTCTTAGTAAATCTGGTTGTGTGAAGAAAAGGTTAAAGGGAAAACAACTCACTTCGGGTTGCCGTCCGCGTCTCAAAAATGCGCGTGCTTAAGCTCCCTACTCACGTTGGGTGCCCCTGTATTGTCATTAATCAATGTGCCAAACATAGATTCATTGCCTGTCGAAACAAAGCATGCTTTTGTTCCGTGGTACCCTGGATGCCAGAGGATTTTTCTCTCTTAGAGAGAGGGAATAACGAGTCGCGAAGCGGCGAGAAAAACCCAGAGGAGGTTGGATAGCTGTCACGTGATAAATTTCGACCAATTAGCAGCGTTCATACAGATGTTCATGTCGGACGAAAAATTCCATGGAGAAGGCTCAGAAGCCCTCGGTTAATTCGGCATTTTTTCGCTTTGGTTTATAGATAATTCACCATAAATGCGCCAGATTAAACATATTGGAGTTGTTTTTCATTGCTATGAAGGCAATTTAAAGGTAATTTAATTTGTTGTAATATTTAACTGAATATTTACATTTCATCTCTCGGGTCAGGTAGCCTTTTTGGTCGGTTTCCCGTGAAACGTACCTATTTTGACTTCAGGGTGAACTATTTACACAATCGCGAGGTTGAGCGGCCATGTAATAGACCTCTTTAGAATTGTGTGCTTTGTTACCTAGCCTCTAAATGAAAGTGAGGCTGGTGTTGACATTGTTATGATACAGACCTCGCTCCTTTTCTTTTGTTAATTATGTTGTTGTCATGCTAATTAGTAATAATTTACATACAAAAAGCAGTGAGGTTTCTATCAAAACAAGGTCAACTCCAGCCTCACTTTCATTTAAAGGCCAGGTAACTGAGCACACAACTGAAAAATGGACTATAGATGGTTCTCACCTGACGTCACAGCAGCCATGTTGGTGTACAGAACAATAGAGGAAAAAGTCTTTTGGGAATTTGACTCTATTATAATGCAAAAAATGTGCCATAATTTGCTATTGTTTTGTACACAAACATGGCCGTCTCATCACGTGATTGAAAACCATCTATTGAAAATATAAACATCTATGAGAAACAAAAAAGACTTGCGAATTATCGCAAATCGCAATGCTGACAAGCACAAAAGCAAAAGAAATGGTTAATAAATATGCAGTTTCTTATTATCTGACTGTTTTTGGGTTAGAGTAAAGGGGTATATTGTTGAAAAATCGTCGTGATAAAGGAGATATGTCACGCAAATGATGTAATTTCATGACACTCAAAATTCGCAAAAAGCATGGGTCTCATGTAAACAATCTTCACATTAGTAAGTCGTAGCCATAAATTGGATTAACTATGAAGTTAAAGAAATATTGTTGGCTTCCCAAATAAACATCATTTTACACTATAATGACGAAACAGATATTTTTCTGAGGTTAAAAACTTGGCTACCTATTAATCTTTTGTTAGAGAGAAAAATTCCTCGCGTATCACATTTTAACGTACGTGTGCAAATTTGTTAAGCTAGAATATTGCACAACATGATGAACTCATAAAAGCCACCTTTTCCAGTAAAAAAATTATTGAAACAAACAACATATTCGCTATAAGAGGTAAAAACCCCTTCCTATTTCATTGCGTGCGTGAAATCAAGAAACCTAATTATATCAAAAATTAATTACCATATGCAACAAAATAAATTTCAGGATCAAACCCTCTTCGGAAGAACTTTTTCTTGAATAATAAAACACAAAATAGATAACAAGCTTTCTTTCAAATAATTCTTGACTGTCACATTTCCAATTATTTTTTTACCTGAAGACTGTGCAGAGTTGAGCACAAAATAAATATAAATAGCCAGACAACAGTAAAAACAAATGAATGAAGGGGTAGTTTCTAACGCTCTGACGAAGGGCTAACGCTCGAAACGTCAGCTTTTAGAATCTCTGTACGGTGGCCAATTTACATTATCAACTCCGTTGATAAAACCAAATTTTTGAACAGTAAAAGCAGATGCATTCAAGGTTTTCGATTCTTTCTCTGAGTTGGTTAAACCCATATCCAGCCAGAATAGAAAAAGTTACCAGAGAATTTGCAATTTCGTTTCAGTGTTGTAAATAACATTATTATATGGCTCTGTCTCAAGAGGACTGGGAACTACAAAATTCACGAATTTGATTGGCTAAAATCGATATTGACCGCGGTCTAGATTTTCCCATCTAGACCGGCATCTAGACAGGTAATGTTTTGCAGTGAAAAGATGCAAACTAGAATGCAAAAATATTGAATATTTTCTTCTACCAATATTTATTTATGGAAGTGCCAAACAGTATGATGACAAAAGAGAGGATGACGAGCAGACTTTGACAGAATTAAGTTCAGCTCATCACCACTCATCGCTGTTCGCAAGCAAAATGTCAGTTAGTACAAACCAGTTACATTAAACGAATTAAATTGTTCTTGTTTGGCCATATAATAAACATCTTATTAACCGAGCTAGGTCGGTCTGTATGGGAGAATCTTGGATTCTCTTGACCTCGGTCGCTGGTACAGACCTCACTGCGTTCGGTCTGTACTGGCGACCTCGGTCAAGATTCTCCCATACAGACCTCCCGCTCGGTTAATATGAACTAAGTACAGTTAGCAAAATATCGACATCCGACGGGGAAAGATGCAATTCCAGTTCCTCGTTGAAGGGATGAAAGGTTTTTATTTTAAAAAAAACTTTCCCCAGTATAGCAACGAGGTTTCAAGCAGACGTCGTCTTCATTTGGTTCGTATTTTGTATAACATCTTTCTCCATCCTGCTCTCCATTGCCGTCATGCTCATCTTCTGGAGTGTGGTTTTTGTGAAATTTAATCGCTGGCCGTTTCCTCGCAGGTCCGCACTATTCAAGCGGACGAGGACGAAAGTACAATTCTGCTCTATTTTCACGAAAGTAAAGGAAAAAATGTATTCATTTTGAACTTAAGTTCGTAGGGTAATAAAAACATTTGAAAAAAACAGCCCCAGTTTTCCAAACTTTCAGCCACTGCTCGATTAGCTACCTTTTCCAGAGCCTTTCCATCCTCCCCCTCATTTCTCTTTAATGTTTCATGATGATTCGGAAATTAATGTGCCATTCTTTTGCCGGCCTGGAATTTTTTCCCTGGCGTTTTTGTTGCCATGTTATTTTCACTAATGCTTGAAAAATATTTATGAAAGTCAAGTAGACTAGTGCACGACTGATAAAACAACTCAAACATCAGTTAACAACGCGAAAATCAGTCGTGCAGTAGTCTACTTGACTTTCATAAATATTTTGTAATCAATTTTGACTGATCACGATCTTCTCTGATCCAACGCCGTGCAAGACTTATCGTCCACGGATGCTGGAACCGTCCGTGGAGTTATCGTCCACGGATGCTGCTAATGCTGGAAGTAATGCGTGACATATTACAGTCGCGTTACCTGCGCAGTGACGTTGCGCACAAACAATTAGCGCAAACGTCCTTAAGATTCCAGATATTCATTTTTCACAGCTCGTGTTGTTTATCGAATTGACGTTCCATTATTGAGCTCCAAAATGGTATATTTTGTTTAAAGATCCAATAAAACACCACTCGCGTTACATCGGCTTCGTCGCCATTGTTTATACTCTGTCCACCTAATAAAATCTATGCATTTCTACTACCCCCTGAAATCAAACAAAGATAGGCGCAGGATACTCTAGGCACAAAACCAATACTTAGCAGGGGGGAGACAAGTTTCCATTTTCCTGACACGGGAAAAAACGGAGAAATGACACACATTTTCCGACTGGTCTGCCATGCTGGCAACCCAGTAAAAAGGTGTATACTCCCTCTTATATACCATTGCATCGTTACCCATAATGCTCGGGCCTAAGGCCCAGTCCTAGTTCTTATCTTTTTCCCGACAAAATATTTCTTCTGCCTAATTCGCAGGCTCAATCGTTGGAAATACCATTTTGTTTGGCTTAGAATAAGCGCTGTTGGTTAATGACACTGTAGCAAAAAGGTAAACAATGTTTCCTTCCACGATGGCAAAGAAATCTCATAACGTTGCTCTGAATTATCGGATAGCCGTCAAATCCGTGCAATGTTGTCGTATGAAACATGATTCAATCCGGTTGCCTAGCAAGTGACATAAATCTGCCACTGATAACATGTTTTCCACTGCTTTCTGTGAGCGTTCCGTTCGATAAATTAAGACCTCTATTGAATTACTTGACAAGAATTGTATTCGACTTTTAATGAAAATAAACGTGTTTTTATGTTGTAAAAGACCTTCATCAGAAGGAGCGAAAACTATTGTGAAAACGTAGTTTATCTTTCTTTGGCTTTGCGAATGTACATGTCAGACATGTCGTCAATTTTCTGATCACTTTTTAAGCGATTAAACTTAGTTCTCAGTCGAACAGTTTCGGGTAATGGTCGGTCTGGATGTATCCAGCCAAATGTCGTCAATTGGCTGACTACTTTCCAATCGATAAAACTTCTATCTAAGTCGAACACTATCGGGTGGGACGGGACAGGGGTCAAAACCTCACGCTTCCCGTACCTTTATCTCCGGGTCCCGCCCTTTTTATCCCTGCTCCCGTCCCCTATAAATTGGAGACTCAAAACATATATTGGTCATTTAGCTAC
>OX421447.1:19211789-19216789 GCA_949126865.1 Montipora capitata
GATCATGGTCTAATTTGTTATATGTTGTCTTATACTATATAAGACATTGCAAAAACCTTATATTTCAATAGAAAGTAATTACATGAAAATGCTTCAGTTGAAAAGATTAAAAATGAACAAATTATTTTTCTTTGTCTAATAAAACTTGATTCTACAAATAGAAAAATTTACCTCCATTACTGCTTGTGATAAGCTAACGAGTCTGGATACAGTGCAAGCCAGCAAGCCAGAAATCCCTGATCCCAATAGCCGCAAGCTACCTAAGGAACTGTAGTCTAACTGCAGTGCTAACTAGGCTACCCAATGTGTAATTTAGGCTAACCGTACTAGCTTGCATGACTCCTATGACTTGGAGCCATGTGAACCAAGCAAGCAAGAAATCCCTTATCCCATTATAAGGGCAAAACGCAACCAAGCTACCTAAGCTAACTGTAGGCCAACCGGTGTGACGTTTAGGCTAACCAGAGTGGCAGAGATTTAGGCCAATCAATGTGTTATTTTAATAGGCTAACCAGAGTGGCTCGCTGTCTTGCAGATTATCCGGAATGGTTGCAGTTTTGCTGGGATTTTGTAAAACCCCCCAGGAATGATGAAATAGCTTTGCGAATTTTTTTTTCCTTGCTTGAAGCAGTGCAAGAATTTTTTTTCTATTTTATTTGTGCTGCATGCAATTTTTTTCTTCTAACAAGCGCTTGCAGGAAATCTTTTTTCCAAATCACCCACCCCTCTTCCCCCTCAAGAGTTAAATGGTCGGCCCCAAAGAGGTATAAAAATCTATAGGTTTCCATGGTATTTAACGCTGGTTAACGCTAACCATGCTTCCAGCAACCCGGGCCAGATTGTAAGCAAGCGGACTCAAATGAAAATGAGCACAGAGTAAGCCACTCTAAGTAATATTAAGAGCAGTATGCATTTCTTTTTTAGGTAAAAGGGACTACAGAAATTGGTTATCTGCTGCAATACTAAAACAGTCTCTGTGTCAATGGTGAAAATGCAGTTGTCACCAAATCATCGAATTATCGCGCGGGGTGGCTATTTCTTGAATTTCCTTTACTGAAATTCGTTTTCGAGTCTTTTTTCCATCGCTGCACTTTGTTGGAATATTTCGGGATTTATTTAATCCAGCCACTGCTGTTTCTTCCACAGTATTACTACCAGGGGATGTGACTTCCAAATGCTCTCTTTGTCGGTTGATTTGTTGTCCTTGTTCATAGTCTTGGCTGGGTATAGTTGTTGAGCGAGCGATGAAATCATCATATCCTGACACCACAATGCTCTTTTTGATTTGTGAAGAACCCTCCGCCATATTCTCGATAGCAAAGCTATACGATTTGGTCAACTTTTCTTTGGAAAGCCTGTAGAGTCTCTTTAAAACGTTGCTTTCTTTTGAGTTACTGCTTATCATGTCATCAAAGTGGTTTACATCTGCTGGAAAAAGTTCCTAGAGAGAAGAAGATGAATAAAGAGTTTGAACGTCTGAGTGGACATTATGACCGGTAAGAAAATTTGACCGATATATTGTTGAACTGAACGTTGTTGAAAGAATATTGTTTCTTGCGTATACGGGGCTTAGAACATTGTAAATTTGCCACTGAAGTTAACATTGTTTTCTTTTTAGTAAGATCTCTATATTCTCAGTGCAAATAACCCCAGCACCATTTCCAAGTCTTCATGAAAGCCGCAAACATGATGAATTTGTATAAACTAAGGCGCACTACTTTGTAGAGCCCGCAGACAAGTGGGACACATTGTCCATTCAGAACCGCTTAGACAGACGACCTAGCTCTCCAGTGAGTTTGACAGTGAGTTCTAGTAGCTCAATGGGTAGGGCATCCGACCGCTGACCGGTGTTACGGAGGTCGTATGTTCGAATCCTGTATAGGACTCCGAATTTTCAGTTACCCTTTCGCCCGTTGCCGAAGAAAATTGTATTCTATCCTTCCCACGGGCGTATTACACCTTTCCATCATTTTCATGTATTTGACTGGCTAGTACTGTTGAACCATGGTACGGAGACAGAAGTGATGTTTGTCTTCAAAATCTCAGGTTTCTCAACTGGGATTATTAAAAACGTCTGGATCGGTGTACAGCCACGTACGACTGCTAGTTTCTGAATGTGCGTTCGCATCTGAAAAAAATGTGCAATTCATAGCGGCATACGAAGGTGCACTGCTGGAAAATATGTACTGGAAGTACTAGTGGTCAGCTTGAACTCAGAGTCTAAGTTTTCTATTAGGAGAAGGAAATCACGATCATTTGAGTGAATTATCAAGCTTAATAGCCGGATGCAAGTGCACAATCATGAATTATAGACAACATACCCGGCTATTCAAACCTAAAAGGAGGCATTAGATAAATATCGACGCTCACACAAAGCCATTTTTAAAATAACCATTTTAAATGTTAAATGTCTTACACAAAGTCCTTTTATCCTCTGACATTTGCAATAACATGTTTTCCCAGACATTCAGGAGTATTCTTATGACACGACCGGGAGAAGTCAGGGGATCTTTTATTTACCATGTTTATCCAAGATGCACCCCATTGTATAGGTCTATTATAAGAAAGGTTTTTACCTGTTTCCAAGAACCTGAAAATTATTTTATTCTCTTGGCTATAATATTCAAAACCCAAAAAGTATTGTCTCTTTTACGCCGAACTGAAAGCGCACCTATTATCCCATATAAATCATATAGAATAATCTCCTAACTTTGATGTATTCCTACTCTTAAAGTGCTTTTGACATTATGCAATGTTAATGAACGAGCGGGAGTGTTTTATCTGGGGGAAGTCGAGTTGTTTTAGACCCGATAAAACACGAACTGCGAGTTTATTGAACGGCCTCACAAACATTCCACAAAAAGCGTGTCCCTCTGGAGTCTGAACAAGGGTTCAAATTGTGGGAGGAGAATACTAGCAAGTTGTGCCTTATTAGTATGCTTTATATGTGATTTTTTTTTCTGGGCTTTCTTGCCCCTTTACTGTCTTTTCGCCATTATATATTTCCTGTAATTTCACTCTATTTGCCTAACTCAGTTAGGCAAATAGAAGTAAACTTGAACTTGTAAACGACGTGGAATTGTCCGTATATTAAGGGCCACAAGGGGTTGGGTATGCTGTGGGAGGAAAAAGGAGCGCTCGATTACCTTGTTCTTCTTTCTGGAGACAATTTTTGATAGCAATGACGAACTTAGCCTTTTCGATGACGGACTTTCCAAACCTGATGACTGTCAACAGAGGGGTCATCAATTAATTCCATTTATGTATTTTTTATGCTACAAATATTAAGCCGAACTATTCTCATGACTTCATGGTCGCCATGTTGGTGTCCCCAAACAAAGGAACGGCGGCCATGTTGGCGTCCAGACCCAATCCTCCAACTCTATTATTATGCAAACATTTTCTTTTGTTTTTGTTGAAAAAGCATGGATATTGATCACGTGAGTGAAAACCAATTCATGCATTTCGGAGATTTTGATTGGTTCTTACTTATGTTCTTTATAGGCCACTTCGGAAAATACCATAATACTCTTTGTTTGTCTCCCCAAATTTTTCATAAGCATTGTTTCCAGTTTTTCATGGGACTTACAATGGTCCCAAGAGAAAACAAAAACAACGCTTATGCAAAATTTGGGGGGACGAACAAAGAGTATTATGGTATTTTCCGAAGTGGCTTATGGAGGACAGACGCGCAGATGACATCATCATTGGAAACTTTTTCTCTGTTTTTTTTTTTTTATAAGTGACTGTAAGATGTAGAAAAATACTTTCCCAAGTGGTTGTGGACAAGGGCAAAATGCAGGAAGAATAGATTGTTTGTAGAAAATGATTGGGAAAATAAATGGCTTCAATTAAGTCCTTAACTAAAATGGATGGAATATGATATTTCTGACAGTTGTAGCCTGAGGAATTGGCAGAAATAGATATTTTGCCGGCACGAACCAGAGGACTGGGTCCGGTTGTCTGGTGGGTATTATGGGTAATTTGTCTTACGAGTAGCGAACCGTTGGGGATTTGAATCAGTCTAGGTTCAGCTTTCTTCGCCTACTTTTTTGTTAACTTTTCCCCTTCGCTTCTATAGGGTAGTGGTACTTGCTTACAGGGTTTGGAGAATACGTTCCCTCATTCCCGAAGGGTTTGGGTTTTTGTATCCGGCAGATACCCAGGGTACTTTTCCTGTCACAAGTTTTTAGTACGTCAGTACTATCAAGTATGCTAACGTATTGTTATGCGGTAGCGGAGTTTGTATGTATATGGCAAGCAAAATAAACCGGCTTGTGGCGCTTGCTGTCCTACATGCCCATGTATCTATTTATTTATTTATTAACTTTGCCAGTCAAGCTGGAAGAGCGCCACTGTGGCCCCATTTTTATCCTCCCAACCATGATACACAACAGAAGACAGACCACAACACCGGGAACTACGTGCCCTACTGACACCACCAAGAAAGAAGCTGCGTGAGGAACGCTTTCATAAACCGCGCCTTAACACATAACACTCGTGTCCTTCTATCCGTACTGGTCAGTGGAAAAACGTCCGATATATTCACAGCGTTTGACGTTTCTTTGAAATCACGGAAATGTTTTCACCGGCTCTGGGCTTCACCGGAATTGGCATTCAAGCCCCGCATCATACTCCAAAGAAGAATAGTTATTAACCAAAGCATAAGATTTAAACAAAATATGACAAACAGCTCATCACGTGCATACCTTGTCAAGATCAGGTTAACACCCATCTAAGAGGGTCCCCAATAGGGTTCTTCAATCCCGCCATCCCGACGAAAATTTTCCCTTCGTCCCGAAACCCCGAACGTTTTTATGGGCCAATCCCGATACCGGTCATGACGACACAGCATGATGTCCAAAGCTCGTCGTCAATTACAACTACAGTTGATTTAGAATACACCTTGTTAGTCTTTTCCACCAACCTTCATGATCCAATTGACCTTAATTGTAGCTTTCGCAATCACAGTTTTGAAACAGAAATTTATATCAAACGTT
>OX421447.1:19219289-19234289 GCA_949126865.1 Montipora capitata
GACACTGGTTTTCCCAGCAAAACGAATTTGTTACTGAAATTGAGTAAATGGAAAATAAGGTTCAAGAAAGTTCTACATGGCTGCAAGAATTAAGACCGGTCATACTAAAACAAAAGGATTAGTTTTGGTTATTATTTAACAACTATTCGCCGAAGGTGAAGTGATTATCGGTGAATATTCACCGATAATCACTGAGCCTGAGGCGAATAATTGTTTTAGTATAAATACACAGGTGATTATTTCAAAAAAGAGAAAAAAAAAACATTTTAACACGAAATCATCTTCACTTACAGTGGCAAAACCACTACTGGCAGCTATTTTGTCCGTCGAGGTGATTATCGGCTGATAATCCGAGATAGCGAGCCAATGAGAGCGCGCGATTTTCTATACTGAATCACCTGTGTATTTATACTAAAAGTAGATATCAATTGACGTATTATAAAAAAAAAAAACGAAATAATGAAAAGAACTGTGTTGGGTTGAACATGTTCGTCGTTGTAGTGTAGTGGTTAAGACACAAGACTAATGATATGGAAGGCCCGAGTACGAGTACGGGTAAATGCACAGTACCGTTCTTTGTTCCCTGACTCTGTTGTAATGTTTAGACTGAATGGATAAGTGTATGAATACAGAAACCAATATGATGATATGAAACATTAAGAAGATATGTTCAGATGCGTAAGGCAGAGCAAAAGGGAAGGTATAGGTGTTTTCTATCCTTTTTTTTTTCGGGGGAAGGGGGCGTGGGGGCTTGATAGCTGATTTAAACTAGGTAGAGTGCGCATTTAACCTACAATCGGCGTCAAAATTGTTGAGACACTCTTATCCTTTTGGGTCCATTTTCAGCTCGGCTCGAACATCCTCCTCCCCCTCAGCCCCGGGACAATGTTGTGTTACTTTCTGTTGCTTGCGACCCTTAACAACAGCGCACAACATTGATTGGGGGAGAGGGAAGGGGTTTCCGCAAAAGTAATTTTTGGACCATTTATCTTTGAAAACACTAAAAGCGTCGTTACCAGTGTCCTCTATTGGCAAACTCTCTCAACTAATTTTGTCACCGATTGTAGGTAAAATGAGGATCACGAATTTAACCTACAATCTTGGACAAAATTGTTGAGAAAACTCTGCCTTTGGACTAAACTCCGATCACGAATATGAAAAATAAGCTCTCTTTTTGCCCCCACCCCCCCTGATCAATGTTGCTAGACGAAACAAAGCATGTCGAACCTGGGCTTATCAACATTGGTTGTAGGGGGGAGGGGGATCGCTAATAATGTGCGATATTGAGGACGTAGTGCGCAAAATAACCCCAGTTTTTAATATTCTCAACCCTTTTTGTCCAAGATTGTAGGTAAAAACGGACTTAACCTTGAAACGGATTCGACCGACAACATATATACTAAAACACTTATTCTTTGAAATCTCGGTGAATAGCTAGCAGAAAATGTACCTCGCCGCTTCGCGGCTCGGGAAATATTCTGCCGCTATTCACCTCGATTTCAAAGAATAATTGTTAAGTATTAAGTGTACATGTCCTATTTTTTTTTCAGATTTCGGCCTCCTGTAGGCACTCCTGTAATGCAATTAGCAGATATCTCTACCTCGCAACTTCGCTTGTGGTAAGGAATGATCAAGTTCTTTCCAATCCCCACAGATTTGAAAAGTTCAGTCAAAATGCTCCAGCGTCAAAAATAACTGTTATATAGCTGAAAAATTTCCCCCAACAGCTCGCGCTCTCATTGGTTACTTTGAGGTCATATGACATCTAACAATAAAACTGTTTCCCGCCAAAAGTCTCTGAGGGGGCAACAGTGTAAAATCTATGACGTCAGAGGGTGAGTGCACTGTTACCCGCGAATGTTGACCGACGACTGCCGTTGCTGTTGCCGTTGCACGTTTTTCTTTTTGTGTTATGTAACAAATCACTTGATGACTGGTTCCTCGGGATACAGTTCATTATGTTTCCCTCGAATTTCAATTTTTCCCTCAGCCGCGCCTCGGGGAAACATTGAGATTCTCGGGAAACAAAATTAACTGTTTCCCGAGGGACCAGTCATTAAGTATTTACTGTTGACTGGCTCTACCTACTCACAAACCTGTTGTAAAAACTGTGCACATGCCTCGTTACCACTGCTCACTGCCACATTAAACGGAGTTCTACCCAGTCTGTCACGAAGCTTGATGGCCACGCCTCTAAATAAGAGCCAAGGACAGAACTATATCATTGCAAAGAAGAGAGTTTTCGTCCAAGAAAGTGGATATGTAGCATGATTGGCGAAACGTAAGAAGCATTTGCTTTTCCCAGTCCGTTTTATGTTTATTTGTATCAGGAAATAAAATGGAATCAAGTCTAATAGCATCAGGTTTTAACGAAATGCCGCAACACTTGAACTGAAGCGAATTCTTGGGCCAGTCACAATGGTAGTAGACAATCAAAGGACCAATAACACGGCAAAGCTAATAGATATGCAACCAGCGAAAAGCGCGGGAACTTTCTTGGGTGCAAGTCAAAATCGGTTTCATCTTTGACTTTGTTTGATTGAAAACGTGGCGTGATATATTTAGCCAATCAACGAGCATTGCAAGGCACAATCAAAGCAGTGATGGAATCTTAACACGATTCAGTGAAAACCGCATCAACCAAGGGAAATACCTTGAGAAATCGATCCATGAAATCTTACAGAAGGGGGTATCTTTTTCATGAAAGGTTCGTTATAATACACCTTTCCAAAGAAAAGGCAAAGTTGGAAGAAATACAGATATTTTTCTTACCTTTTAACCATTAACTTAACCACTTCCAAGTGACCGTTCTGAGCAGCCAAGTGCAGTGGGCTTGAACCATTCTTATTCCTTTCGTTTCCCAGACTATTGGTGTTACTCAGAAGCCAATCGACGCAATGCCGGCGACCACAAGCTGCCGCTAAATATTATTGATAATTACTTAATGATGAATGAGACAATGTTAGGCAATAAACAGGGACAAATGACAAATCAATGGACTGACAGACAAACATTCGATCGCCAGTTGATGATCAAGTTAACAAGCCGGTCGGTCGATCAGTCGTCATGTTTTCATGGAAGCCGGGATCATTTTCATTTAAGGTATCATACCGTAATGCAAGAGCGTGTTTGCCGCTCTGTCCCGAGCCAGCGCTCTACAGCCAGCTGATCCCAGGAGAAATGCCAGGCACTCCAAATGACCTTCCACAGCAGCTACATGAACAGCGGTCGTGCCATCACGTGAGGTCTCCCAATGAACTGTACCAGAATGTTTAGCTAGCCACTCTAAGCAGTTCAAGTGACCTTCTTGGGCTGCCAAAAGTAAGCAATCGGAATATCTGTTTATTATTATTATTCACGGTTATTATTATTATTATCATCATCATCATCATCATCATCAACAGCCTTATTATTATTATCATTATTATTATTATTATTATTATTATTATTATGATTATCATTATTATTATTATTATTATTATTATTATTATTATTATTATTATTATTATTATTATTATTATTATTTACCACATTTGAAGACACATATTAAATGAAAGGTGTTACAATTGAACCCACTGGGAACTCGGAAAAATCCGAGCCCCAGATGGGATTCGAACTGTCAGTCGATATTTGACTCTGTGGCTGCGTGATGCAGCTCGAGTCAAATACCCACATTTCACCCTTGCTCACCATAGAGTCTCCAGTAGCTCAGTGGTTAGAGCATCCGTACTAGATCACGGAGGGTCGTGGGTTCGAATCCGATCTGGGGCTCGGATTTTTCCGAGTTCCCAGTGGGTTCAATTGCAACACCTTTCATTTAATTAATATGTGTTAAAACATTCTCTCACATTCGCTTACATTTGAAGAGTAAATAAATTAAGGGGCGATTTTCTGAGGGGACTGTGTTGCCTCGGTTGTATCTGAGCTTTGGAATCTAATTTCAGTGGAAAAGTTGCCATTAAAATAAATTTTATTCAGCTGTTTCAGGACAAGAGATGGTCTGTTTTTTAGCCAGGCTATTAACGTTCCGTATTGAGGCTTCCCTGGAAACACGTAAACCACGGCCTTCCCAGCCGCGGAAGATGTACGCCAACTTCTCTTGCCTAATATGGGATGTTGAGGCAGGGGTTCAACCACTGACTGACACAATATTCGAGTTCCTAAGATCAACTGATGCGAAAGTGTTCGCATTGAAAAACCCAGAGAGACTTTGAAGAACCCTGGTAGTCTTCGAAAATGGTATTGATGTTACAGTGTGGTTAACGAGAATGTTGTGAAAATCCTCCTGTTTTGCCGAACTGTCAGTTTGAATTATCTACGACAAAATTGCACGCCCACACTATTTCAGATAACAAGTATTGCGCGCGTACCAGAACCAGTAGTGAACTGTTTGCCTATTACGGAGGCACTCATCATAGAAGTCACGGTGTGTAGTCAGTTTTACTGTCGTTTCTTGTAATCTTTCTATTCATTTTCGATATTTGCAAGACCGAGTATTACTGAACAGCCCTTTTACTTTACAATTTTGTGCGAATTGGAATTTATTAAAATACGGTTCTATTCCTCCATAATTGGTGTCTTTGGTCAACGGAACACCAAGTCCCTTAATTAAAGGCGAAGTTAATTCACATAACTGAAATTGGGTTTTCTTGTTTCCAAAGATATTTTGACCGTGTTTCACTGTTCTCCAGTTCAAATCGGATATATTCCCTCGTCCCTCAAATCTATCAGATGAAAGAGGAAATGTTCCAAGGAAAAAGCTCAGTTCCTCAAAAATTCGAAGAAACTGTGGTGCGCGCACAAATTTGAACTTTCATTTAATATTCATCCGCTCAATTTCTCGTTGCCTTTATTTGCTTGAGTTCTGGTGAGCATTAATTTTGAGATAATTACGTTTCATAAATTGTCATTTTAGTTGACCAGAAATATTGCAAAATATGCCTTTTTCGATATATTAAAATTCAACTTGATAGTGAGGTAGCGAGGGCAAAAGACAAAGGAAAGTGGATGATACGTAAATTTTTTATACATTCAATCCAACGTGTTTCTATTGTTTTGTCCTCACTGCCTTACTATCAATTAAGCTGAATATTTGATATTTCGAAAATGGCCTATTGTATGTTTTCCTACCTGAAAAATATAGTGGCGTTGCTCCATAGAAGTCCTGTGGCAAAACAAAAACGCGCTAGTTAATGGTCAACGCGTGCCCCTATTATATCCTCGAATTAGCCTCTCGCTGCCTTTCCTGCATTTCGTTGCTGCATGAATCGGCACCTACTGTAGTATAAGACTACGGTTTTCGCCTGATTCAAAGGGCGACAAAAACTTGGAGAGCCTGTTCCGGCGTAAGTTATTAATGAACCAAACAGTACTGACCGTCATGCAGATACTTTTCGAAGCTTTCCTGTGAATCCACTTGAGACATTCAAGATGGCCTCCACTGGCCGCGTAGTGAGCTGGTACTGAACCTTCCGCAGACCTGCAAAATGAAGGCAAACCGTAAGTTCCATATATTCTGAACATGGTCGAGCTTGCATTATCTGATCTTGACAATCGCAAGAACTCTACAGATATTCCTAATACTCTAATTAATATTGCTAATAGCTCTCCGAACTTAACCTTGAAAACTTAACGAGTGATTATTCAAATGTTTCTGGATAAGGAAATACTTACTAGAGGTTATTTGTTGGTTGTTCCGAAGAGTTTTTTTTAAACGAAATGACAAAATGATATGCCGTTAATTTTCAGTATTTTCTACCCCGATCAGAAACACGAACGGCTCTGTATTGCTCATTGGAGAATAGTAAATCGTATTTTGAAAGAACAGGAGCCCATCAGTAGGTGCTTTCCTGTCTCCTTTTACCTTTTGGGTCGAGCGTTTTGACAGACCTAGTTATTTTTAGACACTTTCCCGGGATACTGCGATTCCCTGGTTCCTGTTAGCCTAGCCTGCTTGCAGGCGGTAATTTGTATTTCGGTTGCTATATTGGACGGGTGGAAGTCGGAAGATCTGGCCCTTTTTTTCCCGCCTCCCACCCTGTAGTCTTGTCACCTAGCCAAGACCTATCCCACGCTCTTCCAATAAGGCGTCTGATACGTGTTTCGCGGCAACAACAATATCTACTGCCTGTGAGCAGGCTACGGTTAGCCAGGCAGTGCTGTAGATTACGCATTTACAAATTCGCATAAATTAGTTCCGGGAGCATGAAACTTGGCGGACAGACGGACTAAACATAACAGACTAAAAATAACTAGATCTGTCACAAAGCCCGATCAAGAATTTAATTCGGAGGAAGGCTCCAACTGATGGGTTCCTGGGAAAAATCAGTATTCATCCTAAGTGAAATGGGGTAGTTTTTCTCGCTTGAATGAATCAATGCTGAAATCCGGCAATGATCGGCGTGAACTTGTTAAGGAAGCTTCAAATACGGTCGACAAAGAAAAAAAACTTTCACCTGACGGTCAAACTGCTTCCATGCTTGTAAAGCCACTTTGCACATTGAAGGTATCCACGAAGCGTGGCATGGTGTATGTGACACAAGCCCATCTGATCCAGATGATTCGGAGAGTATCTTCCGGCAGAATGTAAATCTTTCAAACGCTGTAAGTGTTTTTCCTCTCGCGGTTCAGCCATAGAAGAGTAGTTATGTGATGTTTAGTGTAGTAAAAAGAAAGGGACCTTTGAAAGGCTGATGCATGAAGACATCAATATCCTGATTTCCAGAAACTTCGGAAACAATGAACTCAGATGTTTGTCGTTAAAACAATTCATGCGAAAGTTGAGTGGAAGACACAATTGGCGTTATACCGCTTTCTTTTCGCTGGACCACCGTCTTAGAGAAAAATGATCACAAAATAGTTGGACAAGAAGGTTATGGATGTGCGAAAGAAAGTTTAATACTTCGAAAAAAAGAATCGTTTTTTCCTATGGGTATTGTCGAATCATAATTATCATCGCGCTAATGAATTATTAAGAAGGAGAAATGTGGAACAATATAGTCAGACCCATACAATATAAAACAAACTATTGTTTCTTGTTATGTTTCTTGACATCAATATTTAGAAAGTTTGCTGTGACGTAAGTTCTGTTCTTAACCTTGCTGATTATTTCAGTGATAGAGCCAGGTATTTAGTTGGTCTGTTTTGTCTCCAACATTCTCGCAAACGTTCTTATCCCCTGCATGGAATCGGTAAATGACTCGGATGGATTAAGACAAGCCAGATTCCGATGAAATAAAGGGATTTTAGGAAATGTTCACTGTGACAGCTTCGAAAAAGTCATCTCAAGTAAGACAATTATTCCGAGACGTTTGGAATTCGGCAAGTTGGAAATTAATTCTGGTATAAATGGGCTGCAAGTTTCAGGTAAAAATTGAAAATTCATCGTCGTGCAAAAAAAAATAAAATAAAAATAAACAAATTTATAATAAGGAGGTCAAACTCGGACGACAACTGAAAAGCGCCAACGGAAACGTGACTTCAAGGTCTGACTATCGTAAGTTAACTTCTTCAAGCTTATTCCATCTCGATTTCGTTTTATTTGAACAAGAGCGAAATATACCAGGACTAAGACTTTGGGAAGGGCCTCAAATTAACCGGGAAAGAGGTTGAAAGATGCATCGTTTTGAGCTGACGTTCAGTTCTCGACATACCCATAAGTGTGGTCTTGTAACGTTTTTCGTGATTTCCCAGAGACGTTTGTTTTTGTTCATTAAACCGGTTGTCTTGAGCCCTTTGCGTATCTGTTGATTAAACTACTTCACTCGGTCATTTGACGCAGTCGTCAAAGCCTTTGACATACGATATGGCGGTGAAATGTACGTGAAAGAGTAATGCGGCCTGCACAGGCTCTCCATTCTGAAAATGTGATTATAAAAGTTTAGATTCTGTACATTATTGGTCAAAATTATCCCAGTATCAGGTAGGTGGTTATGGCGCGTTTTTAGTTTCAAAATTCAAACATGCACTTCAAACGTTCAATTCGGCAATTCAAACCTTCAGTTCGGCAATTCAAACATTCAGTTCGGCAATTCCAACCTTCAGTTTGGAAATTCAAACCCTCAATTTGGCAATTCCAACCGTCAGTTCTTCAATTCAATCCGGCACTGAGTGACAATTCAAATATTCAATTAAATTGAATTGAAGGTTTGAATTACCGAAGTGAATGTTTGAACTGTTGAATTGCCGAACTAAAGGTTTGAATACAGTGAAACCTCTATAAAGCGGCCACCCCGTCGGGGTAACGGTTAATGGCCGCTTAAAGGAGGTTGGCCGGTTAATAGAGGCTCGTCAGAAATTACAGGGCTCGAAATTAACTTTTTTGCTGAGGTGCCAGCTGGCGACTAATGGGAAAAATTTGGTCGCCAGATTATAAATTTTGGTCGCCAACTTATGACTTACGTAAGAACATGATTTTAAGTGTTACTTTGCACGTAAGGAAAGTCATAATTATTAAATAGCAAGAAAAATACAGCACGAGAAAGACCTCTAAAGCCACTGTTGTTTTCGGCTTTTGTCTTTAAGTAATTGGTGATGGTGTTCTTTACGGTTAATTGAAATGGAGCGAAGAACAGAACGCTTTAAGTCCGTGTTTTCCATAGCAAGGCAAACATGGGTCCTCTATATCCTTGCTTTTCACCTCTTCAAAACGTAGTTCTTTATTCTCCTTCAGCTTATGTAAGCAACTAACCTTTATCGCGAGTAAAGGCAATGCAACAATAGGCCATTTCCGAGTTCATGTTTGCCTCCTCTTCGAAGCGAGTCTAAGTGCGAAGTTATTCTTATGGAAATTAGTTTTCATTCATATTTAAAGTAGAACTAATTACCATCACAAAAACTTCGCACTTAGACTCGCTTTGAAGAGGAGACAGGCATGAACTTGCTCGGCCTCGGCCCCCACACAACCACAATGCTCGTACCAGTCTCTGATCGGGATAATATAAAAAGGAGCGGCTCGTACGGTTTCAGTAGCCTCTAGAATCAGAGGAACTTGGTTTCTTAAAATACTTTTCTACCGATATTTTACTCCATTTATTAATCACCTTGTGTAGTCAATTTTGCAGGTGTCCGCTTTCTATCAGAGGGGACAAGTTCTCCAAACTACTTTACGTTAAAGTGCTACTATGACGCAAATGACAATTGTTATTTTTCTTTGGATTTCAAAACTATGCTATAACTAAACAGTAACTGATCGAAGTTTTAAGTTTTCATTTCGAAAAGACACCTGTTTATTTTAACTGGAATTTTCCAGTTTAATGGTCCGCCATTACTAACTTGACGTCAAAGACCCAATAGTTTAGGGCCGATTTACACGCTACGATTTTTGTCGCATGCGACAAGCTTACGACAGGCTTGCAAGTGGACGTATACAAAACATGGACCCCAGGTCTATGGACCTCCCCTGTGGACCCGGTCCATGGACCCCGAGTCCAGACCTACCAGCGTGGCATAAGATAGGCCAGACCAAAAAGGGCATGCTAATTAAGGGCCCAAGAGGACGACGTATGCAAAACATGACCTGCTCCCAACTGAGTGGCTTCATAGTTCAGTTGGTTGAGCATTGCACCGGCCTCGCGTAAGTCATGGGTTCGAATCCCGTTGAAGCCCCCTGAATTTTTCATGTCTCTGTAAGTGACATTAATTATTGCTTAAATTGTCCAGATAAGTGCCAGGATAACTTCTCTTTCTCGTCTTAAGGACAGAGCGCAAAAACCGCCAGACATGCGCACTAGAATCACACTTGTGTTGCCGCCATTCCATTTTCAAAATGGCGGACGACAAATCAAAATCCACCACGTCATTGTGGAGGCTAATTTGCAAAAAGATGATCTGAATCTGCCATCATTCAACGATGCTTCAGAGCCATCAGGGAAGAGATCGGACCAAAACCAGTTCGCCTAAAGCAATAGAGTTTTTGACCAGCTTCGAAGCTTCATTTGACGTTTGTTGTTTAGAGTTTTGCGTTTCTTAAGGTGGTCGGTTACTCTTTAAGCTCAGAACAGAGATATGTTGGAGGTAAATTGTTTTCGCGAAACATATCAAATATGACTTTTTTTTCGTTGATATGAAAATTTTTGAGAGCTGTTTAAAGGTGGAATTCCGATTTCATACACCAAGAGAGACTTTTTCAAATCGAAGTTTGAAGAGAAGCAAGTTTTTTTACCGCTAGTGTTCGTCTTCACAGTTGTAACTGGTTTTAGACAGAAAAGCGAAGTCCAGTGCCTTATACTTTCACGCCACTCGATATAGTTTGTGAGGTTTTGGGGTCGTAAGTTGTCCTGAAATGCATATAACGTACATGTATGTTTTTAACTTCGAGTTAATATCTTGTCGCCATTGTTCATGTAATACAATGTTTTTCTCGCTTTATAAGCCAAGGCGACAGAGCGGCTGCCTGTTATATTTAAAACAGCGGCAAATATTGACAACAAACCCTGTTATTTTTTCCCCTTTAACAACGTTCATTGCTATGTTTTGTGTAACTAAAAATAAAATATGTCAACTGTCACATCTGACTGCTGGGGGATTGTGTGCTTTTTCAAGTTTATGGGACTCTTTGCAAAGGGCGAGTTAAGTTTATTCAACAAAGTAAGCTGCTTTTTCCGTTTAGAGACTGAAAATGTCAGCAAAGGTGCTCTAGTTCAATGTGCAAAGCGCTTTTTTTGGCTTTTGATGCCAGCAAAACAGTTCACCACACTAGAAAATTTTTATTCGAGGGCCACTTGCTACTGGCTCACAAAGACTACAGAATTTGCCACATGGATGAATACATTTCACCAATGAAGGTGAGTGATGGAATAACATTACAATAGTTGCAATAATAATCTGCCCTGAACGGAATTTCCCCTACCCCTCAATATAGATTCTACGCCCCCTTCTTTGTCGGTGTCAAAAATCTGCCAAGAGAACTGAAGCACTAAGTTACACAGAATTAGTCAGACAGGTAGAAAACCCTCAAGGATCAAAAGCAGGAGCTGGATATTAAGCAGAGAAAAATCGAGAACGAAAACAAAAACTTTCACAAAAAAAACATCAAGGTAAGTATTTGGGTTTAGCTCATTACGACAATGACATGCCAATGCCTTTGCAGTACTAACACCCCCCCCCCCCCCCCCTTCACCAAGACACACACACCACTGACAGCAGTACACTGCTTAGCATTATATTGAGCGCCACTAAACATGTTTCATTTCATATTATTATTTACATGCACAGAACAAACTGCATTGAACACGATGAACAACCCCATGAATTTCTCAAATTGCTTTTGGCCTATTACAAGACCTGTGAGTAAACCACACCAAAAAGTTAGCTCACTATAATAAGGTAAAACAGATATCATTTTCATAATGGTTATGCTTTACAATGTAGCTGTGTCACCGAACACCCAAGGTCAATAATTTTGCTATTATCCCAACAGTAAACACTTAATGACTGGTCCCGAGGGAAACAGTTCATTTTGTTTCCCTAAAAATTTCAATGTTCCCCTGAGGCACAGACGAGGGAAACAAAATGAACTGTTTCCTGAGAGACCAGTCATTAAGTGATTTGTTATATAGCACAAATAGGGAAACGTGCAATGGGAACAGCAACGGTGGTCGTCGGTCAACATTTGCGGGCAACAGTGCACTGTTACCCTCTGATGTCATAGATTTTGCCCTGTTGCCCGCTCAGAGACTTTTGAACGGCAAAAGTGTTTTTGTTAGATGTCATGTGACCTTGAAGTAACCAATGAGAGCATGTGCTGCTGGGGGCAAAAACAGTTTTATAACAAAAATAATTATTATTCAACATAACACACTTTTGCTGGAAAAACATGATCAGCAACACAAATCAAATGTTGAATTGAGAGAAGAAAATGTTATGCTTCACAAAAAAGGACAAAGTTATAGAGACAACACAGTTTTCAAGAAAAATATTGGACTGACATAAAAATTAATACCATGCACATGTAACCCTGTGAAAAAGCACCCCAAATGCCTAAATTTCCAATATAGGTTTTAGTCAGAACAAACTTTTCCTTATCACAGACTAAATTCTTATGGTCGTTAATTTTCTTCCTTATAGTGCAAATAATATTGAACAAAACAAATAGTGTATTGTAATAATCAACTGATGTATGTTTAGTATTTTTTCCTTTCATTTTCCCGAATTTGTTCTCCACCTATATATATCTGTTTGGGTCAAGTTAGCAGAAAATTGGGGAATCCACTCAAAAGAGACACTTGTAATACCACTGGCAGTACTAAATCCTAACATTACTCAACAACAATGACAATATTATTTGTGTTCCTTTAATATATGTTTTACAACTAAAGGAGACACTGCATTTAGCTCTCTTGTGCACCATACAATTTCACAAGTCACTAGTCAACCACTAAACAAAAGGAGGAAAGAACTTATATGATCCAGACAAAACGGGACATTTTGGTGGTGAACATTCTCCAGACCTGTTTGAAAATATCTTCCATGCCACAATGTATTTACAATAATGAAAAGGGTTTTCCGTGAACCAAGAAAGCTAATCTGCAGAGAGTAAAAGTAGGTTGCTGTACTACTGCACAACTTCAGTTTCTTCATAAATCAGGTATGGCTACCATTTCCTACAAACAAAAACAATGATAAAACCATTACACAGAAAGTGAATAATGACAGTGTAAGCACAAGGGAAAAGATAATACCTTACATTATGAAATTTTGAACCCCAGATACTGTGTTTTTAGCTTTCTGATTGGTTCACTCACTCTCAGTTAACAGCTCTTATACAGTATGACATAATATGGAAACTGATTGCATCAAGTGTTACCACGCTGGAAACTGATTGGCTTTAAATTTGTCCAAGTGTTAAGAATCAAATGAAAATTTAATAAAACAATAATCAATGAATATGATTGAGTGGTTGATCTCATATCAACATGCACTCAAGGAATTATAATAATATTATTGTTCATTGTCTTGTGCTATAGGAATTATATGCTTATTAGTATAATTACTGAAAATTCTCTGCGCTGATTGGTTGTCATTGAGATGATTATTATTACATGATAATCACCCAAGCTGTTTTTCAAAATAGCCACAAGCTGTTTTGTTGAGGTGACAGACGAATAAATTAATTGTTTTAAAGAAAATGTGTATTATTCAAATAATCAACTATGTAATAGGCGATTTGCATGATGGCATCATTTACTAAGAAATTGAGTTGCTTCTATTGTCAGGCAAATTTAAATTATTGTTTCCGATATTCGCTCAGACTTTATGAATGTTGGTGAATAAAAACCTCAACTTCACGTCGGTTTTTATTAATTGATATTCACCCTGCCTTCGGCGAAACAATAATTGTTAATAATTATTATTTGGTGTTCATACTAATTTTTAGTGTTAAAGAATTTTCAGTCAGGGGTACGCATCTAAATTATTATTATTATTATTATTATTATTATTATTATTATTATTATTATTATTATTATTATTATTATGTAATGTACCTGAAGTGTTTGCATGCTTCCAAAGCTTTGCTGCACATGTGTTTTTGTAGCCGTTTTGCAAACTTACATTTATAAATTTGAAAAAGTTGACCAATATGGTTACTCTGTTACAGTAATGTACTTTTCTGGGCTGTTCCACAACTGATCAGGACAATATTGCCAAACACTGAGTGGAAGACGCTTTGACGCAGATTTCCTGGAATGGTTCCTGCAAAAACATTTGCGAGGAACAGCAACAAAAACCTCGCACAGATCGATGGCATTTAACAGTCAAGGTTACGTGACGTGGAAATTGTAAATCCCAGGTGTTAAGAAAATTCAACTTTGTGGCTGAAGTTCACTCACAGTTCATCTGCAGCAAGAAACCCAGTGGACGATTTTATACGATCAAAGTTGTATGACCGCGTTACAGTCTTCAATAACAACGGCCAGCCAAACTTATTTTCAAAAGCAAAAACCTTTCGTCCATCAAGACCAAGTTGCTCCTGTAGTTCCCGAGAACAAAGAAGAATTTCGTTGCCAGTTCGCTGGTTTCTGTAAGATTTTTAAATAATCTGGGGGCAGACCAACACCCCATGACAAGAAAATTCACAGTAGCCAAAACCAACAAAATGATACAAGAGGACGCATTGCTACTTGACATGCAGACTTGCGAAGTAATCAATCGTGTGTCCTCGACCGTTGATTTGGAATCGCTGAGTGTTCTCTCCGACCTTGGAAAAAAAGGAATGATTTCCGTACAGGTCCCTACTTCATTATGCATGCAGAATAAATTAATTACTCATTCGCGCTATTGTTTTGTAGAACAATACGTATACCCAAGAGAACCGAATATATACATGGGTAATTTGTACTTACGGGATGAACAAAAACGGATCTCATTTTTCTCTCCCTCCCTCTCTCTCTTCTTTCCCTTCATCGCCCACACCGTTACTCGTTTTTGTCCCAGCTTTCCCCTTTCTATCTCTTAGTTTTGTTCTTATTTCCAGATCCCGCTCGGCTTTTTCTGCCATTTTATCCCATGATATGTCACTCGCAGCTTGCCTTGAACTCCGACCCACTGTAAACCTCTGGATTACTTGTCCCTGTTCTTTGCCACTGAGCTAACGTGTCAAGTTGCTAATTCACACCTTGAAAATGATATTTATTTTGAATTCTGGCTGACTATTTACATAACAATGATACGTAATTATATACACGTGCCGCGCCGAGCACCTACAATCGAACTTACACTTGTAGGTTACCGTTAAGAGATCCCTGTTTTACTACTCTTGAAACAACCCATCCCTTTAATAATGCTAACCGTAACCCTAATTACGACTAAAGGCACTGTTTAGGCTTAAGATTAGTCCATGTGATAGTTTTAGGTTTTCCAGTATTGCTGTGAACTGTGACCTGCTTTTCTTCATGCCCCGTGCGTGCGGCACACTTATAAGTTTCATATTCATATTTCCCTTCTTTTGAAGCAAACTTGTGTCTTCGTAATAATCAAGATGGCTACCGAAGTAAAAGGGTC
>OX421447.1:19239289-19259289 GCA_949126865.1 Montipora capitata
CAATAAAATGTCAAGCTACTGTCTGAATATTGAAAGCTTGCAAAAAAATTTTTTCCTGAAATTCATTACAATCCCTTCTTTTGGATATGCAGAGAGTGCACAAGCATCCTAGAAAGCTTCCAAAGCTTTCATGGCCATTTTTATAAGATTCACGAGCACAAATAGTATGTAAGGCAGAATTTGCAACAAAATAAAAACTAAAATAGTTGTTTATGTTCTATTATGCATGAGCTCACTCTTTTCAAACAGTTAAAACTAAAAAGAGAACTTTAGCATCATCTAAAATGACAAGATGTACAGCTGAATATAGCCAGCTGAGACAACAAACTAGGTGACAATCTCTAATAACAACAACAACAACAACAATAATAATAATAATAATAATAATAATAATAATAATAATAATAATAATAATAATAATTATTATTATTATTATTATTATTATCATCATCATCATTGGGGATGGCTGTTGGCTGCTTTTGGCTATCACTTCTTTATGCAGTACAATGTATCTTTTGAAGAGTGGAATATTATTTTTATTAATGCATGATAAAAAGAGATTTAATAGATTGCTTGATGTTCTTTTTATGGTAACTCATTCAATACCATGCATTGTATGTTCTTTGGACATTTCTGCAGACACAACGGATGCAGTTTCATGAAAACTGTTCAGTGTGCACCTACATGTACAGGAAACATATATGCCACCATCTGATCTATCTGGACAACCTCACAGAGTTGATATGAAAACAACAAACCAAGACCTACAGACAGGTGACAGAAGGAGAAATATAAGAGGGGTCTGATGGCGAGAACAGCCAAATGAATGACTGGCTGACTGTATCCACCGGTTAAGATCTAATAACACTAAGGCAACGATATTTAGAGAATTTATCGGTAAAGCCTGCTTTCTTTGATGCTAAAACTAAAATGCGACAAAAGCTGCATAGGTACGGTACTCTGATTGATTAAAACAGATAACTCATTTATATGCAAACTACAAGCAAGTTCCAGAGACCTTGGTTACCATGGTTAGTATAAAAATTAAAAATTAATGTTAAGGATATGATGCACTAACAGAGAGCAAGAAACAAGTTGGTATTGAAAAGAAAACCTTTTTGCAATAATTATTATTATTCACTCTATTTCACTGCAACACTTGAGAGTCTTAAAAACCAAGTCTGCAAACTGGCAGGCAGTCTCTTGAGTAACAACATTGCTATAATACACAACACTCCACCAGAGCTCACCATTTATTGTGACAATGTTGTTTCCAAATACTGGCCCAAAATTGTGCCCCGCACCAGCAAAATAGACTCCCTTGCTTTCAAAAGCCCTTCGTTCATCTTCACTTCCAAATCTGTGCTGACCAACATTGGATATGCTAATCAGGGTGTCCGAACGACCTGCCAATTTCTTATTCTTTGAAACTTTGTACATTTTCCCTGGCAAGTCAAGGTGAAATGTATCGATTAATTTTAAAGTGGAAAGATGCTTGCCCTTCATGATGGCTTGTTGCAGCTCTTGTGTGCATTTTTTGACAAAGCTCCAGAATGATTCTTTTGTGACATCAATCACCGGCACACGGATCTTAACCTCACAGTCCAATGACATGCAACCAAGGTCATCACTTGATACTGGTGGACTGCAGTCTTTTCGCACGTTGACATTAAAACATAATGGAATGGTCATTTGAATTTGCAATTTGCCATTTTGTAACATGGTTGATATTGCTCTGCTTGTGGCAGCAATGACTGCCCCATGAACAGAGCATTTATTTTCTTTACAGTGTCTTTCAAGTTGAGAGACTGCTTCTTTAGACAAATGTCTCGGTAAAATACAAGTTTTCTTTATTGTACTTTTATCTTGTAGACTGGTGGGTGGGAAAATTCCCATGAACTGGTGTCTTGGTTGGCCCATTAACTTTGATATTAATCGGTGGAAGATTTGCTCCAGGGCAAGAAGAATCTTTTCCCTTGGGGCAAGCACGATGTGACGCCTCATAAGCTCCGTCACAGGAGGTCGCAAGGGCAAGACCGTCTTCAATTTTACTTGATCAGAGGGGCTCTGTGAGTTTTTTAGTTCATGGTGCTTTACATTTAACAAACTTAAGAAATCCTCGCACAGTTTAATCATGGAGGTGTCATCAGCAATGGCCTGATGCACTGTAAAGACCAAAGTATTATTGTAATACCCGTCCCCTGGATCAAAGTCTTCCCGGAGTATTCGGACTCTCCACAGGGGTCCCGTGGAGGTGTCAAATGGACTTAACAATTCCTTTTCAAAAGTGGATTCCCAATTTTGGGCTGATTTGTGGCTTTTAGCGTAAAAATCCACTGAATAAGGCTCATCCATCTCGATAAAGCACTTCAGCGGTAACCTTTTTCCTTTCACTTCAACTTCTTGAATTCGCATGCGAAGGACAGGGTGCTTTTTGGGTAAGTGCTCCAATATTTCACGAACCGAGCCCAGTCGGAGGGAAACATTCGATCTCAGCAAAAGAGCAACCGTTTGTAAACTGCCACCATAGCTATGAAACGCGTCTATGGTGCTTTCAAAGGTTCCTAGACGCCTTCCAACTTGATCATCGAAACCATATCTTTCTTCTTCGCTTTTCTTCCGTCGAAGCCTGTTTGAGCACAAGCCAACAAAAGTCAATATCATCACCGCATAAACACCAGTTAACCCCAGCTCGAGCAAATGACTGCTCAACAGCTCCAAGGCGTACCAAATCATTCTGTAGCTAGGTAGCTTCTTCGCTGAAATACCCAGAAATATAATGACCCTTTTGAGGATGAGGACATTCACGTGCCCCGTGATCACTATGTAAATACGCCATCTTCACTCTTTCACCACGTGCCAAATGACGTCACTTTACGACTTGCTTCCGTGACTGGAAGTTCGAGAAAGTATCAGTAACTATTTGTAAACAATTTTGCTCAGGGACACCGCGCAGAAATCACCAGGAGTAGTCTGAAAATCTTTGATGAGATTCCGTGACAATTTTACAACTTAACTGAATGATTAGCGACAATCTTTCCTCGAAAGAAATGCGATGGATAGCGAAATTTCCGGGTATAAAAACGTTCACGATTTATTGAAATTTAATAAAAAACTATCGCATTCACGCTTGTTTGGTCAGCATGGTTCTTTCGAAAAGGGCTTGATGTGAACTGTCAGAATTTTATTTAATTGCATATGCTTTGTGACACAGATTGCGTGTCTTGTTTGCATGCACGCAAATGAAATATGAAGGGGTTTCTGGGGTTTTTGCCTCTAATTGCAAATATGTTGTTTGTTTCAATAAATATTTTTCCTGGAAAAGATTTTTGTGAGATTTCCACCCATTGTGAATTTATCATTTTGTGTAATTTTCGAGCTTAACAAATATGCATACGTGGGTTGAAATGTGATACGGGAGAATTTTTGTGATTTTTGTGCCCGTGATACTTTCTCGTTTGTCAACGAAATTACTAATCTGCGCACTTCAAACAAGTTCATGGTTTCATTCGATGTGGAAAGTTTATTTACTAACATTCCTCTACTAGAATCTATTGAGCTAGCAGTGGATTATATTTTGTCAGGGAACCCGAACATCAAGTTAAGCAAGGACAGCCTCAAAGAGTTGTTCCTGGTTGCTACTGCCGAGACACATTTTCTATTCCGAGGGAAATATTACGATCAGACAGATGGCGTCGCCATGGGCTCCCCTTTGGCACCGGTACTAGCGAATCTTTTCATGGGCCATCATGAAAGAATCTGGCTACAAGAATACGATGGTCCTGCAATTTATTTCTACCGTAGATATGTGGATGACACATTTTGCCTATTCAACAACGAAACGGATGCTTTGGAATTTTTCCATTATATCAATGATAAACAATTTTCTCAGTTTCTCACCTTTTCCCTACAAATTAGGGTTAATACGAACGCTGGTGGACAGGACATTTAAAATTAACAACACCTGGACCGGTTTCCACAACAACATTAAGGAGCTTGCCAACATTCTCGGAAAGAATCAATTCCCATCCAGTTTAGTGAATCAATTCCCATCCAGTTTAGTGAATCAATTCCCATCCAGTTTAGTGAACAGAACTGTTAAACAATACCTTAACAAATTCTTTGCCTCCTCCCTGCACGCTTCCGCATTAACCGACTCTAATGAAATTCGCACGCACTATTACAAATTACCTTTTGTTGGCCCTTTCTCGACTCATGTTCAACGCAGAATCAAGAATTTAACACAACGCTATTGCAAAAACTTGGACATCAAGTTAGTGTTTGCCCCATACAAGATTAAGAACTTATTCAGTGCCAAAGATGCTATTTCCAAATTATCACGATCCCGTGTGGTTTATAAATTTTCTTGCGCAGGCTGTAGTGCCTGTTATGTCGGCGAAACAAACCGACATCTTGCTACACGTGTTCGTGAACATTTATCATCTGATAAGAACTCGCATATCTTTCAGCACATTAATGGATCAGAAGCATGCAGATCTTTATGCTCAGAGGATTGTTTTTCAATCCTTGACACCGCCTCCACGCCTTTTCAACTAAAAATCAAGGAGGCCTTACACATAGCTTGGGAAAAACCCTCATTAAATAAGCAAGTCAACCATGTCAATTTAACACTTTCATTGTAATTTTCCTCGTCCTATACCCATTGTCTTCTCATCATTGTATTTTCTATTACCTCATATTCACGTTGTTATTTAATCAGTACTCATGCATTCTATTAGCTATCTTTATATAACACCGACTAGCAGTTCACTTGTATTCACAACTGACGATGGATGTCGATCATCCGAAACATGTTTTGTAAATTTAAAATTGTGTGTTTCTATTTGAAAGTTATTTCTTGTCTGCTATTAGTTCGAAAGTTTTGTTGTAGTGCGCTGTAAGCAGCGAGTGCATCAGTCACGAAAGTAAACAGGTCTGTTGGAAGCGTTTTTGAGTTTCAACAAAATGAGCCCCAAAATCAGCAAAAAATTGTGACGCTGATGAATAATATAGTAGCTGCTATTTCCAAGATGGAACTACTGGTGGTGATAAATAACCTCGTCTTGGAGAGTAAATTTTTGACTTTGCAGAAACAATGGTCAACCTCACGAGTTGGGCGATTGTGATCTTTGTGTTGAAGTCGCACAGATATTGTTAGAAATACTCTCTAAAATATTTCAAATTCAACAAAATCTGTAGGCCAGTTTTTCGGATAAATCAGTTTTTTTGAGATGTCTCTAACTTTTTTTTTCACCTACAGAATTTGTTTAAATTTGAAAGACAAACGGTTTAAATTAATCTAAGCTAACATGCAAAAGATGAAAAAAAATTCACCATCCGGAAGCAGAGATATAATTGCAAAATCAGGGGGTTACAATATCAGCATTTACGCATACGTCACCCACTCATTCCAGTCCGCGCGCGAGTGGAGCTACAGGCCAACACAAACGGATGTAAGTGACCATTAAACCGTTTGTGTAGAAGTTTCGTAGTTTTCGTGAATAGGAGATGTCTATTTATAGTCCTTATATATAGGAATTAGGAGGAAGGTGAGCAAAATTTGCGGTATTTGTTTATTTCTGGTGACCCATTTGAATCATGAGCTCACGCGAGCAGGTTACGAATTGCGTGTGTGGCTTACGCGCGCGCGCTCAGCTGAAAACCCTTTCGAGCCCCCTTAAATCATTTGTTACCGTTAAACGTTATTACGCGTAACCATTTGACGACAACTTAAGCCATTTTCCGGTGATGATAACCTATTACGTCACAATATTTAGAGCACTATCAGTCTATACGTCAAGAAATAATAGTTTCACATGGTACAGTAACATGGGTGTTTGGCGACAGTCTCTCGTACAGTCAATCATTTCAAAACTCTATAGCCTACACGGGATTTTACTGAGGAACAATAACAGCTGACATTGTCTTAGCCGAAGCGTCGTAATGGTCGGGAAAGTAGAACTACAACCGATTGTAGATTCAACTCTCCCGATCATCCAGACTACCGCAGACGCCGGGGACAAAGTCTGCGACGTGGCGCAAACCTATCGGCGATCGTGTCGCAGACCGATGCAGATCATCTGGAAACCAGGCTTAAGTGAAGTACTATCGTCCGGATCAGTGTTGTCCTAAGAAGGACTTTTTTGGGTGGCATTGGCTGACGTTTCGACAACCTGAGCGGAAGTCATCTTCAGAGTCAAGTGATTAGTGTAACGCTAATAGATGGTAGAAATACTCTCGTCGTTGATGTGATTGGTCGAATGTGAGTGTTAAGTCTTAATGTCATTCGCTGTGAAGACTGTAAGCAGTGATCATTGTTGGTAAGATAGGTCGTCCAGTCTGTTTGTCGATGTGGTCGACAAGTCCTTTGTGAAGTGCGGGAAGTTGTAGGCATCGGTTAAGAGGTGTTTGTTTTAAGTTAGTAAACCAGCCTCCAGTCACGGTACGATCAACTGATAGTAATTTAGTACTGTATGTAACGAATTGAGCAGGGTTGGTCTATCTGTAATTAGTATCACCCAACTAGTGGACTAATGCAAATCCTCCAATTTGATTGGCTACGCTACTAGAGGACTATTAGTAATAGTCATCGAGTAGCGAAAAGCGTGACGCTTTCTTTCGTTTTATTCCCATATAAATATTTCTTCAACTTGCATTTGCTAACTTTATTATTGCCTTTTCTGCCCGACTAGTTGGGTGATACTAAAACAATTAGACCCTTCGCCCTCAAGGGCTACGGGTCTAATTGTTAAATGGTGTTCAGCAATGGTATAGCTGATGACACCATTTCTCGTCGCTCGTTTGTGTTCAGTCCATCGTGTTCAAATTTCTGCTGCCAAATTATCTGCAGTTCAATCCAATAGCGCCACAACGCGCTTTTCTTAACGTTACAGCTGACTCTTCAAACGTTGAGTAGGGCAACTTACGTCCAGAATCTTGCACCGTAACGCAACTTTTTTTCTCATCAGTCACAGATAACCCTTCTCTTTGTTGTCATCGCAATTTAGACAAGTTGCCAGAAACGTAACCTAGGATCCTGACTCGCATTGCGACGGTCTTTCAATTAGAGCATTCAAAATGTCGAACGCAAAAGAAAGTCAAATAAACTGAACTGCATGAGGGATAAAAATAGTCTTGTAGGAACAGTGTGCATTTTCACCAAGGGGACACAAAAAAGTAGCTTGCTCTTTGTGACAAAAGTTCCCCAGTTTTTATCATAAATTCAAAAACTCTTCCGAGTCTCTTCTGCTGGTTTATTTTCTGTTTAAGCATGGCAATTCCACTGAGGAATCTCGTAAAGCAATGTTCATAAACTAAGTTGGCCAGTCAAGGAAAGAATCACACTTCTTAAGGCACGTTGTACGTCTTGCCTTCTTCTTCTTTTTTGCTTGAAAGTAACATGGGTCGGAATGATCTATTTTCTTTAACTTTGTGATGGTTTGGTGAGGGCATAGTACATCTCAAGAGGCTTATTAACCTTCCAATACTGAAAACAAACCAAAAGAAATGAAAAGAGAAAAAAACCAGTTTCATTAAATTAACAGACTAAAAACTTAATGTACCGGTACACGTTTAAAACAATAAAGAAAAAGGTATCCTTTTAACAGTAGTGGACAGAAGGTGTGACTTCAGAAAACATTACGTACATGTAATATCAAACATGTTCCTAGTGCAGTGTAGATTGAAATAAGCGTTGAAGTGAGATGTCAAGTATTTAAATGTAGGCTAATATGCCGAGTTCACAGTGAGGCTACAGTCAGGTGGGACACAATGATAAATACATAACAAACAATTTGAGGACCAAACAAAGAGACGAAAATCGGTAGTTCCATGCTGCTTAAGTACATCGTTTGTAGTGTTAAGTACTCATCAGCACTATTGAAGCCTACATGTAAGCACTCGTTCGCGAGAATGGCTATAAATATATAGTTATGAATGACCGCAGAAGATGACATTTCACATACTCACGTATCATCATCATCATCTCGCCAGTCTAACGCAAGGTTACGTGTTTGTCATAAAGTGTACCACATGGCTGTGGTGGATCCATTTTAGTCATAACCCTGGCGGCGACGCAAGCATGACAGCAAGCAAAATACGCAAACTCAGTAGAGTCCTCAGTGATAACTGGAACCCTAATATACCGTAAATGCTCTAATAAACGCCCCCTTTCTTATCAACGCCTCCTATCCATTAAACGCCCCTGGTGTGGTGGAAAGTTTGAAATGGACGCCCCTGTCTAATAAACGCCTCCCCTCCTCCCCCCGCCCACAAAAAAAGGAAATTGTTCAGCTGTAAAGCAAAATCGTGAAATTTATTTAACACCTTGGTTACTTAAATGATTCAACGAAAATCAACCAATCAGTAATTCAATAATAATCACTATCAATCAATGGCAGTGATATTGGAAATCAGTCAGGTCATCACCGAGTCCGATGTCGATAAAGCCAATTGTGAAAACAACGTTGACACAGATGACGACGAGGACATCGATATAGAACTTTGAACTTGCCGTTTCGCCGCATTGATATAGAACTATAAACTTACTGTTGTCGCCGCGTTGATATAGAACTATGAACGTTTATTTGGATTTTCTAATTTTTACGGTGAACTTGAAATAGACGCCTCATATCTATTTAACGCCTCCACTTACACCACAAATATTTAATAAACGCCCCGGGCGTTTATTAGATCATTTACAGTAAGACAAAAATTAACAAGTAAATCAGTGGCTCGGGGTATGGTGTTTGTGCTTATATTTGTGTCGCCAGCGAGGAGCAGGCTTAAATATTACTTAAAATAAATGGCAAACCGTGAACACCGGTGAGGACGAATTAGTTGCCGAGCTTAAATATAAATAAGAACTCGCATCATTTTAAGACGGTGTCTTTGAAAAGACTGTACAACTCACTTCCACTTGAATTGTTTCATATCAAGATTCGCTCTCACTTCGCTTCGTCCTTTTCTTTCCACTCTCGTTCATTGTAACTCTTTTCTTTAAGCCAGCCGTAGTCTTGTTTGTAGCTGTTAATTTTATTTACGTTTTAAAACATGTGATAATGATAATTTTTACCATTCTGTAAATAGTGTAATGCAAGTAGTGCAGTATTGTTCCGTAAGCACCGTTAGTTTGTGTTAACTGTGGTAGAAATGTTATTAATTGTTTCCAAGTAGTGTTAGTATTTAATTGTAATAAGGGTTAGTGCAAGAGCTAATTAGTGTATTTAAAAAAAAAAAAAAAAAAAAAAAAAAAAAATTGCTCTGCAACCGAGGCAAATTGCAATTTGGAATTGATCTTTAAACCCATTGACTCCTGCAACGTCCCCCAATGACGAGTAAAATCGTTTGGCGTCAAACAGAGCATTAACTCTATCACAGCTTGTAATTCTTATTCCTGGGACCACTACCACTACTACCACAACTACCACTACTACTACCACCACCACCACCACGACCACCACTACCACTACTACCACTACCACTACCACTACCACTACTACCACTACTACCACTACTACCACTACCACTACCACTACTGCTACTACTACTGCTACTACTACTACTACTACTACTACTACTACTACTACTACTACTACTACTACTACTACTACTACTACTACTACTACTACTACTACTACTACTACTACTACTACTACTGGTCTGTTGTTGATGTCGTCGATAAGTTGTTTGTATGGTGCGGGAAGTTGTAGGCATCGGCTTAGTGTTGTTTGCTCTAATTTAGTATAAACCAGCTTTCCAGTCACGTATGTAACCCATTGAGCAGAGGTGGTCTGTCTGTAAACGGTTGTTATAGTTGATGTCACCATTTCTCGTCGCTCGTTTGCGCACAGTCCATCGTGTTCAAATTCATTCTGCAAAATTATCTGCAATCCAATCCAACAGCGCCACAACGCCCTTTTCTTAACGTTACAGCTCTTCAAAATTTGGATAGGGCAACATTCGTCCAGAATCTTGCATCTCAACGCAACTTTTTTTCACATGAGTCAACACAGGTAACCTTCTTTTTCTTGTCATCGTAACTTAGACAGGTTGCCAGAAACATTACCTAGGATTTTGACTCGCATTGTCACGGTCTTTCGGTTGGAGAATTCAAAATGTTGGACACGAAACAAAGCAAAATAAACTGAACTGCGGGGTAAAACTAGCGTTGCAGGAACAGTGTGCATTTTCACAAAAGGAACATAAAAAAGTAGCTTGCTCTTTGTGACAACAGTTCCCTAGTTTTTATCATAAATTCAAAACCGTTCGATCTAATGTTTGTTGTACATAGTGCTATTATTTTGATCTGAACATTCACGTTGATTCGAATTCTTTACATAAAGCCTTCATCCGAATTTGCTTTACTTTGTTCTTGCTTTGTAGCCCAAACACCCCTTGGGACAATTTCAAAGTCAAAGTCACGTCTTGTACATGTAGATAAATTTATCATGGATTACAACGGTTTACTTGGTGAATAAATCCGCTCATCCGATTGTAAAAAAAAACGCCTATTAAATTGATGAGTTACATCTCTCAGCCTACATAGATATCATTAATTTTTTTACAAGTTTCTCGTAGAAATATTGCTTTCTAGGAGCCACATTAGTAAGCAAAATAATTGGTACTTAACCAACAAGCAGGGAAGTGAGAAGCATGTGTCTGTACTTAAAGAAACGTCACAAACCTGGAAATTCTTTGAAAACAGGAATTTCAGGGCGGTTTGCGACGTCAAAATAAGGAACGCACCAACACCTCTTACAGCTCTTTGATGGGAAGAATGACTGCCTGTTTTCTTAACGTACCCTGTGTGGCGTGTAAAAAGTGCAATCTTGGCGCGGAAAGATGTGATATTTTGGAGATAATTAAAAAAAAAAGAAGGTGTTTAAGGAAAGAATGGTATTTGCTTAGTGTGCACTTTATATGTACATGTAGTTAACCAATCAATTATGGTCTGACTTACCTTCTCATTCACATAATCCAGTATCATTGAGCCAGGAAGTGGCTGTAATTCAAACGTTTACAATATACTGAGCACAACTAATCAACATGTACTTTAATCAGATCAATATACTTGATCGTACTGGAATTAGATCAGTTTGACCAATTTAAGGTAATTCCCCCTACTGCGTAAAATTTCTTGCGTCACTGGCGCGCGCATTAGCTCGCGCACATTGATAAAATGCCGGATTTTCACTGACGCCAAGTTTAATCTGTCAGGGAATGGCTATTTTCTCCTGAACGAGCACGGTGATGTGGGTTTTCGATGGGATACATGTATGTGTGTCAGCAATCGGAATTATGGCAGAGCAGAGTTTTTGATTGGATACATGGAGCAAAAGGTCTGGATTGAAGCAATTTCACTGTAATGTCTACTTACATGCATGAATTAGCCAATGTCCAAATCTGACCAAAATCACATTGATCTAATTCATCTGTATTCTTTCGACTATACAACACATGTACAACACTGACAATAAGGTAATCTTTATACAGTAATTTTCAAAAGGGATTCATTTGCACACTTTAATGGTAAGCAATAAAGTTGTCTAACATACTGTATGACCCAATTCTTTGCCAACCCTACTGGCGTCTTTGGGAGATGAACTCAAATTCAGGGTTGCATCAGACAACCTCAGTTAATGCGCATCACAATCAAACAATAATCATACCAAGATGAATCACTCTGTAACTTACTGTATATTGCCCTGGTGTGCTTGCAATATATATGGTGAACTGCTGAACTTCAACGCTCTGCTCTGAGGGATTGGCACCTATTTTAATCAAGAAACTTAATCTTAAACAACTTCAACAAATACTTAACAACTGTAAAATTGGTGGCATAAAATCAATACCATCATGACTTTTGTATGTATGTCACGCTTCCATGGACGTAAAAATTATTTAGTTTTCTCAACATTAACTTTGCTAAAGGTATCAATATGTTAGTCAAGGCATTTCCCTTCTTCAAGTTACATGTAATGGATTGTATTATTATTTTGAACTTAAATTCTAGTCTGAATGACCACACCCATTCAGTGACTTTCAACTAGAAATGGGTTTATAGAGGGGCTTGTAGCCAGTCCTACTTTTCTAACAGTTTCAACAGGAAACTAAGAACAGGACTTTTAGGATGACTAGCAGCCCCTACAGGGTCTCACCTAATTACATGTATTTTGATATCTTTTTAAAGACGGACCAAACCTTGAAAACGTTACATATGTACAGCTGCTACATTGCACAGGAACATCACATGCATGTACACTGTACTGAACGGAATGGGAGTTCCTACTGTACAGTGTATTTACTTATTTATAATAAAGAAAGAAAAAAATCCTGCGAAAGAGTATAGTACGGTGTAACTCACCAGTCTCATCTTGCTGAGATTCTAGGGCCAGTCTCATGGCCAAATATTTGGCAAGATGGTCAACTTTACGCAAACAAAAAGAAAAAGAAAGCAAGTTTTGAGTGTAATCCCATATATGATTATATTGTGCAGCAGGTCTAAAACAACAACAACAACAACAAAATTAATCACTGAAGTCAAAATATTATGCTGATTGGTTTTAATAGAAAAATCTGTTGGAATTAGGACTATCAAAAAACAAAACTCATGGTTTGTCTCCTGCCTTAGATTCATTGGTGATTTAACAGACAAATTAATACCAAGTTTTATGACCAATCAGTCAGACAACTCTTACATATAATTATATTAATATTTTTATCACACCAAAAAGCATTTTTAATAAATACTGGTAGCTTTAATCCAGCCATTTTAGCATAATATTAATTAGCCAATATCAAAAACACCATTAATAGGTCTCTTTGTTTGTCCCTCCAAAATGTTGCATAAGCACTGCATTTATTTTGTTTTGGGACTTATAATGGTCCCAAGAGAAACTGGAAACAATGCTTACGCAACATTTTGTAGGGCCAAACAAAGAGTATCATGATATTTTTGACATTGGCTAATACTGTATTACAAAGTATTATGTTTTGGAATGAAATTGCAAGCCATTAGTACATGTACATTGTACTCATGGTCGGTCCCCTGAAAATAAAATTAATGAATAAACTAATGGAAATACAGTGTATGACCATATGGAATCATGTAATGACTGAACTTGTAACCCCTTTACAACCACCTGCCTGCTTTCTATGCAATGACACCGTGTAAATGTAAAGCTCTAATCCAACTTGCCTTACATGTATAATACTGTGGGTGTGTTTGATTTTTTTTTGTAGATAAAACAAAAAATTCTTGCTATGCAGGCTAGTGTGTACATGGTCAATGAAAGAGGAGATCTCTCCATGCTCACCTGAAGCATTAGCTGTAGTTTTAATGTAACGAGTTTGCTGTGCCACTGTTTCTGGATCATGGTCCTTAGGGTGTGGCTTGAACACCAGCTCAATTTCCTTAAAATGAGTTCATTTTGTTTAACATGACTTGTGGCTATAAACTGTGCTCTAATAATGATCCCCTTAAACGTGTTATTATTTTTACATGTAAGGTGATACACAAAATACATGTAATATCAGGCATGTTAATGCCTAGTGACTGAAAATGCATTTTATCATGGGAAAAAAAAAACAACAACAACAACAACAAAAAAAAACAAATAATTATTTTCTTTACAAGGAACCACACATATGAAATCTGGGAATTTTTTTGTGGTGTATAACCAAGGAACAAGAGGATGAAGTTGGGTTGAAACTTGAAACTTTGGCCAAAAAAAATATATCCCCAAATATTCAATCTGGATAAAAATCATCCTGCTAAATTGCAGACATGAGGACAACATTTTCTTGAATCATGTGATAATTATGGCAAAAATTTTCATTTACATTGTATCAATGCAAAGTGAAAAAAAAATGTTACCTGCATTGAAGGTTTTCGTAGCCAAGGTCAAATTAAATGATGATATCAGGAGATAAAATTAATATCAACCAAAAAAAAATATGACTAAAAATCCTACAAAATGGGAAAAACTCTGAACTTTTGTCCATGACTACAGTAGCTTGTAAACTTACAAGGTACATTCTGTACTTTCTTCACCTACACTGTATGATGTTTGTTTTATTATGTAGTGATGTGTCAATTTTGATTACCGGTACATGTAAGGTTTTCTATATTTTGAAAAATATTTGTGCAAGTAATAAATTATTGTTATAGACCTGTGTAACTGAAGAGCAGTGTTTTTTTAAACTAAGTATTGTTAGCTGTAGCATTATTTTGTTAAAAAAATATGTACATGTATAACAAATGGAAAAGCCTGTCAACAGGCAAAATACAAAAATAATCCAGTTTCACTTCCTTTTACATGTACAGGTTGTATATCATACCACTGGAACTGCTACAATGTACAGTATACGTGTACATGTATTAAAGATTTACACTTAGGTCAGATTTAACCTTTAAATACATCCAAATGTAATACAACATTAATGTACATGTAAACTTTCTCTGTGTGTTTCTGAAAGCCCTGAGAATCTTAAGTAGTAATCAATTCCTTTGAATCGCGAAAAAAAAAAAAAAAAACTTTTAGACAGGTTGTAAGGTGCGGATCATGGTCTTACAAAATGGCTTTCTCTCCAACCAATGTTGGGATTTTCCAGTAATCTAACCTAGTAATTCATATGGTAAAACAATGATCCAGTTACTGGTAAGTAGTCTCACATTTAGAGGTTCTGTGGTTTCTGCAGTTGCTTCTCCAGTGGAATCCAAGGTGTCTGTTCAAAGATACATAGAAGAAATGAAATGAAATGAAATGAAATGAAATGAAATGAAATGAAATGAAATGAAATGAAAGTGCATGTTATGATTTTCAAATGGAAATATTTCTGGCACTTGTGTCTTTTGAAACAAGGGGAGTCAGGATGGCTTAACGGTAACCAACTGCCCCTTCCACCTCTGTAACCCGGGTTCAACCCTAATCTTGGCCATGAGGTTGTACATGTATGTGGGCTGAGCTTCAGTCGATCTCAGTCTGACTCTTAGGGCTTTTCTCCCGGTACTCGTGTTTTCCTCCCTTATCAAAAATCGACTCTACCGTAAGTCAATAACATCCGCTGGGCGCAGATACCCTTAATAGGGGTAATCTCTGGTATCCTTCCCTTTCATTGAATTAATGAATAAAGTTGCTATTACAAGTATTGTGGGTAGATTTGTCCCAAGCAACTTTAATAATTAAATGTAGTGCTAAATGCGGTTATACAGGGTACATGATCGTATTAACATTTAAATAATTTATTATTAATTTTTTTGTTGAAAACTGATTAGTGAAAAGGAGACAAAAAATCTTGTTCATCAAAAGAAAATTTCAAACAGCATGTACTGTAGCTGCTTGATGCACGTTATTTTTATTGCAGATAAAATAAATAAATAAAATTAAAAAATTGCAAAGGCACAATCTACTGTAACTAAGAAATCAGACAAGTGTAAGATTTTACATTTTGTAGTTTTGTTGTCCAAATGATAAACTCATGCTGTACTTTTAGTGAAAGCTCAACTGCTATTACGCCGCTGAAAACTGTTCTGAAGCTGAAAAAAAAAAAAGCTTGTTTTCCTCTCTCACATCCCATAAATTAGTTTGTGCCCAGGTCTGGCAGAACTTGAGAAGTGCCTGCTCTATTAAAAATGACTCGCAAACCAAAGCTACATGTGCAACTTCTCACTTGGTAATAAAAAGGCCGGCAGAAGATTCCATTTCCAGAAAATTCACAAAAATCCTTACAATAATGTTTATGGCCTTTTGACTCATGAATTTTTCATTTGGGCACAGTACAATGCATTACATGTACTTACTGTTACTAGCACTAAGGTTGATCCATTTTCTTCCAAACATCATGCAAGAAATCACTACCATTCTCTAATTTCTCAAATAACATAAACATGTACAGCACTGTATCGTAGTAAAATAATTATGAACTGTGCATGCCTAGCCTGAGCTTGACTTACTTTCACTTGCATCTGATTCAGGATCAGATGATGTCTTCTGCCTCTTACGTCCTGTGGTACTGCCTCCCTCCCCTGCAGATGGTTGGCCTGTGGAACCCGGTGTTCCTGGACCTCCTGCTCCAGCTACATGTAAACAAACATGAACAGGAATTAAACTAACAATTACTGTGCAAAGAAAATCTCAGACTTCTCTTCCCTGGTGAAAATCCTTAAAGGATCTTTAAAGATCTTCAAAGATCTTCAAAGACCTGACAAAGATCTTTAAAGATGAGGATCTTCACAGGATCCTTGAAGGATCCTTATAGTGATCTTGAAAGAAACCTTAAAAGGATCCTCGAAAGATCCTCAAGGATTGTATGAGGATCCTTTAAGGATCCTAAAAGGATCTTCAGAGGTATCTTCAAAAGATCTTTATCGGGATCCTTAAAGATCCTATGAGGATCCTTCAAGGATCTTAAAAGGATCCTTAAAGTGATCTTGAAAGGATCTTTGTTACGATCCTTGAAAGACCTATGAGGATCCTTCAAGGATCTTAAAAGGATCCTTATAGTAATCTTGAAAGGAACTTTATTAGGATCCTTGAAAGATCCTATGAGGATCCTTCACGGATCTTAAAAGGAACCTTAAGGTGATCTTGAAAGGATCTCTGTTAGGATCCTTGAAAGATCCTAGGAGGATCTTTCAAGGATCTAAAAAGGATCTTTAGAGTGATCTTGATCCTTCAAGGATAAGGATCTTATAAGGACCTTTATGGGAGTGAAGTGTATAAAATCCCTAAAGATCCTATGAGGTATTACGTACATGTACCCTCAAGCATCGTTAAGGCACCAAACTTTGAACATAAAAATAATCACGCTGTACAGGAATCAATTAAAAAGAAAACTTTTATTCTGATGTAATCCATTGATTGTCGGAAATATCAGTAACAGATTAACTTGTTTGATGAACTCGTAATAGCTGCAGGCCGGGCCAGAAGCAATATGATACAGTATACTCTCGAAATATCAAAGAATTCGTGTCAGCACGTAATCCTTTAAAAAAAGACCAGGGCTAAAATACAGAATTCAGGGCCACATCTAGAGACTCTAGTGATGAATCGGCTCTATCAGTATCTTTTCACATTCCTTTAAGGGTTAATATGATGAGTCTGCTATGACTTTTGCTCACTTTTTCTTTAAAGTACAGATGAATCGGAGGGTTGTAATCCTCCGCCATCTTGGATAACACGCGAGAGATAAGACTGTAAACTAGTGAGCCATTTCCCTTTTGGTCAGCAGTCACCAACGATTGCTCCTCTTACAGTTCGGCGGTTTTATTTAAGTTTGAATCAAGGAGCATTAATCTTATGATTCATGATTGTTTTACCCTTTAAATGCTGATTCAAAACGAGGAAATGCGTACAGCAATCCAAGTACAAAGGTAGGCGCTAATTATAAGCAGATAATATTTGAGTTGATGACTTATTGTCCTTAAAAATGATGATAGACTAATTCGGCTAACTCAACCAATTTCAAATCTCTCGGGGTTAAGATTCTTTGTGTGTTGAATTTGCATGACAATGAAGCATTCACATTTAAAATGATATGGAAATACTGGAACAAAACGTTTTATTCCGAAAAGATTTTAATTGCGTACAACATTGAGTTAGCCGAAATTCGAACTTTTCAAACTTCAAGTCCCAAAATAATTTGACATGTACAGGCAAGGATTATAATTCGGCTTACTTGCTATAATCCTGTGAAAAATAGGTGAATGTTTAACGAGATTACTTAATAAGGTTTATATCAAAAGAGTGGTTGTTGCAAGTTATATGATTGGCAAAGGATCCCTTCGATTCTCTGTAAATGCTACATGTGTCTGAGGTTCATAGCAATTTTCAAATTAAAGGTTAGGTGATGCACATTTATTTCCACTTCCACGGCATGACTTGCGAGTACATGTGGAATTCATGATAATCAATATGAGTAATTTGCCCTTATGGTTTTGTTTTTCTTTCAGGATGCGTAACTGCAAAATATTCAGAAAAAGTTCTAAAAAAGCAGCCTCAGCCGACAATAGCACCAAATACTGAGTGAAGAAAAAAAATAGTAATAAAAAGATAGATAAAATGAAATAAATACAAATGTGTTAGGTAAAATCAAACGTTATTGTTGTAGTACATGTACTTGTACTTGTAACGTTTCTCTTTCGCTGTTTTTCTAGGCTACAATTTAAGGTTTTTGTCTTATTTTTAAGAAACATTTTCTCGATAAAAATGGCTGTTTGTGAAAATATTTTGAATATTCCCAGCCATATCTTCGATATTAATGAGTACTTGACAAAAACTGTATGAGTATCTATATTTTATCTCTATTGTTTCTATGATTATTATTCAAGTCATATTATTGGTAATTTTAAGAAATTGGTTTACTGTATGCAGCTAAACTTCTAATTAATGGATAACCATATGTGACCAAAATAACTCCAAAAGCTACTATGATTGTCAGTTGAATAAGATGTGAGCAAAGTTGTCACAGAGTTTCAATGTTAAAACAACAATGTTGTCAAAGGCAACTTGATCCACATCAAGTCTGTGAAAAACAATAGTCAATGCATCATTTGTTCAGGTTTGTTAGATTTTTATTGTATTCTTCTCATCCCTTTGACCCAGGAGTTAGACAGTGCACATTTTTGGATAACAAGCTAAGGTGATAAGCCTTACCAAACTTCACTTGCATCTTACTCAAGTGATAATCGTAGTGTGTGGCTGTTTTTCATTCAGTTCAAAAAAGAATACTAGCAAATAAAGTCGGGTATTGATTTCCCATGATTCATCATTGTTATTTTACTTCAATCATACTTAGCATTATAACATAAATAGTTTACAGACAAATGAAGCATTTTATGTATTGAAGTTTCTCTTTTACAGGAAGAAAGCTCCTTTTTCCAGGTGTTTAAATAAAAGAATTTTGTACATCAAGCTGCAGTCCAATAAGTGCAATTCAGGATGAGAAGGTGGACAATAAAATTAATAATCTTGGCTAAGTTCCTGTAAAGTCCTAAATGATATTTAAACATAAACATCCTCAAGGATCTTGCACATGATCTTGGCAAGGGTTTTTGAAGATCCTCAAGGATCTTGCACCAGATCTTTGAAGATCCTTAAGGATCTTGGATATGGTTTTTGAAGATCCCCAAGGATCTTTGGTAGGTTCCTTCAACATCCTCAAGGATCTTTGATGATCTTCAAAGATCTTGGTCAGGATCTTTAAAAATCCTTGAGGTTCTTGTACAGGATCTTTGAAGATCCTCACGGATCTTGGACAGGTTCTTCGAAGATCCTCAAGGATCTTGGACAGGATCTTCGAAGATCCTCAAGGATCCTTGAAGATCTTGGCAAGGATCTTTGAGGATCTTGGCAAGAAAAGCTAAGATCTTTAAGGATCTTCAAGGATCCTAGGTAGGATCCTTGAGGATTCGACAAAAGATCCTTAGAAAGATCCTCAAAAAGATCTTTGAGGAGTCTTTAAGGATCTTCAAAGATCCTTCAAAGATTTTCACCAGGGTTATTCACTCATCTCATACTGTGCCCAAGACCTTTGAATGAGCAGTTTTATTTCTTGTAGCAGTAAAAAAATTAATGATGAAGTTGGGTTTATAACTTTTTTTAGCATGTACAGTCATTGTAAACAAGAAATGAGGATTGATTCCTTGTGCATGAACTGACGAATACCAGTAATGATTAACTGAACAGTAATTATAATTATTATAATAATATTGTTATTGTTCAAGCCACAAACAAGTCATAATCCTTTTTAAAACTACATGCAGCTTACTGATAACTGTGTACAGCTGTACACATGTACACAATGTCATGTAGTTATGCATGCAGTGACTCTCATGCATCAATTCATGAGGTACATGTAATATTAAATGTAGATTGATGAGCAAATCATCGACTTAAGTCTAAGAAGCTGGGTGTACGTATCCACAGACAATCTAAAGGGGTGGGTCTCTAAATATTTTCCACTTGAGGTCTTCAGCTTCACCAGTGTCTTGACCTTAC
>OX421447.1:19274289-19304289 GCA_949126865.1 Montipora capitata
ATAGATACTGTAAAAGTACATGTACATTTGAATTGTTAGCAAAATGTTAAATTTTGGCCTTGACCTCATGCATGATAGCTACACTGTAAGCCAATGAGAGTTTGCTCTAGATATCTTCAGGAGGCACAACTCCATTCCCTTTACACACAAGTATTGCGAGGTCATATTTTGTTTGGTTAAACCATTGGCAATGCAATATGGAATGACGACTTTGCATCTAAAATTTGAGAAATTGTGACTGAGTTTTAGTACAGTGTACCTTGTTGTAAAATTGAGAATGAATTTTTGCATACATGACTGTTATAATGTAATTTTGAGCTCTGCTTCATATTTATTACCAAAAAATGTGAACACAAAGGCATCCTACATGTACATGTATGAAAGAGGTGGTTTCTTAGGTGCATGAGGATGATTAGTTTCCTTAATCAGTCTTTGACACACACAGAGACATGAGACAGTAATAATTACTATTATTATGTGCAGTGAAAACTCAAATGGCATTATCTGTCCCTACTATTCAATTAAATTGACTGCTTTGATGTGTATTGCTTTTAAGTCCTTTGTGAGCAACTTTACCTAGTATGCATGTGGAGTGATGAGATAATTAATTTTTTCCCTGTACTTAACAGAAGACATTCAAAGAAAAACTGTAAATTGTAACAACATACCCACTTCTTAGAGCTGTAATGATACACTCTTGACAGAATCTGTGCAAACACTTAAAAATACCAAAAACTATTACGGTTAAATACAAAGGAGGTGCGACTGTGATGTGAGGTTTGACGCAGACAGTGCAGTCATGTCAGGACCCAGGGGGATAAAAAAATGTGTTGTTGACAAACTACGGTCTAGGGCCCCAGTTAGGGCTCAGTTCATTAAAGCGGGCAGGGTTGCAAAGCTGGTGAAAAAGTTCTTGAAACCGTCCAACATTAGCTCTCCCAACCATCTTGCGAAAGCCAGTTTGGTTTTGATTGAGTGAACAAACTATGACCTGAGGTTGCTTGCAGGGCTGCTATTGCGTTGTTGGTGGGTTAAAATGAAAGTTTAATCCTTGTCTGTTGATTCTGATGTGGAATTGTAACCATGGGAACATTTTATCCAGGAATATTTGACTCAATTTGGTGGACTCCTGAGAATTTAGTGTTCATCCTTGGGATTGTATTATAACCGTTGACAATTACTGTCAGGTAATAATAATAATAATAATAATAATAATAATAATAATAATAATAATAATAATAATAATAATAATAATAATAATAATAATAATAATAATGGAAATTCCCACATACCTCTTTTGTTGTCATTGTGTTTTTCAGCATGTCTAAGCAAATAGGGCACATGAGTTCACTGTGAAGACTGCGCGGTGAGATGGAAATCTCAGTTCCATCTGTAATGGCCTCTTGAGGTGTTCGGTGAAGCTCATACAGACTCAGCTCTAAAAAAATTGTTTACAATTATTATTGTACTAGCAGTTAATTAGAAGCACACTGATTTTAAAAGGGCACTGTTATGCTAAATTTGCTGTTTCAGATGAAAAATGGGTAAAAATCTAGATTTACTACCTTTACATGTAGCTCACACATACAACATTCCTGACAACTGTAAGGAACATATTTATGGCACAAAGAGCTTCTAGATTTGTATTTAAGTTTTGGTGTCCTTCTGAAGACAATGTTTCCAAACTTGAAAAAACTGGCCAGTTTTTTCAAGTTTCAATCCATTTCCATCTTTTCCATCCTTGGCGGCAAACAACAAAGAATAGCTTCAATACACTTCAATGGTCTTTGACAACAAAACTACAGCATTATTTTTTTCATTGATGCAAGGACGTCTTTTAGTGTTTTGAAGCGGTCAGTGTAAAACGCAGACTGCAGACCGGGGGTAAAATGAAGACTGAGGTTATAATTTAACTGTTGAAAAAGCTCAAACCCATTAGAAATGCTAACAGTAATAAGCCTAAATACTGTTTTAGGCCTAAGGTTAGCATTTCTAAGGGGTTTGAGCTTTTTCAACAGTTAAGTTATAACTTCAGTCTGCATTTTACCCCTGGTCTGCAGTCTGCGTTTTTGAAGTTTGGCTAAAATAGTGCCACACTGCTCTTTTAATAAGCATCACAAAGTGTCCCCTTACTCTTCTCCCCAGAATGGCTGGTGTTTCACATACCGGATCCGAAATAATTAATGTCCATAAAACAAAAGAACAAAGCGAACATAACAATACCTAATTATTAGCAAAGCCTAATCGGAATAACAATGGTTTTTTTGTCCTCTGCCATTTTAGTCCGGTATGTGAAAGTCTAGTAACCCCAACTTCAACAAAACGCCTTAAACCCATGGACTATCAGGGGTTCCCCATTGACGAGTAAAATCGTCTGCCATTAGACAGAGTAAAATACCAAGTACGGCCGGTTCTGGTTAATTAATTTATAGGAATAGCCAATTACACTACATGTAATTAACAGATAATCACTTCTCGTCTCTTTGAAAAACTTCACCAGTTTACAACTGAAAAATTCAACCTATCTGTGAAACTGTATGACGCTAAGTGAACTCCATCATTTGAAAGAGGAATCCAGAAAATCGAAAAAACAACGAGAGTATTATTGAGCTTGCCGGTTTACTACAATGTGGAGTGTGTCATCAAGACATAGATTTTAACATAGTTCATTGACGTAAAGTATAAAATATACCTTATTTTTTATTATCTTACAAAATAAAAAGCCTTATGATTATAAAAAGGGGTGCAGGCGTGCTGCACGGAAGTCTTACAGCTGCTTTAATTTGAGTCAACGAAAGTGCTTTTCGCTATGTGTGGACGCTATTGAAATTATGCTAGCAAGCTTACGATATACTCACCCCATGATTTTGGCTGCTGGACTGGTTGAGGTGTCACTGGAATTGCCATTTCTGATAGTTTATTCTTAAATAAAATTGTAATTTTCAAAATTATTCAACAAGGAAAATGTCAAACCCCATCAGACATTGCGAAGCCAAGTTGAACTTGAACTTGAAGGCGCGGACACCAAGCATGACCCAATTGCTTTGGAAACGAAATTCCGTGACATCTTCGAGTATTTCCTTTTGAAGCCCTCGCGTGTTGTCAGCCTTGTTCTTGAACTGTTTGTGGTGGAATTATTTCGATCTGAACGTGGCTAGCTTATCGATGTAAAAAAATGGCATAAGCTCACTACATGTATGTTTAATTTGAGATTATTTGTTTATCTGCAACAACTTTGCAATTGGTTGGATCGGAAGCTTAATTGCATTATTCACTATACATGTACGTGAATGCAAGTTATGAATGGTGATAATTATCATGGAGAAATACGAAGTCATCTCGACTCTCGGCAAAGGAGCTGGTGGAAAGGTCTTTCTAGCAACAGAGAAAGAAAGTGGAAGGTTTGCATTGTAGCTTTTCTATGGCGATCGATCTTTTCAATAAGAATGTTGCAGTGGCTGGTAACTTCGACTATAGCACAATGCAGATTAAAACTCAGTCTTTTAAATTTCCTATCCTTGATTTAGTTTTAAAGACATATCTTCCTTCATTTGCTTAAACATTTCGACCTTATTCTTAGGAATAATAATTTAAGCTTAATTTTTATTGATGTAATACGTGTATATACGCTTTCTGTAACAGATGTACGAGAGTCATTTACACTTATGGTCATGCAGGGTAATAATATTTATTTGTTTATTTCTTTGATCATGAGCGGGCGGTATCCTGAGAATCCTGCAATTTTGATTGGTTGCGGGAATGGGCAGTATTTTCCTACAATTTTTTGTATGTGCTGACCACGGTCATGGTAACCAACTACGCTAAGCGCAGAGTGAAGTTAATAGTTTCTCCTACCTTCTAAAAATAGAATTTAGAAATAAATAAAAATGTTATTCACCGGCCTTGGTCAGTCCGTATTGGGAAAAACTGTGCCCTCTGTCTCGAGTACTCAGTGCCCTCGGCCTCGGGCCGTACTCGAGACCTCGGGCACTGTTTTTCCCAATAAGGACCTCCCGGCCAGTGAATAACATAAATGTAATAACCCAATTTATTCTTGCATTTGGATTAGTTCTTGCCTATGATCTATTAGAGGACAGATGCATGATTGACGTCACCATCAGCTTTTATGCGAGTAAAGTTTAATTCTTTATTATATAAAACAAATAGATTCCATGTTGCTGTGTGTCTGTCCAGTAATAATAAATCACAGAAGACGTCAAAATGTGGTAAGAACATCAGTGACACACTGGCTATCGCCTCGACGGTGCCACTTTTTTGTTCCTACCACATTTTGACTTTATCTGTGATCTATTACTGAACAGACGCAGTCGGCAACATGGAATCTATTTGTTACATGTACATGTAAATCGAATGATTTAACAGAGAGATGTACATGTAGTGCAATAAGTTAACCTGGTGTGAGCCTGTAATGCAATTGAAACCCAGTACCTGGCCAGCGGCCAACTTAAAAAGAAAAAAAAAAAACCGCTGACCTCGATGAGCTCTAAACTTGACCCCATGATATGGTACAGTGATCATACAGTGACCGAAACCAAATTTTCTTGCAGAGATGGGTTACCATTCCACTATACATGTAAATTCATTGCTGTAAAGTGTTGATGAACATCAGTGCTGATGGAGTCATTGAAAGTGGGATGTATGCCATACATGTAGTCATTCTTTAGAATAGCAGCAGGTTAATAACCTACAGGTCACGGGTCACAGGTCACAAGTCACAAATTTATTGTTGGTGTTCATAATTTTAAATTCTGTCATTTAATACTGATTTAATTTCCAAATTTGCTTTCATTTGTGCCAGACAAGCTAATCATTACATTCTTTATTTAATTAAAGACGAAAATAATTATTGTAGTCGGTTTATTGATTGGAGTGAGAATTGACCAAAACTCTAAATTGATCTAAAAAATAGTGTGATCTTGATTAGAACTACCAAGTGCTTGATGTCACGAGCATTAGTTTTGTTATTATTACCCTTTTAGAAATAATTATGCAAGAAACACAGTTATGCATTGACAATTTTATGCAACAATTCATGTACATGTAAGATAAAAGGAAATATGGACTGCATCAAATCACTTCCAAGTATTTGCAGATAATAGCACAAAGAACTAGATACATGTATGCCATTTAGCCAATGAGATATTGTTTCACTCTACACTGTAGGTATGTTGCTATTAAAGAAATTTTGTTGGATCCAAAAAAACCAAATAGGACAAAAGAGGCGGTTTTAAAAGAAGCAAGGTAACTATAAGTTGTACCACAAGTAAGATTATATGTATCAAATGGAAATTGTATGAATGTGAGTGCATTTCCTGATTTATGGGCACAAGTGATTGTTAAATGAAAGTTCTCAAAATTGCACTAGCCGTAGGCAAGTGCAATTTCAGAAGTAAAAAACATCACAAGTGGTCAAAAGCACAGAATGAATGAGCAAGTTAATTTGATTTTTTATTTATTACATACTCCGGATATTTACTCTTCTGTGTGTCCATAGGAACTTCTGTATTGCACTCTAGATATAAATAGGGTTAAATGCAATTTAACTTAATTAACGACCAGGAGCAAGTTGCACACTCCAGTTTGTCTGGCGTGGCGTTGCGTTGCGTTGTGTGGCGCTAACGTTAGGGTTTATCAGTATTTTGGGGGTGTGCCTGCAGCGTGTTTTAGCGTGTGCGTGTGTTATTTGCACGTGGAGCTTTTCCGGGGCGTCTTCTGGCAGTTCTAGCGGTCAGCGGTTCTTTTGCATATTTTGCGTGCGCCTGCGCATGTCCTCATGGTTTTGCTTGGCTGAGCATTTGGTGTGTTTTGGCGCTCGGGTGCTTTCAAGTATTTCCCCGCCCTCCTCTCCCTACTCAGGGGAGTCAGGGCCCCTCCTTTATAATTTTTTCTATTGAAGTCACTGTTCAGTGTGACGGGTGCTAAGATTTGGGGTCTGGTGTGGCGGGCGTGGCTCGTGGCTGGGTTGCGGGTAGGGCAGGGTTATGGGGTGTTCCACCGACCTGGGTTTGGGTCGTTGGTAGCAGTCCCCAGATCCTTGGGCACCCAACTTCCAATTGCGACACAGGCGTTAACCTCTATTACACTCTATACCTTGATTATGCCTTTAACCCATTGACTCCCAGGGGTTCCCCATTGACGAGTAAAATCATCTGGCATTAGACAGAGTAAAAATTTAATACTAAGTCTGGCCGGTTTAGGCCAGTTTGGGTGTGAAAGAGTTAAGTAATGTAAGTGTAAATGCATTCCAGAGGCATAATCTTTTAATAGGGAAAAATGATACCATACCTTTATGCAAAATGGTGACATTCACTATAACATACATCTGTACATAGTTGTTTTGAAATTCAAAATGTTGGCATCCATTTAGAGGAGGTACATAAGTACAAACGTGGTAAATGGCAAAGTCTCCATACTTTATATAATAAATAGTGGATTAACCTGCACCAGGCTGGAGATGCTCAAATTACATGTAACTGCATGAAAGAAATCTCTCATAGATATTTGAATAAACCTTTTTTTGCAACTGACAAGTATTTAACCCATTGACCCCTGGGAGTGAGACTTACATTTAAGTAACATATTTTACTCTGTCTAATGCAGGCAATGTTACTCATCAACTGGGGTCTCCTAGGGAATTATTTTGAGGTGTCAAATGGGTTGATAAACAATTATTAATTTGTTGTAAGAGTGACTATTATAGTCAACAATAGTAGTATGCTTGTAATCTACATAATGGTACGTATGTGTACTGCATGTGACTAATTAATTTAGTGCATTGTTTTTGTTTTTTCTTTTAGCATTTTAGGCCATTTAAAGCACCCTCATGTTGTCTCTTTACTAGGATCTTTTTTCGGTCCTGATGATGAACAGCTTTTTATTGTCCAGGTATTAGCAGAGAAGGTTATTTTTAGTAAAATTTCAAGTGAACATTGTTAGAGAACTTTTATTGTTGTACCATGATCATAAAAAAATATACTGTACAGTTATCTGTCATGTTGGATCTTTGTCATCTTATACCTGTAACCTCACAAAAACTAAAAAAAGAAGTCTTGGGTTAAAGGTGTATAGAGAAAGCATCGTTCTACTTTTGTTCATGAGATACATGTACGGACGAAGAGAAGAAACAAGTTTTTCTTCCAGTACTCCGATTTTCGTCCGTCATCAAAATCGATTCTCAGTCAATTACGTGCAGCTGCCGGTGGATACCCTCGATGGGGATATCCTGTGGTATCCTTTCCTTTCATCAATTGAATTGAATGAATAAAGCTGAATTAAAACTGACAAATAATTTTCTTCATTTAAAGCTATTCTTACTATTATAATAATTATAATTACAATTAGCAATCATGAAAATTACTCTAATAAAGCTAATAAAATGACCTTCTTCCCAAATCATTAATGTGTCAATTAACAGTCATACACCTTAGTCACAAAAATATTTAGAAATTATGCTTTCACCTTGTGCAACTGTCATACACAAATGTTACAGTACCTCACTTGCAGTACTCAGTATTACATGTATTTATCCTTTGTAACGGTTTTTTTGCATTTTGAAGGATTTCTGTGATGGTGGAACTCTACAAGATAAGATTTTTGCAGCTAAAGAGGTTGAATTTCATTTTTGTTTATTCAATTTTTCTTGCAAAATTTCCTTTAAGAAATATTGATAACTTACTAAGTTTATACCACCAAGGGAGGATCAAGTCTACTTGACAATGTTGATTTTCTGTAATAACTTGGTTAAAGACTTTTGTATAACTGTGCCTCTTAAAAATATTTATAATAATTTATTATTGCGTTGACATGAGCTATTCAGATTTGTTTGGATGGTGATTATTCCAGGCAATTCTGCTTTGTTTTTAAAAAGCATTTAAAACCATTTTCAGTCATTCACTATCCTTTGATCCCTTCTTGTAGCAAAAATCCCCATTGCCAGAGGAAAAAATCATGCAAGTAAGTGAAAACATTTTATTTTTACCCAAATAAAATACCAAGACTTCTGCTGGAAGGGATATAGTTTGCAATGTAATAGCTGTTAACTTATTATCATGCTGTCCTCTATGCAATTTTTGGGTTAATGGTACATGTAAATGATTTAATCAAATGGAGTGACAATTGCTAGATTTTACTCTGTCCAATGCCAGACGATTTTACAGGAATCAATGGGCTACAAAATCTTAAGAAACAGTATGTGCTCAAGTTCTTTAATAACTGTTTAATTTTAAATAGTATAGTAAGTTTCAGAGAACTTTAGGGAGCAAAAACCTACAATACTGTAAAAAAAACCAAGGTAGCAATTATAATGTAATATTTATGTCACAATGTATAGGCCATCTGCATTGTTACGATGGGACTTTCCAACTCAAGCTACATTTTTCAATTGAAAGTATTTCATGTGAGTTTTTTTCTTGTGGAGAAGAGTTGTACCTGCTAACAGGCCATCATCTGTTTTATTTCTTAAAGGTTCTGTAATATGGAACCAGTTGTACTGTTCCCTGAAAAAACAAAGCTACGAGGGATGCCACTGTAAAACAATCAACAAAAGACTGTTGGCTTGTTTTTCCCCTCACAGTGGCTTGGTTATTGTATATGTAAATATTGCAAACAGCGTAACACGGTTCTTTTCATAATGCAGTAAATTATAGTATTAATTGGGGGAAAATGGGCGCAAGGTGTCCCAAGCAGAAGTCACTCTGTATGATTTTGTCTGTTCAGTATTTTGTTTCCATTCCATTCAGCTTGTAAAGGTCTGTTGTTGGAAATTACTGATATAACGCCTTCCCCAGTTCATGCCATCTTTGTTCATACAGGAGTCGAGACCTGAGTGCCTTTTTTATCTTACCACCTTGTCTTAATAGTCGTCGCTTTGTCGTTTAATGGTTGCTTTTTTGTATTAACAGTGGTTTGTGCAAATAGCAATGGCCCTACATCATATACACTCCAAGAAAGTTCTTCACAGGTAACAATATATTAAATATTTTTTGGCAAATTTGGGTTACTAAATCTCCATCCTTTGAAACTGCATACTTGAACACCTACACTGAAACGCTGGAAAAACATCGGTGGAAGCTTAGACTCTAAAAAAAAGAAGACTTCTGAAATCCCATGTTATGCTTTAACCATGCAGTTACAAGTTTTCAATTCTTTTAAGTGTCAAACTAAACAATATACATTAAATTTAGATGAAAATAAATAATGAAAACTTCATTGTTTATTGATTAATTGAGTGATCATGTTGTTGTTTTGTGCATGCTTACAATACATGTAGTAAACAATCTGAGTGCTCCAAGCAACCATGGTTATCATATAGTAAAAATAACCGGCATGAAAAACTCATTCTGATTGGTTCAAGCAAGTTCAATTAAAAAAAAAACATGCTGAGTGCATTGTTGACTTATATTCAAGAACGCAGGCTTTCCTAAGAACACAATCTCCTTCGAAGCTGTTTTTTTGCGTGACACCACAAAAACGGCGTGTTGGCGCAGTGTTGTAAACTTGCTTTCCACCATTGTTGCCTGAGTACAATTCCCAACTCAAAAGCATGTTCAAATTCCTGATTGTTGACTCTCTCCTTGCCAATTTTTGTCTTCTTTGAGTAGTATGCTTTTCCCCACTAATCAGAAAAAAACATTTGTCTTCGCTTGCTAACAATTAAAATTCAGCAATAAAAAAATAGGGCTCACCGAGTTCGTTTTCGAGATATAAGCCTTTAAGACAAAATAAAGGTCATTTATACATGGCCCTTTTGTGAGGGTTGTCCCTGGGCAGCAGAGTGCTCTTTTGTATGTTCATGCCTAAAATGACGTAGATCCTAAATTTAGAGCATGAATTGGGGGACAATTCTCGCATTCTTCCTCTTCAAGAATAGTTTCACAAGAATGCGCTAAGTGTCTTCTTCCTTCTCTTTATTGTTTTTTATTCTGTCAGGGATCTCAAGTCGCAGAATGTGTTTTTGACCAAGAAAGGTGTCATCAAAATAGGTAGCTAAGTGTGGATTGTAAGCAAGAATGATCAGCGCTGTTGAATTGCGTTTAAGTCTGGATGTTTTTCAGAAGTTACTTGCCACAACTTAGTCGCTATTCCAACTGCCATGGTCATTTGTCATTTTAGAGTCGTGAAAACCTGCTTTCATAACACATACGATATTTCACAATCTTAGTGTTTTTCCCAATATAGTGGTTAATCATTACAGCTCTCCAATATTTTCCACGCTGTGATTGGCCAATTCAGTGGGCCATATTCCACGCTAAGGCTCCAATTCATGCTGTGCTTCCCTGCTCGGTTCAGGTGCCAAGAGATGTAAAATGAATATCTTAGTCTTCAGGGCCCGGTTTTTCAAAAGCCGATTAACGATAACCCCAGCTTAAAAATTAACCAAGGAGTTTATTTCTCTACTCCCAAATGCTATTGAACGCTGATATTCGGCGAACCTTTAAATTAGAGGAAGTCAATCTTGAAGAAAAAATATAAGACTAAGTAAAAGAAGCTTTCACCAAAACGTTGAAAACATGAAACAAAAGTTTACGCTAATCCTGGATTAAGTTAATCGGCTTCCGAACAACCGGGCCCTGGTTTTCTTTTTTTTTTTTCCATTTTATTAACTTATTGCGAGTTTCTAACTCGGTTGGGAGAGGACAATTTAGATAGTACGGTTTTTGCATACAACTTTCGCTTAAGCTTCCGCCCGACTTCATCTCAAATCATGTCTTGCAAGTCATACCTAATGCAGACGTTCTGGTGTCGTACACGTGCGAATGGTCGAATGTTATTACGTACTCCCAGTTTAAAAAAGTTTTTTTTGTGCCTGATTTAGGTGACTTTGGAATCGCCAAAATGATGGAGAACACTTTCGACATGGCACAAACATGCTGTGGCACACCTTGCTATCTTAGTCCTGAGTTATGCCAAGACATGCCGTACAGTTCCAAGGCTGATGTCTGGGTAATGCATGCACTTCAGTTAATTGTGCAGTTTGGTCAGGCGGCCTTAAATAGCTCAGATACGTTCTCAAAAAGCACTAAAATAACTAAAAAAGCACTAAAATAACTATTCCCATACAAATCCTTATAATATATTTCAACTGTAACAACACCAGTTTAAACGATATACTTAATACGAACTTCGGCATGGTGGCATATTGTAAGCTGCTCTTTTGATTTCTGGAAAAATCATTTCATGAATCCAGCAGAATCACCGTGTTTAGAAAACAAAGGTCACGTGATGAATTGTTGCAAAAGGCTCATTAAAAGTGAATAATCATAATCAATAATAATAAGGTAAAGTAAGACAAAATGTTTTTGCCTGTCCCTTCTTTAACTGCCACTCTCCTTTAGCCTGGGAAGAAAAACCCAGATCGCGCTTTAAGAGCTACTCACTGTCCCTTGAAGTAGGGAAAACATCAAAATTAATGTCATGCGGCCCGATCTCGTTGCTCGAAGCTTATTTATCGTTTTTTGGCTGAATTTGCGCTAGACTAACCCTAAGGGCGCTTTCCTTTTGTCAGAACTGGCCAGCCAGACCTGTCAGTTTGAAAGGAAAATGCTACAATTTGAAGGAATACTTGCATGGTAATCCCTCGCATTTTTCTGGAGGAGTATATATCATCCTTAAAGTGTGTTAATTTGAAAGCGTTGTAGAGTTAGTCCTTTCAAATGCCCGGCCTGGCCGGTTAGGTCTGTCAAATGGAAAGCGTCCTAAGATACCAAGTGATGACTTCAAGCAGTTTCTGATTCCTGGAAAAGGAAATACACTTTTCGTTTGAAATTAGACCCTTGAATTTCAGAGATATAGCCCGTTTCGTCATCGTCTTTTTTCGATATCCGTACTCTTGTTTAATTTGAAATTGCTTTTTAACGTTTCAGGCCCTTGGTTGTCTTCTGCTCGAGATGTGTGTGCTTCATTACGCTTTCAATGCATCCAACTTCGTCAGTTTGTTTTACAAGATTGTAAAGGTGGACCACGCGGTGAGTCTTACATGACAGCAGTAGTGGTGATGTTTTTGACACTGAGGGTCGTTAGAGATTTATTGCCTTATGGTTTTACATGATCCAGTGGGTACTGAAAATTTTTGAAGTATGTAGAACTTGGCAATTGATCTCGTCTAAACTGGATTAACAATTGGTGTCGGACTACTAATCACCAAGATCAGCGTGCGTTCATGGTCATGTTACCTGTAATGGTCATGGTCGGGGAACAGGGATTGCTTAGTGGTTATATCACTCAACAGACTTAACTGATTAGAGTGTAATGTGAAGTGCTAGTTTTCTACCCCTTATGAACCATGTGAGCGTTAGCCCTACTAATGGAAATGGGCCCACACAAGGACAGAGAAAAACTCTGACCAGGGTGGGAAATGAACCCACGACCTTCGGGTTAGATCACCGCTGCTCTACCGACTGAGCTACAAGGTCAGACGGGAGCAGGCCGTGGGAACTGAAGATGCACTTTCCTACCCCCGATGTGGCCCGGGTTCGATTCCCAGGGCGTCATGTGGGTTAAGTTTGTTGTTGGTTCTTTACTCTGCTCGGAGAGTTTTCTCCTCTCCTCAAAAACCAACAGTTCTAAATTCGAATTCGATCCGATGCGGGGCCTCCCTGAAAACCACTTTCGGTTGAGTGGAGCTTCGTGGGTAAATATCAAAGTTATTATGAAACAAAACTTCGCAGCACGAGCACGATCTAAAAATAAATATTAAATAAATATTATTTGGTACAGGGATTCGCTCACTTGCCTTATATTCTCTTAGTAATCACTGCATGATCAACCAGCAACAACTATAAATCCTAAGCCACACCAGCGTTTGGTACACAACTACAATTTTTGATAAAACTCGTTGAGAAAGTGTCTCGACTAGACAAAACATAACAACGAAAAAGTCTTTGAACTTTAAAATTTAATAAATCAACCAACGTTCTCTACTCCCCTTCCTTTCGCATGTTGGATTACAAAGACAGCGTTTCAGATCCCGTAATTAGTATTATTTAACGCGTTCGCCGTCCTATGACGTAGCGTCTTATGGGCGTTACCGAGGAAAACAGCTAATCTTGGATTATTGGAAACCTAAATTGCACTTCACTTACTGATCAAATGAATTTCCACAAGATGTTTAGTCAAAATTCTGACTAAGACTGACTTTTTCGCCATCATAAAAATTTATTTGTCAAGCGTTATTGACAAGAAAAATTCAAACTGCGGTTAGTATTTAATGGCGGATTGAAGTTAATCGCCTTTCAAACAACTGGACCTTGGTCTATTAACCAATTAAGGAGTTTGACTGCGCTCTGCACGTTCGTTTTTAAGGTTTAGATTTATTTTCCATTCTCAAAAATCGTCTCGTGAGTTGACAAAATTTGAGACTTTTGTTAACGCGAGCACGTGAACATGAATTAAACAGCGTTCACGCCGTTCAAGGGCTCTCGCACCAATACGTTCCACTTGTAAAACTTAGTGAAGACTGGGACAAGGGTGGTTTTGAGGGATGGTTATTGTAGATGTTACGTCAACATGTTTCTAATTCACCTCGGCGACAAAGGCGTGGAAACGACAACCGGAAGTAATGCGTTTTGCCTTTTATACATGGGTTAAATGGCTTGACTCTTGCGTTGATTCAAACATTTGGGCAAAACCTTACCCTTCAGAGGAATGCGGGCACATTTTTTGTTCAAATACCGCCTTTTCTTGACTTCCGAGATGAAGACCCTAGCTTCTGCTTAAGTGTTGTTTGGAACTCTAATGACACATCATCTTAAGCATGAGCGACGGTTAGTAATTTCACTAATAGAGCGGTTTTCAATTGAATGTCGAAAGTAATTAGCGAATTGCTTTGGTTTTGCATTACTTCACTCAGTGACGGTTCAAAGTTCTCGCGCCATTTTTTCAAGCAATCAGAAGTGATACCAAAACCAATCGTGGCTCGCGCGTGCACATTTTCCCTCACTTTGTGGCGGCTACGTGTAATTCCTTCGAGTTTTGGTTGGTTTACTGGATCCTCTCCGTCCTTTTTGATTGGCCAAAGTAATTAATTTGGTTTTGGTTTTACGTCACTCAATTGAAACCCGCTCCAAACTAGCGTTTTTTACAATTTCAGCCCTTTTTATGAGACAAATTTTTGAAAGGGAGAAGTGATCCTTGCACTCAAAAGGTTCCGTGCAAACGGTTGCAACAACTTCCAACAATGTAAGAATGTGCAGTGTTACATGGAAAGGATACGACCCATATAACTTTGTGAACTTACAAAATTAAATTTGGCTGCCATCTGGTTTTCTACATGTTATTGCGTTGCTATCTCCATGGAGACCATATCTAATGCGCGTGCGTGGCCCCAACAACGTTGGGAGAGCTTGCAAACGGATCCAACATTGTTGCGCTACACTTCGGTGATCACGGAACAAAAGAAATGTTGGGAGTTGTTGGCTGAAACGTTTGACCAGTTTCAAACTTCACGAGGCGACTCCCAACAACACGCAACAACATGCACCATGCAACGTGCAAACGGACGCAATATCTAATATCCAACAATGTTTCCTCAGTTTTCACGGGGCCAAAGTGCGAGGATCGCTTCTCCATTTCGACTATAACCCGTACTTCCAAATATATACATTTATTTCGCACAAAATATTTTGAACCCCAGAATGAAACCAAAATAAATGGCGTCAAGTTTACTCAGGCGAAATAATACAAAATTAGTCCTCACGTAATGACATTTTCCACACGTCTTTGGATTTGGATATTTCACATTGTTTGGCGTACTGCGACAAAGAAATGCGTTCAATTTGAAGCGAACTTGCTGAACGCTGTTCTGCTTGACTATTTAAGTTGTTGTTGCTTGAGCTCGCGGTGTCAGGACACACTTAAACTACCAGAATGTCCTGGCATGCGAGAAACGATGTTAAATAATTTTAGACAAACGATCGCTGGACGCTTTAAATACTTTTCTTTTCGCCAGGAAGTGCCATCCCAATATTCCTCATCTTTGGCGGCATTGATCAAACAGTTGTTAACAAAGTCCCCGGATGACAGACCGTCGTAAGTCTTCCCAACGAATGAAGTTGTTCCTTTTTTTACCCTCGTTTTTAGCAGCGATAAACCAATAATTCAGTCAGAGATATGACTTGGACGCAAACAACGCGAAAACCTTATTTCCCCTTACATCAGCATGCATGTGCGCAGGGTTTTCGTTTGAGGCCAGAGGCCGGACGTTTAGTCCCGTGGTTTCCCATTCCATGTCCGGTACTTTGATGCCAATATTTGAGGGGTTTGTTTTATTTTTTATTGTTATATTTTTTTACTTACTTTTTAAAGAGAATTTGAGTGAACTCCATCCTTGTCAAGGAAACTGATTCTTGGGTTCCATCAAACGCATAGTGATTTATCCAGTGGATAGCGTTATCCACCTTTTGAACAACTGGGGTCTAATAGGCTGTTTCACTCATGAATTATTAATGACTTTTAAAGCGCTAATTATGTAGTTGCCTCTAAATCCAATATCGCCAGCAGATGGATTTTTCTTCAGTTTTAGGTCAAATATCCAATTTTATCCAACTTGGAGTCCAGTTAAAAAAAAAAGTGTCGTTACTTTCTAGTAACCACTGAAATACTAAGAAATAATGCAACAGAGATGCGTGTTGGCCAATCAATATCAGTAAAACAAGAGACGGACTTTACCGACTTTTTGATTCAGAGAAAGCTACATAAATAACAAGTGACAGAATTCTATCCTTATTGAATTTGAAAACAATTCTGACCGCCAATGTAAATTAGACTAATTCAGCCTACGGCCCTCGTCAACTTTTGGGCAGCCCTCGGAACGTTTATATTTAATAGTAACTTATTTCATTTGAACAATGATAACTCTGCGAAGATTCTTTGATAAACGATTGATTTCAAATGACTTGAAAATACAAGTTGTTTTGAATAGCCCTTAAAAGTTGATATCTTTCTCCCCTCATTTTTCTCATTCAGGGCTGGGACAGTGTTAAATCTTCCGTTTGTCCAAGAACATCTTGCTGTTTTTATTAAAGAGAAAGAAAACCTTCAAGAAGCTTTGCACGCCAAGTGAGTAATTCCAGTGAAGTGGAAAACGCCTTTCCTTTTCTCGTTGTGCTTCAGATCAGAAAGAAAGATTAGTACAAGATACATCGTTTGAATTAAAAAAAAAAAAAACGAATGAGCGTCCCATACACAAAACTTGTTTTCCAGAGGGTACTTATAACTGAAGATTGAAGCGGTGGAAGTTTCCCAATTATAGCAAACTTCTTTAACCGTTTTCGATTGAAATGTTGCTACCCCAGGCTCATACGCGCGCGTCGCCAGCATCTGAAGCCACGGTTCCCTCGTTTGATTCGGTAGGAAAAATATCATCCCTTATGTTTTTTTTCCCATCAGTACACAAAAACATCCAACAAATCCAACCAGCCTAAAAGCAAAGGCTCATAAACGCCAATTCATTCATGCTACAGTGAACCTTGTTCGTATTGCAATTTGTGCCCGCGACCGACAAACGTAATCGAAATCTCAGCTCCAAAATCAAGTTTTACTGTAGCTGTAGGTCGCTATGCGCATGTGGTTTTAGAGAAAGGGGGATAATCCTAGGAAAACAATTTTAAACTTCGGCTAAAAGGTGTAGAGAGATGCTCCTTTGCTGAACACAGTGGGCCTTATTCGCGCGGCGGCCGTATTGGCCATAGACAATAGATTTCGTTCCCCGAGCCTCGAGTTGAAATGTTTGGAAACGAGTTTCGGTGCGCAAAAACAAAAGTTTTCAATCCCTCGGGACTCAACATAGCCCATGGCTGACCACGATGCAACTCGGGCAACTGCAGCTACTTGAGTGAGCGGTTGTTCGCGGCAACATTTCGTTACGCCACTTCCGTTTTGGTCAATATATTTGTTCATGCCGTGTTCACGCCAATATCCGGGATCCTACCCTTGACAACAATTCATCCATACTTCTCACGAAGGAGTTTTGAAAACCTACGATCTTGCAACTTACCCGGATTACATTTTAACATTAGGCAATTATTGAAGACCACGCCTGGAAGTAGAAACAAATCGCCCAATTTGCACCAGCGCCCCTTGTCAGCTGAGGGTGGAACAAAATCTCCTAATCAGAACGGTACAACTTCGCATGCGTGGAGTAAATCAGCTCAGAGCAGAGGACGGCCACAAGCTGCCATGAGCGAGAAGAAAGGTGAAATATCCTTGATGTCTACAATCCTGGCCAAAAACAATGGGACAATTTGTTACATTTATCTCAAACTCTTTATCTTTCCTCCCTCCCCTCGCGCGCAATGTTGTTACGCTGCTGCAGTTCCGAAGGATCCCAGTTGCTACCAACATTGTGAGGGGGAGGGGGGAGGAGGGAGGGGGGGTTGCTGCAAATGATAATGAAAGCTTGAATATGGTTATGGAGACTGCTTATAGATGTGTAGAATAAAAATGAACACTGTCTAAGCCATTTTGTGTCAGGATTGGCCAGGATTGTAGCTGGCATCACTTGTTACTATCTTTATTGCTGTTAATCACTCCCCGGACCTCAGCTTTGCCTTTGCAGAATGCAACTATTGGCCTGTGTTGGCCAGCCTTTGACATCTGTACAAATAAAATCAAGCAGAGAAATTCCTCGTCACGGAACTTAAAACAAATAACAAACAAACGGGCATAAATTTAAACGTCAGAAACACCACTGAAGACTTGGTATTGAACTAGCAAGCTTTAGTATTCTAAGCAAAGTTTGCTTGTTTGTTTGATTGTTTGCTGTTGTTCTTCATCCTCACACTTTGAGAAACGAAAGTTCCCAGATAACGCTTTTTAAAGGTTGTACTTAAAATTGCGCTATGCTGAAATTTTAGTTTAGTGCTGAGAACCTTATTTGACAATGTGGATTGCCATGAATTTATACCTCTGACGAGACTCTTATTCTTGGGCCGTACCATCAGTTACAACCCGCGTTTTTTCCATGCGGCTCAATTACTTTTAGAAAACCCTCACTGTTTAATTGGCTAATTAGGGCGTGTACTCTCATTTCTCTCTTTCGTCAATAGCCCGCACTTCAAATATATACATTTCTTTCATCGAGTCTTTTCACATCGGGGAACACATGTACAAGAGCCCAAAGAATTGAACTTCTTCCCTAAACTGAGTGGCTTCATAGCTCAGTTGCAGGTAGAACATTGCATCGGCATCGCAGAGGTCTTGTTTCGAATCCCGTTGAAGCAACCTGAATTTTTCAGGTGCGTTATATTGTCCAGTTCAGTGCGGTGATCGTTTCTCGCTTTCGCGCGTACTACCCGAGAGATGTAATAATGTCATGAATACTTGTGCCTTGAGTTTGAAAGTCATATGTGAAAGACATATGTTTTGAATTGAGGTTGTAATGACTCTGGGCGAGAATACTCATGGCATGTAAGAGCACATAAGCAGTTGCAAAAAAAGCTGAAAAAGAAGAAAATTCAGCAAGCGCGGGATTTTTCCGGCTTTTTCTGTCAGCTTTTTCGTCTAACATGCCGAAAACGTTATTTCTTAATTTAAGCAGTCGACCAAACGAATCAAGGCAACGATATTGACGAATATCCAGACGACTTTGAGGAGTCGGATGACGAAGACGATTTGGACGAGGAGTCACTAAAAACACCGATGACTGCTGCAAAATTGAAGGGGAACGGTGTTGAGGAAGATTCAGACTACGAATACCCCGATGACTTTGAAGATGACTCAGAAGAAGAGGTAAACATGTAAACAAACAAACATAAATCTGGAAATTTTTTGTAAAGAAACATTGAAGAATTATTGTGACAAGACGGGGACCTGGAGATGAATGACCCTGGCAACAACGTAGTGCTTTGGTGCGGTCTGAAACAAAGTCTGGCTTAAAATAGGCAAAGGAGTTGTACTTTGTAAAGAAAATGGCTGCTCTAGCTGTGGCTGAGTGAAGCACGGAAATTTGGTTTTGTCAACTGAGTTTAAATTAAAGTGCACCTAATCTCAAATACTTTTTCTTTACTCAGCTAAATCTTTCCACCTTTAACAAGCATATTTTACCATTTTCTCCTCGAAATCTGACTTTTTGTGTGTCAAAAAGTTACGTAAGTCGCAAGAATAGCCGCTATTTTGACCCACGGCCGAGCTGAAAGAGGCATGGGTCTATTCTGTATTTGACGTCACAAACTGATGAGGGCTCCGCATTCACGTTTTCGCAAAAAAAATTTACATTGCAAAGCCGTCAGTTTGTGACGTCAAATACAAAATAGACCTATGCCTCTTTCAGTTCAGTCGTGGGTCAAAATTACGGCTATTCTTGCGACTTACGTAACTTTTTGGCACACAAAAAGTCAAATCTTGAGGGGAAAATGGCAAAATATACTTCTTGAAGGTGGAAAAAATTAGCTCAGTAAAGAAAAATATTTGAGGTTAGGTTCACTCTAAGTAAATCAACTACTGTAATCAGATTAGGAAGGTGACACTTCGATCGTCAGCCCTTAGTTAGAGTGAATCCAAATGTTGCTCTATCTAACAACGTTCAGGTATATTAACCACCCTGAAGAGCCTCAGTGAGTCTGATCGCAGTCTATCTTGTAGTGATTTGTCCCTGAGATGTAAAGACGCACTGTTCCTGCATGAATAATTTCATGAAATAAACAACAGAGCAACGAAACGAACACGGATAATGTCCTCATAATATTAAAAGGACAGTGCCTATTATTGTTATTGTGCATACGTTCTGCGCATCTCGAGATACGCGGAGGGGTGGTGCTTACTAATACAAGGATATTTTTGCACGGTTTAAAACTATGCGGGAAAAGCAGAACTTAGCAATTTTTCTTGGTATCCAAAAAGAAAACCATGCATTTTTCAGAGATAATTAAGCTTCAATTTGGAAAAGAACGCCATACATTGCTTTGTATTTTAGAGCTTTTTACAAAGATTGTTGATTAATTATCTTTGAAAAATGGGCGGTTACGCCCAACTTTCTTTTTGAATTTCAATAACACTTCTTGAGATCTGCTTTCACCGTCCTTAAAAGAAAGTGCAGTATGGGTACTGAAATCTTAGTTGGAGTACAACAATTAAGGATGTCACATTCGGGACTGTTGTTTGCACCTGTTTTCTCTCCTCTGTAAAGGTTATTGATGATATTCTTACTAATGCCAGAGCTGCAAAGGATGCTGAAGGTATGCTCTTTTACGGGTTAAATGGAGTGTACGTTACATTAGACGCACTCCAATTGAAACGCAAACTGCCCTTGCAGTTGGCATAAGACGCGTCTCTTATAAGCTGCGCCTTGTGTAAGACTTGTTTTATCTTGCATGGGAACTTACTTTTGAGCTGTGCTTACATAAGGCAAGCCAGGCATTGATGTTTTCTGGCGTTTGTGCGCCTAATAAATCAAAGCTGTGTTCACAATAAATACCGCCAATTGCCGAACTACACTTATCCAAGTAAATATTTCTTGTCTTGTTTCAGTTGAGGAAGAGGAAATCGTTGAAGACTTGGACAGACCAATCTCCTGTAAACAGAAACTCAAAGAGTAAGTCGTTCACCTTACTGTTTCTTGCTTCAAGCTTTGTAAGGAAGACTCCTTGAACGACTCCGAGGAGCGCTAAACCTATTTTTCTCTATCAATTTAGTAGAGAAAATCGTGAGAATCATGCGCGCTTGTGGCATAGAATAGGCACTTGTTAACTCATTGGCATCGGTTGCTGGTTTTGCCTCCATCCCTTACAATCACGAGGTTATGGAGCCTACGAAGAGGGTCTTAATTAGTTGCCCGAAATCCTTTCCAGACTCTAAGTCATATTTTTGCGAAACGTAAGGACTCTGGACTGAGGGGACAAAGAACTGACGGCGTTATCAACGCCTTTCGTTAATTCCGTGCAATGACTGTGATCATGAATACATCGGACAGACCGAAGGTCTGTGTGATTGAGACAGACACGTTTGAAAGAGCATCAAAAGGCCGTTTTTCTTTGCAAAAAAGGAAAACTTTGCTTTCAAATTCAGAGCATACTTGTCAGACTTCACAGGCAATTGCGTGGGATAATTCTACAGTTGTCATCACCAGCGGTGGTACCATCAACGCCGTTGTTTGAAAGCTTGACACTGAACTGTGATAGTTCGTAATGTTGTTTATAAGATCGAGAATCTCTCGGATTGTAATTTTCCTTTTGGTCAGCTTGTTACTTCGTGTTTGTTTTCTTTTGTCTGCCAGGCAAGTGATAAACGTCATCGGTGAAAAAATGTTTGAGGAAGTGAGAGAAAGGTTCGTTCGTGGCGAATTTGAAGACGATGAAAGGTACTGTCATTTTCATTTAGTTCATTTGTTGATATCAAAGCTTTCATGGGTACGGTTAAAAAGTACGACTTCGTCCTCACGTTTTTTTGCATGAAGGAAGGGAAAAGAAAGAAACTTTAAGTGTCTAGTCGTTCTAGCGCTGGAGCACTAATTGGGGACACTGTAAGCTGAAAATTAACAATTGACGCAAATGAAGTCAAATGTTGGTTTTTGAGAAGAGGAGAAAACCGGGGTACGCGGGGAAAAACCTCTCTTTGCAGAGTAGAGAACCAACAAACTCAACCCACATATGACGCCAAGTCTGGGGATCGAACTCGGGCCACATTGGTGGGAGGCGAGTGCTCTCACCACTGCGACATCCCTGCATAACGCTTTATTCTCGTTTTATTACTTGATTTATTTTCTAATACTTCTGTTGGAGCCAATACGGAGCTTAAGCAAACTGAGGACAACGACGATAACGGCTACGAGGACGCTACACAAAACTACAGCTTTAATTAACAAAAACAATGGCATTGTGCACCCCGCACGTCGTTTTATATTTTGGGTGCATTTTTTAGCCGTTTTTGTTCTGACAACGACGTGAATTGACCAAATTTGAGCTTGTGTAGAGGACGTGACTTTTTAATTTTCTTCCCAAACAACTGCACCGTTCATACCAATTTTATTCCTGGAATGTTGACACACAGTTTCCATGCCGAGCGACTTGAAATAATTGCGAAATGAGTACAATCAGAAAGCGAAATTGAAATTTTAAATGACTTTCTCGCATCCTTAATTGAGCTCCCTAACGTGGGACCAAAGATAAGCTTAAGAAGTGCTGGCATTTTAAAGGCAATATATAGTCTTTCAAAAGCGTAGCTATAGCGGCAAGAATGGCTGTTTTTAAATGATTAAAGGCGTCTTTCGTGTTTTTTCTTGTTAGCCATTTCCGTAACTCTGTTTTGTTTGTTCGTGTATTCGCAGACCTGAATTTGAAAAGTTGGGCGCGGGATCAGAAATGATGGAGACGTGCTACCTGGTCAATGAGCTTTTCATCGGACCAGAGGAAGAAAGCTAACGCAAAAGTAACCTCAAGTGAACGTAAAAATGTTGGTGTTAAGCTAGAGCTTCTTTAGGTGTGGTTGCTGCTGTTGTCTCATTCATGTCATGCTTCTTACAATTTTCGCCTCTGCTATTAGCTAATATCAGAAATACCATAATACTCTTTGTTTGTCCCTCCAAAATCTTGTTTACAGGTGGGCAGACACGAGGGGTCATGTTGTAGGGACATGTTGCAGCGACAAAAACTTGTGTAGTGCACACTGAGGCGACATGTGGCATGACCGTGTAGCAGGGACAAAATCACATCATTTGCACACACATGAAAATGTTGCGGGTACATGTTTCAGGGATACGTTGCAGCGACATGTCCCCTCGTGTGAACTGATACTTTCATAATTGTGCAACACCAATTTGGGGTTGATTTTGTCCCCGCGACGAGTAACATGAAGTTCAACAAGTTGAACTTCATGGGACACGTCGCTTCAACAGATCCCTGAAACATGTACCCGCAACATTTTCATGTGTGTGCAAATGTTGTGATTTCGTCCCTGCTACATTTCCCCTCTATACGACCCGAATGCGTGTCGCCTCAATGTGTACTACACACCTTTTTGTCGCTGGAACATGTCGCTGGAACATGATCCCTCGTGTCTGCCCACCTTAAGAATTGTTTCCAGTTTCAGAAAATAAAAACAATGCTTATGCAATTTTTTTTTTTTTGAGGGACAAACAAAAGAGTGTTATGGCATTTTTGATATTGGCTAATTAAACGCTGTGGGTAAATACTTCGGTCATGAAGTGGTACTGTGAACGGCTTTAAGTCTGAACTAGATTTTCGTAACCAGATCATTTCATGCACCGCTTCAGGCACACCCCATCGTCGTCCCCAGAGCCCACCGTTTCTTATGGTCATGTGGTAGGCCAAAAAAAAAAGGCTGTGGTCGCACCTAAAAGTTCCAATTTTTTCATTGGCTGATAAAAGGAAAAATGTATGCGCAGAAAGAATTAAAATTACAAGCACTACCAGGAGCACACACGTATTAATTTTGCTTCTGGTCATGGCGGGAACAACTGGGAACTAAGCCCCCGCGCCTTTCAATAATCTTCTCCGTGTTTGGGCTGGCCAATTTGAAAGTCTGTTTCATTTCAAGGAAAACTTGAGAGGATAGCTTGAACCACTTAAAAAGGGGGAAGGAGTACTGAACTTGAATCTAGCAGTCCTTCCTCTAAGAGAATGCGAGTGTCTTTAGTGGGAGGGAAGGCACGTAAACTCGCGCTGCGTTACAGGCAATTTTCCTAATGCAAGGGTAGGGGAGGAAAAACAAGTTGACGCATCTGCGGCCGAAGAACGACATTTCATGACCAGATGCGGATCACCCAACATTTGAAAGCTATTGCCAAAACATCCGCAATGATTGCTTTGAAATTATTTTCACAACCACTTACCAACTCTCAACCGAAATTAGGTAAGCAAGTTAAATATTTGTCTCGTTCATCAACTATGAAAGCTGTTTACATGACATGAATATTCACGAAAGTACACTACCACAATTTGTCATCACTGCAGTGAGAAATAAATATCCTCCGTCCGTTTGTCTCAATTGAGCTGGACTTTGTGGGAGGTCGTGGGGTCAACCCTAGAAAGACTGAAACTCAGGGTCTTTGTTCACTGAGGAGACCGGTTAGGTTTCCTTGTCTTCTCAGATAAGGATGTTAAGCGAAAGGCCCGTCTCACAACATTTTTATGTTAAGAACCCTGAGAGATCTTAAATAATCCATACACTGTGCGCACGAACCATTGTGTGGTTACATATTGCTGCATTACAGGTTAGAGTGCCTTCTTGCGTTGACTTATATCATAGGAATTGAAATAGAGCGCAGAAGTTGCACTGCTTTTATTTTGCTTTTTTATTTTTTTGATGAAGGATTGCTAAAATCTGCAGGAGACCCAGGAGGATAGAAGTGAAGTTGTAGAATTCAGGCCACGCATTGAACCAGATTAACCAGATTGAACTCAATGAATATCTTTGATCGTGCATTCGCCCATTTTACCCTTCTGTTCTACAATTCATGTTAACTATCCGAAATATCTTAAATCATGTAACTTACACGAAATATCCCACTTCCCTTTCCTTCTTCAGAGAGGAAAAAACCAAAGTCAAGTAAGCAGATTTTAATAACCAACCAACCTGTCTTTTCTAGTCTTTTTTCTCTTTGGTACTCGTCTTGTCCGAACCCGTCGTCCTTGCGTAAGCTCCATATTAATTCTGCTGGACACACACCTGTGTTGGGATGGGATGTGTTTTGACTCGCGATTTCCCCATTTGCCTATGGCCACAGTGGAGTGATATTTGTGTGCTTTATGCCGTTGTCCTTTAAGAATGTATGAAAAGACTGCAAAGAAATGCGGAAAATTTTTCACTTGTAACTGTGTAGGGCAAACCACGTCTGCTGTGTTTTTCGTTGAGATGCTAACTTCCACACATCTACTGTAATAGTCAGTCACTACAAAAACGTAGTCTCCTGATGGCAGTGGACTTATAAAATCCATTGCACCATTTTGCCAAGGTCCTTGTGAAGAGGTTCGGGATTGCTCGACCCACTCACAACTTGACAGCCATTGCATGTTCTGCAAAATTCTTCAGCTTCCTCATCGATAGCTGGCCACCAGACCTTTATCCGCAAGCGCTGCTTCATTTTTTTGCTTCCCTTGGTGTCCTTCATGGCCTAATTGAATCGCTCTTGCTTGCAGCCTCTTAGGTGCAGCAATTGTGGTTCTTCGATGTTCAATGTTTCCAAGAAGACGAAGCCCGCCTCGAATTTGTTTGTACTTTGCACGGGTGGGATTCTCGCAAATCGCCGTCTCAATACTCTAAAAGGAGGGAGACGAGAGACCCCGAGAATGCATGACGTTGCTAAAGACTCTTCTATTTATTCTTCAGTCATCGCTTGTGTCACTCGGCTGTGTTGGCTACGAATTTGATGTATTCTTCTGCTACATTCGTGAGGCATGACAATGCATCTGCAATTTCATTCGCCCTGGCAAGTACTTCGCAGAAAATGAATATGATTGTAACCGCAGGACCGATTCTCGCTGAGGGCCTGGACAGAGCTGAATAAATGAATTCCAGTAGTCTCCTTCGCAGCCGTTATCAGGGTCGTCACGCAACGCTCCTCCCAACTAACGGCTGCTCACGAGAGAGACACATTCCTTTCCCTTTGTTTTTGAGAACCAATAGAATGCACGTTATTGTTATCGGCTACGCCAATCTGGCGTCGCGTAAACAACCGAATAAAATCCTCCCTCAACGAGATCTATTTCTCCCTGCGTACTCGCGTCGCTCAGACTTACGCAGGATATTCCTACCCGTCGTAAGCGTTCGGTTTGATCCTTACTTAGGGAACGCAAAGGCGAAACAACAATCACAATGTGGCCAGACTCGCCAGTGAAGCCGTCAAATACCATAGGTAGAGCTTGAAAAATGACAGATTTTCCAAAGCCAGTTGGTAAACTAACAAATACGTCCTTTTTCTTCAGCACTGCAGATATAATCGCTTCTTTTTGATGCTTGTTTAACTCGCTAAACTTAAATTGTTCATGCACTTTTGAAAAAGGAGATAAATCCACCATGTTTGCTTTCAAGTAATGGAGAGGGACTTGTATCAGGTTTCCAGAATATGGAAGCCTGTTTCTTACTGGTCAATTTTAGGGAAAGGAATGTGTCTCTCTCGTGAGCAGCCGTTAGTAGGGAGGAGCGTTGCGTGACGACCCTATAACGGCTGCGAAGGAGACTAGAATTCCAGAGGCTTGTGGTCCGTCCACAGTACAACTTCTACCCCATAAATATACGCATGAACGTCCAACAGGCCCATACAATCCTCATCTCCTCCTTTCCAGTTTGCGAGTACCACCGTTCTACTTCAGAAAGTTCTCTGCTCGCATAGCTTATCACTCGATTTTCTCTCTCCTGCTCTTGAACCAGGACCGCCCCCAAACAAAGTGGACTCGCGTCTGTAATGATCTTTGTCTTGGCCGAGCAATCAAAGTATCACAATGTTTCTGCTTGAAGCAACCGCCTTTTCACTGAGTTCTGTAAAGGCTACTTGCTGCCGAGGACCAAATATAAACGGTTCTCCTCAATGTCTCTGCCACTGTCGCAAGATCAGGAATAAATCTTGCATTAAAATTCACTGACCTAAGAAGTTCTTGACTTTTGACATGTTTTGAGGTTAAAGAGCTTCATTTACAGCTTTGAACTTTGAAACACACATTTCTCTTTGTTGAGGGTAACACCCTCTTACGTTCTCCAGTCGCTCGTTATGCTCAGCCGTATCAGAACCGTAGACACTTATGTCATCTGAAATGTTTGCCATTCCACTACAATCATTCAGAACTTTGTGGTATTTCTCTGGTGCAGACGAATGTCAGTCTCTTATATCTGGATAGCTCTTCGTGTGTTACAAAGGTTGTGATGCTGCGGGACTCCTCGCGAAGCTCAATTTGATTATATCCTCCAGGACTTCATCGATTATGGGAATCGGATGCACGCACTTCTTGGCACACCTCATTTCTAAATGAAACCTTACATCACCAGTTGGCTTAGGTACAACCACAGCAGGGTTCACCTATGGAGTTGGGCCATTGATCTTCTCAATGATGTCTGCCTTGAATGATTCTTAACGTTTTTTTTTTTCTCGATCTTTTCCTTTAAGCTGAATGCAGGGCACCTTAAAGGTTATATAACGAAATTGCAGCGTTGACACTGATTAAAAAAGTTTCTTTAAAAAGTAAAACGTTTCGATCACTTCGGTAAGCAAGTAGGTGACAAATATATATGCATAAGGCGTGTGCCAAAAAATGTTTTAAAAATTCTTGAGATTGAGGTACACACGTGTACATTTAATCTCCATAATCGCACCGCTGAGCTTTCTGCGGCAGTCGTGCTGCAAACTGGTCAATTGTTTCATCTTCCCCTTGCACCATTTCTCTGAATAAATGCCGCTAGTATTGAGTTTTCACTTGTGTGACAAATTGTCGAGTTAGAGCATCTGCAGCCTTGTGATACTTCTTTGCCCTCCCAGTATCAGGCAGAACATGAAAAATATCTTGGACATCTGGTCTGAAAAAGAAGTAAAGTGCTCAGTGCTCTTCGAAATGATCCATCTACGCTCTCCACCCTTAGGATTAACAAATTTGAAAATAGTGCGCATGCGTTACCGAATGTCCGAGATTTACGGACATCTGGTATTAGCTGCGACCAGAACTCTTCGTTTCGCCGACCACGTGACTAAAAGAAACGGAGAGCTTTGGGGACGAGAATGTGTAAATCCGTTTTAAATTGGGCAATTCTGCGCATGTTCCGTAACTAGTCGCTCACACGAGTGCGCACGGATCAGTTTGACTAATTAGGCTTGCAAACATTTCTTTTGCATCGGATATTCGTCTATGGAAAAAAAAAAGAAGCAAAAGAAAACAAAAGCAAATGAAATACCTGGCTACGAAAATGCATAGGAGTGCAGCATTTTTTACATTGCAAAATTTGACAGTTTTTACTGGTGCTTATGCGGTATGTCCGACCTGACACAAACATGTTGTAATGTGGTCGTGAAGAAGATTCCGACATTTAAGTGGTTTGGGAGATTCCAGGGCAATAACCACGTGCCTCGTTACTCTCGATAAAAGAATCGTTAAGAGTTTTTTTCATGTGATGTCACAACGGCCATGTTGGTGTGCCTAAACTAAACTAAACCTCCGGGAATTGAGCTCTATTATCATGCAAACGTTTTCTTTTGTTTTGGTGGAAAATTAAGGTTACTGATCACGTGGGTGAAAACACTCTCCTGAATAGTTCGTCAGTTCTTTCATTTATGTGCTATTGAATTTTTGTAAAAAAAACGTTTTGGATTGTATTGGGATTGACTAATGGCGTAATAAATTAGCTATGGCCTATTGTCTCTTTATAATTTTGTGTTTTGCGTGGAAATATGATTGTAAATAGCCGTTTGTATATTATTTTTCGACTTGGTGCTTCGACATATCATACAAACGTATGAAAAAAGTTATTTTATCGATTTAAATAAAGAAAGTCTCAAGATACTGACGTACTTTGTTCCTTGGTAATTTTCGTCAATGGCTACGTTATTTTTGCTTCCGCAATTTAAAGGGGTGCGATAGTGAGAAGACATTTTCTGCAGCACTGCACGTTCTTTTGATAAAAATTGCGAAATGATTATTTATAATAGGGTGGGCGTGTAATTTAGAAAGGATTTAAAATAAACCGTGGTAATTTTTTTTGAAAGCCCAAATCAAAATGCGGATATTTTTCTGAGAAAGCTCGTTGCGGTGTTTAAGGGGAACCAGTAAGAAATTCGAAGTAATCCCTAATTCCGAAGTCGTTCGACCGACGTGGCTTTTTGTCGGTTGTTAGGTATTTGTGAACATTAAAATGCTGCAGAAATGTTACTCGAACGAACGACTTTTCTTGAGTCGTTCTCGTCGACAAGTCGCAGGAAATGTTCAGTCCATTTATGGATGTCAATTTTCAAACTGCCTGTCCATTTCATTTCACGTTTCTTTCACGTCTAATATTTTTAAAAGCCTTCCCTTATGTAGTGGCAGTCATGCAATCGAGAAAAGCTAAGGAAATTCCCTCTAATGCCTCTGCTGTCAAATCTTCATTTGCAAGTGAGTTATTAACCAAATAAACAAGGTACTCACCAATATTACGATTTAAAACGTCGAAAATTTCTCTTCGCACAACGTTATTCATTTTACTATCTTTGTAATCTTTTTTTATCTACCCTTTGTCTTAAGAAGGCGATATATTCCAAACTTTTCTTGCATGGCTTATGGGAAAGGCGGCACGTGTTTTGAAAAAATACCATAGATCATCGATGGGATTTTGCCTAACAATTGAATTCATTAATTCTAATCTACGAATTATTCCTTTCAGCTACTGGTGCATTTAGTATCCTTTTCATTTGTCTTTGTAACAATGCGATAATTTGTTGTTGCTTCGAAATAGGATCTACAATGAAAGCCCTTTTTATGCATATATATTTTGTATTCTAAATACGTGGATTAAAAGGCTTGTAATTCTGGTAAATGCGATTGTTGACCTTCCGCGTAGTTACCTTAAAATGGCTATATTTACTTTCAGTGTTTTGCTTGAAATTGAATCTTTGTACTGTGTGGTTAGAACGGGGTGGTTTTAAATTCAGCCATATCACCTAACTCGTCTGTAGCGTGAAGACAGCTTGACGATTTTTTTCATTTGCAAGACTGGTCCATGACTTCCTGCTTGCGCCGGCTCGTCTAAATTTGGTTAACGAGTAAGTATGTCTATATTGTAAAGAATTCGCATAATTTTCCATGGTTCCAGCTTAAGTGTGTCAGTAGGAATATTCTTAGAAGTACTGAATGGACATGTTCTGTACGGTCTAAATGGCCATAACGAGTTTGAATCTAATTCTCGGTCGTTATAGCTTAGAATGCTCCTACTATACGTGTTGTCTCCTCGTCACTGCATTTATTTTAATCTCTACGACACTTGTTATTCGCACTATTTGGAGGCTAAATTGGCTATCACATGGAGAACGATTAAGTGAAATGCATTCCCGTTTATTTAACCTCTCGTTGGCCGTAC
>OX421447.1:19306789-19319289 GCA_949126865.1 Montipora capitata
GTTACCTCAACGATCCCAAAGTGACGTGCACTTGATGCAGAGGCGTAAAACTGCAGTCGGATTCGTGGCAACTTTCTCTCGCGCACACGAGCTCATGGGGCTGCATGCGCGCATGCCTCAAATGACTTCGATCTACGCGCAGTTGAAATAATAGAAGTCCAGTTTGTGATCCGCGGACCAGGCTTGGTGCTGATCAAAATCGTCGTGAACAAAAAAAAATCGCGCCTTTGGGGGCGAGAACGCCATACTGCTTTATTGAAACGACGAGAACAACTAGGAAAAGAAACAAATCTAATGAAAATTCAGAAAATAAAAATAATCATTTTCACAAAGACTCGAGTTCAACCACAAAAATATTAATTTCGTAAACCAAAAATGACCACCATGGGCTGCCTTGACACCTTGTGAAGCTCCGCCAAATGGCACTTTGCTCGACTGACTATGTTCAACATTGGGTCGCACAATTATTGACACCATATTGATTAACAGCATGAGAAAAACGGAAGAGAATAGAGTCGTCAAAGTCTCCTTTTCGAACCAATCTCAATAGGGCCGTTTATACGAGAGAAAATAAGCCGCGGCTTACATAAGACGTGAACACCCCGTATAAATGGTACAAAATCTACGTTCACGGCTTTCTCAAGCCGCGGCTTATCCTGGCCTGAGAGTTTCTACTTGTATAAATAGTTCCTTTCGTGTATTATGTACGCCGCGGCTTATTTTCTCTCGTATAAACGGCCCTAATGTGTTATCAACAAATGTAAGACAAAAGAATCGGCGAGTTGAATTGTTCCGGCTAAAAACCTCGGCTCTATCTTAATTGACGAGGATGACGAAAAGCACGTTCATCACCTGCGTGTGTTTGTCGTGCTCGATAGATTTCCTTGTAGAAAGATATTAAATTTTCGAGGTAAGTCCGTACAAAATTAACCCCATTTCACGAGGCTAAATTTAATTTCCGTCAATATATGCTAATCGCAGGACAATGTCCAATTGGAATACACTTCGTTAAAGAATTTGCATCGTATTGACAAGTTAAATTAGCCGTACTTGTGGATGACCTGCTCTTGTTTGACCGTCATGCGAGAGCTAATTTCGCGCAAACAAACCCCCGCAATCGTTTCTGAAAGTTTATAACGTAAGGTAAGCGAAGAATTTTTATGCTATATTCTCGTACCAGTCTTCCGTGGCCTTTTCGAAGATAACTGTTACATAGCATATTCCAATTTAATCCAATAACTTTTCAGTAAATCTGGTTACAATTTTATTTTTAAAACGAGTATAGAAAATTCTACCCGAATATGCACCCAAGAAAAGGATGGAACTTCGAAAGTCGTCAAAGGATATTTGCTTACTGGATACAGATAACACTTCTGGTGGGATATGATATTTTGCAAAAAGTTAACGCAGCATTTTTAATGCGATTCGGCCGTTCTTATTTAAATTTCTTTTCACACTTAAAATTTTTATCGGAAGCTTTAAATGCGTATCAACAAATAAATGCTCCTGGAGCGTCGACTGAGACGAAGGTCACTGCTCTAAACAGTTTTAGTTTTTTTGGTCGATGGGATTTTTTTGCTTCATTTTCTCTCCCGTTACTATTTTTTTGACGTTCAAATAAAGGAGCAGCAAATCTCTATTTGATATAAATAATTAATTTTTAGTCCGCAGATCGCTCACAATTAATATTCACCCATTTTGAAATGAGCATGAGAAGGTTCTAGAAAACAAACCATTAGCAGCTTTAACCGGTTAGGGTTCCCTGGTAAACCTGTATAGGCTCTTAGCGAGGTAACTAATTCCCGCTTTAAATTACATGCTTGAAGCGGTTTGGTTTTCTGGCCAGGCATTTGCGCTTAATTGGTTTGCAATAAACCAGACCCCTCCATCCGGCGGAGCAGTTTAGATATTCTTTTAACGCTGGTTTCCATTTGCACTACAAGCGTTTTGATCATTGGTAGCTCTGTTAGGACAAAATACACCAATAAACAGCAAGATACTGCCTCTGCGTCGACCTGCGAATGCTCATGATGATTTCGTCGCGAGTGCAAACCACAGTAACAAAATGACGTTTTTTTCTGTTGTAACCTGGGCATTCTCGGGAAAAAACTGAGTGAAACGGAAGGGAACCAATGACCTTCCGATTAAATAGATCGGGTGCACTACTCGCTGAGGCATAGAAGAATTACATAATAGGGCCGTTTATACGAGAGAAAATAAGCCGCGGCTTACACTGGCCACGGCGTACATAATACGCGAAAGGAACTATTTATACGAGTATAAACTCCCCGGCCAGGATAAGCCGCGGCTTGAGAAAGCCGTAAACGTAGATTTTGTACCATTTAAACGGGGTGTTCGCGTCTTATGTAAGCTGCGGCCAGAGTAAGCCGCGGCTTATTTTCTCTCTTATAAACGGCCCTATTAGGGCCGTTTATACGAGAGAAAATAAGCCGCGGCTAACTCTGGCCGCGGCTTACGTAAGCCGCGAACACCCCGTATAAATGGTACAAAATCTACGTTTACGGCTTTCTCAAGCCGCGGCTTATCCTGGCCGGGGAGTTTATACTCGTATAAATAGTTCCTTTCACGGCTTACGTAAGCCGCGGCCAGAGTTAGCCGCGGCTTATTTTCTCTCGTATAAACGGCCCTAAACGGCCCTGTTTATTTTTTATATAGACAATCTTAGAGTTTGCCCTGTAATTCTGATCTCGTATTTATTATTTACCGCAGCTCAGTCAGGTAGTTAAGTTTCAATCGATATGTATAATTATTTTTCCTTACATGTTATAATAAAACTCAATCGCTGGTGGCTTCAGCTGAGCGACGCGATACCAGTGAGGCGTTCAAACGGTTGTGAAAAGACAAACTATGATTTGAAAGGAAAGATTCACTGTTGAAGCGAACAATTCAGCAAACGACAGACACAACAGACCCTAGTCGAGTCGAAAAACGTACCTTTTTTCGCTTTTCGACTCGACTAGGGTCTATTGTGTCTGTCGTTTGCTGAATTGTTCGCTTCAACAGTGAATCTTTGCTTTCAAATCATAGTTTGTCTTTTCACAACCGTTTGAACGCCTCACTGGTATATCATCTCCTTGACATGTTTATTTAAGCACCTGTTCTTTGGATCGACCAGTGAGCCCACTGGGAGCAGCATCACAGCTGGGCCAACAACTAACTGGTAATTGATACGAGAGAAAATAAGCCGCGGCTAACTCTGGCCGCGGCTTACGTAAGCCGTGAAAGGAACTATTTATACGAGTATAAACTCCCCGGCCAGGATAAGCCGCGGCTTGAGAAAGCCGTGAACGTAGATTTTGTACCATTTATACGGGGTGTTCGCGGCTTATTTTCTCTCGTATAAACGGCCCTAATATTGTGAAGTATATATATGAATTTCGTATGTTTTGAGCCGCGGAGGCTGTAAGAGAGAATGCTCGCAGTCGGACGTTAAGAAAGCACCTTAGTTACAAAGGTTGCAAGATAAACATTACAACATCATAAAGCTCTGGCACAATGACAACTATATACCAGATACAACATAGCATATAACATACCAGCAAAACAAGTCTTGAATAATTAAAAACATCGTAGCCACCATCAAATAAGAAAACGGGTAGTCCTTGACTTGATTGGCGTGTCAATCACAAGTCGTATCTTATATCGGAGTTCTAATCATCTCAAGGTAATCACGCCAAACAATGTCATCAACAAGTAATAGAAGTGCATTGTGAACGGATCCGGTGAAAAGGTTAGCATTTCTTTTATAGCGGCAACGTGAATTTGATGTCAGTTTGAAGCCAGTTGAAGTTGCATTGCTTATCCATCTTGGCACATAACCTTAACACATAACCGTCAGGGCCTGCCCCAGACATGCGCAAAAGAGAAGAAATAATGCCACACCCCAGTTTGACGGGAATTAATATATTTTTTCAAGATGACACAAGATTGTCGATAGTTTCAACCCGAAATCGTCTCTATTCCTCCTCTTTACACCTAAAGGCAAATGCCCGGCATCTGTGTTGACATTACTTTGTTATCGAGTGTCTTGTTAAGGGTTACAAAGTAATCTCGGAGATTTTATTTCTTGATTGCATTTAATACTCTCAGGCTCACGATCATTTGCTTATGTATAATTATACATATTTGCAAATTCGTTCCTGTCTTAACTTATATTTGTTTTTCATTTAGTTGCTCGTAAAACCCTAGATGTGGTTTTTAACGAATCCTATCTTTAGAAACTTTCGAAAATGTTTGGCACCGAGTTAAACATCTCGATTGAGGACTGAAATTGATGCTACCGAAAATTTTACCATGTGGATTAATTTCTTTAATTTTTTTTCCAAACCGACATACTTTCCCGAAACTACATGCGTGTTTATAAAATATCATTTTCATCACTGCCTATGACAAAAGCAACGTGACTTGACAATTACATTCAAACGAAAGTCGCTAAGATACGTGACTTATTAAAGCATTATGCGGTGAGTTCGCTCTCGTCTTATTCATGATAAATGGGCCTCATCTTGGCGGAGAATTTAACAGGCAGAAAAGAACATTGAACAGGCAAGTGAAAATGCTCATGACAAAATAATCATGATTTTTTCAAAATTATCAGAATAGTGAAGATTTCAATAAATAAGCTAAGATTTATTCAAGGACACCAAATCTCGCGACAACTGTTTAGTATTTGCCAAAGAAAGTTGTTTCTTCGCCTCTATAAGGATTTTATCAAACTTTTGAAAAAAAAGCTACTGAAATAATTCTTTAGTTGTTGCATCTGTTGCTCAGTCTTAAGGAGCCTGAGAACCATACACTTGATTAAATAGATGATTTTGTTTCTTTGAAAAGGCCTGATGTCTGGTGGCCTTTTACTATCAAAATGTGAACATATCTAGCTCTTAAAAATCAAAGGGATAAAGAGTTTTAATTTCACGAATCCGAAAGTTTCTCGTAACTAAAATCTGAGATGCGTTTATTCTTTCCGAATAGATTTTTGGTAGAGATTACTCTTCGAGTATCTGTTGATGCGCTAATTTTCCGCTGTAGGCGTTCCTTGTATTAAAAAAATGTCGCGGGAACACAAGCGGAACACTTCAAAACGCGAATACGACATATGTAGCTATCCGTCGGAAAACGGCCAAATGAACGGATCAGTTCCGACAAGTTATTACAAAACCCAGTTGGCCTCCGGAGAACAGGATATGAGAAGATAAAACACTGAAAGCAGATATGGAATTTATTGACTGACAGTTCTAAAGTGAGGTTCACTTTAGACACAGTAATAATAAATTTAAATATTTTTCGAGTCCGTGTTAGTGAAAAGTTTAAAAGGGCGATTTGATGCAAATTAGCGTCCTTTTTGTTATGGTTAAAATTCAATCAGGATCACTCAGATCCATTTGATGAGCCTTCTTCATAGCAGACGGAATTTAATGTCAAGTGAATTTCCTTCAGATGAGTCTAAGGTCTTTAGTTTTATATAACTGATTTAGAGTGAGTTGACCTTTTGAAAAGACGCAGTTTTAAGGAGGATTCCGTTGCTTTCAACATTTTCTAATTAAATTAAATGTAAAAGAGAACTTAAAAATCTGTGCTGAACGCTTTGGATCATCAGTAAACAAAACATAAAGAAAATGGTATAGCGGCCAGCCTGAACCGTGTACCTCTTTAAAAGGGTTCCTTCCTGCATAATTTTAGTCACATTTCGTTTACAAAAACATTGCTCTCTCAGTAAATTGCTATGATATCGCAAAAATGGGACAAATTTCCGCTTGGCTTGTTATATGAAAATAGTTTCTATACGGCTACTTTAGTTCGTGCGGATGCACCTTAAAATATTGTAAGGAGGCTTTGACTTTAAAGTACTGACAACAAAGAAAAAAATGCCCAGTTCTTTTTTGGCAATAGTCTGGGAAAAGACTTTAATTGATCTTTTTTAAATTACACATTTCATTTAAATACTGACAAGAAACCAGAGTTCGAAGGAAGCGCTCTTTGTCATTTTCAAAGTCGTTGATTTATTTGTGATTGCGAATTGAAAAGCATTTCAAACAACCATTTTATCATCGCTATTATACACGGTAAGGTTTAAGGCAATTGTCCTTTTTAAATATATACGTTGTGATCGAATAAGATCGATTTAAACTGATTCGCAAATATGTAATGCTTTGTCAGTTCAAGAGCATAAGTATAATTCACGCATCCATTTTTAAACTGTCTTGCATTTGTCGTGGTTTTCAATTCCGTTTCAGGTTGGTGAATAGATATAGAATGGATATTTTGAAAGATTTATTTCTTTTCTTTTTTTTAATTCCAAGGAGGTTAGAAAACAATGATATGTATTATTATAGAAGAGAAAAAAATTGCACAATTTGCAATTCCTATATAAAGTGACCAAGCCTTAAGGCCCTCTCCCCCCAAAAATTCAATGTTGAGTGATTTCTGGGTTATTTGTGCTGGGAGAGGGGGAACAGCTTGGCTTCTTTTGTTTCTTTCTTATTTTTATTTTGGCGATCCACCTTCCCGCACGCTTGCCGTGGAAGAACGTATGTATGTGGAGCTGCCACTTAAAGGGGTTCCTGCAATACCCACCTTGGTATGTTGGCTATGCCATGCTGATGAGGCTTCATGGCCGAAACAGCTGCCCCGTGGTTGCCAACTGACCGGGTTTAATTGTTGTGCGCGTGCGTGATGTGTTGGCCTGGTGTGTCACCACGGCTGTTTTGTTTTCTTTGTTTTAAGTTATGGTTATGGTGTTTCTGTTCAAAAAATTGTAGATAGCTTTCGCAAAATATTATGTAGAAGGACATTGTTGATAAGTGACTTAGCCCATCAGGTGTTCTTGAAGCATCGAATCGTCGTTGTCATTGTCAAGGTCATTTGTATCATCACTATTACGAATAGTCACGCGGCGCTTTTTTATTACATAACATTTTGTTTGTATATCTTCAATTGATTCGACTTGTTTTACCGGTTTATCTTACTATCTAAAAGGCCATTTCCGTGTTCATGCTAATTTTTATAAGAAAAACTTCGAACTTAAATTCGCTTTGAACAAGAGGCAGACATTAACTTGCATAGAGTTTTACGACACTTTAGAGTTCACTAGGCTCTAGATAAGCTGTTCACTTATTAGGGTTTCAGGTTTTTCAAGGTTTCCTGATTGGCTTAGAGATGTCTCGCTTCATTAAATGCTCACCAAATGAGACCCTCAGAGATAAACTCAAAACTACATTGAGTTGTCGCCTGCAGACATTTTTTTCTCCCTTAGAACCAGCTGCATGGATCAGTTCTTTGTTCTAAAAGTGACTCACTTGATCGCCCTCCTTTTGTGTCTCTATATTCAGTGAAAGGCTCCGCTCTATAAGAGGAAAAAAAGCCTAATGGCATCACGACGTTTGTTAGCCTGTATCAGACCAATAATAATAGTACCAATATAGTATCAGACCAATAATAACTTTTGACCACAGATGTAGATGGATAAACCCATTTTTTCACAAACTAGGTTCCATTAACACTTTTAAATTAAGTCAATCTTAAGTTGCTTGACAAACAGACGGAGTGAAATTGGAAAAAAAAAATCGTCGTTCTCTATCACTTGACATTAGATTCGTTTTCTGGAAACGAGTAAAGTGAGGTTTTCGACCTTCAAATGCAACAATGATCTAAAAATACCCGCGAGTTTTCCTCGCAGAATTTTTCGCAATGAAGAGACGAAAGGTCTATTTTCTTGCACCTGTTTCAGATTACGATGAGATGAGTGTCAACCTTTAATTATTAACTATGGAAATTTACAAGACAGTTCAGAAATTTCTTGATGTCAAGAAATAACGTATAGACGGTTAGATTTTTAAAAGCAACTTCATTTTTGACAGAAACAGTTGGTTCGTTTGGTATCGCGCTATAATTCCAAAGATGCTATGATCAAACATAGAAAGAAAAGGTATGTCGGTTATCTACTGGGATAAAGAAATGAGAATGTGAGAACTATATAGGCGAAGACCGATGTACTAAATTCGGTTTAAATGAACCGGCCGAGCTGTCACCGATGTACGCTTTAGTTTAAAATTCCATTTATTTTCCAAAGAAACTAAGTCAGTAAGCCGACATCTGCAAAAATATTGTACTGTACACTTAGAAAGACGAATGTATGCTATTTACTTTAATTTATCGTAACTGAATGTTCCGTAAAAATGGAATGCCTTTAGGAGGCTTTAAAATCGTTTGACTATTTGGGCTAAACATTTCGTTTGAGATCACTTCGTAATTGGAAGATTTGGAATAACTGCCGCGAGTCTGTTGTGAGCGTTCGTGTGCAATATTTCTGGAAATATTCACAAATTATAGCTACCTTCGTTTTAAATCAAGCCTCCTCGAACCTTGGATTTTGATTGCAGCTATCTTGTGCCAAAGTGGAACACGCACACTTACGTAATCGATTGCTTTTCCGGTGAAAAGTTTACCCAATTTAATTAACAAACCTAGAGCCTTCATCACTTGTAGAAAGATCTAACATGTCTGATTAAAGAATTGAATAAATAAATAAATTCTGAGAGTTTGAAAAAAAAAATGGCTTCGTAGCAGTAAGAATTGAAAACATTACTCACAATGTCTGTCAACTTTTTTTACTCTTGGCTCAAAGACCTTGACCTTCAGCGGTTTATTGCAACACAGGTCGTTTTTTGTCTGTTTTCTTCTGTCTGCAAGACAAGTTCTTGTATTTCGTATAAATATGAATAGAGCTTACTTGAACTTAGGTTATGCTAACCCAATGTGAAAAGGTGTCCCTATGCAAACCACATTTTACGAAATAAAGGAACTGAGTCAAAGAGCAATCTGCTAGTCTTATACCCTCCCCCCGCCTCAATCTTATCATTGTCTTGTATCGCTGACAACTGCTTACGCAGAGCGCTAAGTGCCCGAGCTCGTGTCTTAAAAAAGTGACGGATTGCTTACAACGAAGAATTTTACTAACGCAGTAAATGTCAACTTGGGTGCTAATACGTAAAAATATTGGTGTGATTTAATTGCAATCAAATAAATTCCGTCGGACGTCAGACCGAGAGGAAAAGGGGCATACAACCTACTCTGCGGTTCACATATCTCGGAATTAAATCAGTAGCCCTTGAAATGAAGGTTGGTTAAAATGTAGGAGGATTGCAGATGGACAGATGCATAACATTGGACGAATCAGGTAGAGGCGGGCAAAACAGTTTTTCACTGTTACGGTAACATTCAACCTATACTACGTGCACTGCCAAATGCATGAAAAAAACTATATCAGCGCGCGCTTAGTTTAGGAGCCACGAGGAATGATCCACCGATTTGTCAGATTTGGCAAAACTAAAATGTTTAGTTTGACCCTGGTCACATGCATGGGATTCGACTGCCTGGTGAGAGAATTTCTTTGAGATCTTTCGCCGAACCCTCATCTACGATCCACTGCATGGACTGCTTGTCATTAAAAGGAATGCCAATGCTTTATGTTAGGCTAGTGAGATAAGCTTATGACATCAACTTTTTTTTAGAAATATTAGTTTTAAGCATTTTGAATTCAGCCTTGGTGGTTGGTTTCGAGTTTTCATAAGACTCTCCTTACCATGTTATCCAAACAGGACTCGATTACGAGTAATAATCCAATCCAAAACTGAACTCACTCACAACAGTTTAAAAAGCTTCTGTTTTGCTGGCCGGGTACACTGTTTAGACAAATGTATATATATTATACTTTTCAGTTTCGCCGTAAGCTATAGCGGCAATGATTTGGCCGATTCAGCCAACGACCTGAAGAAACCGTCATCTGCTTTTTGGTTGGCTACATAAGTACTATATATACGTCCTTGTGATGGCCAGTTTCAAGGCACGTTTTCCAGTGTGTTGTTGAAAGATAATAATTTCTTTTTCTAATCTTCAATTGCAACATTCATTGAATTTAAGTTCAAGAATTCGCTCATGACCTTTGCTCACCCGACATGAGCTGACGCAAAAGCGTTTAAAACAAACTATTTAACTTTTCAGGTTACTTAATTGTTCAACCAAAAGCCACTTTGCACTTTATCGTCGTAGTCAATGGACTACAAACACAATGATGATGGGTGAGATGTCATTGGTAAATAATCATTGTATGGTGAAAGGTCATGATAGGGTGACATGTTTGAATCGTTGCACCGGAAATGGGAGATAAAACAAATATGCTTGTTTGCATTGTTTCGTGTTCTTTTTTTTTTACAGTTTAAGTGCACTTTGCCATCAGGTCAGTTTATAAGTATGCTACTTTTGAAATCTGGGGAAACACAATTAGGTAAACAAAAAAAAAAGGAGATAAGAAGCCCAACAGGCGAAAGGGTGGCCCATTTCAAATTCAAGACGTACCTTCGCACTGCCTTCGTCGAAGACATTTCCGTAACATTGGGCCATGCTCATCTTGCACAGAAGACCCAGCAACAGTTGATCATGATAATTTAATATTACTAGGGGTAATCGAAGCTTAGGCGAGTGCGTTCGATGTTTGTAGGACGGTACAGGTTTGGTACAGGTAGCAACTGAGGGGGGAGGGTGGATGGTTCGTGCGATAGGGAAATGTTATTACAGTGGAACCCCGATACAACGATCCTCGATATAACGATATCCCCGGTAAAAAGATAAACATGCTATGTCCCGGCAAAAGTTACAGTAAAATGTATGGGACAGAAGCGCGATATAACGATCTTCAATATAACGATATTCCCGATATAACGCTGAGTTCTTAGCGTACCGAGAGTAAAATCTTCCCCGATATAACGATATTACAGCATCAGTACACAGATACAACTTCCAAATGTTTAAGTTTTGTTTTGTTTTGTTTCCCTTTTACGATTAATACCACAGACTTTGTTGTGTAACCTTGATAACGTCTAATGCTTTGCAAATTGTGAGTCATTTGATACTCATTACAAGTTTAATTAAACAATATGTACAGTAGTAAAAAAGCACATGTTAATTTTACCCCGATATAAAGATATTTTCGGTTATTTTAAGGCAATATCGTTATATCGGGAGTCTCGTTATCACGATACCTCGATATAACGATCTAATTCCACTGTACTGCATCTATGAACGTGACAACTTGTTAGACGTAATCATTAACTATTTATTTGGAATTCTACAAGTAGACAACTACTGAAAATTACTCTAAAATGAAACTATTACTTGCAAGTCTTTTCAGCTTGTGGTATTAAAGACCTAAGATTACTTTTCTGTGCTGAACGCTTGGACAAAATAAATTCAGTTTGTTGATTTCAAGGCCGTAAATATCACAAGTCATGATGAAATGGCGCCGACGAGCGTCATATCTCGGTAGATTTACTTTGTGGCACAACGGCCGCCAAGCTTCACAACTCGGTTGATTTACTTTGAGGCACAACGGCCACCGAGCTACACAACTCGGTAGATTTACTTTGTGGCAGAACGGCCGCCGAGCAAAACAAACCGGTTTGATGCAAGCGCGAGGAGTCGCACACATTTTCCAAGGACAGTGACGAACCATGCTTAATCCAAAGTAAAATTTTACCGACTTCAGTTGACAGACCTTCAGCAATCTTTCAGCTCTTTTCAACGATGAACGATGGAAGATTATCACACCTCACCAAACGCTAGAATAATGAACGCCGACGACGCACAAATCACCACGTGCGATAGTTCGTCAAAGTGAGGCAAAACGTAACCAAGTGCCTCAAAGCGAGGCAAAAGTGTGTCGACGACGAAAATGCAATCTCGAAAAAACTTCCCTTACAACACAAATTAGGGGTTGCGTTCTCGTACCTCGAACGCAAAAATTTCTTTAGCGCTTATAAAGATCGATTGCAAGCAATGGAACCCTGAATAAAATTACTAGAAAATTCTTTGACAAAACCATTAAAACTTGTCTTTGTCGTCTTTGGGGATTGGGGAATGCAAACAATCAAAACGAATCACATCAAGAGGAAGCTGGAGGCCGAATTCGGCGATGTACTTCACTGCGAGAATTTTAATATTGGACGACCAGTGTTTCATCATTCGCGTTACTGCGACTTTCATAATTTTGCTGAATCTCATCTTTAAGCGCCAACTGTCAAACTACATTTTGGCCTCCATCAATCAAACTTCTGACGCCAACTGAAGCCGAAAGTTGAGCCGAAACCACAGATGCCAAAATCGATTGATGGATGACTGTCATAACCTACCAATCAGCATCTTTGTTTCCAACTCTGCGCCGATGGAAAGCTATAGAATCTATGCGAATTTTTTTTACGGAAGAACCTCTATAAAAGATATAATGGTATTCGTGCAAGCAACTTTCCGGAGGCATAGTCGATCTTCTCGGCTATGTTTGATTGATGGAAGCTACGCTTAGCGGTTGAAGGTTAGTAATCGCAGTAATCTGACGTCGTTATACGTCAACGCAGGAGCAGGACAACACGAACCACTCATCCAAGATACTAAATATCAACAAGCCGTTACTGATATTCACGAAGCCGCAT
>OX421447.1:19336789-19346789 GCA_949126865.1 Montipora capitata
GTTTTTGAGCCTCATAAATTCCTACGTCTCATCTTTACCGCAACGGGTTTAGCCCAAATCGGCGCCGGCCATGTTTGTTTCTCGATGGTAACCTCTGACCAAAAAGCACCTGTATAGCAGCCAATTTTAATTTTCGTCCCGAGGCGAAACTGCTCACTGTTCATCCGGCATGTAAACAAAAATGAATTTCATCATCTCCTGATGAGAAGGCCATCCCGGCTCTCGTATAAGCATCGTCCCCTAAGGCCAGTCGAACCAGTTTTAAGATCACTATTCATATGGATCGCTTCCCCAATTAATACTTTATTCTCAAACTTTTACGTAGCTTTTAGATCGAGGAAAAAGTTTGGAAGAAAGCTTGCAGAAACTGGAACAGGAAAGACAAAGAAGTGAGCAGTTGTTGTGTCGAATGATGCCAAAAGCTGTTGCTGATCGACTGAAAGACGGACAGAAAGCCATTGAAACATGCGAGGTATAAATTTCAAAGATTTTCTTCCAACGATGAAGTGATATATGAAATGGATCTGATATGAACTGTGGATATAAAATCAAGTGAAGCTGTGATCTTCGCAGTTATGAAGGCAATTTTTGCAATTGCCTAAAGAATCCTGAAAAATTCACGACTTCAACGGGGTTTGAACCTGTGACCTCGCGATACCGGTGCGACGCTCTAACCAACTGAGCTATGAAGCCACTGACGTTGTGAGCTGGTCGTTTGTGGGTTCTAATGTTCCCGTGAGGAATGAATCAACGATGAAATGATATATGAAATGGATCATATATGAACTGCGGATATGAAATCAAGTGAAGCTGTGATCTTCGCAGTTATGAACGCAATTTTGCAATTATGTAAAGAAGCCTGAAAAATTCAGGCTTCTTTACGCAATTGCAAAAATTGTGTTCATAAATCGCTCTAATAAAATTTAATAATCACTTTAATAATTCAATTTAATAATCGCTTTAATTTACAACACTTACTGTGTGTCAGATATTCCAAAGTAGTCCAAAGTGAATAGTGTTTTCAGTTCGTCGCTTGTCAAAGCTACCGGCCCTTTGGGTTTATCTCCCTTTCCTTGCTCTTTTAGTTGTTTGTGTTTGGACTAAAGAACCTCTCTGGTTTTGTCAAATACCAGGTCGTTTGTTATGTTTGCGGAATAGCTCTTCTCCTTCCGTTGTCGTTCCAAGCTAGCCACTAAATTTCGAAGGAAAGTCGGATCGTCTTCATTGCCATCTTTAGTGCGGACGGAGATGATAAATTGGTTGATGTATTCAGTATTCATTCACCTCAACCCCTGGAATAACGTCCATTTTGCTGTCTACGACCTTCGTTTCAAAAGTTGTTCAAGCAATCGCACATCTCGTTCAGTTTTTTGAGCGACATTTCTGTTTTCTCGTTCTAAAATAAATTCCTCAACTGAGCAAACAGAACCAAACGTTCCCTCGGCCATTTTTCAAAGCGCGCGGTTTTTGTGCAATGGCTGTCGGATGACGTTCCATTCGATACGTTCATTCATCACTTGTGAAATTTCGTCGTTCGCGTTGCTGATTGGACAAACAATATTTCTTCACAGTGAAATTTTGTCGTTCGTGTTCATGACTGGCTACATTTAGAATCAGTACGAGTTTTATGCACTATGATTTTCGTGGATAAATCTCAGTACCTTTGAAATAAATCTCAGTACTTATATGATAAAAATAGAGAGCAACATCTCACTGAAAAGAGAAACAATTTGGAATAAGAGAAGTTTCCTGCTTTTAAGACAACAAGCAACCTGCAGCTGCCGTTTACCGTTTCACGTAAAGGCGATACTAAATCTCCTTACTTAAGAGATGCAAGGGTCTTGACTTTCAATGCGATACTTCGGGCTCATAATCTTACATCGAACTCAGATTTTCTATTATGATTTATTTATTTATTTAGTTTATTTGTTAGTTTTTTGACAGCGTCACCATTATGTTCAGTTATTTGGATGGATTTGACAGGATTTGTACCAAGGTCACGCCCATGGAGGTTGTTTCTCTTGTGAACAAAATGTTTTTGACTTTTGATACCCTGAGCGAGAAGCATGACGTTTACAAGGTAATGAAAACGAGTCACCATGACAACCAAACCACTAAGTGTTCTCATCAGGTGCGTTTCAGGTTACAGTTTTTATACACGTCGCCAAATTTTCAAGGAAAACCCTACATGAGATAATTTTGGCGTTGCCTTCATTTCTGGCCTTAAATGTCATCTCAAGAGCATTTTTTTTCAAGATCGTTTTTAATCTTTCTGCGGTGTATGATCGTTTTACAAACAAGTCCAGGTGCCACAACCAGTGTCGAAATTCTTGTGACACCTTAACTAAATAACAAAGAAATATAAAAAAAAGTCTCTCTTGTTTAAAATTTGCTATGCGATATAACACGTCAAAACGTAGACAATAGCGATACTCATCGTTACGTCACCTATTTCCATTAATGTGCCAACCAGAAATTTATTGGCTGTCGAAACAAAAGATTCTTTTGTTCTGTGGTTGGCAAAATTTAAATAACAAAAGAATTGTTTATAAACAGTCAAGTCTCCTATGTAATGAATTTCGCTGCGTACGTTTTTAAGTTTCGGCCGAATTGCTTTCGTCAAGATGTAAAAGAACATCACATAATTTCATTTTTTTTGTGCAATGAGAGTGAGGTTAGTTCTGACAATCGTGAAATCTCATAAGAATGGGAAGCAAATGAAGATTGAGATCTCTTCGTTGCCCGAATTGGATACTGTGTCTCGAGTATTTTTACAATTGGTTGTAGCATTTTTTAAATAACAAGACTGGAGGGAAGCGATGAAAAACACCATCCGTATCAAGCTCAAAAGAAGAACAGTGTGTGCCAAAAACTAAACCAGTCGGTATTACATTTTTTACCAATTAAAACCATTAAACAGTACCTGGCTGTAGCATTTGTTTAGGTGTCACAAAAAAGGAGAATTGACACGGCTGCAGAGCGGAAATAGACGCGAATGAATAAAGCGGTTTTTGCAAAGAAACGGTGTTTTCCCTGCCTTATGCGCTTATTACCCTGTCGTGTAGCGGAAAGGGGCGCACTCTATGTAAGCCGTCAAGGGAACCATTAATATTTTATTCACTCCATTCCCGTCTTGAATGTGGCCCTTTTCGTCACTCTTCTTACACGTATTGGTCTCCTAACTTTGAAATACAATCTAAATCTCCCAGTTACAACTCTCTTACTTAAAAAATCTTAGACTGTGATTGTCTTTTCTCTTAGTTCGAGACCCTCGGGGACGCTCAGTATATGGTGGTTAATGGTGTACCCGTGAGGAAGGACCATCATGTTGAGCCCGTTGCTGCAATGGCCCTGGACATTCTGGAATCGATGGATGAGCTAAAAGATCCTTCCACAGGAAAGCCCTTGACAATTACTATAGGTAAACTTTCATTTTCGCAACGAGTATAATAATATACTTAGTTGACCGCTTCTCCTGGGGGCTTTCCAGGGCATGTAAATGGCTCTCGACATCATAAGGCGCCTCTGGCAGTCGCTGTATGGTCCATGTCTGGTGTCGGAGCATAGAACCACAGCCAGATATAATTCAACTGTGAGTCGGTTGTGATGACGGACTGAGGAAAACCGTAGTGCCCGGAGAAAAACCCTCGACCCAGTTTGAGATAACTCAGCCCACATTCGATCGCAGGAGTCGGAGCCGGGCATGGTTTATGACCAATGTGGCAGGGTGTACAACACAGGTATTCCCGGATGGTCAACCATCCAGGTATTTTACCCCATTAAAAAGAACTTGACTTCGGTGGACAAACAGGAGCAGGTGCTTTCTTTGGGCAAGCAGTAAACTAAATGGTCTGTCTGAAAAGGTAACCCAAAATTCTCAAGTGGGATATCCGAAAAGAAAATAAGTGTTTTATCGCTTTCCAGCACCCACCCTTCATTTGTATACCTTTTCCAACCACTCTTAGTAAATTTGAAACCTCCATTTTGCAACTGCAACTTGCTTTTCCCAACTGATGGAATTTCTCATTAAGCATTTTTTACTGACCATTTGAACAACCTGGGAACGCACCGGTTACTTCTTTTAAGTGGAGAGCAAATGGTGAAGCAAATGGCTTTTTTAATTTTAGGAATGCATATGGGTCCTGTTGCAGCGGGTCTTGTTGGAGAAAAGATGCCACAGTATTGCTTATTTGGAGATAGCGTAAACATTGCTGCGAGACTGAGAACAACATCCTTGGTAGGTTTAAAAAACAAACGGAAAGGCTAAGTTGCCTTCTTATGTAAATATATATTAACGAAATTCGCTAGTTTGAGGTGGCAAGTTCTAGAGTCGTCCTTGTAAAAATGTAATCATGGTTTTGATCGTAAAAGAGGTATAGATCGTCATAGCTCTATGATAGGCATATCATTCGTAGTCGTATTGTAGATTCAGTGTTTCACCTCAGCAAGAGCTTTGGACAACTGCACTGTTGATGTCCTGGCCAAAATATTGGTGATAGCAAAGTTCTCTCTTATAATTAGCAGGAGGTGGAAATCGGATTAAAAGGAAGAGGAGTTGCCTGCATAATTTAGAATGACGGGGGGATTTGAAGTAATGCGATCGATAAAGTGTTTCAATTTGAGCCAGTGAAGCATCGTTGAAATAGTATTTATTCATCTTTCTATCTATCATTTTCCTTTTTTTTTTTCGCAGCCCATGCGAATTCAGATCAGTGAAAGTTGTAAGCAATCGTTAAAGGGAAGCGATTTCCTTACAGAATTTCGTGGACTTATAGAGCTTAAGGTATGTCATATTTTTTAAAGTAGGAGTGGATATTTATGTTTTTCTTTCAAGCAAATCTAGTAGTCTTTGTTAAAGGGACACTGTCACGGGTTGACATGGGCAGTAGCATTCAATCTCTCCGAGACTTGTCACGCTCGACCGCCATTATGGAAATATCGGTAAGTTGAAGAATTCTGCATATATTTTGCATTAAATCAAGTTTATCTAAAGCAAATGCTATCTTTAGCTAAAGCAAATTCCCCTCTGTCTTCGACGTTTCGTTTCCGCCCTGAGTTGATGCGTTTACCGCCATGTCCGGATCCTCCGTTAGACGCCATTTTGAATTTGTGATTGCTAATAACTTGAAAAAGTCAGGCTGACTTTTTCAAGTTTCGATCAGCGACACGAGCATGCGCAGACCGTGACCGTGTCCCTTTAAAGATATAAAAATTGCAAATAAGTAAAATATTTGTTTTGTTAGGTAACGACGCGGTGAAGTTGTACTTTTTTCGCATGGCAAAGCAACGCGTGATGACGATTTCATTATGGTATCATCTAAGTAAATTTTGCGTAACAAAATGCTGCTGCGGCTGAAGTTAATGGGCCATTTCCGAGTTGCTGTTTGTCTCGGTTTCGAAGTGAGTCTTGGTGCTCAACTATTGTAAGGGAAATGAGTTTGATTTGCATAAGAATACGCAACTCATTTCCATTTGAATTGTTGTGCGCCAGGACTCGCTTTGAAACTGAGGCATGCAGCAACTCGGAAATGGGCTATTGTGTTTAACGTTTGGTGCTGCAGGGCACAAAGCGTTTTAGAGTGAAGCTTGTGTGAAGCACGTTTGCTATTTCGTTTTGCTATTTCGTTTTGCTATTTTTTGGAAAGGACTTGATCTAAGAAGCGCACGTGAACACTTTAACGAAGAGCACACACTGTTGCCAGGCAATATGCACCCGTACCAGAAAACACAACTAACTTTAATAAAGCGCTTCGTTGCCAAATTGTAAAGATATTCCAACGTCTTTCACGGAAAGGCTGTGCGAATACTGACCTAACTAGCATTAATCAAGGGTTAGAGAGGTGCGTTCGATTCCTGTTTTGTCATCGACAAGGCATTTGAAAGTAGTTAGTTGTATATTTTCGGGAGAATCATTATATTTTAATTTGTACCCTTTTCTAGTATTTGCTTGGTGATGAAGGTATCATACTATAAGTATTTTGACTGTTATCTTGTCGCTAATAATTTTATTAAAAACAAGTATGAAATGCAATATCAGTTTTGTGGAATATTAGTAGCCTTCCTTGCTGGATAGCCAAAAGGGCGTGTACAGCGCGGGGTATTGCCTGATGGTCACCCTTCCAGGTATTAACCCCGTCCAACAAGCCTTGACTTTCCCTGGTCAAGCCGTAACAATATCACATGAGATCCAGGTTTTTTATGCCAGAACAAGATTGCGTCCAAACGCTGAAATCGTATGGCATCACTATCGATACCCGAGGGATATTCCTCGATTAGAATGCGTTCTTCTTGAACGCAATAAGCAAAACAATTAATATCTTGACAAACTATATTTCGGTGTACTCCTAGCAATGGAACCTTTGATGTATATAAGGCTGTAACTTTAAAGTGCCCCTGTGATCAAAAAAACCACTTCCTTTTTTTCTTCAGATTTTGAAAGTGTGTTTGCTTAACACCTGACTGGCAAAATTTGAGCTTTGATTTTTATCCAAAGGCCGTTTACTTTGAGTGTAAGTTTTGGATTTCACGGTCCGCCATTACTCACGTTCAAAACTGACCGATTGGACCTCAGACGGTTGGATCCAGGAAAAAGTGACGTCAGAGGCTTACTAGCTTAAAATTTCAGCGTGTGAACGCAGCTTATTATATATGCAAAGCGTGAGTTTAAAAGCTGAAAGCCCAAAACCCCCGTGCTGCATATTAATTCTGCGGCGTACACACGTATTGCCTTCTTAAACTAGTGAGCCTTTGACGTCATTTTCTCCTCGATCTAGCTCTCTCAAGAACATAATGTTAGTAATGGCGGACCATTAAATAGGAAAATTACAGTTAAAATAAAGAGGTGTCTTTTTGAAATCAAGGCTTAAAACGTGGGTCACATAGTGTTTTGTTAACATAGTTTTGAAATCCAAAGAAAAATATGAATTGATTTTTTGGTCACAGGGCCACTTTAAACTAAGGTCATCATTTATTAGTTGTTCTGCCCTAGTAAAAGGCTCCTGTCTTTTGGAGGCACCTAATTAGAGTGTTCCCCCCAATTTTCAGTGATTTCCGACACGAAGTATCCCTGTAAGTCTAAGCCGACATTTACTACCTACTTGAACCCGATTTACCGGATCATCTCTGAGCTTGAATTGTTTCGTTCGGATTAATAAAAGTGGGGTGCCTGTGAACTAACTCGATAGCTAAGTGCACTTCCACTATAAACAAAGTATTTACAATTACAGTTACATTTAATGATGCCTTGAAAATTTGAAATTTTACAATAAATTTATGAGATCATAAGCGTATTTACCACCCAAAAAAAGGCCTAAAATTGGACATTTGCCAGTGACTAAGTTTAACAATATCTTTGACCCTTTGAAGTCAATTTGATGTCTTTCGATGCTTGATAGTGACAGGACCGGATAAATAGGAAAACAGCTCACTTCCGGTTGCCGTCCGCGGCTCAAAAACGTCTTGTGCTTAAACTCCCTAATGTGCCAACCAGAACCTCATTGGCTGTGGAAAAAAGGGTCTTTTGTTCCTGTGGTTGGCAAATTTGAATAGCAAAAGCAATGTTTGTGCGCAGATATCTTCCCTTTACAAAAGGTAGCTCTGGGAGTAGATGTTAAAACACAGCTCAAAGTTATCGTTTATTTTTTTCAACCTCCTCTTTCTTAGGGAAGAGGAAAAACGCGAACATACTGGTTGACAGGGAGGAGACATGCGTCCCCAATACAAGTATCGCCAGCTGTAGCTGCCAGTTGACATATAGAGGTGTTTGTTATCGTGCTACCTAAGACGACGCTTACATGGCTACCCAGGCAGTGTGGGAAATCAATCACTTGGAGTACCTGAACTGCGTATATTCAGTGAAACACTGGAAAAAGAACTGTTCGTTCCCTAAATTATTTCCAGGGGCGTGCAATTTCACGCAAAACGTTTTGGATATAAGACTTGCTTCAAACAAGGTATCAGCAAGAGTTAGTATAAGATTGTGTCCAAAAGGAGGTCGATGCTGGGAAACCACTTGACTTTTTATTAATACAGAACAAAGGAATCCTACTTTGATTCAATTTACCGTGTTTACAAAAGAGTAACATAGTTTTTGGTTCAGAGACGAACTTGATTCTTGAAAAAGCCTTTGTAAAGTTAATTAATTTACTTATGTGGGTTCTTTTACCCTGGTCCCAGAGGTTTTTCTTGAGCCGCGAGATAGCCGCGAAGCGCCGAAGACGAGTAGCGAAGCGGTGAGAAAGAGAAAAACCTCTGGTTACCTTGGACTTGAATCTCACTTTCATGCAGACACCAACTGTCAAACGCGTCAAATTGATAATTTCAAAAGGGACTAATGGTAACTTAGCAATCACGCGTCCCCTTGGTATTACAAATCAAACGAACCAATCATATTGGTTCGCGGCTCTCTCGAGGCTCAAGAAAAACCTCTGGGACCAGGGTAGGGTTCTTTTTAATTTGGGAAAAACTTTCTTTGTCGTCCTTCAAACTTTCGATTCGAATCCAGTGAACCCAGGCAAGGAAAACCGATCGAAAAGTGTTAGGGGTAGTTCTTTGCCTTGCTTCTCTTATGGTCTGTTCGTTCGGAAGTAATCGTACAAACGCAGGAGTGAGAGCAGAAACCAATGGGAATGCAAAGCTCAACCGACGACAAAAGAAAACGAATCTTTTAGTTCTGCACGCACTTCTTGAACACTCGTTGTAGAATGAAAACTGACGCAAGCACAAATGAAAATCCATGCTGGTTGCGTCACTTTACCACTCTCGTCCCATAAGCAGTCAGCACCATGGAACACGACGACGGCTGATTCTTAATCAGGAAGTCCGCGAACTATGGATATCTAGGGATATCGTAGGACCACGATGTTTCTTCAGTCCGTCCTAGGGTATGAATGTCCTTGCGCTTAATTTACTTTATGCTTTTTATTCCTTATATTCGATTGAGCTCAGTATTTAAGAATCTGTCTTCCTTTTGATCGTTTCTGCTTATTGTTCTATCGGGATTTAAAAAAGGATAATATAGCGTTTTTAAGAAATTCATTTCGTGTCTAAGAGCATGTATTTAGTTCATTGTAACCTGCTGGATTGTAAAGAGTTCGTTTCAATTTTATATTTATAAACCACACGTTCTATGTGGGCATGCTCTGATATATGGAACACAGTACATTATTGGACACTGCTATCTAGAGTCTTTATTGGCCTGACCAGAACTGGGTATTTAATGCGACTCAGGTGAAAGCTTATTACCTCTCTGTAAGTGACATGAAGACGATCGAAATTTGCTGACCAAAAAGACAAGGGTTCTCGTAAAGACCCCGTTTTATTCTGAAAGTAAATAACCACTCCATTGCGAAACAACAACAACAACAACAAACATCTGATACATGAAAATAAAACAAAGAACAAATTTACAAACAAATATTTGTCAAGTTTTTCTACCGAGTATCGACAGTTACTGAAATATCGAAGGGACGGAATCAAGTTGATAAATGATTACAACGAAGCCAAAAAAAAACCACGAAACTTTCTTCGAATAAGTTTTTCGAGCGCAAAAACGTAAGAATGGCCGGTATATACATTAGAAGCAGCTTCTAGCATTTTGTTTTCGACTTGGGTGCATGACAAGCCAGATATAAGAACTGCACATCATGATTTGAATTGCGGTGTATAGACGAAAGAGAGAAATGATCCTCGCACCTCACCTTTTTGGACAATTTAAGCAATTGTCTCTTATAGACACCTGAAAAATTCAGAGAACTCATGGGTTCAGACCCGGTTGAAGCCACCGATTTTTTTTTACATGTCTGTAATGGGGTTTTCGTTTGAGGCCGGAGGCCCGACATTTCGTCCGGTATTGACCCATTCCAGGTCCGGTACTTTGATGCCAATATTTGAGGGGTTTTTTTATTTTTTTATTATTATGTAATAATACTTAAAGAAAATTTGAGTAAACCCCAGTCTGGGCTGGGAAAATGATTCTTGGGTTCCCGAAACACTGGAAAAA
>OX421447.1:19351789-19354289 GCA_949126865.1 Montipora capitata
CATTCTTGAGATTGGATTGGAGGGAAAAAAGAATACGAAATACGAAAATAATTGCGTGAATGAAATGCCAACAGATCGATTATTCCGTTTAGTAAGCAAAACAAGGCGATGTGACTTATTGTTAGTTTTAAGGATTTATGGCGCGTGATTGTCTTCTGTTTCTTGAGCCCATGGCTTCCTGAGAAACCCAAGTCCGTAAAGAAAACAAAAAGGCAAAAAAAGTAGGCAAGAAATCTGCAACTTGAATTTATAGCGTCAAAGCGGAAGACCTTAGACAGCAATGACCAGAACCAGGTTGCTGACCAGCGGTTTTCATTAAAACAATGGTTTGCGGGGGGTGCTCAGTCTCGCGGGCTCAGAAAACCTGGTTGTGGTCATTGTTATTTTGAGTTTTTCCGTCAAAGTACAGGACGTGATATGGTAAACAACCGGACGAAACATCCGGTCCCCTGTGCTCTGCTAGCAGAGTCTCCTTTGATCGTCCTTGGTAAGTCGGGAAGAGGAAGACAGCCCGAAAGCACACTTGACACTTAGCCCTCCCTCAAAAGGGGCTTGGACATTTCGTAACAATTACACGACGCAATATCCCATCTTAATATGACAAACTTACGGCTGTAGAAAGAATGAAAACAGGCAGAATTAGAGCTTTAGTTCAACAAGAAATTATCGTTTCTGAGCTAAGCCGCGCTACAGTATTTGGGTCTAAAAACCACTTTGAAATCGGTTGGCTTTCAGTTATTTTCCTGGGTTCCACCATGTGAACACTATAATAAAAAAAATTCGCTTTCTCAGGAGCTTGTCTCGTTAGTCTAGTGGATGTCGGAAACTGTAAGCTATTGATTCGGGTTTAACCTGCGACCAGGCGTAATCTTTAGAGAGGGCGCGAAAAGGTACACGTACCTTTTCGCGCTTTGTCTATAAGAGAAGCACGCCTGATCGCAGCTTAATCCGGGTTTAACTCTCTGCCTCGCCTATTCTGAATCCTTCTCTGCAAGTTTAAAATGTTTGTTTCTTTGAAATAGATTGTACGTCGTGTAAGTTGAATAAACAAAGAAATCTCCGTTCGAGGGATTCCGACTCTGCCAGCTGCCTCAAAATTTCGCATTGAGCATACGTTAAAAATTCAAATGTGTTCGGTGTCAGTCAGATGGAAATCAAGATAGTTCATACTTTTAAATTGCCATTTTATTTTTTACGGAAAATTTAGTTTCTGGAAGACTAGTTTCTGTAACCGACATACGGAGGAAATACTTAGTTAAAATTGCCACGCTGTTGTAAATTAAAAAAATATATTGATGACGCATAGCGTGTCTTCCTTCCTCTTCCCGACTTATCTAGGAAGATCGAAGGAGGCTCAGTGTGGCCCAGTGGTTATGGCGCTTGCCTTGGGATCCAGAGATCCCGGGTTCAAGAGCCGCTCTGACCACTCGTTGAATGTTCCTGGTAGTCCCTGGTTCAACTTCCCAGCTGCACTTGTAAATAGCCAACTGCTTTGCCTCCGGCCAGTTGCAAGTCTTTGGGGAGCGGTCAATTAAGTGCCGTAAAATTCCGAAAATAAGCCCCGGGGTTTATATTTTTCAAAGGCCTTTTTCGAAGGGCTTATTTTTGGAAGGGCTTATATTCGGAGGGGCTTATCTACGGAGGGAAATTTGCGTTTCCAATCGATTGGGCTAGCCTTATAGTTGGAAGTAAATTTACCGTTTTTGTTTTACTTTGTATTTGAGGGCAATTTTCCAAGTACAAGCTGGCGGGGGGCTTATATTTGGAGGGGCGATTTAACGGAGGGTTTTTTGCGTTGCCGCTTTGGGGGGCGTATATTTGGAGGGGCTTATACACGTAAGGGGCGTATTTTTGGAATTTTACGGTATGTATGTATGTATGTATGTATGTATGTATGTATGTATGTATGTATGTATGTATGTATGTATGTATGTATGTATGTATGTATGTATGTATGTATGTATGTATGTATGTATGTATGTATGTATGTATGTATGTATGTATGTATGTATTCTGCTCACAGGCAGGGTAGGTCCCCGGGGGCCTCGAGTCAAACGCTGGAAAACCCTGTTTTTAAGCAAACGGCAAACATCAGTGTGAAACCTGTTTCATTACAGCTCATCTCTTATCACGATCTACAGATATCATGCAACGCAGCGAAAGAGAGAGAGAGAGAGAGAGAGAGAGAGAGAGAGAGAGAAGTTAAATTAAACAGCAACCTGTTACTTTGCCGTTTGTCATTTCACGTTAACGCGATGCTAAGTCTCTCTGATCGTTAAGTGATAATTACCTATCGGTCGACGTGTACATATCGTCATTTATTATGCGGACGGCAGTGTTTTACCGGGAACTAAAACACTCGTAGAATCAATACGACCACTACATCTGGGAACCGAGCTGCGAACGTAACACGAATGGTCATATTCGAAGTCACAATTCCCGCCTTTTTTCTTTGTATAAACACCCAGTATTTGTATCAAAGCCTGCTTTATAATCTCTA
>OX421447.1:19379289-19384289 GCA_949126865.1 Montipora capitata
GCTCTCTGCAGTTAGTCGTTTTAGTTAAACAGCATGTCAACAGTTCACGAAAAACAACAACGCGAAAAACCACAGCGTTGCGACATGTTTGTTGCCTATTTTAGCTAGGAATACGTATATTCTTAAATGAAGCAATATAAAACGAGATTAGAAAATGGAACTCCAAAGAAAATTACGGATGTCAACCGAAAAAACGAGGTAAAAAAAACTGCTCTGCAGTGTAAGTTGTTTTAGGTTCAACTGTCAACAGTTCAAGAAAACCAACAACTCGAAAACAGCAAACCAGCAAAGTGTTGTGAGCAAAATCATGTGAATACTCGCCTTTTTGAAGAATAACCAGGCCTTTTCTTTGCCTTCTCTTTGCAACGGTTAGTGAGCGAAAATTTGCATTTTAAGAGGTGCCGCGCCGTGGCGAAAAAAATTTTCAATTTGCCGCGACAGTTTCAGTCGGAATAGATTTCGGACCGTAATCCGTATCGTAAAAAGCTGGACCGGCTACGAGCGCGCGATTAGCCAATCAAATTCAAGGATTTAGGATTCCGGCGCGCAAAGATGCTTCAGAAAAAAATAAATACCTCTTACTAACCGAGTTCGAAGTCCGTACTGTAAGTTACGGACCGAGTTTTTTCCCGTTTTTTTTTTTTTTGCCCAAGCGCGAAGCGCGCGGGCCATAAATCAACGGGAAAAAACGAGGATCCGTAACTTACAGTACGGACCGAGAAAACGAGGTTAGTAAGATATTTATTATATCTCTGAGGTTAACCGGCGCGCGGGCAAGGAAACTAGTCAAAGTGAAGCGGAAGGTTCAACTGCCACAAAGAATGCCGTGCCAAAATCCCAAAAACTAAATCTTCTTGGCTGTTAAGTTTGAAATAGTTGCTTGCAAGATTCAAACAGTTTTCAGTACACGGTTTATGCAACAGAAATGACATGAAAAACTCGCTAGATGATGTTTTGTCGAAATTTTAAATTAAGCGGGCTGTACAGCGGGCCGTACTGTAGAATACGGCCCGCTAATTTAGACAATTACAGCGCGCGTACTATCTGAGAGATATAATAAATATGGGTTATTGACCAAGCGTGAGGTCAAGATGGCTGGATATTGGCCAAGTTCTTTTTTTTGCGTGTTTATGTTTACACTGAATTGCGTGTATATTTCGAAAAACTTTGGTATTTGTCTTGTAATGGTGTTCAAGGTACCTCGACTTTTAGCCACGATTGTAGTAACTATTTTAAATCCTGTGACTGCCCCTTCCCCCCCCCCCCCCCCCAAAAAAAAACCTCCTATAGAACAAGTAACGAGTCATTTGAAGCCTCCATCTCCTTTACTACCCCTTGAACTCAACCCTCTCGTGCAACCTTTTTTTTTTGACCAGGAGTTATTTCCCCTCCGTTCACTTATTGCATTCCATTGTTGCAAAGCAAGCTATGTGATCCCAAAATAACAATTGCGAGAAGCGTGTAGGAGAACGCGTTTCTTTTTCTTCCCCTCAGTTTAGTGTGCAGAACAAAATTTCAAGGAAGAACGTATTTGTGCCCTGGGAAAGTTGTTAAGTCATGCAATTTCTACCATACTTGCCATTCAAAGGAAATTTGAAAGCTTATTATAAAGTGCAACAACTTGTTATTACAAAGTGCGACAGTTTAATTTATTACAAAGTGCGACAACTTGTTATTACAAATTGCAACAGCCATTTTATTTCAAAAGGCGACAAGTGTTATTACAAAGTGCGACAGTTTTATTACAAAGTGCGACAGGTGTTACAAAGTGCGATGATTATTACAAAGTGGGACAGAAAAGTCCTGTTGTAAATAGATTTTCTAGTATCACGACTAGACACTGTCAGATATCCATTGCGGCTTCTCCTGACTGGGATATGGAATTTGACCTGGACGAGTTTTTTTTTTTTTTTGTCTTGCAGATGTTAGCTTCCGGCGTGAAAACCTCGCAGCCCTAAATACGACGCAAGAAACTGAAGAATTAAAGAAATGGCGTTCTTCGAAGGTGAAGCAAAAGATTCTGAACAAGTACACATTAATTGTGCACCGCCTTTCACTCTCTAACGCGAAGACTTTAATACATGTCGAAATGGAATCGACAGACACATGGTGAGAAGACTCGAGAAGACAGTCTCTGTCGATCCCCTATTAAAGCTCACGAGGGATTAATAAATTCCATTTGGAAGGTGACTTTCATTTGGAAAGTGACATCGAAGCTATCAAAGTATACCAATGTTTATCAAAGCTATCGCGAAGTTTTGCAAGCTGAGTCATCAAAGCCATATGAATCCAACTTGAACAACATCAGTGACATGAAAAACAGTGAGGCAACCAAGCAACCCTTGCTTCCAGACACTAGTACTTGTGTGGCGGACCATAATGACGAACTGTCGAAAGACTCGGTCATTGATTATGTAAGGAAAACTGATAACAAATCCGTACCAATCTCCTGCGATAGAGCAAGGGCTGGGAACAGTGAACCTTCCAGAATTCCTTATAAGAAAACGTCGAGCTTGTTTCATAAAGACAAGGCTTAGAAAGTGTATGGTGCATTATTTAAAGAAGAACGTTCCGAGTTCGTCTGAGTTGAGAAAGTGCTTATCTCTTGCTTTTGGAAAATAATATTATATTGCAGTAAGAATGTCTATACCTAGACCGCAACACAGACGTAACAAATCTTCGAGAGTAGGAGATTCTAATCGTCATTTTTATCGTATTACCCGCAGGACTGCTAAACACAAAAAAGACTTGTCAGTTCTATTGTGTATTCAAGATCAATCTGTTACTAAGCATTCAACAAAATTGAAGCAACAAAATGAGAGTTATTGTCTAACAAGAGAAAAGCTATTGATATCAGGAGACATTAAATCGAACCCAGGCCCTGTTGCTCACGGAACTTGTACACATGCAGTACTGGGAAATCCTTCTATAGCACGGTTGCAAGGTCGATTTGCTCAGAAAGGATTGAAGACACTAGAATGTACCTCAGATGGTTCATGCTTCTTTTTTTCTGTTGCCCACCAGTTATACAATGATCCTTCCTATCACATGAACGTGCATACTGCTGGAGTCGAATACATCAGAAACAACCGTCAAAAATTTATTGGACCCATTACAGAACAATGGTGGGTGTGTTGTCACAGCAACATACATGATGTGATGCACTTATTGTGCAAGCAGTTTCCAATGTATTAAATGTTACAATACATATAAATGAATCTATTGAGGGGTGGGCACCAGTAACTGTTATCAGTCCTATAAGCGGACAACAGGGAACTACTGTTATTAACATTGGACATCTAGATGAAAGACACTATGTTTCAGCAGTTCAGTTAGATTATTATAATGACACTATTTCAGGTTATATATGAAATCAGCAGTGTTACCATGCAATATCAACAATTATTCACAGGTAATAATCGATTAATAAACCATGGCCAAAAATGATGTGTGTCAGTAATAATTTCTACAAAGCAGTGGCAAAAAGAGCTTATATTAGAGAATCTATCAAGCGGAAGAGACAAAATTAAGACTTCAGGGAAAAGAGAAAAAATACAAAACACCAAAAAAGATCTGAAAATATTGAAGCAGCAAGGGAATATGAAAAGCAAACATTTCACAAGGGTAAAGCTTCCAATCCAGAACATATCAGAGAACTAAACAGAAAAGCACAGAACCATTTAATCGGGGGTGGAAGCTGAATAATTGGACCTCGATTATTCATTATTCTTTGTGTGTTTTGTTCGAATTATTCATTATTCTTTTTAAATTTTTGTAGGTTATTCATTATTCATTGTTGTCATTCATTATTCCACTGGCACATTAACTGCGTTATTCATTATTCCGGCGTTTTCGGATCCAATTATACATTATTCATTTTTTATTTATACTCGTTATTCATTATTCAGCTTCCACCAACGACATTTAAGGAAAGCTATGCAGAGCTCAAGGCTAAACCAAGCTGAAATTTGTCAAGGTCAAGACTCTATTAGACATTCCATTTCAGAAGTGATTCAGTCTTTTCGTGATAAGATAACACATGGCCCTGAATATACATGCACTTTCTGTGATCACTTATGGTTCAGACCATCTGTCTCTAAGGGCGCTTTCCTTTTGTCAGAACTGGCCGGCCAGACCATTAGTTTGCAAAGAAAATGCAACAATTTGAAGGAACACTTGCATGATAACCCCTCGCATTCTTCCGCGGAGGATTGTATATCATCCTCGAAGAGTGTTAATTTAAAGGCGCGGTGTAAAGTTAGTCCTTCCAAATGCCTGGTGTGGCCAGTCAGTTCTGTCAAGTGGAAAACGCCTTAAGTGTAACAGTATCAAATATAGTGATAAATATTCGCAAGGTTTGTTGGAGGAATGTATAACTGGCACAAAAAGTGTTAATAAATACTGAATGGATCTGCTCTACTTGCCTAACCTGATGACATCAACAATATGACCTGGCAACAAAAATCAGACCTTATTAAAAATTACCCTGTCATCTGTACTAGGAACTTTGAACACATGGTACAGCTCTTGCCAATTGGAGAAATGGTAGACTTATTTTACAGGGTTAAATTCCAGCAAAGGGCCGGATTTCATGCATTATTTTGGGTATCTAGTTGCATATGAGAGCCCCCCGTGCTGTTACGCAATTATCCAGCTGTTATATCACACTGACTAATGCATAAAGAAACTGACTCCAGCCTGCCAATTTTAAACAATCGGGAAAACTTTCATATCCACGAGAAACGACTGTGGCACTTTGATTGGATTCTCGGTACAGCTGGCGTTGAAGCCTTTCTTCATTCATGGGAGGGGGAGAATTGTTTAGAAGTTGCACTTGTTAGTATTATTACTAGGTTTCTGAGCTACATTAATTTGCAGAATGTTGCTATCACCCTGGTGGTCCCTGCCTGGCCCTCTGCTAGTTTTTGGCCGTTGCTATGGCAACGTTATTCCTCGTTGATCAAGGAATATCGCTATTTTAAGGGTAATTACGCTTGTTG
>OX421447.1:19389289-19404289 GCA_949126865.1 Montipora capitata
TTCATCAATTTTCTCTTTGAGTTTCGCCCTCAGCCGAATTGGAACTCTTATAGGGACGTGCTGCACAGGCTTGACACTTGGAACAACTTCGATGTCGTATTCAACTGGAAGGCAACTCAAACCACAGAACACATCGTCCAGGTCTTTCAAAAGATCATCAAAGGACAACGGTTGATACTGCTTGCAATTGAGTGCATGAATATACTGCCGGCTTGTTCCAAGAAAGATCCAACCTTGCTTGACATTAATACTGCCATCAGTCATAGGCCAGGGTGCACTTTCGAAGATATCAAATGGTTGAGACTGACAATAAGGGTGTAATCTCCCAGTGGTTCAACCAGTCACCCATCATACAACTTTATATTTTCAATACGAAATGTCCCTGAATCGAGGCCATTTTTCTGGGAAGATCGAAAGAGACTCTGCTCGCAGGGTTCGAAAAAGGGCCCCTGGTCACAATCAGTTTAGAACTGCGTCCAAGTTAGTTTTTGATGATTGTGTCCACTAATTAAATATGGCAAATTTATAACAGCGAGGTAAAAAACAAAATTCAGTCTTTCTGGAAAACTATAATGAGGCAGAAACCTGTGTGAGCCATGATTTAAAGTGATTTAAATAAAATTAAAGCGCTCTTCACATTAATTCTCTATCTAGACCATTCCATCCTCCATGCCATTCCTCACCTTTTTTTCGGGATCATTTGCGGTTCTGGGATCATTTGCGGACCCGTACAGTTCCTTGAGTACAGGTAATCACTTGATTTGAAGTGCATGCAATTTGGAATAAATAAGCACAAGTAAGTATTTTCAAGGACGATTAAAATTGGCTCGGACAATTTGCAGTTACTTATCACGCAAAAATTGCGCCATCGAGGACTTGCAATTGATTGGCCATCTGAGACTTTCTTTGACCATTGGCTAATGAGAATGCTTGATTTGTTCCCTCTTTTTGCCAGGAATTACCTCTTTTCTTCCTTTTTGCACTGTGATACCTAGAAACTGCAATTCTCTCAGCCAATCAGAGTGAGGAAATTTACATGTATATTATTAATTAATCATATCTATTTCAGTAACATTAATATTAAAAAAAAAATTGACGCCGTTTACTAAGAGATTATGCAAAACAAAACAACTATAATTAATATTTCTCAGGCAATAGCCCTTTGAAACGTCAAACGAAAGTTGAAGCAGTGAAGAATGAACCAAAGACACTAGATTTCGTTGGAACAATCAAATTCCAACTATCCAAACATGCAACTGATTTCTAGCAATTTAAATTTTTTAAAAAGATTCCTGCATCCTTTTTCCACAACTTGAGCATCATGTCGAATGCGAAATAAAGGTGTTAAACGTAATAAACTGTAACCGTGTAGTCTCATACTTCAGTTGGCATATATGACTGTTTAGATAGCTCAGTGTCTATCTCAAGAATACTTTTACCCTTATAAATAGATGGTTTACTCTTACTTCGTGAAGTTAATCAAAACTGACCAGAGTCTGCATTTAGTTAGGTGCATGTTTGGACATATCGTTATGGGTCCAAAGCTATGACAATTATGTCCTTACATTGGTCACTTGCAATCACCAAGGATGCGACATGCTGCAGGGTGACCTGAAATTCTTCACACACGTGTCAGCGAGATGCAATATTTGTTTGTGTCTGAGTAGACAAAGAAAAAACCTGAGATTTCATCAATCTCCTATCACCCCTCAAATTCCTTATCTCTTCGCGAAAGCGCCTGTTGACGAGAGAATAGATGATGGGATTCGCAGATGCGTTTGCAATCACAAAGACGACAGCCACATACAGAAGATTTCCGTAATACTGCTCTAGTGCGATTTCAGGCCAATTGGCGATTGCCAATCTTAAAATGTTCAATGGAAGCATTGTTATTGCAAAGACCAAAACAATTGGTGTGAGAATCCTCTTGGCATTCTTGTTTTGTCTGTTTTGATGAAAGCGAACGCCTCTCCGCTCATGTCCTTGTAGCATTCTCCCATTTTCCCTTGCCATGGCCTTATAGAACGTATCACTCTGTTTTATTGCCCGAGAAACCATGACGTAGGTAAAGGATATGATGACAAGGGGAAAAATATAAGAGAGGAAAGTCAATGATCCGATGTAGAATTGAGCTAGGACAAGTGAAGGCCACACCGGGCCACACCATCTACCATTATTCACGAGTTCATAATATTTAACAACAAAGTACAACGGAAGAGAAAATGTCAAAAAGGACCCCATCCACACGCAAGCAGAAGTTAATTTAACTCTTTTCAGCGAAACGTTTTTTACATTTTGAGTAAAGGTCTTAACCACGATTATATTTCGATATCGCTCAAAAGCAATGGCTGCAATGTGCCACACGGAGGACACGTAAAACATCTCTGGAATAGGGCTCAAGTAGAGGCAAGTAAACTCACCAAAAGGCCAATTTAAAGGAAGCTTTTCTTTGATCGAAGCAAGCGGAAATGTCAACAACAAAGTGCCTAAGTCTGCAACTGCTAAATTTTGCACGTAGAAATCCATTGATTTTGTTTTCTTTGCCATGAATTTTCTTGTAATAATGATCACCAAAACGTTGCCAATAACTCCAATGAACACAATGAACACTTCAAGGGTTAACTTTAAAATACCTGCCAACGGTACTTTTGTCTTGTCATAGTATTGATGCGAATCGTTCCCAACAGAGACGTACGTTTGTCCGCAATGCGCTGCTGTGCAATTGTGAACGCTACCAAGTGACATACCGGCAAGTCTCTATTTTCAAGCTTGACAACGCAGCCGCACTATCTGTTTAATATGCTTCCAGTTAACTTTACGAGAGAATGTTGTTTTTCCTCTATCATTTGATTTTCAGTTTAAAAGAAAGCTTTGCATGCGCCTACTCTCTGATTCTGCGAGGTGCTTCTTCTGTTTTGCGAGGTCTGTCGGGTAAAAGCACGGAATCGATGCTGAAATCGCAAAAAAAAAACCGAAAGACTTCTTTTTAGATGAAATGGCCGCAGCTGTATATGTGGATTTAGCGAGTTGTATGTGGTACGTCTCAATAATGAACCAAGGTGGTTGTTTTGTATCTATTATTATTATTATTATTATTATTATTATTATTATTATTATTATTATTATTATTATTATTATTATTATTATTATTATTATTATTATTATTTATTAATTTCATTCCTGCCTGTTTGCTGGGCCAATTTAGATGCCAGATTTTTGACACGAGCAAACCATATCGCAAGATTGACGATACATAAACATTTACTTTATCAATAAAGAAGCCCTCGCCTGTAATGCCTCTTCATATTCCAACTACGAAATAAATAAATTAGTACAGGAAATGAGAAGTCAACGTTGAGTGCTTTGATTACCATCTAAACTTCACAAAAATTAAATTAAATAATATAATAAATAAATAAATGCAACATGTCATGGCTATGTAACTTTTCTGGAATATACTCCTTTTATCTTTCAAAAAAAATTGTATCTATTTATTTAAAAAAAGAAAGCTCACATGAAGGTTTACATAGTCAATTACCGATCCCAATAAGAGGAATATTATTGTTCATGGTAGCAGATTAAGAGATTATGAAGGTAAGAGAAGTAGTCCCTCATATTGTCCGTATTCCCATCGTAATCCCTCTTAGGTTATTTTCAGATGATATCAATTTTTCCGCGGATAATGTTACCGCGCGCATTACATGGAAGTTTCGTGGAGAAGGGAAAGTGCAGCAAATTCTGTACGATGTCATTCTCCGTTTTCAAAATTGAGTTCCATGGCCTGATCAAATTCATTGTCTACAAGATACAGGTTTCAAACATATATCTTTGGAATTGCTAGTTTACAATGATACCAATTTGAAGAATTTCCAATCTATCAAACCGTGTTAAATAATTTTGACAGATGCAGATATATTTAAATTGGTTGCATTGCGTTTATACTTGTCCATTTTAGTGCGCACTTTCTCATCGTCTACAAAATTCTGTGGCTTACAAACTCGTTCCTTTCAAGATACAGTTTGCAATCATATATCATGGAATTTGGTTAACTGTGTAATTCACACTGATACCAATTTTACGATTGTAGGAAACCGTGTTAAATAATTTTGAAAGAGTGTTTAAGCTTAAAGTTAGCATTTTTGTAAAGGTTTGGGTTGTTTCAGCTGCAGCTGCAGTTTACACTCTCCGCGTTGCAAATTGACTTCAATCCGATCTTACGGTTTCAAAAATTTTTATCGCGCCGTCAATTGAAATTTTCCTGTCATGTGTGGTACTGTTTGAAAGCGTTAGCTGTCTAATTATGAATATCATAGAATTAAGTCACCATAGTTTAAGTCCGCTAAGAAAATCGAGAAAGCGTTGATCAAGTCAGGAATATGTTACTTGATGACTCATTGCAGTCTGCGATATTTCATTGCGTACAAAATTCTGTCGCCTATAAAACTCGTTCCTTTCGAGATAAAAGATGCAAAGATATATCATTCACGTGACTGTCACTTACAACGAATGTCCAATGTACGAAACCGACTTTAATAATTTTGAAAAATGCAAGTATATCATGAACATGAGTGCTTTTTTGCAGATTCACTGCCATCCGATTCCAGGGGTTCAAAAATTTTTATCGCACAGTCTGTGCAAGTTTTTCCACAGGCGCCCCAAGCTCAGTGTGAGCATGGCGACAAAAATATAAGGATTTGTATGAGAATCCCGATAAAAGCTTAAGAAGATAATTATATGAAAAAAATCTCAATTGAAAAGGAAGGAAACTATCCACGATGGCAATAAGGTTAGGCTTTTTAATTGAGATTTTTTTCCAGCAGATAATTATATGAAAAAAATCTCAATTGTAAAGGAAGGAAGCTATCCACGATGGCAATAAGGTTAGGCTTTTTAATTTGAATTTTTTTCCAGCATATAATTATCTTCTTAAGCTTTTTATCGGGATTCTCATCAAATCAAGAACGCGTTAACCAAGTCAGCGATATATTACTTGTTGACTGTAGTCTGCGAATTGCCAATGATTGCAAAATTCTGTCGCTTATAAAACTCGATCCTATCAAGATACAGGTTTCAAACGGTAGTGTCGAAAACGAAGAACCGGAAAACGAAGACCGAAGACCTCGAAAACGAAGACCCACTCGGAAAAACGTACAATTAAGGTTAATTCAATTGTAATCGAGATCCCTGCAAATACACCAAAAATCAAGTTTGCGATTATATGGACAAATCTCAGCTCGGTTAGCCGAGAACCCGACATTACGATGCCCGAATCCCGGCTAACCGGGCTGAGATTTTTCCATGTAATCGCGTTCAGGACAGCCCGGTTAGCCGGACAAGCGATTTCTAACCACATTTCTCCACTTTAGTCTGTTTAGTGCAAAATGGCCAGGAGGTGTAAAACACAGGTCACAGGTCACAAGTCATTGTTTTACCTATACAGAAAGTATCCTAAACATTCATAAAAGCCTTAGGTCTAAAAACTTTTCTTTAGGCCGTTATTAGGCCTAAAATTAGCTTTTATGAATGTTTAGGATACGTTTCTTTAGGCCTAATTAGGCCTAAGGTTAGCTTTTATGAACGTTTAGGATACTTTCTGTATTGGTAACACAATGACCTGTGACCTGTGTTTTGCACCTGCCGCAAAACGACCCGCGGAATAGTCGTTTTTTTATGTTTAAATAAAAGCTTCTTTAAATTGTAGAATGGTGTATTTTAATAACAATTTAGCGAGACAAACTTCTCCCCACTTCTTCTTCTTCTTCTTGTCATCTTTTTACACACGACATATTCTAAATTCAGTCAGTATAAAAGGTGGACTGCGGACCAGTTATAAAATGCGGACTGAATATAGCCTGCGTAGCAAGCGTTCCTTTTCGACAAAAAGAGCTTCGAAACGATTTTCCGCAAACTGGCCGCGCGGAAGTTGGGGCAAGAGACTGAGGGAACGCTTGCAAGTAGACCCCCTATTTTTGAAAAACGCCCACCTTTTTATTGTTGACTTGACACACGCTGATTGACGTCTTATTGACAAATTAGCCAATAACAGTTAACCATGTTAACACAAGTTGGCTTCCGACAAAACAAACCGAGGCACCGAGGAAACACCGAGCGATCAACGCAGATTTTAAAGTTAAATTTGTAACGGCAGCTTCTAAGCCGGGTACGACTGGTTATGTTTCTTCCGAGAATTTGTTTAAACCATCGAAAAGAAACTTACGGGCAAATTCTAGCTGATATTTGCATAGCGGTTGGAATAGAAGCTAATAGAAGTTATCGAAAACAACAGCCAATTTTCAGAACTTGTAAGCAATCCGTGCGCTCGTAAAATACGGAATTTAGAAACATAACTCGTACAGAGTTCGATGGGTAGTAAGTAAGGTCGTTAAATGCAAATCTCCAGCAAAGCTGACCATGAAACCATTCAAGAGGTTTAAGTTTAAAATTAACGACGATTTCAGTGCGACTTGCTGGCTATTTTGTTGGTGCAGAGTGGTTGACGAAACCGGGATCGTACTAAATCTCCTGGAAATTACAGGCAAACCTCCTCGCTAGTGTGATAATCCTCAGTACGTTTTTGGTCAAATCGTTACGAAATTGTAGATGAAATAGCAAGTAAAAGTGGTCTAAAAAATCGAATGACTTTACAAAGGAGCCGCTTTCTTCTCACAATAATTAAGAGAATATTTAACAGGGGCACCCAACGAGAACATAGCTCAAAACCACTTAAACAGAGCATTTTTAAACGTATTTAGTATTTAAACGGTAGATATAGGCATATTTTTATCCCCTAAAAATTTTTCATCTGTTCGGATATCCTAGCTGAAAGTCTGGTGATCCGAAAATTATAGGGTTCAAAACTTACCTTTTCGAAATTTTCAGCCAGAAAAAGGGCTCCCGGAAATTCTAGGTGACCTTTTTAGGGTAAAAATCCGTTAAAAATGGACAATTATACCATTTTTCAGATGTTCGAAAATCCTAGGAGAGGAAGGCAAGCAAGAAATTTTACAACAAATGTTCCGAAAACTCTAGATCTCAAATCGTCTTCCGAACAGATATTTTCCGAAAATTGACGTTGGGTGCCCCTGATTTAACAGGCTGCGTAGTTGTCTCAATCCATGATATAGGACTCAAGCTTACATCTGTTACATCAGGCAAGGTAAGCAGAGAATTCGACGAATTTCCTTGATTCTGAAACATGTGGATTCTGATAGTTCGCAGGCATTTTATTAATTCATCCTGCGTAAATAAAGTATCTTTTGCAAGCGAACGAAAAGCTCACTTCAGTTAAGTCCAAACTTTTCGTCGACAATAAGCGCTGCCAAAGTTTTGTTAAATAACGATCGAATCTTCTGCTTTTAATGAATTACGGAAACGCCATAGCGGCTTCAGCTGACACGTAAATAATATTGAATTTCCCTTGATGGGTATTGTCCAAGCAGTCCAGATTTTCATTTAAATCACAGGCTGTCATTTCCATAGAATTTATCTTAACCACTTACTTGATCGCGTATTATGCTTTGAAATGGAGAAATCACGATGATACTCGAGAAGCCGGTTCTTCGTTTTAAGTTCTTTTATTTCACACTCCGCACATCATGACAAACATCTGAAAAATTAAGCTTTTTCCGAATCCTGTTGGCAAAACGGCCATGACATCTATACAGTTAAAGAGATGGCGCATTGACAGTTCTTTTTTCCTTTTCAACGTAAAACCCGAGACCCGATTCGCTCAGCTTCGACACACGATTTAAGACTGATTTAAAACCTTCCACATTTTCCACCATTGCCTTTGTCACGCTAGAACTTAGGTGAAATATTTTGCTCCAGAATTTGTCACCTGTCAATCATTGTGACTGTGCCGCACCAATCAGAAGCCCCCGTTCGTGGGCGAACGGGTTTGTCTTCTTGCAAGCGTTCCCTCAGTCTCTTGCCCCAACTTTCGCGCGGCCAGTTTGCAGAAAATCGTTTCGAAGCTCTTCTGTCGAACAGGAACGCTTGCTACGCAGGCTAGACTGAATACAAAAAACTGTGAAAAAGGCACAGAGCAACGAAATAGCGATTGGCTGACGACATGATTTGAAGTCCGACGTGAGAACGGTGGAAGAAATGTTTCGCGCCATAATTATCAGCCATAGCGTTAAACTGGATATCTTTTGGCTTCTCAACACGACGCTCAATAGCTCACTGAAGGTTATAGTTGAAATTGCAAAACGTTTGTATATGTTGTATTTATCAGAGATAAGACAGGAAAGTAATTTATGAAATCCTTCGCGGTTCACCAGTTTTATGTTTAGAAATCGAGAAATTTGAAGGACTTCAGTGGGAGATGCTGATTTCGTTTCCTTTTCCTTTTTAAATTCGTGGAGTAAAGTACAATTTTGAGATAAAATCTCTACTCTTACTTTCTCTAGCCCAGTCGATGTTGTAATTGAGCATTTGTGTGCACGTGACAATATTTTAACACGGAATAAGAGTACTCAAGGGCTTTTTTAAAATCTGTATCTGGGCCAGTACAAACCTAGTTTTGTTCTATCTCCGTTTTTGAAAACTCAGTCCTTGTTTCATACGAAGTCCGCAGTCTGCGTTTTATACCCAGTCCGCAGTCCGAGTCTGAGTCCGCAGTCAACCTTTTATTTATACGGACCGAATTTAGAATATGTTGTGTGAAAAAAGATGACAACAATAAGAAGAAGTGGAGGGAAGTTTGTCTCGCTAAATTGTTATTAAAATTCACCATTCTACAATTTAAAGAAGCCTTATGGTTTGCTATCTTATTGATCCTTTATTTAAAAATAGAAAACGACTATTTCGTGGGCCATTTTTCTCTAAAGTGAAGTAATGTGGTTAGAAATCGCCTGTCCGGCTAACCGGGCTGTCCCGGTGAACGCGATTACATGGAAAAATCTCAGACCCGGTTAGCCGGGATTCCGGCATCGTAATGAGATTTTTCCATGTAATCGCAAACTTGATGAGACTACCGGATCTCGCAGGAGATCTAAAAATGACTTAAGATGGATTACGATGGGAATAGGGCAAATATGAGGGATTACTTCTCTTACCTTCATAATCTCTAATCTCTTGTTCATGGTTAACTCTTTTTAAAAATTTACAAGGATTGGAAATAATCTCTGAGTTTTCGTTCATAGTTTGAAAGATTGAGACAATTGCGTAATAAGTGAGGACTATCATTGCAAATTCGGAGACCCTTATTCTTGTTTCCAGACTCCCTCCTACCCCGCCCTGAAAATGAGCGTAGAACCCCCAAAAAGAGGAATCTGTATTACTTGCAGGCGCACGCTCGGAATGGCGCAATTTTCCCCCCAAAAATTGGGGGAAAACCATATTTGGAAAAAGATTCCTTGTTTGGGTATAGTTTATTCGGAGTGCTTTTATAGTGGAAACATGGCGGATAACGTAAAATGCTATTATGATCCAAGTTCCTAGAGGCAATTGATTTCGCGTTTAAGAACTACCATTTTAGCTTCGTCCCGGCTAAGGCGCAACAACTGTTAAAGCAGCAACCGGATGTGGCAAGTCTTTTCCCTACATTGTTGTTCCTTTTGCGATTTTATTCGATCCGAGTCCGATGTTAATTGTGAATCAGTCCGTCTTATCGGGGTCCTTATCGTGGAAGATCAGACGGATGACATACGAGAGTATGGAATTCGTACTTGAAACCCAACTGAACAACTGCATGATGTTGGCGCAGAAAAATACCAAATTTTTGCTTTCCCGCCGATAGTCTTTATGAAGAACCCGTGGGAGAGCAGCTGCTGAAATTGCATTAAAATATCGTATGCTGTTGACTAGGCTCACTGTGTTTTACAGTGGAAGTATAAAACTCACAAAAATACACTGTAGGTCGTGAGTGTGAATCGCTCAGCAGTGACTAATAAATCTCCTGCTGGAACTCTTTATTGTTCATTACTAGCTTCTTTCAGTCTGGTTATATGATAATCGCACTCATTCAAAGAACAGCTATCTGAGTTTCACAGTAATTATTGAAACCATGATTGTTTTAGGAGTTTAGACCTACTAATATTTTTTAAACCGGGGACAAATTGTTTGGATACCCAATGTCAAAGAGCTAATTAATTAGATTTAAAAAAAATGTCCAAATACTCTTTTTCTTTGGCCATCTCAGTTTTATCAGGAATACTACACAAACAGGGGTGACGCACAGAGTAATTTAGAGTAATTTTTAGAAGGAGTAATTTAGATTAATTTTTAGAGTAATTAGGGTGGAGTAATTTACTCAGAGTAATTTTTCAAAGCAATCTTCGCATTAAATCTTTCTTTTCTTACAAGGATATACTAAGCCGTGGCCAAATGCCTAAGGTTGTGTATAGAGCTGCCTGTGAGAATTGCAATGATTTTATATCAAAAAAACTAAAAGAGTATTGTTACTTAATTGTTAATTGCTAATACGATAGTGTTCCTGTATATTTAAATTCAAATTTTGTATTAACCGTCACTTCTGAAGATGTATGCAGAAGCATACGAAGCGTCAAGTAAAAGATAATTTCAAAGGATGCGTTTATATATGTTTGCGTATTATTCCTGATAAAGTAAGATAAAAAAATCAAATGAAATTGAATTACAACCTGTACTATTTGTTTCTTTTCATATGAGTCTGTGCTGATAACGCAAATGTTCCTTATTTTATACATACAGATATGCACAGTCAAACATCGATTATCCGGACGTTAATCGTCAGGATCTTTTTTCTGGTCAAAATTTGTTCGTGAATCATGATATTATTAATAAGGATGAAAATGATTTTCCTTCTAGTAAATCCTTGAAAAATGCTACTTAAAAGCATTTTCCCTCTGAAACTCGTTGTTAGAGACAAATTACTGTAGACAATATAAAATTCTGGCTCCACGCTGTTTTGTTGCTTACTGAAATCCAATGCTATATTTACTAGTTCAGCGTTTGCACAGCTGTATTACGAGCTTCTCTCAGTCGTCAATAATTTATTCGGCAATAATTTTCCAACATCACTGGTCACGACAAGGCATAATTTCGATGTTATTTTCCTGATACCAGTAATCGCACAGTAATTTTCATTTACGATTCTTTGTCGGAGTTTCCATGTTTCCTTTAGTTACATATCCACCCTGGTAATTAATGCAATATGATTGGCTCATTCCGAGCATGCGCCTGCAAGTAATACAGGACTCTTTTTTTCTCGCCTGGGTTCCAGGCCTATTTTCAGGGTGGGGTAAGAGGAAGTCCAGGAACAGTACTAGGACTTTTACATATGAATTAAGGAAAACGAAGCAAGAGACTTGGTGCCCATAAATATTGAGTATATTTAGAATGTTTAATGTGCAAAATAGACCTAGACGGTAGGGATTTGTAGAAGCCCAAACGATAGAACAGTATTGTAGGTAGTGGAGTATTGTTTTTTGGGAGTAAAATGTTAACTGCCTGGTTGTAGTCGAACGGGGTGTCAGATCATTCAATCCCAATCATTATGCCTAAATTTTTGTCTAACGAAATAAAAACTTACATTGAAAATGAAATCATTGGTGATGAATTGCCCAAATTTGTAGTAAAAAGTTCTTGATAAAAGCTTCTTTGCCTCTTAGGCTCAAATTGTCTGATTTATTATAGGAAGGGAGAGTTTTACCGGGAACTAAAACACCAGTAGAATCAATACGATCACTACATCCGGGAAAAGAGTGGCATATTTTTCGTATGTAACACGGGTGATCATATTGAACAAAGACGTTACGATTCCCACCTCTTTTGTTTGTATTTAAGACGGTGCCTAATATTGTTATTGCGCATACGTTCTGCGCATCTCCAGATACTCGGATTTCCTATTGGTGATGCTTACTAATGCAGGGATATTTTTTGCGCGGCTTAAAACTATGCAGAGAAAGTAGATCTTAGTAAGTACTCTTGGTATCCAAAAAGAAAATTGGGGGTAGCCATGGATTATTTAGAGGTAATTGAGCTTCAATTTGAGAAAGAACGTCATACATTGCTTTGTATTTCAGAGCTTTATACAAATATTGTTCATGAATTCTGTTTGAAAAATGCGTTGTTACCCCCAATTTTCTTTTTGGATTTCAATAACACTTGGGAAGATCTACCTTTTCTGCATAATCACAAATTGGGGCAAAAATACCTTTGAATTAGTAGGCATCGTCTTTAATACCCAATATTTGTATTACAGTGCGACGCGACTTAGCGTAGCCATCTAATAATGTTTTTTTACAAATTTTCCGCCAATCAGGATGTGTGAAATTGATTGACAATCACGCCTCCTTACAAAGTTCGTTGTAAGTTGAACACCGTTGCATGGGTTGTTGAGTTGACGTATTTTCACGTAATCGTCAAATGTGGAAGTTTGTTGGGTGGCCACGGTAAGGCGCGTTGCACTGTAAAGCCTGCTTTTCAATCCCTACCATGTATATCTATTGTCCATATAATAAAAAGTAACTTACACGTTAGCTCGAAGATATGAATCTTGTGTTCTCGTGACAAGAACAATCTTTCACTCGTTCCGGCGCTGGGATCACTCGTGAGATAGTTGTTCTTGCCAATCAACCATAAAGTTCAATTTTCTCCCCACCGTGTAATATCCTGTATTTAGAATAATTGTATGGGTGAATATATGATACGATTATGATGCGAGATAATCACCTAAGCGGTTTTTTCAAAACGATGGCAGCAAGTCGTTTTGTCGTGGTAACAGACGGAGAAGTTCATTGTTTTAAAGAAAATGCATATTTTTCAAAGAATCACCTAGTATGTGATAATGCTAACCATAGTTAATTCATGGATTAACGATGTGCTAAGACAATTATTCACATCAGGCTAGGTGAACATGATCGGTGAATAAAAACCGAGACGAAGTCAAAGTTTTTGTTCAACGATATTCACCTCACCTTCGGCGAATATATTAATTAACCGCTTTTTATCAAGCTGTCAGCAGCTCCCAGTGCGTTTGCTGATAGGTCTAAAATTTTCGAGACATTCAAAAACTTTTGAAAGCATCCAAACGTAGGAAACGTTCTGGGCCCAAATTTCATTTGTCACAGTAGACTCTGGTCTCGTTTACGTACCCAACGTTTCAAGCTTATCTTAATGTTTAATGTCCAGAAATTAAAAGGTATGGTTTCATGACGGCCTTACTATAAAATTGCAAGGCTGCTGTAAATCGCTCATCTTGCCTTCATTGGTGGACTGCTTTTAGCCACAAAAAAATCATGTGGTTCCATTCTGCTGATTGCCCTATCCAACCCAACGCATAGCACAGCACCACAACAAGATTAGCTGGAAGTCGATTTCGTTTAAGGATAAAGGGAAAAACCTGAGTAAAGAGAGAAAACCTTCAGGTTGAGATTGACCCAAACTCTGAGCCCACATGCAATGAAAGGGGTTACTTTCTAAGGAAACCGTGCCCCAGCTACGAGGAATCACTAGCCGAAGAAATCTCTTAAACGGGGAATCTATAAAAGGGTGAATCTCCAAGGGAAGGGGGGGATTCTGTGAAACTGATGATCTCTAAAACAGATTAAACTGAGGCAAGTGTGACTGCAATCACCGAACTCGAGGTTTTCAAGCGCGACAAATTCATTAACAGATTCCAAAGCACATTCATGTTTTTTCCACTGGCTCACAAACCTTCCAAATACGCTTTTTTTCTCATATGTTTTTCATTTTAAATTAAGGCCATTAAACTTTTCGTCGAGTAAACTATGCAACAGTGCAGAGCTCTGTGAACAGACTTCACGATGGGTCGGCTTGTGATTTTTTAAAAAATCGCGTTTCGGCCTATTCAGCAGGTAGCAACAGTGAAAGCTGGGAGGTTGACATTATCGACGAAAAAAAACTAGTTTTTCTATGTACAAAAAAATCCAGTGGAAGTTAGCATTTCACTGGATTAATCGTCAGTCATTGCTCGCTAAAATAAGTGACGAGGTAAATGAGCTAGGCGAGAAATTATGATGTGATTGCAATTCTTATATAGTTACCTTGAAGATCTACGATCCATAGGGAGTTACTGAAACAGGTAGAGCAGCTAACTGAATTGGCAATCAACGTGCGTCAGTGCCCTTGCAAACGAAATGTGATATTTGCTATATTTTTGGCTTCCTCTAGGGACCTTTTATTTCTTGACATGCTTATTGGCTGAGCCAGATGCGATTATTTACATTAATTTTGGTAATCGCCCCGAACAAAATTACTATCAAATAGCGAGTATTTTCGGATCAGTTTTTATTACTGAGCAACCCAGCTCGAATCATGTCAAGATCCCATTCGATTATCGATTATCAGTACCGCTGGATCAGTTTTTTCATATGGGCAACCGAGCTCGAGTCGGGTCCATCAAGCTTGAATACCCGCTCGAGATGTGATTGTAGAATCTTATTTGGGAGAGGGAACTTGCATCTCGCGTGGAAAAGTGTTTAATTTATTGTTAGTCGTATGCGGGCGTGTGGACTTTTTTCCACTGCATTGATACATGTCGCCTATCCCATCTCGCGTTCTTAGGCTTTTTTTTCTTTCCGAACGCTCCATGCTGTTAAATTAAGGTAGTTTGCAAATTAACAGAAACAGGAACACCAGAAGTGAAAGGGAGTAAGAATATTGAATTTTGAATTATCATCTGGTTTATAAAGGAAAGGCCTGTTCATTTTCCCTGGCATATCAAAGCGATAAATGTACAATCATCATTTTAGCTGGTGTGTGTGGTCAAAGAACATAGCACACTTGAAAGGAAATTGAACGTTCCATGCTGTTAAATTAAGGTAGTTTAATTTTAGTTTGCAAATTAACGGAAGCAGGAACACCACTCCAGGAGTGAGGAAAGGCCTGTTCATTTTCCCTGGCTTATCAAAGCGATAAGTTTACAAGAAAAGTTCTGTGTCCCCCAAATCATCATTTTAGCTGGTGTGTGTGGTCAAAGAATATAGCTAGCACACTTGAAAGGAACTTGAAAAAAATAATTAGTAACAACTCTCTCTTTAATTGATCTTTTGG